>CM061921.1:103065460-103140375 GCA_031002005.1 Vandiemenella viatica
CAATAATTTGAAAGATCAAATATCAACATCTCTGACTGACAATAATACAATTAGCATCCAGAAAATCTTGCTATCGCAGCACGGATCGATCACAATGCGTCGCGGTAGAAAACCTGATAAGTAAATAATTTTAATTACCGAATGTATCGTCATAGAAGAATGCGCACATCGTCACATTCATGCGGAAAGGTATGAAAAAAAAAAAAAAAAAAAGTCTCATCTATTAGTGGCGAGAATAGTTGAGGAACGAAGATTAAAATATGTAAAGCAGACCGCGTTGTTATAATAAGTTTGCGGAGACGAAGTGATTAGATCGCGACAAAACTATATAGAGGATTGCATGCAACCCATTGGAAGACAGATAACAAAAAGGAGAAAGTTATTTATTTTAAAGTGAAATTACAAGAATTCATCCTCGATTCCGAAGGCTTCCACTCCTGCTAAGGTAAAAAGTTTGTTCATTCATAATTTGGGACAACGTGTGTGATTTAAAGAGTTATTTCCAGGTTTTACAGTACTTAGTACTATTTGTTTCAGCGAATACCAAACTGCTAATTTCAGCGATAAGAATGAAGGTGTGTCACAATTCGTAATTAGGACAGTCCTGTATTTGTAATGTCCAAGAGTCTTGTCAACTAGTAACTTATCCCGAGGAATGATTAATGCTATGTCACTAGCTAATCTTTCCGTTTTGCGGAAATATGAACTTCCTTCTTCCCCATTTCTATAAATAACTTGTTTTCACTTTCCTGATACTATGCTACCAGACATAAGTCTCACGTTACATCACTCAAATATTCAACTCCATTTTTGAATGAGAAACAAGCGCTGGAATGTTTATCAGTCGTCACCTATTTTAATGCTTATTGTCGAGATTGTGTATAAAATAAGCCCATAAATTCCACACAAATATTATTTCTGTCTGAGAATGTAAGAAAGATACTGAAAATTATTTGAAGCAAGACTCAAATATGTGAGTACTACACTGTAACCGAGCAAAAAATAGACTCAATCAAGCTACGACAGGTTGGCTGCAACGTTACGATGTAATAAACCGAAGAGTAAAAGTTTGTAGTATTTGTCAATATACACCGATAAGGCATGGTCGCTATCTCTGGCAAACCACCTTCTACATATTGGAAGGAACCACTAAACAGAGTTCTCTAAACAGAAAAATATCGAAGTCTAGGCTTATATCTCTGTATCTCTTTCGGCGGGCTAGCAGGAATGGAAATACTGCCGCATGAACGCCAGTGTACCGTCTGCCAGCATGGCGCAGCGGGTAGCGTCACGAATTGCGGTACCGAAGGTCGCCGGTTCAATCCCGCCCACTGACAAAAATTATTTAATTCTGTTTATTATTTCCAGAAGATTCTACATGTTTCCTAAGGTCACTTGTAACTTCTACACATTTCATTTGTTAACTACTCTTGTAATCTCTAGTACGTTCTATCTGTGTATAAATAGAAGAGCATTCTGCCCAAGAGGCAGTCAGTGCTGCGTGTATGTTTGAGTTCTCAATAAACCTGTTCTCAGTTTAAGTGCTGTGTTCATTGACAAGTAACCTTCGAATTCACACCTGCCCCGGTTGCAACGCGACATAGTTTGGTGGAGACGCCGGGTACCCTGTGCAACAGCTGCATCATCGTGGCTCCGATTAGGCAACGTAAAAGTCGCCGCCTACACGGACTGGAACCGGACTACAAAGGATATACTCAGTACGTCCTTCCGAAAGTCCGCGTCATTAGGAAACCCATGGCGGCAAGCCAGCTGCACATTCGACACCCATCGGTGTTCTCTGGAGACGCTGGACAGGACCCTAACAAATGGCTAAAAGGGTTCGACCGAGTCGCGAAGTACAACAGGTGGGATCATACCATGTGCTTGGCAAATGTTTATTTCTATCTGGACGGAACCGCCCAGCAGTGGTTCGAGAACAACGAAGATAAACTGAATAACTGGGAAATGTTCCAGACGGAACTTAAGAAAACGTTTGGGGACCACCAGCGACAAATCCGCTCGGCGGAAGAACAACTGAAGAACCGGGCCCAACAACATGGGGAGCCGACGCAATCTTACATACAGGATGTTTTGGCCCTATGCAACGTAGTCAACCCGAATATGACTGAAGCCGACAAAATCACGCACCTAATGAAAGGTTTGCCGAATAAATACGGACGAAACTTGTTGATAGCCCAGACAACTGCGAGGCATTCTTTCTCGGTTGTAGAGTAGTTTATCTCGGGCTTAGAGAGTACTCTTGATGCATAGGCTATCACCTTCTCAGCACCTTCCTGAATTTGCACAAGCACTGCACCGATCCCATAACCGCTGGCGTCAGTGTGAAGTTCAGTTTCTGCATTCTCGTCGTATAAGGCTAGAACTGGTGCGGAAGTTAGAGCCTCCTTAAGTGCCTGGAAAGATCTTTCTTTAGTTTCATCCCAGTAAAACTTGGCGTCTCCCTGCAAAAGTTCTTGCAGTGGACGTGCCATGTTACAGAATCCTTTTATGAAACGCCGGAAGTATGAGCACAGCCCAAGAAAGCTTCTCACATCACGAATGTGCTGAGGAGTTGGAAATTCCATGACTGCCCTTACTTTATCTGGATCAGCGCGGACGCCATCTCCGTTGACCAGGTGCCCCAGGATTTTTATCTCTTTGGCGACGAAGAGGCACTTCTTCGGATTGAGGCGGAGTCCTGCAGTCTGAACACACTTCAGCACCGTTGACAGGCGACTCAGATGTTCTTCAAATGTTTTCGAGAAAACAACAATGTCATCTAAATAACAAAGACACGTCGTCCACTTAAGGTGTCGAAGTAAGTTGTCCATCATGCGTTCGAATGTGGCCGGAGCGTTGCATAATCCGAATGGCATTACTTTGAATTCATAGAGGCCATCAGGTGTAATAAAAGCCGTCTTTTCTCTGTCAGCTTCGTCAACCTCGATTTGCCAGTAGCCTGTCTGCATGTCCATGGTTGAGAAGTATGTAGCTCCTTTCAAGCAGTCTAAGGCGTCGTCGATGCGCGGCTGCAAATTGAAGAAGTCGTTGCGACGGGTACACGTAACACAGAATCTTCTGGGAAGTTATTCGCCGTTGACAACGTGACAATCCCGCCGTTCGCAATGAGAAGAGTCCCAGTCAAAAACACGGACGACCGCAACCTTGAAGTGCTTGTCGATAGTAGAAAGTTTATTAGGCTCACGAAAGAAATCTACATACCAGCGGCTATCATAAGCATTATCGGTGGTCGAGGAGACATTTGGATCACCAACTGTCACGAGCAGTCACAAATTATCCCCAAGGGAATGTGCATAGGGACAGCTGAACCAGTCCAGGAGGGCGAGCTCAACGTCATTAACGAAGATCCATGCTCTGTTACTAGTACCGACAACACGCTGGAGGAAACAACTATGGAACTGCCAATAGGGTCCGGCCTGACCAAGGAACAACACCACCGGGTGTTAGCTATACTACGCCAATTCTCTGGTGTATTCACACCCCAGCAAATAAAAGGTCAGACGAAACGGCCCACGATAAAGCATCGTATCAATACTGGGGATCATCCGCCCATTAGCCAGCGCTCGTACCGATTGTCACCAGTCGAAAGGCGAATAATTCGAGAGGAAGTGGAGAAGATGTTGCATAATGACATTATTCAACCTTCGGAGAGTCCTTGGTCATCTCCGGTGGTCCTCGTAAAGAAGAAGGATGGTACGTGGCGATTCTGTGTCGACTATCGGCGGCTGAACAAAATCACAAAGAAAGATGTCTACCCACTGCCGCGCATCGACGACGCCTTAGACTGCTTGAAAGGAGCTACATACTTCTCAACCATGGACATGCAGACAGGCTACTGGCAAATCGAGGTTGACGAAGCTGACAGAGAAAAGACGGCTTTTATTACACCTGATGGCCTCTATGAATTCAAAGTAATGCCATTCGGATTATGCAACGCTCCGGCCACATTCGAACGCATGATGGACAACTTACTTCGACACCTTAAGTGGACGACGTGTCTTTGTTATTTAGATGACATTGTTGTTTTCTCGAAAACATTTGAAGAACATCTGAGTCGCCTGTCAACGGTGCTGAAGTGTGTTCAGACTGCAGGACTCCGCCTCAATCCGAAGAAGTGCCTCTTCGTCGCCAAAGAGATAAAAATCCTGGGGCACCTGGTCAACGGAGATGGCGTCCGCGCTGATCCAGATAAAGTAAGGGCAGTCATGGAATTTCCAACTCCTCAGCACATTCGTGATGTGAGAAGCTTTCTTGGGCTGTGCTCATACTTCCGGCGTTTCATAAAAGGATTCTGTAACATGGCACGTCCACTGCAAGAACTTTTGCAGGGAGACGCCAAGTTTTACTGGGATGAAACTAAAGAAAGATCTTTCCAGGCACTTAAGGAGGCTCTAACTTCCGCACCAGTTCTAGCCTTATACGACGAGAATGCAGAAACTGAACTTCACACTGACGCCAGCGGTTATGGGATCGGTGCAGTGCTTGTGCAAATTCAGGAAGGTGCTGAGAAGGTGATAGCCTATGCATCAAGAGTACTCTCTAAGCCCGAGATAAACTACTCTACAACCGAGAAAGAATGCCTCGCAGTTGTCTGGGCTATCAACAAGTTTCGTCCGTATTTATTCGGCAAACCTTTCACCGTCGTGACAGACCACCATTCTTTATGTTGGCTAGCCAGCTTGAAGGATCCATCAGGTCGACTAGCAAGATGGGCACTTAGACTTCAAGAGTACGACGTCACGGTGGTATTCAAAAACGGACGCAAACACAAGGATGCCGACAGCCTTTCAAGGAATCCTTTAATAGAACACAACAGCATGAATGGAATTTCAGCCCTCGCTGAATTAGGTGACGTTGCAGCTGAACAGAGGGAAGATTCAGAGTTATTAAGAACCATAGACGCCTTGGAGAAAGGAGAACCGGCCAAAGGAGAGTTTCAATTGATAGATGGGACATTGTATAAGAACAACTACGATCCACTAGGCCCCAAGTGGCTTCTGGTCGTTCCAGCTCATCTCCAGCCAGCTATTCTCAAGTATTTCCACGATGCTCCAATATCCGGTCATCTGGGATTTGTGAAGACCCTGGACCGAATCCGACGCAGGTATTACTGGAAGGGTCTCTACCGATCTGTCAAGCATTATGTGAGCCACTGTAAAGAGTGCCAGCGACGGAAACATGTGCCGCAATTACCTCCAGGTCATCTAGTACCAATTCCGCCTGCAGCAGTTCCATTCCACCGAATTGGGATCGACCTTTTAGGGAGGTTCCCGAAGTCGACAGCCGGTAACCGATGGATAATAGTCTGCACCGACTACCTCACGCGCTACGCTGTCACCAAACCTGTGCCGACTGCAGAAGCTCCAGAGGTTGCAAAATTTCTAGTAGAAGACATTATTTTGAAGCATGGAGCACCACGTGTGATGATATCCGATCGTGGAAAGGTATTCCAGTCAAGACTAGTATCAGAGGTCATGTCAAGATGCGACGTTGTCCACAGGATGACAACTGCATACCACCCTCAGACAAACGGTCTCACAGAACGCTTCAACAAGACATTAGCCGATATGCTGTCGATGTATGTGGATGTTGAGCAGAAGGATTGGGATACAATACTGCCAGTGGTCACATTTGCTTATAATACAGCAAGGCAAGATACGACAGGCTTCACTCCGTTTTTTCTGCTCCATGGCCGTGAAGCTGAGACCACAATGGATACGCTGTTCCCATTCCAGCCGGACGACACTCAGGATGACTATATAAAACAGCTCATTACCAGGGTCGAAGAAGCAAGACAGCTGGCTCGCATACGAACACTGGCCACCCAGGAGAAGGACCGTCAGCGGTATGACGGCAAGCACCGACCTGTTGCGTACAACCCAGGAGATCTCGTATGGATTTTTACCCCTGTCCGGAAGGTTGGGCTATCAGAAAAGTTACTGAAGCGGTACTTTGGTCCGTATCGTGTCATACGCCGCCGGTCAGACGTCACATACGAAGTCGAGGATTATGAGCCGTCTTCGAAACGACGAAAACGAAGGGACATTGTTCACGTCCTCCGCATGAAGCCTTACTACAATCCTGACGAGCAGCTAGGCACAACCAGCTTCTTGTTCAAGGACTCTGAGGACGGTTTGGATACTGAGGAAGTCGGACAGGAAGATAATAGTACAACCGGGAGGGGCCCTCCAGAACTGCCATACAGAGGACCCACGACAAGATCAAGATCCAGGACACTTCAGCGTGCCCCAAAAGAAATCTAACAGCGGGACGCTGTTTTCCTCAGGAGAGGGAGCAATGCCGCATGAACGCCAGTGTACCGTCTGCCAGCATGGCGCAGCGGGTAGCGTCACGAATTGCGGTACCGAAGGTCGCCGGTTCAATCCCGCCCACTGACAAAAATTATTTAATTCTGTTTATTATTTCCAGAAGATTCTACATGTTTCCTAAGGTCACTTGTAACTTCTACACATTTCATTTGTTAACTACTCTTGTAATCTCTAGTACGTTCTATCTGTGTATAAATAGAAGAGCATTCTGCCCAAGAGGCAGTCAGTGCTGCGTGTATGTTTGAGTTCTCAATAAACCTGTTCTCAGTTTAAGTGCTGTGTTCATTGACAAGTAACCTTCGAATTCACACCTGCCCCGGTTGCAACGCGACAATACAACAAAAAATGAGTAATTTTCTCGATTATCAATAAGATCCTAATATTTATAGTTTTAGAGGTTTAACAGAAAACAGGAATTTGGGTAGAGGTTAAGCTTCTTGGAATATGCTCTGTAGTCTGTTGCTCGAATCCTTGTTGCTCGAATCCTTTGTATTGAACTTCCATTTTTCAGTTAAGTATACTTCTTAAAGAACACACATTTGCTGCGGTCTATATTACTGTAAACGTATTTATGTGAGGAACCGTTGGTAATGACTAATGACAAGTATATATTTTCAACAATATACATTAACCAAAATGTTAAAGGAAAAAAAAAAAATGAATATGTGCAGATTCGAACTCGGTACCACCCGATCGCTCCCACCAGACTACGGATCTCTTCTCTATCATCTGAAGGTTTCTTTGGAATATATGCCTCTCCTGAAAATCATGTGTCTCGTTCTTTCTCAAATAACCGTATAACGGGTACCATATATACAGGTAGTTTAAAAGTTAATGTTTTTTTTTTTTTTTTGCATTCTTTTTCTAGTCCGAGAGTGATACGGCGGCAAAACTATTGACTCAGTTTTAAGTGATTCTCTGTATATGATTTCATTTGATAAAAACAAGAATTATATTGAGACTGTAACAGCCCACCTGTCTAACACTACATTGGATGAAGAAGAAAAAGAACAAGAATTATCTCAAAATCAGGGAAGCTTCAAGATGTGAAACTTTTTAGTAACACACACCAACTCATATGTGACGTCGACGTCGAGGTAATTAGAGGCGGGAAAGTACTTATTGCAAGGAAGAAATTCGCTCATTTCCTTTTCATTAAACCATACCGACATTCACCTGGAGTATTTTGGTGAAACCATGGATAACCGAAATCTCGATCACCGAACAGGGATTGGAATCTGCGTCCTCCCGAATGTAAGGCCATAACGTTACTACTCATCTCTCCGGCATTGCAAAATACCGTAAAATAATTGTGGGGGATAATTTCTGGTGGTATAAAATATGCTTGGCTAAAGAAGGTTTTAAAATAGACCACAAGCCACGTTTTAAAATTTTTAACGGAACACTGCAACTGTAAGTAGGAATGTAAACAGTTTTACTGCTTAAGTCTCTGAGATTAACCGTCGTAGTTGCACCGCGAAAAATCCACATAACAGAAATGAGATTACAGCTACTGAGAAATCATTCAGAATTATTGAGTATATAATATAACTATGCAAACATCGGAAAATGATTATTAATCATATTACGTAGTCATCATCATGTTGCTGCAGTAACTACAAAATTCAATCGTTTGTCCTCGGTTATCAAATTTTTCACTACTCTGTAGCTTCTAGTTTTATTCCAAACTAGCGCAGAGACATAATGATGTTACTTTCAGCAATAGTATCATAACAAATACACAGTTACAAGAGATTAAACACTGTGAGCTGTTAAAGCAGCTAGAATGTCGTCGCCGAAGACGAATATCGGACGAGGAAACACTGAGCGGTTTAATGCTCTATGTAAACAACGAAATATCTGCTTTCGATCACAATTTCAATTTCACACACCACTTGTGGAGAGTAAGAAGGATACATTATAAAATTGTTTTACAGTTTATTCCTTCATCTGACACGTGATCTTTACTGGATTGCACAATATTTCTTTTTCTATCCAAAACTTCAAATAAAGCAAGAATCATTGTTTTAGAAAGTTCTTTTAGCATTGTTTATTTAGTTATTTACCTTTGGACGAAATCTTATTGTAATTTGGTAACTGACAAAAATTTGCTCCGGATGAATTGAACATAAGATTCGTATACAAGCGCTCTTCTTTTTTCCAAATGTTTGTTGGTTTATATGACTACGGTGTATTAAATTTCGATCTTCTGAGATAGTGAAAACCAAATCTTTTTTGGTTAGATTAGGTAAATGAATACCAATCAATAATTTAGTTCCAGTGTGAAGCGTACTTTTTTCAGTGTTTCAAATAAATATAAAACAGATGATCACTGACATTACAAACTTTTACAAGCTAATTTTTATGAAGAGTTTAAAAGTTTTACAAATTCCAGAGTTATGAAATTAATTCGGCTTTTAATTCAAGCTTTAACGATACATCACCATACATAGGACTCAGTATATCAAAATCTATAGATACAAAGATGTATTAACTGTATTACATTCAACAACTGCTAAGCAGACGTGTTTGAAATTGTATCAAAACATTTCCTAGCATCCTCAATTAAAAGACTGAGTTATGCCTTCCATGGAATCATTCTGTGTTTTTATGGTTCTATTATCATAAAAAATACAGAGATCCACTTGCAAACCAAATACAGGAATGAAAATCCGAACGTAGTAGGTGATTCATAACTTTTTGCATCGAAATTAGACAGTAACAATTTTGAATTCACGGTACAGCTATCGAGACTTCGGTTTTCGTAGAGTTCCCAGAATGACTTTAGTGAACGTGGAATCGATCCTACTTAAATAGTGAGACCTAAATTTGTTCTTACACAGCTAATATTTCCCGTGTCATTACAAAAGATATATTAAAGACTCAACTGAAAAGATAACGACAAAAAAGGAATTTGGATTATTTGATCTATCCAGGCAACAAATCTTTTATTTTTACATCCCAATCAGTGAATCATGTGCTATTAGTCTTCTGACATACAGGAAACACAAGGGGAACGTAACACTTCATTAAACCACTCGTGTCCGAAGCCCGACTCGAACCGCGTACCTTTCTTCCGCGAGACAGGGCGCTTCCTAGCCACTAATATTCCTGTTCGGCATCGGCCAATCTGAGCGACCCACAGCGTTAAAGATTTACCAGCTCATAACTACTCGTTCGGCAACATTTTTCCGCGTTGCAGAACTGTCCTGTTACTTCCTTGAAGCATTAAATTCAATAAACAACACGTTAAAAAAAATAGGTTTGCTGTACATCATTAAACTAGGCGTTAGAATCAACTTGTTATATTTCACCCATTCACTATTGATGTTTAGTTGTTTTAATTTTTTTATCTTTTGCTCCAGATTATAATTTTATTTTTTTACTTCAGTGAGAATTTTTTACCGTCTACTGCGGGAAGAGTAGGAGTAATATTAGCATTAGATCGGACTAAGAGGTTGGCCTACAAGAATATGTTGATGCCACAAATAGAGTATAATACATGATATACATCATTAACTCCGCTCGTGGCCATCAATAGTCGCACAATATTGTTAATTACGGAAGCTTTCAGTCCATCATTTTTTGATATACCTTCCATCTTTACATCGGCAGTCTAATACAGAAGTGCAATGTGTAAAATTTTGCCATATTCACTAATGAAGTTGATTTTCAATCAAATACTGAAAAAGCTGGAATCTAACTTTGTTCATAAGTTTTTTTTAAAAAAGGTAGGAATTTTCAAAGTTTTAAGGATCTTTTCTTGGTTGTAGTGAGAGAAAATCAGTTTTCTTTAGCTAAAATACATCCACAAACTTTTTTTTTCCGGACGCATATTTCACTGATTCCATCTCATGCTCCCGGCAATATTTATTTAATAATTCTTTAAGTTCATGTTTTTTTTAACGTTCTGTAGGTTCAAAAACAGACTTATGAGTAGAACGTTAGGGCAAGTAGATTCGTTAAATTAATACTAAAGTAATTAATTTTGTAAATGTATTATGTGCCATGTAGCAGACAGCTGCATCCAATGGCTCTGTAGCGTTTCCACAAATTTAAATCCAGTGCAGACATCATTTTTTGTATTAAATTTCTTGTTATTTTATGTTTTTGAAGACGAATGTAATACATAAATTGTTTCGTATCCTATCTTTTGTTCAAAACTAACATTTTGTTTGAAAGCGGTGACTTTTTTACTAGTTATTGATACTAAATAACTCTCAAATGAATTAAAATAGTACAAATCAACTAATTTAATGTCTGTGTAATACATTTGTTGCCTTACTGTAATCACTAATCAAGTTTATGAAACGAATAAACTGAAATGTATTCCGTTTTTTGTGGGTCGAGTACGTGACAATTTTTCACAGTAACATGAGTGTACCACCTACCGGGTATAGGACTGTCTTTGCAGTTGTGTATAATGGGTTGAATAATTCCCAGGAGGAAATTTAGCGATGTGCGATTCAGGTCGTTCGGATTAATATGAGCATGGTAGTACAACGGGACCGGCCACGAGCCAGGTCCATGCGTACCGCCCGTCCTGACTGCGGTTTCCCGCAATCATCTACGTGATGCTGGGACTGTAGCCAATCTCCGCCAAATAAACCACACATTTCACAAACAAAAAATGTTTTTTTCCCCTTATGGCCCGTAAAGCCTCGTCCTGATTGAGGTCAAGGGGACAAGGAACGGGATTGAATTAGGCCATGGCCTTTTGAAGGAAGCATCCCAGCATTCACCTGGGGTGATTTGGGGAAACCACGGAAAACCCAAATCTGGATGCCCGGACGGGGATTCGAACAGGCGTCCTCCCGAATGCGAGGCCAGAATGTTAACCGCTCTGCCACCACGCTTGGTCAAAAAATCCAGTTGTCATATAGAACACACAAGCAGACTGATGGCGACCCAACACTTTCCCCCAGCAAATTAGGGACGCCACAGGCACACACAGACTTCGGACAAGAACTGAGTTCCTTCGCCCCCACCCGCCATCCCACTCTCATGATTCACATTGGCCACCTCTTATCCTTGCTGGCCGAAACGGAGGTAAAAGAAACTAACTAATTACTCTTGGCGATTTTTTTGTCGTTATGATTCTATTTTGCGTTACGTAAATCTTACAAAGTTGGCGCGAAACGTGTGGCGACTTGCAGTAATTCATTTCATTGAATTATACCTTCCAGCAATGAAAATCAATGGTCTGCTTAACCAATTGTTTTTTCTGTGTAGCGTTTCTTTAGATTTTTTACCCTCCTAAAATGTGTTTCAATGATTAACATTGTGTCTTACCTCAGAGATTTCTCGTATTTGGAAGATTTTCCAAATAAAGAAATGTGGTGGTAGATCTTTACCTTGATCGCAGGTTGGGGGCATCCATAAATTACGTGAGGTGAAATAGGGGGGGGGGGTCTACGGAAATCTCACGTGAGATTTTGCTACAATTTGCGGCAAAGTCAAGGGGGGGTTCTCACGGACCAGATCTCACCAGAGGGGGCGGGGTCCGGCCAGATCTCACAAAATCTCACCAGGGGGGAGGGGGGTCCAGAAATCCGGAAAAACACCTCACGTAATTTGTGGATGCCCCCTTAGTTGACTTCAATCACTTGGTACTTTTGTGTTTAATGTCGTAGCAGTTGTGTGGAACACAGCTCTTCCATCACCGTGGTCACAGAACAATGATACTTGGTACTAATAATGAGTGAAACTTTGAAACTTTACTGTTAAAATAATTTGTCATTTAACGGGAAGAAGAATTAAATATGCCAGAACAACATTTCGGACATATTCTTTGTAAGGTATCACGTTTAATCCCTTTTTCTTAAATAAATAAAATGTCAACACACACAATTTAATGAGAGTTCTTTTTCAGCAAAGTTTAAACTAAAACCACCTAAACGGCTGAACATGCTTCGGAGGTGAAAAGCACTGGATGAACGCTATAAAGACAGACAAGTAGCTAATTTAAATAAACTGCTGTTATTTGGAGACTAATGCTGACTTATGCTAGCGTATCAGCTTCATCCTTACATTTCACAGCACTGGTTCTATATAATCCTGCCTGTAAAATAGATGTATAATAATATAATGCTATTGTGCAGGATGTGTCATTACTATTAGTAAAAATATATTGGTAATATGTGTTATTTTTAAATGTTTCACTGCTTCTGCGTAACAAATTTATTTTAAATATTTGTCTCCGTTAATCTCATTATATTAGTCGTCTTCCAGAATATTTCCTGACAATCTCCTGCCAGTTCAGCGTGCTTTGTTTCATCTAGTATCTACTGTGAGCAGACGACATTATTATAACTTATAGCAAAATGTGGAATGAAAATACTTTTTAGGTGTATAATTTCCGATGCATATAGATCAATTATGTGAAAACTCCCTTATTCATAGCATAAATTTTTACAATTTTGGTATATGATTCTAAATCTAATGTTCCTGACAGTATTCATTTCCGCGATCCTAATATTTTATTTGTAAGTGACTAAAACAATATGGGGAAAGGAGCATAATATAAGTGGATAGGTTATTCAAGGTTGGCAATCTACGAATATTTTATATTACTTGATTCTTCTTGTTGGTGTTTTTTGTTATAATAAATCGTCTGTTGGCTTGGAACAGGTGGACACTGTGAACTGCAAACCACTGGTCCGGCGCGACCAGGAAGCAACCAACGGCGTGGTACACATCTTGGACGGAGTGCTCGATCCGGGATTCGTCGAGAAGAGAGACGTCGCTGAGATTATCATGGAGGTATCAGATAACACTTATCAGCCAGAACATTATTAACACCTACCTAATAGCCGGTATGTCCACCTTTGGCACGGATAACAGTGGCGACGGGTCTTTGCATGGAAGCAATGAGGCCTTGGTATGTCGCTGGAGGGAGTTGGAACCACATCTGCGCAAACAAGTCACCTAATTCACGTAAATTCCTGGGAGGGGGGCGATGAGTTCTGACGCCAGGTTTAATCCCAGATGTGGTCGTTCGGCTTCAGATATGGCGAGTTGGGGGGGGCAGCACATGAATCGCAACTCGCCACTGTGTTCCTCGAACCACTCCATCACACTCCTGGCCTTGTGACATGGCGCATTATCTTAATGAAAAATGCCACTGCCGTTGGGAAAAATGGTGTATGTGGTCTGCAAAGAGTACACGATACTTATTGACCGTCATGGTGCCTTGCACGAGCTCCACTGGACCCACGAATTTCCACGTGAATGTTCCCCAGAGCATAAATGAGCCGCCGCCAGCTGTCTCTATCCCGCAGTACAGGTGACAAGAAGCTGTTCCCCAGGAAATGATGGATTTGCACCCTCCCATCGGCATGATGAAGAAGGTATATTAATTCATCAGACCATGCAACGCTCTGACACTGCGCCAACCTCCAATGACGATGGTCATGTGCCCAATTCATTCGTAGTTGCGGAAGTCGTGGTGTTAACATTGGCACATGCATGGGTCGCCGGCTGTGAAGGCCCATCGTTAGGAGTGTTCCGACATCTCTAAAGAGGGCTGACCGCCCAACCCTTCGACGTTTGGACGTAGTTTCTTCGTGGTTTCGTTTTTGTTTCGCTACTTGTTGAAGACACACACCACAGCACTCCTCGAACACCCGACAAGTCGTGCAGTTTCCGAAATGTTCGTGCCGATCTCCCGGGCGATCAAAATCTGCCCTTGGTCAAACTCAGATACATGTCGTGCCGTCCCCATTCTAAACGCGGATAGCACGCTCACCGATACTACATGCACCATACGTGTGTCTGACTAGCAGTCATTCCTCGTCAGGTGACACTGCTATCGCCTGGACGGGTTTATTATTATTATTATTACTCCGCGATTCAATAAAAGTGGGTGGCGGAGGGTGCATTACACCAATCCTAATGTGTAACCATTTGTGCATAGGAAGAGATATGGCAGGAGGCGCCCATAGGCTATTTTTAGGAACCATCCCGGCATTCGCCTGGAACGATCTTGGAAAACCATGGAAACCCAG
Source organism: Vandiemenella viatica (assembly GCA_031002005.1). Classification (NCBI taxonomy): domain Eukaryota; kingdom Metazoa; phylum Arthropoda; class Insecta; order Orthoptera; family Morabidae; genus Vandiemenella; species Vandiemenella viatica. The sequence goes on from CM061921.1 coordinate 103,079,817, forward strand.
ATGATGATGGGCATTGGGGTTTATAGATACATATTCCTATTGGAATCTAAGTTTTCTCGCTCGATAACTCCTTGCAGTTCCACTCCCTAATCGCTCGTGGAAATAAAGAGCTGTAGCGTATCACCAGGGGGGGGGGGGGGAATTATTAATTAATTCTTAATATTTTACGCTATATAGGATACTATAATTGAATGTCAAAATGTAAATTATTTAAATGAGAATTGGATGATTCTGGGATTTGAAAACTGTCACAAAAAGACATTTTAATAAAGATTTTTACAATGGCATCTACAAATCTGAGCGTATTTACCATTACGTTAATAAACAAGAGGTTTTGCAATTTTTTAAGCAACGCTCAGACGTACAATGAGCCCTTTAAATGCAAGCAAACAAGTATAGTTGTACTTTAAAAATCTCATAATTATTCTAATACAAAGTATGTTACCAGTTATGATGATAGCAAACAGTAATGAATTTTAAAAGGTTGGGACGCCACGAATGATTAACCTGCATTCGACAGTTACACAGTCTAGCTCAGTGGTTTTATCAGATCAGAGCAAGGATCTTTATCTCAGATGCGCTTACGGGTACAGTTTCACGGAAGTTGCAGGCTGAATGGCTTCGAAGAAACACATTACCGTTCCACGGCAGGTAGCGCTGAGCGTCGTAACTGGCCACGCCAGCAGTATGCGGCGAGACGCAAGTTAGAAGTGCGCCTCAGATGGTCTCCAGGACACAAGTCAGCCCAGCACACATGGACCGCAAGTCACCAGTGACTTGTCTGGGCTCCCAACTGGAGGGAAGTCAGGCAGGAAGTGTCTCGTCTTTTTCTGCCGCCATGGAGGTAAACTCTGACTCCGCCTCTTGTGGCTCGAAGACGACATAGAACATAAAATTCCCCGAATCTTAGTACTATGTTCACTGTGATTGGCTGACCATCTGACGTCATGTGAATCTGTGCTTCTCTTCGCCGCGTTAAGTCTCGGCAATCTTCGAGAGCCGATGCCTCCTTCGGGAGGAAGGAATTCTGTTTACCGCCGGCCCGAGAGAAACCCCTAATCCTCTTACCACTCTGTCAAAAAGGCGCCAGCCCGTCTGCCCTTCACTGAAGCGTAAAATCCTTGCCTCTTATCCTTTCAAACGCATCTTTCGAACATGCAGTGGACATCCCAAGAAATGGAAAAATTCTATTCCTTTACTTTATATACAATAAAAAGTTATATGTAACAGGGAGCTTAGCGAATCGTTACATAATGCCCCACTGTTAATGAAAATTATTATGACATAATAATTTTATTTTGAGTTTTGTGATTCTACTTTAGTTGAGACCAAAACATACTAATTTAGCACTTTAACAATTACCACAGTTTTTACATGAGATCCCAAAATCACCGCGATTCTCGATTTGTGAATTGAATTTTAATGGGCTTTCTTACATCTTTTGGCCGTCTTAGAATTCCTTTACTCTATATACACATGAATTCAGATAGCCATCCCTCATACAAACATATATTAAACACAATAATAACATATACATGAGAATATAAATTACACATAGACCTATTTACATAAAGGCTTAAAAATTAAAAAAAACTTCTAGGAAACCTTAATATCTACAATATACGCAGAACATTGTCAGAGAAACTGAAGTAAGTGAGTGATTTAAACAAAATGTTAGGAATCTAATTGATCATAATTTAATAAAAATATTTTTTTTAAACTAATTTTTCCCTTCAGGATTTTAAACTTAGAGCAAAATCAAAATATTTATAAACATGACAAAATAATAAGACAAAGATATGTACATTAGCTGTATGTGATCCAGCTTAAACTTATTGCACAAACAAGCTTGTATATTCTGTCACAGAGATATTTTAAGACATCTTCAAGATCTCAAGCTATCCAACCTTTATTTAAATATTTGTCACGCCTGCACTTATCGTGGGTATCCATGAGTTTTACCAAACACGGGTGCGACAAAAATAAAAACCAACATACCTTTCGCTATCAAAATCTGCTGAACTTTAGTAATAACTTTACGTTAAACAGGCACAAAAATCTGAATTTCCCGTACATATAAAAACTCACCGTTGCCTCACCAAATCGCAACCAAAATTATTAATTTTTCCGCTCTCGTCCTCACTTAATACAATGAAGCATCGAAGTAAAATTGTTTTTCCCCCGTGTAAATGTAACCATTACTTACGATCCCTTTGAAATTCTGTGATAACAAAACAACTAACTAAATCTCTCAGGCAAAGTTCATACGTTAGGGCATTTTATACGGCACTATCGCCACCCTTTACAAACGTATAACTAGAAGTAAAAGTTGAAATGGTAACTTTGACCATGTTTCAACCATAGACGATGTGGCATCTGTTGACCACACGCTACAAAAGACTTCTGCCAATAGAAAGACTTTAAATGTAACTCGCGTAAATGCTCAGACGTTACATATAATTCATTCGTTTGCACCACAGATCGCAAAATTATTTTCTGCATGGTACATTACACTTCTTGGAAACTTTATTTCTTTTAACCTCGCCATTTGATCGTAGTGACAGCTTAGACTTGAGGCGAAACGTGAAAATCTTCCTTCACACCATATGCTCATGATTGCATAATATTTAGGCGGTGTAGTAAATTTTAAGATTACGGGAATTACGTAAAGCCATCTTTTTAAATTGTGTCCGTTAATGCGAGATAGTCAGAATGACTTAGAAGTCTCACGCGAATTCACATAAAGTAAGGAAAAGTTGGTTCAGCATCTAGTTTCCGAATGCGGAATTTATTTTAACTAGCTTTTTCTTCTATAAATGAAAGGTTTCGCGTTGGTACTTTCTTCCTTTCTCAGCATTTACATTCGCGAACTTAGTTTCGACCTGGTCCTTTACTGACTGAACGAATTCTGATATTTGACCAAGGTTCGCACTGTTTTCCGCTCTGACCTTCTCAATATTTCGTTTGGTGGATTCTAATCGTTTACCTAACTCGTCATTAGAGTTTTTCAACGAATTGCAGGTGTCAGCTAAGCCCTCTGTGACTTGGGACAAACTATTGACATCGGATCTTATGTCCGCCTTAAAACTATTCACATCTTCAGAAATCTGCCCCCGAAAATTTGATAGTTTATCCTCGACCATCTTGAGAGTGATCTCATGTTTCTCGTCAAGTGCATCAATTTTTCCTGACAAATGTGCCTTCATATTGTCTTGCGATTTTTGAAACTGTGACTTCATGTCCTCTATTTTTTCTTGTGATTTAACTAAGAATGCCATAATATCCGTTAGTTGTAGTGTGCTTTCAATTTGAGCTGGTGCTGTGTTTTCTGTTGCTGTTGCTGTTGCTGTGTTTCTAGCATTGGACTGTACTGAGGCACTTTCGTCAGGGACATCTGGAAAATTTTCCGTCTCTGTCTCACCAATACATATGGTAGATTGCGAGCTGTATCCCACTTCGGAAGTTAAATCAACACTTGCAACCCTCTGAGTTTCCGCAATAGTGCCCAGATTAACTGCGTCGGAAATCGATTCATTCATGATCTCCTGGGTGTCTGAATTTACATTTAAATTTTCCATTATGACAGCCCCAGATCTAAGCTTCATGAACGACCTATACTATCAAAACCAACGTCCCACAAAATCGAAAGTCTCGAGAAAAATCACACAAAATCTCCATACAAAACACAGGGAAAAATAGAAATACCCCAGCAATTCTCGCGGTTCAATAAAACAATACGAAACTCCCAAATTCAGCAATGATGCACCACATATCAAACAAAAATTTCAAAAGACAGACAGATCTCAAAAAAACAATATCAACGCTGTAATGGATAAACATAGCAAGTGCATGCGGACAGAACCTTCGCACAAATTATCCATCAAAATTAAGCACAAACATGAACACATAAGAACACATAAATTTTCAAAAGAAACCAAACACAAAATACATGTAACGAGTGCAACATCAAAATGAAGTTATGCACTATCTATTTTCTACAAGAATAATAAAACTGCCAAAAGCCATTTGCAACACTCCATGAAACTTATTAAAAATTCTGGGTTTCAATACCACGTTTTACTCGTGCCCCACGTTGGGCGCCAATTGTAGCGTATCACCAGGGGGGGGGGGAATTATTAATTAATTCTTAATATTTTACGCTATATAGGATACTATAATTGAATGTCAAAATGTAAATTATTTAAATGAGAATTGGATGATTCTGGGATTTGAAAACTGTCACAAAAAGACATTTTAATAAAGATTTTTACAATGGCATCTACAAATCTGAGCGTATTTACCATTACGTTAATAAACAAGAGGTTTTGCAATTTTTCTAAGCAACGCTCAGACGTACAATGAGCCCTTTAAATGCAAGCAAACAAGTATAGTTGTACTTTAAAAATCTCATAATTATTCTAATACAAAGTATGTTACCAGTTATGATGATAGCAAACAGTAATGAATTTTAAAAGGTTGGGACGCCACGAATGATTAACCTGCATTCGACAGTTACACAGTCTAGCTCAGTGGTTTATCAGATCAGAGCAAGGATCTTTATCTCAGATGCGCTTACGGGTACAGTTTCACGGAAGTTGCAGGCTGAATGGCTTCGAAGAAACACATTACCGTTCCACGGCAGGTAGCGCTGAGCGTCGTAACTGGCCACCCCAGCAGTATGCGGCGAGACGCAAGTTAGAAGTGCCTCAGATGGTCTCCAGGACACAAGTCAGCCCAGCACACATGGACCGCAAGTCACCAGTGACTTGTCTGGGCTCCCAACTGGAGGGAAGTCAGGCAGGAAGTGTCTCGTCTTTTTCTGCCGCCATGGAGGTAAACTCTGACTCCGCCTCTTGTGGCTCGAAGACGACATAGAACATAAAATTCCCCGAATCTTAGTACTATGTTCACTGTGATTGGCTGACCATCTGACGTCATGTGAATCTGTGCTTCTCTTCGCCGCGTTAAGTCTCGGCAATCTTCGAGAGCCGATGCCTCCTTCGGGAGGAAGGAATTCTGTTTACCGCCGGCCCGAGAGAAACCCCTAATCCTCTTACCACTCTGTCAAAAAGGCGCCAGCCCGTCTGCCCTTCACTGAAGCGTAAAATCCTTGCCTCTTATCCTTTCAAACGCATCTTTCGAACATGCAGTGGACATCCCAAGAAATGGAAAAATTCTATTCCTTTACTTTATATACAATAAAAAGTTATATGTAACAGGGAGCTTAGCGAATCGTTACAGAGCATAGAAATGAATCGGTTCTGGCCCTGATTTCTCTTATCTTATTTTCTCGGTCATTCCTAGATATGAATGTTGCTGATAGTAATATATGTTTGCCATCATCGTGAAATTTGTCAGTCGTGAATTTTTCAGTCAACTTCTGCCGAGAGCAACGCCTTCGGTGTTCCAAGTCTTCCTTACCTAAGTCCTTGAACATCGCACTTACGCTTTTCCTCCAACAGTATATACATGTCACGAATCGGGCGGCTCTTCTTTGCACCTTCTATAAGTAGGTAGGTAGTCATAATGTTCTGGCTGATCAGTGTAAATAATTAATTTTTTTTGTATAAGTTAGAAGAATTTGTCATTTCTAAGGTCATTTCGTACGAAAACAACTAATATGAATAATTCTCAGAAGCTTCGGAATATTTTTACAGCACTGTATGGTAGCAAAGATTTGAAGGAAAAATAAAGAACTGTCTGAAATTATTAGGAAACTACGTGAAAAAGTGAGTGATCGGTAATGTACGATGCTGACTGTTTTCGAAGTGATGGAGAGAGGAAGAATATTTTAACAGAGTTCCAAGAAATTATCTATACAGCAATGCATAGATAGACGGTGCAAATGATCTCCTTTCCTTTTTTTAATTCCGGGTTTATGTTGCGTTGATGACGAGGTCATTAGAGGCGGGAGAGGATTTGTAGCTATGAACGGGAAGGAATTCTGTCATGGTATTTTGAAGGAACCATACCGGAATTCGCCTTAAGCGAGTTGGAGAAACCAAGAAAAATAGAAATATGGAAGCCCGGGCGGGGTTTGAACCCTCGTCCTTCAGAATGTTAGGACTGAGCATTACCACTCACACACCACGTCCGGTAAACAAACACCTAATGTATTTACATCATGGTGATTACTCATACTGATATGTTTCTGTGAAGTAGTATAGTAGATATTGGTTTTGAATGCTGGCAATGACAATATCATGAGCCCTCAGCTTTCTGTTCTGACGGAAATGAGACAAAAGTGTTAATTTTTATGAGAATGAGGCATGCATTCATAAGAGAAATATAAACCCATCGCTTCAACATTCTTTCACTACATGTTACAAGTTTTCTGCAGAGAAAGGCAGAATTATTCACTTGTCAGTTTCACACCATTCTTTGAATATTTACAATAACAGTCCTCTCACTGCATTACGTGTAGCATTTTAAAAGTTTAACAGTCATAAAGAATTAATTACATTGAAAAAAATGGAAACTTCCCAAGTCAGCATTTGGAAACATAGTTATCACCTATTTTTTCTCGTACGATTAACTAAAACTATATCACCCTGTGACGTAATATTTTCTAGGCTATTTCCTGAAATCCAAGAACAGTATAACTGTTAACCACTCAGTAGAACTGACAAGTAGAGAAATATACGAACGCTTTTATATATCTTTTAGATGCTTGAGTAGAATGGTTAAGACCACGGAATTCATTGACTCTGTTTTAAGAGCGGGAAGGTAATCATGCCGTACATGTTTTCATTAAATTTATTTATTTATTTTTTAAATCGTTAGAGATTTCAGTAAGAGTAAATTTTCTACTCCACCATACGTTTGTGTATCTTATAGGTTTGTAGAGAAGTTCTATGCGTGTTGCTGTTTATAATAAGTGTATTTTTGAGGGTGACACCCTGTACAATCCCAGTGTTCACTTTGACGGGTGCTAACAATCTCGCACATATCGGTTGGCAATGCATAGTTCAGCTTCCAATGACGGCGCAATGCTGTACCAGGAAACGGATCGCTTTAACCCTCTCGACATTCCTGACGAGGTTTCGGAGAACACTCAATACTGTATGACCGTATTATGCTCAGCCACAATGCAATTCGGTATTGGATCATTTGACCTTAGTTTAGACAGACGTTAGTGGATGATGAAACACAAATGTAACAAATAAATGTATCAAACAACGGTTGGAAGCTATCGTGGTAAGACGGGGTTAGGATGCCGTATACCTATGTCATGAGACGCGTTGACATAAATTCTTCTCTGCTGTTCTGCCTGATCAGTTCTTCCATGTGTGACGTTTCGGTAACAATCTCTGTTGTCTTCATCAGGTGAAAAGTTCGCAGTTGACATTGCGACAGCAAGTCACCGACTGTGCTTGCCGCCAAATTCAGCTCACATAAATACCCCACGGCAGGGGGACCATTGGGAATCTGCTGCTGCAGCCGCTCTGTCATTGGCCTCAAGCCGTCCGCCAGCTGTGGGGTATTTATATGAGCCGAAATCGCAAGGCATGCACTCTTCATCATCACCTACAGCAGTTTCGCAGCCCATCGGTATGCATAAACTTCCACCTAACGTTACTAAACCTTCCTACAGTAAAATACCAACAACTACTGACTATACAACCAAACCATACCCTATCACCAAACCCCATAACCCTCAAACATCCACAACTCCCGAAAAACGCCATGCTCAAAAGACTATCTTCGGCCCTCAATATATGGATACTTCAACTGACAACCCCACCATCCCCTTCCAAAAATCTTCACCCACGTACAGCATCCTTCTAAAAAAAACTGTGATGCCAGATTTCTCACTTCAAAAACCCTAGGATGCGAAATCAGGAAATACTTACCCAGTCCAAACGTTTCACAAATAATTCCGACCAGGGAAGGCATGATAATCAAAAGCCCTGATCCGAACCTGCGGACGTCCTTCATAACAAAAGTTGGTCCAACAATTTTCGGCGACAACGCCACTACTACACCAGTAAATCCCAAACCTACCAAGCCGCCTCAACCACCGCGGTGCCCACCCACTACGACAGCAGGAATCAGGGGAGAAGACCCAACAATTTCTGACACAGAAGAAGAAGTAAAATTAAATACGAAAGAATCATGAACAATCAGGAACCAACACTCACGGTCAGAGTGTTCACAGAATGTCGCAACACGGAAGACTACCTTTTATCCAATCTATCTATTATCAACATTACCGAGTGGGACCGAGGTCGGTGGTGTAACGGTTAGCGTTCTGGCCTCGCATTCGGGATGACGGCGGTTCGAATCCTCGTTCGGGCATTTAGATTTGGGTTTTCCATGGTTTCCCCAAATCACTCCAGATGAATGCCGGGATGCTTCCTTCAAAAGGCCATGGCCGAATTCCTTCCCATTACTTCCCCCCCCTCCCCAATTCTTCCCCGTCTCTAAAGACCTCGCTGTTAAGAGACGTTAAGCAATTAACACAAAAAAAACGAGTGGAACCATCTTAGACAGCACCACCTTAGCCTATTCGCTGCCAAAAATGTCTAATATATAATGACCGCAACACACAAGATTGCCGGAATGAACCTATATGCCCGCACTGTAAGGAAAATCACCTTCATAAAGACTGTCAAAATTTACAAACCCCGCCAGAAAACCTGAAAATATGAAATAATGTGGGAAGATACGAGAGTGCTAGCTAAAACAGAAGGTTTTCAACAAAGAAAAGTAAGAGAGGCTATTGAAATATTCAAACAGCCAAACAACCTCAACAAGGATGGTGGTTACGGTCTTAGCCAGCCTTGGAAATGTGTGTTAGATAAATAATCAACTCTGGACCCACAGATAATAAATCGTAAAAACCATATCTCTGGATAATCGATAGTGTCAGACAATCGACAGTACAAATACGTAAACAATTAGCCACGCCAGTCTCCAGCAGATCCCAGTCTGTAGCAGATTCGGTAGACGGCCCCTGAAGAAGACCTAAGCCCTGGTCGAAACGTCAGAAGAAGAACAATGAGAAGTATTTCAACGCAGTGTTAATCCCGTAAGCAATTTATATTATTTATTGTCCAGAAATGTTTGTAAACTTTATTGCATAACAGGAGCCGTTTAAGTAGGAAAAGGCAGGCATTTTAACCAAGAGCTAATGGGTTGTTGTAACATATTTATTTTTAATTGCTGCTTTAGCTTTAGACTCTAGCAGTTTTCTTTTCTCTGTTCCTCTTCAACTGAAACAGTAATATACTGAGAATACTATTCCAGACACACTATTTTCTTTTCCTTTTTTTTTATTTAAAAAAACAACAAATAACCCCTTCGTTGAATTTGAGCGGCGTTAATTTAACATTAATAATCTGCTTCAAAATTACTGACCAGGATAATATACAGAGATAAAGGGTGAACATCAGTTGGGTTTAAGAAAAACCGCGGAAGAAAAGAAGCAATGCTGGCTTTAAGATTAGTACTCGAAGGGCGCATCAAGAAAAACAAAGTGCTAAGTGGGTCAAGATGTTCAAATAAGGGAAGACGTCAGGTGTAAAGTATCGAGATAGAAGAATACTTTATAATCTATATCAGAATCAAGTGGCTATATAAAAGTAGAGAATCATGAAAGACATGCATCAGTCAAAAAGGGTATGTCACAATGTTTTATTCTATCTCCATTACTATTCAATTTGTATGTAGAGAAAGCAGTAAAGGAAGTAAAAGAAAAATTTGTATATTTCATATGTGTTCAAGAAGAAAACATCAGTATGCTGATAATTGCTGATGACATTGTCCTGTTAGCAGAACAGATTGAGGATACTCAGAAGTTACTGAATGTTTTGAACAAAATACTGAAAGAAGATTTTGGACTAAACATAAACCAAATTAAGGCAAAAGTAATTAAATGTAGTTGAAATTGTAGCAATAGTGGTGCATTAAATATAAAAATAGGATTGGACGCAATAGCAGAAGTAAATGAATTCTGCTACTTAGGAAGTAAAATTACAACTAATGGCAGAAGCAGGAATGGCGTTAAAAGCAGAATAGCACTAGCGAAAAGAGCTTTTATGAAAAAGAGAAATCTTTTAGTTTCAAATATCGATCTAAGACTAAGAAAGAAACTTCTAAAACTCTATGTGTGGGGCGCAGCACTTTATGTTAGCAAAGCGTGGCCTTTAGGAATATCATAAAAAGGAAAATTGATGCGTTTGAAATGTGGTGCTATAATAGGATGCAGAAAATACAGTTGACAGATGAAGTACGAAATGAACGTTCTTGGAAATGATGGGTGAGAAAAGAAGAATCCTATAGAAAGAAGAGACAGGATGGTGGGTCAAATTTTAAGATACGCTGTGTTGGTTAATTTGTTAGTTAAGGGAACAGTCGAGGGAAAGAACTGTAAAAGCAGACAACGATTAGTATATATGATTCAGGTAATTGAAGATGTATATTGTAAAGGGTATGTTGAGATGAAGAGGTTAGCGCAAGATAGGGAGGAAAAAAAACCAAACATACCTAATAATCGCTTATAGGATTAAACATTTTTACTAATGAAAGGTTTTGCTGGGATGATCACATCGAAAGTCTCAGTTAATAACTTTGACATGAAATATACCGCAGCTTTATCATCCTTGAAAATTATCAAATCAAAAGACCGTTTATTGATTCGAAGAATAGTACACAAATTACTCTTAGCGAGTCATGAATTTATCAGAGGTGTATAGAACATGAGTGTACACCTCTGACATCATTGTCAATCAACCGAGTGTTTTACTGGGCCTTGTGAACAGAGTTTGTTGCCATGTTATACCGGCACCAGCGTGATGAGTTTCCAGCGTTCCTTTAGGCTCATAATCATGGCCAGCGCTGCTAGTGAAGAAGCACCTGTAAGTCAATTGTCGCTTCGGCCAATGATCTGTTGCGTTGCTCTCCTCCAGGTCAATGCGCTTTTCGTAAGGCCGAGACAGGATCACACAAACCTCGTGCGGGATGGAGAACCATTGTTGTAACTCAGCTGAGACTGGTAATAGTAGACAAAATTAACAGGAGTCTTTTACTCATTGGCGGAAGAAGTTGCAGTTTCTTGGAATGATGGTTTTATGAACTTTCAGTTCTTCCATGCATCCGTTCTCACGTTCGTGCGTTGTTTGAACTTGCTGCAGATCTCTTTGGCCACCAGGTGGTTATGATCGTTCGTATACCTGGCCTGCGATTTTGTCTTCAAGCCGGCAGATACCTTGGTACACTCGCCATTTCAGTGTAATGTCAAGGGGTCACTCGAACCGATACCCAAATTTTTTTTGTATACACATTACCACACAGTTATGCTACACCACTAGTGGCTAATATCGCCTCATTCACTCTAGTGACGGATTCACTAGGGGAACTTTAATACATTAATCAACCAAAATGGGCGGCTGCGTAGCTCAGGCTGTAGTGCGTCTGACTGCGACCCGGACGTCCGGAGTTCGATCCCCGACGAAGCCGAGGATCTTTCCTCGAAGCTGAACGTCCGGAACGGCTCCCCAGACCCACTCAGCCTGCTATTCAATGAGTACCGTGGAGGAATTTTCGTGGGAAAGTAATGAACGGCCAGAGCGTGGCGCTGACCTCGTCACATCCATTCTTCTGCCAATGGTTGTAATGAGAATACGGAGATCTATCTCCGCAAATCCTACAGGAAGCGTCAGGAGCTGTAGGAACCCCGTGATCTTTACCAACTAAAATTGATGATCTGGGCTGAAATATGTACTGGAAACTTCATCGAACTGGCCAACATTATGACAGAACATATTAGCGTTTGACTACAGTCTAAGGTCTATCTGTATCTTATTCTCAAACAGTTCGGTGTTGAATGCGTTTAGCCGGTGAAGTGCCTTTGTAAATAAGCCAGCAAATGGAAAGCTGGAAGACTCATACGTTGACACAGCAACATGTCCAACCTACCAACATTTAAAACAATTACCATTACATTGACTCAATACTGCTGCTGAAATGAGAATATAAATAAATTGCGGAAGTTTTTAAAACAAAACGAAAAAGGGACTATTACTTTACTTCAGTCTAATTAATATGTCAAATAACACTGTGGAAACTCATATTTAAAATTAATTTACAGTTATTTGATCCTTTATCATAACCCAAATTTTCTGATCAACAGTGGAAATGAAACAATAAGCAGTACTATACTCTGTTCTATGGTGTGACTACTGTACTTTTTGCAGGACGGCCGCTTCTGGCAGCTGGCACAAGCGATGGAACAGTCTGGCTTCGTGAAGCGCCTCCGCAGTTCTCAGCAGCCGTGTACTGTTCTGGCTCCCTCCGATGAAGCCTTCCAGAAGATTCCCAAGTCCCGTCTCGACCGTATCCTGCAAGATCCCGCTGCCCGGGAAGGTAATCATCATTAACAATTTACACTGATCAGCCAAAACATTATGACCACCTACCAAATAGCCGGTATGTCCGTCTTTGGCACGGATAACAGCGGCGACGCGTCTTGGCATGGAAGCAATGAGGCTTAGGTATGTCGATGGAGGGAGTTGGCACCACATCTGCACAAACAAGTCACCTAACTCCCGTAAATTCCGGGGAGGGGGGCGATGAGCTCTGACGCCATGTTCAATCTCATCCCAGACGTATTCCACAGGGTTCAGATCTTGCGAGTTGGGGGGGCCAGCACATCAATTACAATTCCCAACTGTATTCCTCGAACCACTCCATCACACTCCTGTCCTTGTGACATGACGCATTAACTTGTTGAAAAATGGGACTACCGTTGGGAAACATGGTTGTCATGAAGGAGTGTATGTGGTCTGGAACCAGTGTATGATGCTTATTGGCCTTCTTGGTGCCTTGCGGAAGCCCATCGTTAGGAGTGTTCGGTGCACCGTGTGTTCCGACACACTTGTACTCTTCCCAGCATTAAAGTCTGATGTCAGTTCGTCGCCTGTCCTGTTTTACCAGTCTGCCCAGCCTACGACATCCGATATCTGTAATGAGTGGTAGCCGCCCGACCGCTCGACGTTTGGACGTGGTTTCACCTTGGTTTCGCCACTTGTTGAAGACACTCACCGCAGTATTCCTCGAACCCCCGACAAGTCGTGCAGTTTTCGAAATGCTCGTGCCGAGCATCCGGGCCATCAAAGTCTATCGTTGGTCGAACTCAGATAGATCACGTGCCTTCCTCATTCTAAACACGGATAGCACGCTCACATGCACAGTGCGCGTGTCTGACTAGCAGTCATTCCTAGTCACGTGACGATGCTATCTCTTGGACTGGTTTATATAGATAGTAGGTAGGTAGTCATACTGTTCTGGCTGATTAGTGTATTCTTTAGTGTAGCGTAGGATTTTACTTAAAATTGGCGATTGTTTTAAATACATTATTCCTCAGTGAGTTCGAGATAGGAATGAAAGACGCCATCTAACTCTCGCAATTTTTATTGAAATATTCGTTACCTGCACTTCCAAACAGAGGGTGCACATTGTAGTAACATTAACGTGATAACTGCGAAACAGCGTGCACTATCGGTTGTAAGTGTCACTAGGAACGTCCGTTGTGGATTTATTCCATTATCTTCTCCCATCTTTCCCCCATAATCATTGCACAAGACGAATATGTAACTTTTCTTTTGATTTTTATCTGTTTGCGTCTATTACACGTATTGTTCCTTTTGAGAGTGTTTATACCAGGGTAATGCTGGTCTCGGTGGATTAGAGGTGAAGTTCGGATCTAGTGCTCGGGATGACGCGAATTCGAATCCCAGTTCTTCCACGCAAATTTCTGTTTTCAATAATTCCTTAAATTAATTGCGATGGTAGTTTAATATAGACCTTGGAATATCTCTTACCTTTCCTAAGACAAGCCTTTGTTCGTTTTAATTACCTGTCTACCAACCAGAATTAAAGCCCAAAATATATGTATGTATAAAATAAAAGAGTTACACGTTTTGTGGGTATATTTTTGCAGTAAATGATCTTCATAAAGTCAAGTGTGTTGTTTGCGATATATGCGGCTCAAGCAAACTATACACTTCAATGTATGATATGATACGAATTTATTTATGCCAGAATTGCCTTTAGAAATGAAGGTAATTATATTTCATCTACTAGGCTGTGTAATACCGGTAATACTAAAATATTTTCTATAACGATGGAACTGGTTATAATATGAAACGAAAATGAGTCCAAGAATTAAAAACATTTTAATAGTTTCGAGCATTTTAAAACGATACTGTTATTTATTGGCTGTTTTCAGTACGTAGGTACGATAAAAAGCTACTGTTTTAATGATATAGTTTCTCTTCAGATTCGATCAATTTCAGTTGGGCATTTTGCCTGTATCCACACTGCCACACAAAATATGACCCCCATGTCTGAGCTACTTTTTCTCGAAAACATAGTGATATGATATATAAAACATTTTGTCTTGTTCTCAATAAAGATGGGTTTTATTTCAGGTCTTCATTTTGCTGGGTGCATCTATTATCTTAGTGACAATGATTTCTGGAATGAGACAATCTTTCGTCGGTGATGGATATGTGTTGCAATACCTATCTTTCAAGTAATTATAAATCAACTATACAGTGAAGGACTATGAGGAAGAAATTCAAAAGACATTGTTGCCAAAGCGCATATTTCTCCTGTAGTTTTAGAAGCACCATTCTATACATTGTGCCTAGGTCACAGTCGCGTCAACTGAGAAGTATAAGTACCAGGCGCTAGCTTGAGAACAAGCATACTGATGCCAATGCTTTCAATAATATACGATGAATTTGCTTTCGAACGTATTAACAATAGTGTTCGCCAACTTTTCAGCTTACAATAATGAAGTTAAATTCCACCATATTTGTTACTCCGTCTGGGTAGTTTCCGATAGCTAGGAGATCCTTTTTTTTGTGTCATCAGTCCCTCGACTGGTTTGATGCAATCCTCCATCCCTTCCTATCTTGTGCTAACCTCTTCATCTCTACATATCCCTTACAACCCACGTCCTCAGTTATCTGCTTCATATTTTCTAATCTCTGTCTTCCTCTACAGTTCTTACTTTCGACTGTTCCCTCCAGCAGCAAATTAACCAATCCAGCATGTCTCAAAATATGACCTACCAGCCTGTCTCTTCTTTCTGTTAGCTTCTTCCACAAACTTTTTTCCTCACCCATCATTTCCAGAACTCGTTCATTTCTTACTTTGTTTGTCCACTTAATTTTCAGCATTCTTCTGTAGCACCACATTTCAAATGCTTCAATTTCCTTTCTTTCCGGTATTCCTAAAGTCCATGTTTCGCTACCATAAAGTGCTGTGCTCCACACATAGAGTTATGAAAAGTTCTTTCTAATTCCTAGATCAATATTTGAAACAAAAAGATTTATGTTTTTCATGAAGGCTCTTTTTGCTAGTGCTATTCTGCTTTTAACATCATTCCTGCTTCGACCATCGGTTGTAATTTTACTTCCCAAGTAACAGAATTCACTTACTTCTCCTATTGCATCCGATCATATTTTTATATTTAATCTACTAGTCTTCCTATCGCTATTGCTTTTTTAAATAATTGGCCAGTTCATTAGAAGAACAGTTTTCTTCTTTTCGCTGCTGTATACTGCTATAACCACTATTTACCAATACAGACAGAATGAAGGTTTTCGGACAAAATTTATGCAAAAGTACAAGCTACCTGGTCAAGAGTCATAGAAGAGACCTGTTAGCATGATGGCTTCTGAAAATTAGTAACCTATTCAAATTGTATGTTATTTCAAAAAAAGCACGGAATTTTCTCTTCCAGAGACTAATACTTTTATTGACTCTATTAAAGACTTTCGAGGAAGACGTCTAAAGTATATAACAATACACATTTTCAAAGATATGAAATAGAAGATGTACAGTACAAAGAGTTTATGTAGAAGCACTGAATACAACGAAACATGACGATAAAGAATTCCGCAGCTGATTTATCAATACATAAAAAAAATTGTACTCGCTCATAAATCGTTTCTAATTTAATGCAATGTTGTTGCAGGCCATGTTTCCACAGTTGCTTAATTAATTACTAGTTGAATGAACACGTTTTAGTTGTGTTATTTTGTTCTTTTTTTTATAAATTCTTCTGTTTTGGTTATGTATTCTGTTTTATCCATCAAGACGTGGCTTGTTCATTCAACTAGTAACGTTTCTAATTTTTTCACTGTCGATGTCATCAAGAAATATCCCATAACTTTGAAATAATATTCTAAAATTGTTCATCGGATTATAAAGTATTGTACTTTTTTTTTTTTGATGATCGGACACTATACTAGGTGTAAATGTAGTTTGTAATAGATTCAGAAAATAATGTCTCCTCCATGACGTAGGTTTCACCGATCATTGATAGGATGTGTAGATTATCGAAGATATTTTTAGTTATGTAAAATTTATGTTTACATATAACTTACACATAAAATATTTTTTATTTTAGATATCATGCAGAACACCTAAATTACTAAGAGGATAGAAGGTTCTCAGTTAGATGAAGCTATGTAATCTTTGTTTGTAAGATTTCCGAAATCCCCGCTAGTGACAATGTTTTAACTTTATTCAGTAAGCAAGAATTAAAGATCTTAACAGCGAAAAAAATTTAAAATAAACTGAGTAGCCAAAGATTCCTTAAAAGCTCCTTCGTCACTTATTGAAGAATAATTCTTAGATGAGTGTGACTTTAAACGGATTATCGGATCAGGCTTAACCACATAATTATACCCTAAACTTTAGAAGTACTGTTGTTTTCTTTCCAATTTCTTCAGCCAGTATTGTAACTATGTTTAATAAAATAACTTTTGGTAAGTGAGAATAATGAGAAAGTGAAAATACGGAAGAATAGGGAGAGTATACCCAACACTTACCATAGAATAACACAGCCGGGCATCAGCAAATGCATAACCTTGACCGAGGGTGAGTGGTAACGCTCTGGCCTCGCATTCGGGAGGACGCACGTTCCAATCCCCATCCCGCCTTCCGATTTCAGTTTTTCATGATTTCCCCAAATCACTCCAGGTGAATGCCGGGATGGTTCCTTCAAAAGGCCATGGCCGAATTCCTTCCCACTCCTTGCCCTCATTCCTTTTAACGACCGCGACGTCAACAAGGAGTAAAGCCATAAGAAAAAAAAACCTTAAAGATGAACATCTAAAACACAATATTTCGGTGTTGAACGTTAGTGTTGCAATTAGGTGAGACACGTGGCCAGGAGATGAGGTGCGGTCATACCGACGTCTCCTCTCTGTATGGGGAACCACTGTAACAAAGCGTAGTGGAGGGAGGCAGGAAAATGCTGAATCTATATTTATGCGGTAATATTATCAATAGAATTGAGGGAATATTGCAGAAGTAATACAAATAAGATGAAACAAATGTGAATAGAGAATACCGTATAAGAATTATAAATTTTATATTATAGAGATGTGAAAATAACAATTAGTGCTTTGTCTACTACACACATAAATATCGATTATCGGTTCAGTGTTTTATTGCCCCACGCCATTACGACTCCTTGATTTGTTATCTTGGTTTGCCCTTCACATGGCAGGCGTTTGTATGATCTCTTTGTAATGTGTCTCATTTACTCGCAAGACTAACGTTCAACACCGAAATATTCTGCGTCATACATTTTAGTCTTTGCTTGTCTGCCGATGCCCTGCAACGTTCATCAATGATTAGTGATGGATATACGTTCCTCATCCTTTCTTATGTGTATTAAATTATTTGTATGGATGAAGCAACCTACAGGAGTTTTCACATAAAATGATTTTCCTTCTCAACGAAGAATTTGTCGAGTCACATTAAAGTTTAAATACCTATACATTAAAAATTCATTCAAAATAAATTGTATACGTATAAATTATTTCATTACCCACAGCTTCCTACTATTTTTCCTTCCATTGAATCATTTACTTTTACATTCTTCTTTTTTTTTCTTCTTTTCCGTTTTGGCATCTATTGACCACGCGTTTCTGAACACTGATGACCTTTCTTTTTTGCTTAATATTCTTTCGTCCTCACACCGTGGTTGTATTTTATTTCTTGGGTCCATTTCACCGCAGATCCAAGGCGCAGTGTTTTGGCTGTTAGTGCCTGGAGAGAACTGATGCCCCAATCAAACGTTCTGTACTTATCCCTGTTGTAAATGTCATTGGGGTCAATTTCAAGTTGCAGAGATCTTTTCTGACTAGCCTTGTTCATTTTGCGTTGGTCGCTTTCCCTCTAGAAGCGATGTTGAAGATTTTGGAGGTGAGTCTTTGATTGTCTATCCGAACTTTGTCACTATAGAACATTAATCTCCTTTTTCCCATGACTGTTTTAATACTCTCCAGTTGTTGGTATAGGTCCTTGATGTGCCTGAGTCTGTATCTTCTTCTTCTTTGACAGGACCCATGATTTTCCTCAAGATCTTACGTTCCTTTAGTTCCAGTTTTCTGAGTTGTCCCTTTCTAACCGCGTTCAAGCAGTCTGATGCATACAGTACTGACGATCGAACTACAGTATTATAGTGCCTTAGTTTGAGGGTAAGGGAGAGGGATTTAGATCCATACATGTCTTTACAAATGAGGTATGTTCTCTCCAGTCTGGCACATCTGCTTTATTCTTTAATTTATTTTCCTCATTTTCACGAACAGTTCTGTTCGCATTCACAGAAAGTATGTTATTAGAGGAATCATTTCTTCCTTTAATTCTTTGTGTTGCAGAATTTCAGTTCAGTTATCATGTATGCCAGATGAGAGCAGAATAATAATCTGGTGCATTGCCTCTTATAAACTTCTAAAATAATGTCAAGGTCTTCGCAAATATTATGCTTACCCATATTCAAAACAAACGTCGCGATGATGCAAACACACTGTCAAGTTTCTGCAAACACGAACGAAGCCAAGGCTCCTCGTTTTTTACATCGCGAAGTTACATTGTATGTTTATAATTTGGTTATTAACGTTTACAATGTTACTCAATATTAGTCTCGTATTACGAAACAGTCTAGTTTGCTTTCCTTGAAAGAGAAAACAAATTCTTCTTGCAAAATTGATCCCCGTGATTAAATTATTGCATAAATACAAGACAGTAACATTAGTTTTTTAATTGTTAGCTTCCACTATTTGTCATATATTCTCAAATTTAATATATCCCGATTTTAGTTCCAGAGGTTATGAAAGTATCAAAGAGTATAGTTCGATATTATTTTTCGTTTCTTTATCCTACACTGGGATCTGAGTGCTTACAAAATTTAATTCACTATAATATTTGCTGAATAAAGTGTGAAAGTTATTTCTGCTTTACGACTATTATAGCGGGCTATTTCATCTTCATCAATGGGAAAAGTAATGAAACTCTGGATCTATCTTTGACGTCAGAGACGTTCAAGAAGTTATACCTTTAATTCTTATTCCACAACGCAAAGTCTAGCAGCTATAAGGCACTTGAACTTTGCACTAAGAAGCCAACAAACATGGAATAAAACTATTTTAGTTACTGTTTATTGCCAAATATGAAAACATGTCGTAATTCATTTTGTGAAATGTACTGAACGAATTAGTAGACGTTTCGTTAAAATTCGTTCCTCACTGAAAAAGAAGTCAACGAAACATAATTGAACAAACAGCCGTGTTGTTTAAGTTTATTCATAACTAACAATGCCAGGTGGACTAGAGAAGTTCTCAATCACTTTCATCTTTAGGTTGTAAATTAACACCATTAATTTACTCAAATTTACGATGAATCAACGTCAGGGATAAATGTCAACAAAATGGCGTTTGACGATATTGAATTAAT
Organism: Vandiemenella viatica; assembly: GCA_031002005.1. Lineage (NCBI taxonomy): Eukaryota > Metazoa > Arthropoda > Insecta > Orthoptera > Morabidae > Vandiemenella > Vandiemenella viatica. Next base: position 103,099,578 of record CM061921.1, read on the forward strand.
TTACGTAATCACATACGTCGTAAGTTTTCATCAATAAATAATTAACAATGGGTACGAACGATGTAATGATTCTATATCAAGGATAAAAATCAATAAAATTTGTAAGTAATAAAGCAATAATTTACAAAAGTACACATACTATATATTATTACGTATATCTGTGTCCGTAACTATGCTAGCCCTGCTCACACATTGCATTGCTGTGTAATATGAAGTACGCCAGAGAGTTAGCGTGACTCTGATCCCACATTAAACTGTAGGTCCCCCATACCCTGTAAGATTATCGTATTCGACAGGAGAAAACTGTCACTGGGGGGCCGAACGCTTAGGGGATACCCTCACCATTAATTACATAAGCATATACTATTTAATCTTCTTTGAATGCATTTAATGTACAGACACAACTTTTCAAAAAAATTTATTGTACAGCATACGTTCAGACTTCTATATTTAAAATCTAATTACGAACATTTATGCCCCACATGCAGAATTATGAAGATAGTGTTTCGCTGAAAGGACAGACACTATTTGTGGTATATTTTGGGATTTTGAGGGTGGTAAAGTAAAACTGGTTTAAATCTCAAACTGGTTTTCAAGCGCTGAATACATCTAAAAACGGCACATTTTTCATTATTTAAAAGTGCCGATCGACACTGTAGTGCCCGTTGGGCATGGTATAAAGCAGAACGCAGGTGGTACATTTAAAAGGCCGTAATGACCTCGACATCGACGAGCCGTAAAGCCCTAACCAAAAAAGAAACCAATGCTGGCAAGACATAACGCGACTTAATGGGTGGCAAAATTATTAAGAAGTGGGGAATAAATGTAGTACAATCAAAAATGGCGTTAGTAAAAGAGAAGGAAGTGATCATGATGGTCTCCCTAATGCCAAGCACCAAGATAAATCGCTTAAAAACAAGTCACTTTTTTAGGTACACAGGTAAAAAAATATATCTTTTTTTATTTTTACGTCTGTAAGGTGGAGGAATTACTTGTTGAACACGTAACTACCATTTGCTAATACTAATAACTGGGAAGGCAACAGAGGATAGAGGTTGGGAAATGTTTAAAACTTCATCATTTACTGAGAAGCCTGTTTTAAAGTATATACCAGAGGGACCAAGATATATATATATATATTTTAAGTACATTGTATGGTATGGGCTATTTAAGAGTATTACAAACTATGGTGTTAACTTTTATTTAGAGAATTATTAACAGTATTATCATAAATCATAATTAATCGTCCTTTTGTTTCTTTTTTAACATACGGCGGGGAGGGATAGTAGGGCATGTATTCGCAGGATTCGCAGACTGCTTCTTTTTGCCTCGACTTACGGGAATCGTCTATTTTAACTTGCGCTTGCTTCTGACGATGACCCATCCACGAGTGGTGATACGAGACAGTGAGTCCGACATAGAGAACTGCGCAGGTTTCACATCCAGAATTCACGGTAGTTCCAAAACGGTCAAGTTCTTCTGATCTGTATTTTAACAGTATTACAAATCTACTAAGAAAACAGAATCTACCAAAAATACAAGTTTTCCTCACCTCTCCAATTCTACTGCCACTATAACACTCACATCGTGCTCGCATTTGTTGTTTGTATACTGTATAATATCTGTTAAGAAATAGTTTCTGAAAAATCCATAGAAGTAATCTACAGAATACTGAATGCTGAAATGAAAAATATTTACACTCCAAATTTGACCTCATGCCATTTTATACTGCTATTCTCTTTTCACATTATGAATGTTATTACCAGTGCAGTATCGCAAATAATTCCATTTTCTTGAATTTTCAAAAAATCCGTATGTACTGTACCAAAAAAAAAATCAATTCGTAACGAAAATCCATTCCCCCCCCCCCCCATGGCTTCACGCCACGGCAACGCCGAGGTCAAACTAGGAGTGAATCGGGAGCGTGCATAAACCACGTAGCCCCATTTTGGCCTCCTTTGAACCTCCTCTCCCCTCCTCCACATAGCCTGACGTGGCTTTTTCCTCTCCCCCCCCCCCCCCCGCGTGTTTGTACGAAGCTTTTTTTCCTTGCTGATTCCAGAAGACATTTTGTACTGTTTTCTCTTGTCTGACTATCGTAAATTACATACGGAGATACTTAAATGACGAAAATATTAATTCACATGCTGTTGTGTTCTGTACATTATTTAACTGTGACAAATAATATTAATGAAAAGCTACGTGACTTCGGTCCGAACCCCCCCCCCCTCACCTTCCCATAAAGCCCAGCGTTGCTTTCTACTCAACACCTCCCCCTCTACCCCCTACACTGAGCCACGCAGTTTATGGACGCTCCCTTATTGGAAGCCAGGGAAAACCATAATCGTGATGGCCGGACGGGATTTCAACCCACGTCCTTGCAAATACCAGGCCCAAACGTTTCCGAGCACCCACTGGGCACTACACGAAGATCCATGTGTAAGGAATAGAGAAAAAGGTCTGTGAATGGGAACAAGTGGACAGTCGCAGTATGTCGTTGTAGAGGCCAAAGTCTCTGGTAATACCCTAAAATGGCCTAATAGGACCACTCCTCTTCATAATTATTTTAGAAGACGTTTGGGTACAACGTTAATACCATTTTAATATCATTTTCTGACGAAGTTGTTTTCGACAATGCTGTTGATGGGTTAAAGATCCAGCGAAACCTTTACTTTATTTCGGAATAGTAATGTGAAATGTCAGCTTAAATTACGAAAAACTTAGTTTCAGCTTTAATTTTTATCTTGGGAACATAAACATCCATTTATCACTGGAGTATAATTATTCTCCTTCCATCTAGTGTGTGTCGCAGCGACAAGTTAAAAAACTGAAATAAGTAAAACAAGGGACAACACTCAGAAACCACGACCTAGCGTTTCCACCCAACGATTGTTGTTCACTAAAACATTCCAATAATTGGAATTACAGTAAAGCCGATACAAACGCTTTTAATGTTACGATTGGTGAAATTCTCCTGAATGCATCAGGCACGCTATTACAGATTTAACCTCAAAAGCGCTATAGAACTTAGCATTATTTAGTGAAACATGATTTCTCTTACAAAGTAGGAGAAGTAATTACTAGAGAGAGTATTCCTAAATATATGCATCTGAGAAATCCAGTTTCCAGAAAGAAATGAGCTCACATGTAATGGATCTATGCCGAAGCGTCTCTATTTATCCATGAGTAGTTTTTGAAGTAGTGCTCCGAAAGTTAGAAAAATCGTTTTTTATTAGTGATTCCTTTCTGCTAAAAAAGTCATATCTGGAACAATGAAATCAAATTTGCTTTCATTACGAGCTGTCAAGTATTCACAGAGTCCCATAACATCGAATGTAGATAAATGAATAAACCATATTCAACATTTTCCCTTCTGATTACCATTTCGTTAATTAGCTGTTATAGTATAAATAAGGAGAAAATTTTTGTTGTTTGATGTCTATATAAGATGTATTGTTAACATGCCAATATGTGTTTCGACGATTTTTGTGCGAGTGGGGAAGAGTGTTTGTAGTAATTCCCAAATGTTGCATTTTGCCTCACATTTTCAGTTAAGAGGGTATTGCCGGGTACGCCACTGTGGCTACCATATTTCAGTTTTATTCCAATCACTACAAACTGTTTATTACGAGGAAAGTGGTATTTGAAACCATTCAGTTATTTGTACCTCCACTTAAAATCGTTGCAATTTGATTGAAATGATGTTATCAACATTTAGACTACTAAAAATTAATTTAATTGTATGTTCTAGCATAATTTAAATGTTTGTGCTGATCTTGTTTGTTTTCTGGAAGCATCGCAACCAGCCGGCGGTCTCCCTTGAGTTTTTTTTAGAGATTATGCAGAGAGTAGAATCACACAGTGGCACGGTGCTGTCTATCAAATATTTCGAACTGCAAAATTTTATCAACGCTCTGAATAAACATGAATTAAAAATAAATCTTCCACTCATCACTCATGAAACAACTTACCAAAGAGCTTTAGAACTATAAACCACTTGGTGACACTGAGATCTGCATATTCGAAGAGTGTTAACAGAAACAGTGAAACTCGTAACTAGTCTTTGGTTGCGTGATACTCTTCCTCCTCTCGACTGTTTTGACTCATTCCTCTAACACTCGCTATCATAAGCTAATCCCGTTGCAACTTAGACTTCAGTTATCTTCTCCTTATTTTAGAATCTCTGCCCTCCCTTCCTAACATTCACCAGAGATAACGACGGCAGTAGTTGAAGGTACACGCTGCGCTAAGGATATACGATTGATATAGTGTTTCATTGGTTTGTCCCGTAGCTCTTTTGGCGAACCACGTGATCCCGCACCCGGTGTGTCTGCCCGCCGTCCTGGGTGAACATAAAGTGCGGACCATGGGCGACGGGAGACTCAGCTTCGACTGCGACAAGAAGGGCGTCAAGGTGGAGGGCAAACGCCTCAGGTCCGACTTCACCATCGGCCGCAGCGGAGTGCTCTACATGATCGACGACCTGCTGCTGCCCGACAGAGGTCAATATCATACTCATAAGTCATTTAATTAATTTAAATCTAAACTGGAATGGAGCCCATACGCTCCGGTGGCAATGTCCCTACATACCCATCTTCCCACGTCATGATTTTTCACCACCTAGTGAAATGTTCAATAAAACCGGTAAAAAACAAGAAATTGTCAATTTTTATGATTAAATTATTTATGATTTTATAATGAACTAGCTCGTACCCGCGACTTCGTACGCTTGGATTAAGATTTTTTTGCCAGAATTAAATATAGAAAGTTGTTGGTAACAAAGGATTGGTCCCAATCAATATCGAGTAGGAATAATATGACAGGAAAGCTAACACTATATCATTGTACCGTCGAACCTGTCTCTTGAAGAGAATCAATTTCCAACATATTTCTGTCACCATTCGATAAGGTCTCAAAATTTCGTGACTACAACTGTTAATCATATTGGAAAAAATATCCTGTGCCCTTCATACATATTTCCTTACAAAATTCCATCACAACGATATAGCCATTTAGTCGTCAAAACGTAACAAAAAGACAGAGACTTACTTCCGTATTTATAATAATATTACTGTGGTTCACACTCACACACTGACTGCGAACAACACCTGAGGGATCATTATAACGTAAAAAAGTGTACACCTACAACTTTGCAAGACTACCTACGATTTTCCTCGCATTGCACCCCTAACTTTCTAATATCTACAGTTTAACCTACGGCCCAGGCCTGACTCTTACGATGAAAAACAATTTTTAAAAATCTTAGCCTCCACGGAGATTTTAACCGGAGACCACGACGTTCGTAATCAAGCGCTTTAACCACTGAGCTGCCAGTCCACTACACGCAAACACGGTACGGAGACGTCCATATCTAACGTGTCTGTCTATCGCCGTATTTCGAAGTTATGAGACAACATATGTTATTTATACAGATAATTTTTTAAACAAATGTAGACAGTATTTTTTTCCTTGTTTCAGAGGATAAGTGTGCAAAGTTTCATCGAGATCGGATGAAAACTGTGGATTTGTATGAAGAACAAACAAACTAACAAACAAACATACATTCATCTTTATATATAAAGATTTACAAAAAGCATGTATAAGATTTCACAATTTAGCATTTATTTAAAGCAATGATAGTTTTAAGAAATAGTTTAAAAAAACACTACATTCTTGACTGGAAATTGTAACATTTAAGAAATGTAAATTTTAATTGAATAGGGCGCCATATAATTGTCCAGCTAGCGTCAATGTTTTATCACTCAGGCCTCCTTGCCAGAGTCACTTCAGGTTGAGTTAATCAACGATAATTACCGTGGTTGCAGCCATTCTGCACAAGCTGCATAGGTCCACACACAGCACACAATTCCACCAGCCGCGTCACTTGAAGGTTACCATCTAAGAGCACTCATCACTGACCTAGGCCTGAACAGCCACGGCGGCGTCTCCAACCTGAATGCCACTCTCTCTCGTAAACTGTCTTAAGTTCCGTTGGTTTTAGAGAAAAGAAAAGAAACAATCATAGAGGGTACTTCGCATTTTGGCAAATCCTAATAAATCTGAGGTTGATTCACTTGTCAGTCTTTTCCACAAAGCTCTCACAGGAACTCCTTCGCCAGGTCTGTACCCCCTGCTGTGTCCAAACACTTGGCCCGCAGGAGAACAACGACACGACCCGTGTGTGCCTGCTGCCCCAAACAGGACATTCCTTTTAGCTGTACAGCAGCTAACAAAATATAGTTCTGTTCTTCCTTATTAAATGATTTAATTTTAACCTTTTCGCTACCTAACCCTGGAATTTATGAATTCCAACTTTAAACTCCTCCAGTGTATTTGGTAAATTGTCCATCGTTTCATTTGTAATTCCAGTCCCTGACCCCCATACCAACAAAAGAAAGTTTTCCCACTCCCTTTCGCCTGAATTCAAGTGCCAGCTTATGATTATGGTCACCTCTCCCTCTCTATGTAGAACTTCTAATCCTTCTACTAACATCCATCCATGCATTATCACGATCATAAACTTTGAACAATCCAAACCCGCCTTCTGTATACTGCCTCCCAACCAAGCTCCATCATATTAGCTACAGGTTGCATTCTGCGGAAACAATTCTAGCTGCTCTCCTTTGTACGCCCTCCAACTTCTAAATTTGATATCCATAATATGGTTCCCACACAATTCCATAATGCGGGGTGATTCAGGAGGAATGGTAAATACTGAAGGAGGTGGTAGTATGAACAATACTGAGTAAAAAAGTTCATATAAACATGTGTCCGATTTCCATTCGTTTTGGAGAAACAGGTGCTGAATAGTTATGCTTAAAATAAACTTCAGAAAATAATCAAGAACACAAACATATCTTATGGAAGTACTTTATTCATGCAAAAACACACGCATGTTTTACAAAAGTTTCAATTAAATGTTCGAAAATCCCACCATCGACTTCAATACGCTTTGCAGCTTTCTTCACAACACTGCGTGTAGTTCTTCTGAGTACGTCTTTGTGTACTTTTATGACGGCAGCAGTGTTTACCGGTACAATGCGAGCAATTCGTCTCTTGTGTTAACTTTTTTTTTTGATCAGTTTGTTCTTCAACCATCCCCACACACAAATATCTAATGGGGCAACCCCAACCATAAGGCTGACCACGACTTTTAGCAGGCATTCTGCAGCCATCTTGATGAGATGATTCTCACTTTTCGTCAAACAGAATAACACAAGTCACATTGGTCCAGAGCTCACATGTTTTGCAGGCAAATGACAATACTCACCTTGTCCCTAATCTTATATCGTTTTTAATTATCTTTATAGTCGACAGAGCATAAAGCTCCAGCAGAAACAAACAAAACAGAATTCTTACACCCGGCAAAAGAACACATCAACACCAACTACCATTCCAAAAGAGTTCCGTTCCGTAAACACTGAAGGGACACTAATAAATTAATGTTGACTGACCTGTACGAGCGTAGTAAGGAAGTCGGAGTGGTCAATTAATTGAGTTAAAACCAAGCACATCAGACTCGAAGAAGAAATAACAGGAGGAGCTCAAGTGTTGTCCCCTGTCTGTGAACAGTGTTACTTTGTTTTGAATTATTACTAGTATCTCATTCTTGAATTGCGTAATTATTTATGTGGAAATTAGAGACCTTCCCACTAGTCTTCTAGGCTATTATTCAAAACCTCTGAAAATCATAAGCAGGAAATTCACCCGGTAGGTCAGGAACGAGGTTTGAATCTGGGTTAGTTGTTCCCCCACGGTCCAGTATCCTGAAGGATGAAGTATATGTTAGGATGGAATAACTTGATACGAGTAAAAAAAAGTTAACGGAAGTAACATACCTGAATGTTATACACTAAAATTCCGAACATTACAAGAGCGAAAGAAGTGTGCAATAAAAACAAATTAATATTAAGAAAAGATGCAGGTCGTCATATCTGCTCCAAATTCTGATATCGAATAACTACAATATTTCTGTCCACGATCAGTAAAACTTGTCTAACTTATTACAACTTGTTTATTATTTTGAATCAGAGAGCAGTGCTTGTCGTATAACAGATTTGTTTTGGTTGACAGCGAAGAGCCTACTGCAGCTGATGGAACAGGAGAAGCTATACTCGTTCCTGCAGGTGGTCGGTACTGCTGGACTCGATGCCACCTTCGACAACTTCGGAGAGTATACTGTCTTCGCTCCTGATGACCAGGCTTTTGAAAGTAAGTTCTCCAACTCTGAACATTATATCTTAGCATCCATAGGCTTGTATAACTAGCTGATTTGTTGTGGCGGGGGAACCCTGGGTATTAGTTGCCAGGTCTTTTACTAATATCATTGTCCTATCTCTATTGTCTTGAGGCAATATACAGGGGATTTCCCTAGTATATATCTGAAAATGAAATATTTTAGAAATATTGCAATGCATCTGCCTGTGTAGCCTGTCAGCTAAATGAGTCATATTTTTCTTTCTTAAAACATCATTCGTTCATATAAAAATACAGGGTGCGTTCACAAAATTTCATGACTGGTCTCAGAACAAAAAATTTACAATATATTCTGTTGACTCCCGCGTCGCGGAGGCACATGCCGCTGGTGTGGTCGGTTAGCTGTCAGCCCCACTACATCACCCTGTCTGTGCGCCCTCCCCTGCTCAGGAAAAAATCTGTCTTGAAACTTTGTAAACCCACCATATATTAGGAATAATTTGTAAAGCGCATTGATACTCTTTGAAAAATATTACCCTTGGGCATCAACACACCGCTGCCAACGTTTTTTCCATTTTTGATAGGCTCCCTGGAACTGTTCGCGCGGAATGCTGTCAAGGGAGCTCATCGAAGCTGCCTGGACCTCTGGATTCGTGACAAATAGCTTCCCTCTCAGATTTCGCTTGATTCGGGGGAGCAAAACTAGGTCGGGGCTGTAGGGTGGCTGCGCCAGTGTTGCCACGTTAAGCTTGGGCAAGACTTCGCCGGCGGCGAGCGACGTGTTAGAAGAACTTAGTTGTCTTTGATCTCTGGGCGGACTCGATACTTCAAACGGCTCAGCACTTCAGCGTAAAACTGACCTGTGACAGTCTGTATGGCAAGAAAAAAAATCTTTGAGGATCTTCCAGCTCGGTCATCGTCTTCAACGTCCTCGCGGTCATCTTTTAACACCTCTTGTGCCACATGAAAACCATTGCACGTGATATGGGTTATTCTTTATAGGTCTCTTTAATCATACCATAGGTGTCTGTAGTGGTTTTGTTCAGTTTTACACAGAACTTTATCGAATAATGCTACTCCAAATCGAGCCTGATTTTCGACAGGGGTAATTGACAGGGACTCCCGTCACTAGCTATCTGCTCTCTCCAGCGTCTCGGAGGCAACTGCCGCTGAAGTGCTCGGTTAGCTGCACCCCACATTACTTCACCCTGTCGGTGAAACCGGTCTGCGAGTTCTACCCTACTCAGGGAAAAAATCAGTTTTGTAACTTCGTGAACCCACCTTGTAGTTCAAGGAAGACGTTGTAAAGCGCATTGATACTCTTTGAAAAATTTTGTATTAAATAATACGAGATGTATTCAGGTTCTAAGAGCTCCCAATTTTTTTCTTAGGATGGGGAGCAGAAAGAAACTTGTTAAAAATGTTTAAAAAACAGAAACACTGTTTATGGTTGAGTAAACCGTGTGATATTGCTATCCAGTACACAAAGCTTATGTGGCAGCGTTTAGAGTACTTGAAATTCGACCTTCACTTTCCAAGAACAGTACGTAATCCCAAGTAATCATCAATTTTCTCCACACGCGTGGAAAGTGCTGTATAATTTTTAACAATACCTAGCCTTCGCTGATCAGGAAAATTTTACAGGATCCTTCTTATCATCAGCCACTAAATATTATGTAAAAAAAATGTTTCTGTAATACACATGTTACATATGTACTAAACTAGGTGAATATTTGTTTGCAACTAAATCATCTATTTGTGACTGCCAATAAGAATACAACGCTAACACAATTAGTTTCTAGCTAAAGCACATGTATAAATGATAACATTGAAGGCGCATAGTAAATTCCTAACAATTTTCCCAATTAAAGATTGCCTTCTCATGTTAAAAGTATTTTCACATTACAAGTCGTTTGTTTGTTCCTTTAAAAAAATAAAAACACGATTTCAAATCTTTTCCACAAAAGTCTTTATTTTATGTCAACTTTCTTTTCTATTAACGTAAATATTATTTTAAACAACAGAAATTACTTGTAAAACAATATATTTTTTCCTTTTTCTGGTAGTTATAATTCACTTTTCAAAATTAAGGTTTTTAAACTGTATATACTGTAAGCTAAATTCAAGTTTTTTGAATACATGTGACCTGTAATTCACTAAAAGCTATTTTTACTGTGTCTGACAATCCGCTATTGAAGGGGAGGTTTTTAAAGTTTTTGTACTATTCATTCATTATAAAGTATGAACTTCTCGACATATTGCATTACTGTAACCACATACAGTCCCGCTGTTGAGTGCGTGGAGGTGGCTTAGATGAGGTGTGTGTGTTCCAGCCCTGCCGAGTGAGCGGTTGCGGCAGCTGAATACTAACCGCGAGGCAGCGCGCCAGTTCGTGCTGTACCACGCAACACAGGGCCGACACACCAGCGACGCCATCGCCGACAACCAGGTATCGACACTTCAAATCTCGGTTCCGAACACAAGCACCGATATACTCTGCAGATTCTCCAGCGTATGCCACGTCCGGTTGATTAGTTTACCAGCTTTGATGGCTTAGACACCAACGAACTGTGAAACAGGAATTATACGAGGCGTATTTTTTAAAGTAAGTACCGTTTTGTCACACCGTGGCTGCAGCGCTACGGTCGGCGTTCCGCGCATGCGCAGTGGGTACCTGCATCTCTTGCCTACGCACTGACGCCATTACAGTCTAATTATTCCTTGTTTACGTTGTTCACTGAGTGTTTAAGATGCCTCCGATAATCGTGAGTCCCGCCGACTGTGAAGTACGGGCTGTTATAAGATTTCTTTGTGCTAAAGGCCTAAAGCCGATCGATATTCATTGTGAGATCTGTGTAGTTTACGGACAAAACATTCTGAGTGATGGAATGGCGAGAAAGTGGGTGAGAGCATTTAAAGATGGCCGCAAAAATGTGCATGATGAACAATGTGCGTCTTTCGGTCGTTAATGAAAGTTTGGTGCAGAAAGTGGACAATAAGGTGAGAGAAAACAGACGCTTTACGATTTCCTCCTTGTGTGATGACTTTCCTAATGTTTCTCGTAGTGTTCTGTATGGCATTGTGACCGAGCACTTGAATTACCGAAAATTGTGTTCACGTTGGGTACCGAAAATGTTAACGGATGTGCACAAAACCAAACGTTTAGGCAGTGCATTGACTTTCCCTGAGCGGTAACACAACGATGGTGATGATTTCTTAAGCCAAATTGTTACGTGCGATGAGACATGGGTGGCCTATGTCACACCTGAATCAAAGCAACAGTCCATGGAATGGCGGCATTCAGATTCACCCAAAAAAGTGAAGTTCAAGCAAACGATATCTGCACGGAAAATCATGTGCACAGTTTTTTTGGGACAGAAAAGGAGTATTGCTTGTGAAATTTCTGCCTCGTAATGAGACAATCAATGCAGCAGCTTATTGTGAGACATTGAACAATCTGCGCCGTTCAATCCAGAACAAAAGACGTGGCAAGTTGAGCAAGGGCATCGTTTTGCTGCATTACAATGCCTGTCCACATGTGGCTAATCAGACCAAAGATCTCATCACATCTTTTCGATGGGAAACTCTAGATCATCCTCCGTACAGCCCTGATCTGGCGCCCAGTGACTACCATCTGTTCCTACACTTGAAGAAACACCTGGGGGGTCAGCGTCTTGAAGACGATAACGAAGTCAAAACAGTTGTGATGCAGTGGTTAACAAGTCAGACGGCAGACTTCCATTAGGCGGGTTTTCAAAAACTGGTACTACGTTATGACAAGTGCCTCAATATTGAAGGGAATTATGTAGAAAAGTAGAGTAAGGTACAGGCTTTCATGTAAAAATAAAATTATTGAGATATATTTGCACGTTTTTTTTTTAATTTCAAAACGGTACTTACTTAAAAAACATGCCTCGTAGCTGGGTAGTTAAACATTGAATGAAAGTCAGCTAATTAGTTACAAAGCTAAAAAAAAGTAAGGATTTTCTATGCAATTATAGAGTGAGGAAGGAATTGTTATAAGTATCTTGGCATAACTTTTGATGGTAAACTCAACTGGGCAGGACACATTGGACAGGTGGTATGAAGAACTTTGAAAATTCTTCATTTATTGGAGAGGGTGATGACCAGGTAAGAGGGAAGTGCATTTTAAAACCTCGTTCAGACCACTGCTTGAATATGGTGGTTTGGGACCAACATTATGGGTATCAAATTCAGCAGTTGATGGGGATACAAAGGAGAGCAGCTAGTTTTGTTTGCGAAAATTTCCGCAGAATGCGATCAGTAACTTACACGATGAAGGAACAGCGTTGTGAGTCATTGGAAGACAGAGGTCGTGTGTAGAGAATGTTTGGATTGTTCAGAGTTTATGATCGTGATAATGCATGGAGGGATATTAGTAGAATTAGTAGAAGGATTGGAAGTTTTACAGGGGGAGTAAGAGATGTGACTATAAGCTGGGACTTGAATTCCGGCTAAAGGGAGGGGAAAAACTCTCTCTTGTGGGTATGGGGGTCAGGGAGTGGAATAAATTATCAATGGAACTAATGGACATTTGGAATTCGTAAAGGGCAGTCGTGGGTGGGTGATGAAAAATCATGACTTGGGAAGGTGAAGTAAATTATTTTCCGACTTTAAATCAGCAGTTCTTAAACCGTCATCTTTTCAACAGCACATTGGAATTGATTCTCTCTCATAGGGATTAATGAGGGCTGTCCATATTTCATGATCTGGAAATAAAAAGGGTTCCTCTTTCATTCGTGCAAGAAGAAGTGGATACGTCAACATAGTTAATAAAAATGAACACAAATTTACGTACACACACGTATCAGTGAGAAAATATAGATGCAGAACTGACTTTAAACACAAAAAATAACTAAGAAACTAATTATATCTAGCCAGAATATGGGATACACCAATTTCTTGTAGATATATTGACATAACATCATCATAGGAGTAACTTTTTAATAATCTCATCCAGTACATTTCTTTCGTAGTTTTACAGGAATCAATTCAATTCCTTGTTTGTCTGTATATTTACATGTCCTCAAGAAATAATTAATGTTAAGAATGTAATTAGTGTAATGTAAGAGTGTAAACAATTGCGAATGACAATTTACTTGTGATTATTTGTCAATGAACATGCGAGTTTTGCTTGGACTTCATATCTGAGTTACTGGATGGTTAGTGACTGTATACTCGGCAGGTGGAAATGTCGCTGGACGAGACGCACCCCCTGAGACTGCAGGTGTACCGCAAGGCACTGGGAGTGGAAGACGCCCTCATCAAGAAGGCTGACCTGCAGTCGATGAACGGCTGCATCCACGTCATCAACAAGCCTCTCACGCCTCCAAACAGCTCCGCAGGCGACATACTGCGACGGGACGGCAACTTCAGGTGAACTTTACAGTATTATAATTGCTTCCTGAAAGTATACGTGTTTCGTACAAATGCAGATACGAGGCGTATTTTTAAAGTAAGTACCGTTTTGTCACACCGTGGCTGCAGCGCTACGGTCGGCGTTCCGCGCATGCGCACTGGGTACCTGCATCTCTTGCATACGCACTGACGCCATTACAGTCTAATTCTTCCTTGTTTACGTTGATCATTGAGTGTTTAAGATGCTTCCGATAATCCTGAGTCCCGCCTACTGTGAAGTACGGGCTGTTGTAAGATTTCTTTGTGCTAAAGGCCTAAAACCGATCGATATTCATCGTGAGATCTGTGCAGTTTACGGACAAAACATTATGAGTGATGGAATGGTGAGAAAGTGGATGAGAGGATTTAAAGATGGCCGCATAAATGTGCATGACGAACAACGGAGTGGGCGTCCTTCGGTCGTTAATGAAAGGATGCTGCAGAAAGTGGACAATAAGGTGAGAGAAAACAGACGCTTTACGATTTCCTCCTTGTGTGATGACTTTCCTAATGTTTCTCGTAGTTTTTTGTGTGGCATTGTGACCGAGCACTTGAATTACCGAAAATTGTGCTCTCGTTGGGTACCGAAAATGTTAACTGATGTGCACAAAACCAAACGTTTAGGCAGTGCATTGACTTTCCTTGAGCGGTACCACAACGATGGTGATGATTTCTTAAGCCAAATTGTTACGGGCGATGAGACATGGGTGGCCTACGTCACACCTGAATCAAAGCAACAGTCCATGGAATGGCGGCATTCAGATTCACCCAAAAAAGTGAAGTTCAAGCAAACGATTTCTGCCCGGAAAATCATGTGCACAGTTTTTTGGGACAGAAAAGGAGTATTGCTTGTGGAATTTCTGCCTCGTAATGAGACAATCAATGCAGCAGCTTATTGTGAGACATTGAACAATCTGCGCCGTTCAATCCAGAACAAAAAACGTGGCAAATTGAGCAAGGGCATCGTTTTGCTGCATTGGGAAACTCTAGATCATCCTCCTACAGCCCTCAACTGGCGCCCAGTGACTACCATCTGTTCCTGCACTTGAAGAAACACCTGGGCGGTCAGCGTCTTGAAGACGATAACGAAGTCAAAACAGTTGTGATGCAGTGGTTGACAAGTCAGGCGGCAGACTTCTATGAGGAGGGTTTTCAAAAACTGGTACTACGTTATGACAAGTGCCTCAATATTGAAGGGAATTATGTAGAAAAGTAGAGCGAGGTACAGGCTTTCATGTAAAAATAAATTTATTGATATATATTTGCACGTCTTTTTTAATTTCAAAACGATACTTACTTAAAAAACATGCCTCGTACATATACACTTAAATTGAGACCATATTTGATGTGGCGCACTGTATTTTAAGACTCTATTGTCATTATTTTCTTTAGTTATGTAAAACTTCATGGTATTCACAATAAATCATAGATACTGAAAGACAATTGATCACAACAACGCGGTGGGATGAATTTTCAATGAAGTAATTTGACATTGTTCTCTGCTTAAGAGTTCCCTATTTTATGGCTTCACTTGGTGCACAAGCCATGATAAATAATTTACTGACGATCCCCCTGGGGAAATTAGTCTTAGTGGGTCCTATATGTCCTTCAGTTTCAGGAAATTTTCGAAATCATTATTAGTTTGTGGGTAGTAACTATGTGCACACACACTGCCTGTATTCCACGCATTGAGATGGTACTATGTTAACAGCGATAGCTAGAATGGCTACGTTCTCAGGGTTGTTTTCTACGATCTACAGGTACACTGATAGCGGTAGATGATTGGTTCATTAATTACGAATTCACTGAACGCCAGAGAAATCTCACGGATTCTTTTAACATCTCCTGCCTGCGCGTATACTTTTAAATGTAGTACCTGTATTTACAACCAGCTGCTAGTCATATCGATTTTTATTGGAACACTTCACTCTTATGGTGCGGAATTCAGAAGTTGCAAGAAATTTTCACCATTAATGTCACAAATTGTTGTTAAATTTTTTTTCTCCCAATCTAACTTCAGGGAGAAGCCACTAATTTACTTATGCCCTTGAAACCCTATATGAGTTACCTAAGAGGTATCTAGAAGACAACAAAGGTAATCAACCATGACTACTGCTGCGAAACGGCAGCAAAGCAAAACTTTCCATCACATCATAGCCCAAATCAGTATTGACAGGGAATGAAAACGACGTGCGGTGTCCAGTATCCCAATGCTCTAAAGCTCATTGATGACTCTCGCAATGAAACCCAACACCTTGATGACATATTTAAAAAAAAAATCCTTCTTGAAACCTCGAAAATATATCGAACGAGATGGAAACATGGTATCCAGTACGACCATAAGGTGTTTAACTCGAATTACTGTGAATAGGCTTACGATACGTGCGACCGATATTGGTCTGGAAAAAGACTGACACTCACCAACGACAGCGAGAAACAAAAGCAGATAACACGGTACGAGCCAAAAGCAGCGTCGCTATATATCTCAGCATCCAGAGTACTAATCTGGTCGCTCTTAAGCTCTTTGAAAATGCTTGCTGACTTGGAATATGGTCAAAGTGTCTACAGATGAAGAAACCAAATCCACTATGACAAAGTGACACCAGAACCAATCGAATATTTCATGATTCAAATGCTAGGTGCTTACTATGAAGGTATTAAACTAACGTGGCCGGGTTCGAACCACGATACCGTGATTTTGGTTATACAATGGAGTGACATCCACACGGACATCAAGAAAATCAAATCATTCCTTGTAAAAAAATAATAAAAAAAAATTATGAAATTCGAATCCCATTTGGACGGTGAAAATCCTCGACTATAGCTCTTGACAAATTGTGCCTATGTCTACCGTTCATTAGAAGTGCTTCTATACAGGCTTGACCATAGAAATAGTACTTCTTGACTAGTACTGCTGGACAAAGATCTAGATTTTGATACACTGATCAGCCAAAACATTATGACCACCTACTTACTAACATATTGGTTCACCTTTCGAACGCAATACAGCGGCTATTCGGCGTAGCATGGATTCTACAAGTCATTGGTAGGCTTCCAGAGGTATCTGACACCAGATTTTTACGCACAGGTCACAAAATCCCCTTAAATTACGGGCCAGCGGTTAGTGTTCTCAACGGCTGGGAACGAGCATCTCGGAAACGGAGAGGTTGGTCGGCTTTTCGCGTGCTACTGTAGTGAGAATATATGAAAAGTGTTTGAAGGACGATGAAACAACGAGTAGACAACAATGTGGCGGACACCCACGCCACATCACAGAACGTGGAGGTCGGAGGCTTGCACGCTCTGTAAAGCAGGATAGCGGGTGATCTGTGGCAGATCTGACTGAAGAGTACAATTCTGGCACTTCCAGAATTTTTTCAGAGCACAAGAATCACGATTTTGCCACATATAATCCCCTATCCTGCTTTAAAGATCAGGAGAGCCTCGGAACACCACGTTCTGAAGTGTGGCGTGGATGTCCACCAGATGGTCACTTAGTCGCGGTTTTACTGTCCTTTATTCACTTTACATAGAAGCTCACTACAGTACCACGCGAACAGCCGACCAGCCTCTCCATTTCCGAGATGCTCGTTCCCAGATGCCGCGCCCACAAACCGCTGGTCCGTAATTTAAGGGAATTTCGAGACCTGTGCGTAGAAATCTGGTGTCAGATACCTCTGGAAGCCTACCAAAGACTAGTAGAATCGGACCGCTGCTGTATTGCGTTCGAAAGTTGATCCAATATGCTAGTAAGTAGGTGGTAATAATGGTTTGGCTGACCAGTGTATTTCGCCCTATGAAGACAAAAAACTGACATTCCTGCACGAATTCAGCATTCCATATCTTTTTTCTTTTTTAGAACTTTGAATATTAGTTTTCTTTGGTGCACGAGAGTTACTTTGCACTATATTTTGTAGATACTAGACCTCACTTTATCGTGTGGTAACAGTATATCATTGTGGCTTTGCAGCATCTTCCTGTCGGCGATGGAGCGAGTGATGGAGACGAACCCGCAGCTGATGGCGCACGCCAGTAGCTCGTCATCCTCATCATCGTCTTCCTCGTCGTACACGTTTTTCGTGCCGACTGACCAGGCCTTCAATAAGCTGGGTGCAGCCAAGCTGGAGCGTATTATGACAGACATGCCGTACCTACAACGCGTCAGTACTGTATTTAAACTATTTTAATTAACTTGTATCACGTTTGCTGAAGCTTCCAGCTTCCTGAGAAAATGGAAAACCTGTAATGTTGCTCACTGAAAACAGCAATTACATATCAAACTTTCGTGTATTCAGTTTCAAGTTACTAATACAGGGTGATTCATAGAAATCTTCCCGATTTGAAACAGGTATGTAATAAACATAAAGCGAGAAGCAATTATTTTATTATTATTATTATTATTTGACAGGACAAAGAATGCAGTTTTAATTTACTTGGATTTAAAAATGATATGTTGTAAATGTTTATCTCTGTAATCGACCGTTTTAAGTAAGCCTGGTCGATTGATTGACAGGACGGCTTAGGCAAAGGCAACTCTTCTACTATTCACTTACTTGGGTGGATCTGTAGTCTTCCGGCTGATTGCGTCCATCGGCTGCAACTCTAGGTCTCTGCATACGCTAACCCAGTTACTGATCAGGCAAAGTCTTCAAATGCTGTTACTCATTTATTGTGCCAATGCCATCGGATAGTTACACTTATTAAATGGTTCCCCTCAGCAATGGATCCAAGACGCTTAGTTCCAACAAAATGTAGAAGCAGACTCACAGATTAACTTTGGCATCAAGGAGCGGACCCAGCTGGCTTCCCGACGTCGATCCCTAATCCAACATAGTGACTGTGTTGGTATACTTCCAGACTGCGACCTCAAGGCACTCTCCTGCCACGCTTTTATAGCATAACACCGGTACACGTGATTCCTGTCTTTGCATCGAAGGTTCTTGAATGTTGGCGCGTGCCTTGAGTCGATGACCTCCCGAATGTTCTGGAAGGATGCTAACCCACTTTCCACTTGGTCGCGCTTACTTCGTTCGATGCCCTTTGTCTTGCGCGTCCCCGATGTGCAATTCCGCTGACACACACTGTCAGCATTTCAGCTTCGCTCGGCTTCGCTGTGCTTCCACAGCCGCCGTTTACAATCGTACTTTTAAATATTATTTATTTATTCCTTTTTCCTTATTAAAAACCCCCATTACACCTTCATTGTCCAAACACCGAGGAGTCTATCCCGGAAGTTGTTCATGACTCTGTTACACATTTATTGTGCCAATGCCATCGGATAGTTACACTAATTAAATGGTTCCCCTCAGCAATGGATCCAAGACGCTTCCCTTTTCCTTGTGGTAACCTCAGAGAAAAAAATTCGCATGGGGTTAAATCAGGCCACCCAAAGTCATCTCGCGAAGAGATAAGATGACCGGGAAACCTTTGTCTTAGAATTTCAATCGAACGACGCGATGTATGGGCCGTAGCACCATCTTGTTGGAACGAGGTATTGTCATTGTCATGGTCGTGCGATAATTCATCCAATTTCGGTTTTAAAAAATTTTCAAGCATTTGACAATAGCGAGCAGAAGTCACTGTTTCAGGTTGACCATCTTCTTCGAAAAAGTAGGAACCCCAGACACCAAAATCTGCAACAGCGCACCACACTGTCACTCGAGGGCTGTGGAGTGGTCGCTCGTGAAGGTTCAGAGCGTTATTCTGAGCCCAGTATCGGAAATTTTGTTTATTTACAGTTCCGGCCAGGTGTAAATGGGCCTCGTTACTACAGATCAAAACAGCAGTACGAGGGATATTCTGCAAAATGTCGCGGCACAATCTTGTTCGTGTGTCTAAGTCTCTTTCACTTAACTCTTGCACTATTTGCATCTTGTATGGGTGCAATTTAGGGTCTCTACGGACGATTCTTCTGACACTACTAGCAGATAACCCAAGTGCAGCGGCGTGTTTACGAACAGAACGCTTGGGGGATTGTTGAATTAAAACCCGCACTCTATCCACGTTTTCCGCTGACATTGACGTCCTAATTCGGCCTGATGGTTTTCTTTTTAATGCCGAAGATGTCTCTCTAAAATTAGATACCCGATTCCTAATTGTTGGTGCAGTGGAAATGGGATCATGACGACCAAGAGCAAAATGTACACGAAACGCACGCTGTGTTTTGATCATGGATCCGCCATTTTGAATGTACTCTTCCACTACGAACGCTCGTTATTGTCTCAACCAAGCCATTGACCATACTGAAAACTGCATGTTACCGCGCGTCTACTGACGCTACTATCCCCATCCTTCTGCTCCCGCCCGGGCTCGAGCAACGACCTTATCAAATCGGAAAGAGTTCTATGACTCACCCTGACAAGAATTTCTGTTACAAGTAATTTGCTGCTCACAATTTCAGTTGGAATACGTTCTCTGATGCTGCATAATTACACAAATGTTAAAATCACTGGTAACCTGTAATATTGCCGAATTCATAACAAGAGCGGTGAGTTGCTTTAAGAATTTTTGATTTTGAGGTATTTCAAGGTTTTACAGGTTCCAGTATATTTATCTGTTGTGCCATCTCTCCTACTAATCCTTCCAACAATGAGACGCAAAATTCCAATAAATATTATTTTTAAGGAAATCTTAGAGAAATTAAACTGTTACAAAATCTGAAAACCACATTGTACATAACATTAACGTTTGTGTGAACTGTAAAACAGATTTTCCAGGTCTTTCAACAGCCATATAACACTTCCTTATGGTGGTATCCATCTCCGTACTAGAACGCAAGAGATAAGAATTTTAAACCACATAATTAAAAGAAACCCATTGCTTCTCTGTATTTCCAACCAATTATCTAATTAATTTGTATCAGCAACGCTAATATAACATTAGCTTACATTATTCAGGTAGCATTTATATGGCTGAAGTAACACTTAACTCAACTAATTATCTTCACAAATAAATCTGTACATATACTGAAATTTCGATTTGCTTTATAGTTACTGTGACAGTTAATTGAATAAATTGATTTTACAGACAATCAAGAACCATATGGTAGAAAAAATGATGGCTTCCGAGGCGTTTAAGCCTGATCTATTTTATGGCGTCCCCACGCAAGAAGATATCGTCGACGTAGTGAAGAAAAACGGAAAGCTTAAGGTAACCATCATGCTATGTTTCGTAGGGCCAGGGTTTTCTAATCTTGGAAACTATTCAAGTATTTTATAGTTGTATTTATGAGTTTTAAAATAGTGATTATAAGGGATAACTATAACAGAAATTTCGAATATGTACCTTTGAAATACTGAAATCGTATAAATATTTCACTCAGAACTAGAAATAGAAGGAGGAAGCAATATTTTTATTACTGTTAGCATAAATAGTGATATGTAATTGTAAATCTGAGTGATGATACGTTAAATAGTAATAACATGTTATTCAGTACGTAGTCCTTAACATGAAAGTCAGCTGCTTGAAAAAAGGAAAGCAACCATATGAACTTTCTGTCGAATAGCAATAAATTTATTAGAAGATGTATCGGAGAAAATTTATAATTTTTTTTTAAATGTCTTCAACACTTTTAATTTTATCAGCTATATTTTAGCATAAACTAGCATTAAGTCAGTTAAACTATTGTCGGGCTTCCAGCCGCGTATAACAGTCACACTTGTGGGACGATTTGAAGACGTCTATCTCAGCCAGAGAATTTATTTATTTACAACGCCGTGAAAACTTCGATCTTACATTAAGTTAGTTTTTCTAATGCTTTAGATTGTTCAATAGTACATGTAAATACTCGTAGTACAATTCAGTTGTTTTTGGCGTCGCAGTAAGTCAAATCCTTAATATTTTTTAAAATAAAAAGCATATTTTATATTTTAACATAAGAGAACTAGTAACATTTATGAAACCGAAATTCCCAATTACAATTTCTAATAGGTTTTCGGTCAAACGTACTGTTCAATTAATTTTCTTCTTCTTGTTTTAATGCGTGAATCTAACCCCACACTAAACAAAAATTTTAGGAACTATAATTATTATTTGTAAATTGACTAATCTTTTTTATATTAGCTGATACGTAAGAAGTATCTGTTTAATACTCTAAAATGAAAATCTTCCATCATATTCAATTATATAATAGAAGATGATGATTCAAAATAAACTATTTCATAATTTATTCAGCCAATATATATTCTGCTGCCTTTAAACTTTGTAATTTCGTGATTAAACAAAACTATAGAAAGTTTTTTCGTCGAACATTTTCTTCCTAACATATATTGTTGCAGCAACCTACATACTGAATTTTTTCTGCATTTTCTATAGGATTAGTAGCGTCTCCCAATCGCCCAACAAAATTCAAATATCCCTTTCCCAGAATTTTCGTCAACGCTCTACTTAAGTTATGTTATTTCATCTTAGTATGAAAACAGTAAATCCATCAATCATTCTGCTTGAATGGAATGAATGAAAGAAACGGTCCCAAATACTGGACTTTTAGAAGAATGTTATGTTTGAAAAATAAAGCAGATTTGACTATGTGAAACAATTGTTCGTAATCACTTCCCACAATTGTGTTACGTAAATCAGCGATCAGTCCTGGGAAATACTGCAGCAGTCTACCTTCTTGTGTATTCAGCAAACGCAAACCTCATCAAGTAATTGGATTATACCACTGGTTCCCGTTATGTTTGTTTGTCTAACATCCTTCTCGCTTCCAAGCATTAATTACTGAAAGCATTTGCTGAGATTATATCTATTCTATTTCGTGGCTTTCGCGTCTACCGAGGAAAATACAAGGGAAGTAAGAAAAGATCCAAAAAACGTTATTCATCTGCATCTGGGGTAAGAGTTACAATTCCTTTAAAAAAATAGGCTACTGATTTTTAGTTCACAAGAGTTTTAACTGGCAATGCATGAACATTATTGGAATGTAATGTCTAACAGTTATGTGCTTGAACTTTGTTACAGTACTCAGCATCCAGATTTCTAACTTGCACGAATTCTTTAATAAAATTAAAATTAGCCATGGAATTTTCATGCTCCTTGGGCGTGTTCCGTTTTGAAGCCATACGTGACACGGCAGATGCAAAGAAAGTGATTCAGTTCTGTTAATGTACGATATCTAGTCTACAGTCTAGTATGGGGGAGAATGAGCTACGTGTTTTATATACCATCTTCCCTATTAAAAGGTAGAATAAGCTATCTGCTGATTTTCGCCATATTGCTCAAACAGCGTCTCCAGCTTCGAATACTTCCATACACAGGCAGCAGCCTGTAATTTTTAATGTTGTTAGATATCCGGCATAATTTTTGTCATCCTTATTGAATCATTTTTTATACGTTAACAGTACCTCCAACCGAGTAGCCGAAGAAGCAGACTGGCAACTTAGGTAGTGCAATGGCATTAAAAGATTGATTAGGTTAAAAACTATTTAATTTTTACATTTATCCGAGTAAATAAAGAAAATTTAGAATAATGAGTTTATCAGCTATAGGTAAGTCTTCTCTCAAGGAACATATCCATAAATTTTCTGGGAATGAAACGAACAAGAAAAGAACTGTTACATATTTGCTCAGAATGGTGTTTAGCCTATTGGTCATTGGATCGACTCGATTGCTCCTATAACAAAACTGTTGGATATAGTTCAAGATACCCCACCCAAAAAAAAAAAAAAAAAAAAAAAAAAAAAAAAAAAAAAAAAAAAAAAAAAAAAAAAAAAAAAAAAAACCTTAAGTTGTTTCAAATAAATTATTTCTTTCCCTCATGTATTAGATAATTATCTCTACACGTCACTACTGAAAGTATCTTCTTCAAACCGTTAACAAACGAAACGTACTGTGATAAAAAAAATCATCCGCTGCCAGACGTGGCATAAGATTCGTTACTGTTTTCCCACTCTCGTTAAAGCGCAATGCTTCAGCTTCTCAATGAGTTTCCTGCTCGGTACTTACTGGACTGCAGACTGGATGAGTCAGTGGGAAGGTCCCGGATATTCAATAAATAAGAAAAATTTTCTACTTCCTCGAACCATCAGATCCTCTACGCGGCCCGCCAAACTAGCTATCTGATGAACTGTACATAATATAAGAAAATTAAACACTGACCATTTAATAGTTTACTAATGTCTATAAACGCCTGTCATGAAACAATTCTGCGACATACTTCAATATAGAGAAACTTCTTCATCAATCTCTCGGTGATCCGTCTAATATTTGAATTCCGTCAGATATTTGAATTCAGTCGTTTTGGAACAAACATTGATTCCCTGAACACAGAATAGTGGTACAACAGAATATCTATCCTCAGACTTGCCCTAAATACTTTGTTTAGTAATCTGTACGTACTACCATTCAACTACAACGTAAGTACGAATTATATGTACATTGCGAGGTATTGAACAACCCACATTTTGCAGAATGTTTCAGTAAATACTGTTGAGAAATATTAACATGCTTTCTCAGTTCGATTTTGGGTTCAGATTCCTAATGCTTCTAAACTCAAAGCTCATTAACAACTCCATGGCGATTATCAAACATTATCAATACACCATGACAAAAGAAGTAGAAATTCTTTCAAAATAATATTTAGATTGTCAGTAGGGGAGGTACTGAAATATATATATATATATATATTGATTGTATATATGTTGGTTTATTGTTAGCGTAATAATGTTGGGAATAGAAGGATAGTATATCATTTAGCACCAGGCACCTCGGCATAGAAACACTGAAAAAAGAATATTAAAAATAATTCAATTCATGGTTGCATCACTGCCGTGACTGAATAGATTGTCGGAAAGTGTAATAGGGTTGGTTGATCAGGAAGATTTGTCAGAGATCTCAACATTAATGATCAGCGATTTCCTCGCTCTTGCCAGGGCAAACACATTCCATAGCAAATTACATTGGATTTATTTAGAGAACTTGGTAACATCGCCACAGAATAAATAATGTGTTATTTATAAATGTTGTTTGCTTTAAATTGATAGAAAAAATATTATTTAAAGGATACGTAAATTATGAGTTGGGATTTGCACTAATGTTTATGAAACAGGCAGTCAGCTAGATCTAATACATTTATCAAAATTCTGAATGACTAAATGATAATCGTATTAGAGTTTTATTATCCTCTTTTTT
This sequence comes from Vandiemenella viatica, assembly GCA_031002005.1. Classification (NCBI taxonomy): domain Eukaryota; kingdom Metazoa; phylum Arthropoda; class Insecta; order Orthoptera; family Morabidae; genus Vandiemenella; species Vandiemenella viatica. The sequence continues at coordinate 103,124,319 of CM061921.1, forward strand.
CCAAATCAAACTTTATCTAGCCGATGGTAATTTTACAAGTACCAATGGTAAGATAATTTTTCTCAATTTTTGTTTCAGGTAAATGATGCCACTATGGTTAACTGTGATATTGTAAACACGAATGGATTAATCCACGTCATCAACAAAGTTCTCCTGCCAGAAAAGTGAAAAGCCTGTCCTAGAAATTCAGCGTCAGGCACTAAGTCCAGATTTCAGTGAACACTGAAGATTAAACGAGCAGTTTGCACCAAGGACTAGCGATTTTCTTCAGTGCTGGAGTTTTCCTTCAGACCCTTATTCTTGCTGAAATAATTCGGCCTAGCAGAGAAAATTTTTAATGAGAATTATGAAGAAAGTGTCATATTTTAATTAACAGTTTGGAAAAATTACCTATGATTAGCTATTTGGCAGAGGACTGTTCATAGTTGAGTTCTATCACACATTCCTTGTTAATAGTGACTAGTTTTAAGTAAAAAAAGAGTCAAATAACAGTGATCACACTTTCACAGTGAAGTTAGGCAATATATTATTAGATAAACTTGTCTTCCAATCCTTGTGGGACTATTAAATGAAAAAATTATTCAGATCGTTGCCAAAATTTAAATTTTGTTATTTATCTAAATTAATCTTTTAATAACGTTTAAAACAAAGATTGTGTTGGTTGAAATACTTTATAAAATCACTTGAATTCAACAATTTTGTTTATTTTCAATATTTGTATTTATTGAAATTTGTTTAGTTGTGGAGGATTAATTGCTTACATTTCCAAGTCATTAAATTAACTACAAAATATTCTTTACTGTTGATTTCAATTTTATTTTTATTCCCTACTAAAAATAAACTCTTCCCGTTAACAGATTAAAATCGCATATTCACAACTATAAATAAATAAGATAGACAAACATCACAAGGTTTTAAAAGATGCGACTCAGTCCACAGATTTCCTAACATTGCAGCCAACGTACCAACTACAATTCTGGTATTGCATTACTTTATTTTCTGAGTCGATGCTTTTGGTTTTACTACTACAACGGAGCCACATTAAATTTTGTAAAATGAAAAGAATGACTGTGCGTTGGTATGCTTATGAATCGAGAAGCACTGGTCTGTTTGGCCGCATTTTTTTAATATGTTGGCTCATTACCTGGCGAGGTTCCAATTTATATAAGACTGCGCTGTACAATGCATGTATTTAACAATATTCAGATTTCTGAACTGTTACAGATAAATCAGTGCAATCCATGGAATATTTGATAAGTGTAATAACCGTATAAGTCCGTGTTATTTTTATTATGTAACCTATTAAAAGCAGTTTACGCTGCAGCTGTTCGTTAGTGTGCTTTTAACACCAAAAACCTGGTAGGCCTGTTATTCAAATGCAACAATTTTTTAAGTTTGTAGTTTACTTATTCAGCCTGGTTGTAGTTTATAATTTATATAAATAGAGTTAACTGAAGAGTGCCGGAAAAAACAGCCTCAATAAAAGCTTTCTTACCATATGATACCTTAACCATTACAGGTACATTAATCAGCCAAAACATTATGACCACCTACTTACTAGCATATTGGTCCACCTTTCGAACGCAATATGACAGCGATTCAGCATAGCATAGATCCTAAAAGTCCTCAGAAGGCTTCCTGAGGTATCTGACACCAGATTTCTACGCACAGGTCGCGAAATTCCCTTAAATTACGTGCCAGTGATTTGCGGGCGCGGCAGCTGGGAACGAGCATCTCGAAAACGAAGAGGTTCGTCGGCTGTTCGCGTGCTACCGTAGTGAGCATCTATGGAAAGTGTTTGAAGGACGGTGAAACCACGAGTATGCGACAATGTGGTGGAAACCCGCGCCACATCACAGAACGTGGAGTTCGGAAGCTTGCCCGCACTGTAAAGGAGGATAGGGGGTGATCTGTGGCAGATCCGACGGAACAGTACAATTTTTATGCTTCCAGAAGTATTTCAGAGCACAAGAATCGCGATTCGCCGTATTTACCCAGTCGATCTGGGTCACCCACTTCCTCAAACACTGGATGGCAGCTATCTAACCCTGCTATCCTAAAAATTCAACACTATTATTGTGCGCTTAGGTTCAACCGTTCGATGCACGGTGACGGCATTACAAAGAATTTTTTACATTTACACCATAAAACACTGAAACGTGTATTCGAAGCATATATAACCAAACATTTGGCGTATCATGGTGTGCTTAGTGCACCTGCTCAATGCCATGTGACGAAATTTCTACGCATGTTTTGATATTTACACCCTACACCACATAAATATCTATTCGGAAAACCAATAACCTCAAATTCGATCCTTTTATTGTGTGCTAGGTTCACTCCATTGATGCCTGATGACGGAATATCGATGAATTAGCAACACGTACTCCATACAACGCACAAAAGCTGTATTCGTATCACTAGCATCAAATTCTAGGTTTTATTGCGCGCTGAGGGTCTTTGGTTCTTCGAGGAATTCAATTAATTTTCAACATTTAATACCTGCTATGCTCATAACTATATATCCAACATTACTCACGTCAAATTCGATGTAATCACTGAATGTTCAGGGCAACGGTTCGACACTCAGTGACAGAGATTCGTTTAATTTTGGACATGTTCGCCCTACAACCAAAAAGGTGTATTCGGGACAAGTAACCTCACTTTCGACGCTATTACTGGCTGCTTAGATTCAGCGGTTTAGTTCAATTGAACGTAATTTCAATGAATTTTCGACATTTACAGTCAACAACGATGTGTCAATGAATTTTTGATGTCTGTGCCCTAAAACACTCAAAGACATATCTACCACAACCACATATAAAGTTTTTGCACGCGAGGGTTGTGTTACAGTCACCAGTTCGATGTTAGTTCGAGGCAATGCACCCAATTACAATAAGTAGGTTCAAAACTGAATTCATATTGTACTAAGTTCCTTTTCTGAACATGTAGAGTATTAGTTATGTATAAACTTGCCATTTATGTTCCGTGGACAATGCCTTCCCGTGCAAAAACCTCGGTTGGATATCTGGATATGTATTTGATCTTTTTGTTTTTGAAAGTCAGCAAGATAAAAAAAATTCAGCATTTACACCTTTAGACAGGTCACACAACACAGAGTGTGTTATGAGCATGTGGCTTCCAAGATATTAAAAAAAAAATCACAGTAATAGTAAATTCGTTGTTCCGTTGAGATACTCCGTAAATTTCGTTCGTAAATGAGAATGCTAGTCGGAATTGTTGGGTAACTTTAGTAAAGTTAGAGGACTTATTAAACTTGTTTCGATAGATATTAGTCAAATGGTTATGCTGATTATTAAGAGATTCAACATGATAGTGACGAAAATTCCTGTCCAGAAGGGGAATTACGAGCCTACCTAAAAGGTTTTATATACACAAATATTTCTACATGAGTATTTGAATACGAGCACGCAGCTTATAATTTGGTTGCGTAAACTTACCTAGATATCCTCCGTCCAAAATGATCGTGTTTGCAAATCAACCCCCTGTTATCCACACTAATCATGCATCGAGGACCCAGCGTGGTGGTGTAACGGATAGCGTTCTGGCCTCGCATTCGGGAGGACGGCGGTTCGAATCCCCGTCCGGGCATCCAGATTTGGGTTTTCCATGGTTTCCCCAAATCACTCCAGGTGAATGCCGGGATGCTTCCTTCAAAAGGCCATGGCCGAATTCCTTCCCATTCCTTGCCCCCATCCTTTCCCGTCTCTAAAGACCACGTTGTTAAAAAGGGACGTTAAACTGTAAAAAAAAAAAAAAAAAAAAAAAAAAAAAATGCATCGAGTATTTGAAAGTTTGTACTGCTCTTTTGGTCAACAGAGAAAATAAATTACCGATACCTCACCCACAGTATCAATTCAAGCTAATAATCTAGGATTGGTATTCAACCCGTAAGAAGGTTGGTCCCTCCAGAAGGGGAACCCAACTTGGTAATCTTACCGGGTGCAGTATGAAGTGGAATCAGGACCACGGAAGCATTCTGGCTTCACATTACACAGCAAGCTGTGCCAGATGTCGGGTTAAGGACCTATAAAAATCCGCTCTGAGACAGGGATTCAAACCGGGGACCTTTCAGTATCATTTCACATTATATTAATTAATTTTTTGTCTACTAAATAATTATTATACTTATTAGACAAGGCCAGGTTACTAGTGCGTACTCCGCTTGTCTACATATTCGGCGTCTTGCCGAGTATGTGTGCTTATGTAAGTCTGATTACCTTTAAATGCATAGAATGTTTTGCGTCGTTTATAACACTATGACAAAGCCATCCATCAGTAGCTATAACATCAGACCACGTCACTTCTTTACGTCGAGTTGAGACAGGCTGACGGTTATCAGGTAGATGGTGGGTGGAAGTACTCCCACGGCCAGCAAGATCCCCAGATCTGTCCTACCGAGCGTGTGGGGTGGGGTGGTGAGCGGTAATGCTCTGGCCTCACATTCTGGAGGACGCTGGTTCGAATCCCCGTCCGAGCATCCAGATTTGGGTTTTTCATGGTTTCCCCAAATCACTCCATCCAAATGCCTGGACGGTTCCGTCAAAAGGGCCATGGCCGAATTTCATCCCGTTCTTTGTCCCCAGTACTTTCCCATCTCTAATGACCTCAACGTCGATGAGGCGTAACGCCACAAAAACTATGATCTGTACCCGGTAGAACATGAATGCGCCAGCACGAGATGATGCAATGGATTTTGAAACCCTTTATAACTGTATCAGTGCTTACATCTGGCCAGATGTAAGCACTGATACATCTGCGATGAATACAGGTACACTGTATGGTTAAATAGAAAGACGTGTCAGTTTGTCACAAATGAATGGATGTCGGCTGTTGCTTGCGTAGCGTATAAACTGCGTCCTTGGTATTTCGTATTAGATTGTTAGTGAATCTTGCCGCAGTTTCAGTGCAAATCCAATAGTCAGTAATTTTAACTGCATTTCGTTTAGATTTGAATTTTTGATGGGCGTCTTGCATTGTGCGATACCTTGCAAAATGAAACATCAGACTCTCCGAACTCCAAAGAAACATACAACCCTTAACATCATATAATCCTTAATGCTATTACGCCTCGAGTTTACAATATAGCAAGTGAACTATTGCCTCCACCTATAGAGAATGGTGTCGAAAACAGTTTTTGCACGTATGTTCCATATGTGAACTTTTGACGTGGGAGGCTATGTAATTAAGGCGACGGCCGGAATCTTGAACGATGAAAGGGAATTCATTTCGGTGCACTATGATAACTGGTCGTTTTCAGATTGTTTGTAAACATTACAACAAGTAGGGAAGATACACTTGTTCTAGCCCATTTTAAAATGTGATTAATAATATAAGAAATTATAATAGTAGCTTTTCTTGAAATGTTTTTGATAAAATTTGGACAGAGCTGATTACTGACTTGCAGATTTATTAATCACGCAAAATTTTTTAAGTGAACAAACTGAATTAAATTTTACAGGCCTTAGTTTTACTCGGAATAGGGAAAATAATTTTTGAAATGAAAAAATTTTGCCCATACTTCGAAAAATCTGAAAGCACTCAGAATTTAGCTTTTTTTTTACACTATTTTTTGTGAAAATTGAAACATCAAATGGAACAAAAGATTAAATGAAATATATTCCACAAATGAGTAAAATGGCAATACAGAAATGATTACAGAAGTATACACGCAAGGTGACCGTGACAGTGTGAAGCCCCACGTGCTGAAATCAGAACCTCTGCACGCCCTGATATGCTGCTGGATAACAGTACACACTGTCACACGATTTGTAGGCATCGACAGAACGAACAAGTAGCTGACTGAACATACAGACATGTTAGATGGGCGACATGTCTGGCGAAGGTGAATGCCATGGAAGCAGTAGCACCCGTCGCTCTTCGAAAAAGACACCCACATTCATCTCCACATGTGGCGGGCATTGTCTTGCTGAAATATGGTATGTGGAGCTACCTGCAGAACGGACAGCGTCTTTGGCTCTGAAACTTCCCGGATATACTAGTTGCTGTTCAGATTGTCCTCAATACGTACGAGGCAAGATCGCACGTTATGGCCACTGGCACCCCAAATCATCACACTTGGCGTTTGTTCGCTATGCCGCTTAATAAATCATCAATGTTTTCACGAGGGTAGCCTCTCCCATGAACGCACCCATCACTTAAGCGGGACAAGTCCAAAAAGACTACATTTTGCTATTTAGTACACCAGTGACGGTGTTAATTAGCAGCCCTTCGTTGACTTCTCGTACCCCGCTAGTGATGAGAATCTCCAGGATGATAATAAACCGTGTAAGCAGTTAGAGATAATGCATGATTGGTTTGAGGAGCATTACGGATAATCCGAACGCATGGTTTAGCCACATATGTCGAACCGTGGAGCATATTTGGGGTATGATTGTGACGCCGTGTCTCCCGCTTATCACGACAATGCGGTTATGGACGACAATGGAGACACTACAGATCCCTCTTGCGTCTGTCGCAGGTAGCGTTGGGCTAGCATGTGCCGAGAGCCCGGCAAAAGTTTATAGTAGGTTTTGGATAATGGTAAATACTTGTAGTTAATATAGTAACATATTAAAACTGGAGCTGGTTGTACGTCTTAATCGGCCATATGCCATATTAACAAAAAACCTCATGGAAATTTCCGCCAACTTATTTAATAACTGCCCCTTAGAATTGCTTCCCTTAACTGAGGTAGAGAAGGCCCCACACATTATCACATGATAATTGGCATGTCAGTGTAATTTAATTCTAATGGTATGCAATCACTAAACTGCTCGGGTCATCCGGGAAAAATTCTACTAATTCTTGAAGGTATATCTCGCAGGCCTCAGTAGCATTGGGGCTCCTCGTACCGAAGGCCACCGGTTCGAGTCCGGCAGAGGGCATGGATGTTTAAGTGTTGTGTGTGTTAATGTCATGTACGTCCTGTGATGTCGATATTAAGTAGCAACAATTCACTAGAGAAAATGATACAATGGATGAGTTATGATGATCACGTTGAGTTGGCCTCAGTAGCCGAAAGTAAAAAAAAAAAATCTGCCATACAGCGAGTCAGTTGGATTGCCATAATATTAAAATACTTAAATCTACAAGAACAATAATTTTTCAGTCGTCTTTCAAAAACAGTAGCCGAAAATATTTTCGTTTTGAAAGTCGAGCGTTCCTTTAAAGAAAAACTGTGTTATTTCTTGACACATATTCCCAAGACAGGAAACACTCGATGTTCACAGTTATTTCGATAAATTGTAATGATCACAGAATGTCAATATGACCACCGAATAGTTTCAAAATTACAGCAGAAACATATCGAACATTGTTTCGTTTTTATCACTCATCCAGTCGTGTTTGATAAGCGTAAAATGTTATCTGTGTACCGTCCGATATCAAATTTTGACCATAAAAAGGTCAAAGGCAATGGCTAAGGTGTACGAAGGCCTCTGCCAGGAACGCTGGTAGTTGGGATTCGATTCGATTACAGCAGTAGATTAAGCCTCGACTGGGGTAACTTGAAACTCTGTCACTACAAGACTGAAATTACCACTACGCAAGTAAATCGAAAGTACACATATCAGGCAGTCAATTTACAATACAAAAAGTTCCATTTGTTTTGTAATACCTCTTCTACAATTAGCGGCAAAACAGAATATTGAAAAACTATAAATAAACGGAGACTTCTAAACAACAAGAAACTATTCAGACAGTTTATTAAATATGATTTTATGTATTTGAAATGCTGCATTTATTGGGATACAAAGTACTATCTACAACGTTTTAAAAACTATTTTAAAAGCTAGATATGGTACATAATCTGATGTATGTAAAAAAATCAAGTATTACAGTGTTACATATATTTATAATGCGTAAATAACTCATATAAACAATGCAAGGATCTGTTAGAGTTTTAAATAAATGATGTAACTTTTCATAGGAACACAGACATTTCAGTATGAGTGGCGTTCTGTAACGTCTTTCTTGCAGATAACAGGCAACTGATGTGTTCTAATGAAATGAAACATATGTATAGTAACAGCAAGCCGCTATTAGCTACTTAGTTAAAAAGTGGTTATCACATTAGTAAAACTGTTAGTGATCATCAGTGAATTAATATAAGTTCTTTTCCATATCGAAGCATGTCTACTGACGAAATTACATATTGAGAAATATTAGATGACTGTCCTATAGTTCGGGATACTTCAGTTGGTGAGTTTTCTTTGAAACACCTGCTCTGATTGGATGATAGAAGTCATTCTCATATTTCAGTATTCCTTGGTATCTGAAACAAAGAACGTGATATACATATGTACATATAAAATTGCCAGCCCTATAAATTTATCTGCATTTGCAGTTTCCACAAACTTCTTGTTGAAATTAATAAAAGTTAAGACGTTTTATTCCTAAAAAGATTATAAATCAATATATTTTAATAAAGTTGAGGATCAACCTTATTTCTTCAATCAATGCAAATATTTTAATTAAAGAATGTATCTTATACTGCAGACCCTCAAGATTTTCCGACATCAATCGATACTCTTTGATTCATTTTTTGAATGTATTGCTACAATCAAGAAAGAAAAATCTGTCGTTTCTGAAAACGTTTGGATCGCATCCAGAAACTCCTGATTTAATTTCGAACGCCAACAGCGTTCGGAAATAATTACTTCTGACAAAAAAGTCATGTAATCTCCTAGTTGCTGAAATTAACTGAAATATTGTCTGAGTAGTGACGGGAATGATGAGTAGAACTTTGTATTCCTCGCGTCATTCATTAAGAATGCAGTCTATACACACAATATAGTGTACTCAAATCAGTCTCGGGAAACTTTGTTTTTCTGGGGCTTTATGTCATATCGACTGCAAGGGTCCTAGAGGATGGTACATTCAGAGAAACAGTAAAAAGCTGGATGCCTGGTAACACTCGGACCTGCTATTCTCGAGTACACGGGTTCAAATCCATTTATGCAAAAAAAAAAAAAAAAAAAAATTTCACACGGTGGACCAACTAGCAGGATTTATGGAAATCCTAAAGGCTGTATTAATAATACACGTGAGCTTCAAAAAATGAAAACTCCTTCATTGATGTCCACACCTAACAACCGTAGTCCATCCCTCCGATATTATTGCTGATTACTAAAACTAATATTTTATCTCCAGGCGAATTCTACCATCCGTTCCCTCAACAGCATCTGCAATAACACACGTCTTATTTAGATCGACACTTCAGCCACATACGAGACATAAATTTAAAGTAAATTGATAGCAGGTGTACTTTCAAATCTGATTGTCAAGTAATTAGGTTTTAAGTGCATTAAATGTTGCCAAAACATATTAATTCTATTATAAAAGTTTACACCCCATATTATTAGGAAATAATATTAACCTAAAACTAAAACTAACCTCGTGTTGAAAATTTCCAGTGCAAGTTGAATAACAGCAAAAAATATTCCGTGAACTAAAATCATCAATGCTATAAATATGGTAGAGAATTCTACGCTCACGAAATCCCCTTCTCGCAAGCACACAGGCTTGGGTGGACGGTATATTCTTTTCAGATAACTAAGATGTCCACACTCGAACAAAACTCTGAGCCTGTAGGAAAACAAGCGAGAATAATACAATGATTCCAACAACGTTAATAAACTGTATCAGTAATTGGTATGCCTAGGAATATTTTAAATAAACTCATTGTCATGAAAATTGGTGTAAAAAAAAACTAGTGAGCAAAATTACGAAGGTTTGCTTCTTTTGTGTCATCAGTCTCTCGACTGGTTTGATGCAATCCTGCATCTCTTCTTATCTTGTGCTGAACTTTTCATCTCAGCATACCCCTTACACCCTACGTCTTCAATTATCTGCTTCATATATTCTAATCTCTGTCTTCTTCTACAGTTCTTACCTTCGACTGTTCCCTCCACTTACAAATTAACCAACCCTACATGTCTCAAAATATGATTTACCATCTGTCTCTTCTTTCTGTAAGCCTCTTCCACAAATTTCTTTTCTCGCCCATCATTTTAAAAACTCGTTCATTTCGTACTTTATCTGTCCATCTAATATTCAGCATACTTCTGTAACACCACATTACGAGTGCTTCAATTTTCCTTCTATCCTGCATTCCTAAAGTCCGTGCTTCGCTACCATAAAGTACTGTGCTCCACAAATCGCGTTTTGAAACGTTCTTCCTAAGTCCTAGATCAATATTTGAAACTTAAAGATTCCTCTTTTTCATGAAGGTTCTTTTTCCTATTCCACTTTTGGCATCATTCCTGCTTCAACCATCAGTTGTAATTTTACTTCTCAAGTAACAGACTTCACTTACTTCTCCTATAGCAAAACTATGATGCCTAATACTCCAAAAGATTATAGTTTGGCTGAAATAGGCGCATAGGGGTCTAAGAATCCTGATGATTTGAAGATTCCAGGTACACATAATTTATAAAGTTTAAGACATTCATGGTGTTCATTCTCTCAAATTACCCGTCACCTGGGTAATTCCAAACATGATGTTGGTAGCAGTGGGGACCATGCTACGTGGAAAGGTGCTGGCCTGACTACCAGAAGGCAGGATAGTTTCATCGTCCGACAAGCGCGAACTCATCTCTATCCGAGTAGTGGCATTACTAGAGGACCCTGACTACTGCAAGGTGACCAGTGCTGCCAACTCTAAAAAAAATTTATGCCAAATCTATCTTTAGAAATGCCAAAAATATGCTAAAGTTTCTGGAAAAGTGTCGAAACAAGGCCAAAAAAACTGAAGGGCACATTAACATGGCTACCCAAAATAAACTCTACCATTCAACACTTCTATCAAAATGAGATTCTACCAAAAAATAACTATACCAATAAACATTCTACCAAATGTTATTTAAACGTAGTAACATCTATACCATTTACGAAACCTACCGAAAACTCCACCATAAACGTCTTTACCATCGGAATTTCTACAAGTCGACTATTAACGTGTCAACCTAATCGTAAACCTACCAATATAAACCTTTACTAGAATAATTCTGTACTTCAAACATCTTCACCAAAAAAAAAAAACCTTATCTTAACGTAATTTTTTTCATTTTCTAACTCTACCGAAAAACAACTCCACCAGAATTTAACACAACCAGAAGAACCAAAATTGTCTATGTGTCATACGATTAATAGAGAAGGAAATATTAATTAGCTTGCGACCAGTCTTATGCGCCGCCAAGTTCCCGTCAATACCAGAGCAAAGAGGCCATCCGAGTCCAAACAAAATCTTGTTGACATACATCTTGATATGTTAATTTTATCTTGAAAATTATCTGAAACAAAACTTAAATATAAAATTTAGGTAAAGTTAAGAATAATCAAAATATGTTTAATATTTTATAATAACTGAATTATTTAAGTTGGTTAAAAAATTTCACTGTTAAAGCCGCTTTGCGAAAATGCTTGCTTTACACCTGTAAAATGAATAAAGCAATCAACTGAAAATTAACAATATTAGATTATTCTAATAAATAAATCAACAATACTAATATTATATCACTCCAAGACAATCATTGACTAATCAGGAAAAAATGCCAAAACTATGCTATATGCTAAATTAAATTTTTTCATGTTAAATCACTTGAAAATACGCTAAATGTAGCCATAAAAATGCTAAATTGGCAGCAGTGAAGGCGACTTGAAAAAAGAACGTTTCTCAGACCGTTTCTCATTGAAGATTCAACATCGACAGTTTTGTTAGGAGCGGATGGCACAAATGGTCGTGTAATGACTATGCCTTTTCTTTAGCGAAGAAACAAGATTTTGTCTGGACTGGGATGGCCTCTGTGCTCCGGTATTGACGGGAACTTGGCGGCGCATAAGTTTGGTCGTCAGTGTAGAGTGACACGCTATGGGTTTCGGTTTTTTCTGTCAGCTATCAAATGATCACTGACCATACATTAATATGACCAAGATATTTGTCAGCCAGATGTGCTTCCCTTCTGAGCACAACTACAACGGGACAGTTTTTCAACAGGATAATGCGGACCCACATTCAGCACGTTTTTTGAGGACTGCCTTCATCCTGTAGACACCTTACCTTGACCCAACAGATCCCCATATGTGTCGCCTGTGTAACACATATGAGATCCACTGGAATGGCTATAAACAGATCTACAGGGTCTAAAGTTACAGTTACAAAAACTACGGCATAATCTTCTGCAAAACTACAGTTAAACGACTCTATGACTACTTGTCAAACTATATCCACGTCAAGAATGGTAAACCGCTCAAATAAACGACTCACTTGACTTAATATTGTAATAAAATATTTGAAACTGTGATCCTACTGCCAGTGTAAAGTTCCATTACATTTGGAAATTTGCTTCTGCGTGCGTCAGCTGTTATGACAACGAGTGTATAATCTAAATTGGCTGTAGTTAATCGTAGCAAAGTCACAACGATTTGTTTTAGTTTAGCACATAAAATATGAATGTAACGGTTTTTATCCGAGTAAGATACGTTCTGTTTCAAATGAAGGTATGATACAATCTTATCGGCGTAATTTTGAGTCTGGAAAGAGGATTTATTTATTAAAATCTACTGATGCAAGAATCTATGCCCGTTGCATTTTCGTTTAGTTATTTACATTAAATCAGGCTTGATTGTATCGTAACTTATTATGCTGTATGAACTTCACAGAGCGATAAATCATTTTATTAAATTTTAATATACCCGATTTCTTGGAAGAGATGCATGTAAAAAAAATAGTAAAGAAGAGAGCTTCGTAAGTTTAAATATGTATAATAACTGCAACTGTAAATTACAACAATGAAACAACTATCAGAGAAAATAAAATATCTAATGATTGTTATTTTTTTTTACTCATAAAATGAATCAAATAGGTTGTAGAAAGAGCAATAACTTTTGAATTCTGAATAGTTCTGAAACATATATTAGTGCTTGCTTTGCCTTTTGAAGATAGCATCCCAGCAATAGCCTGGAGTGATTTGGGGAAACCATTGAAAACCCAAATCTGGATGAATGGACGGGGATTCGCACCGGCGTACTTCCAAATACGAGGTCAGAGCGTTGACCACTCACCCACCACTCTTGACGCAGTGTTACCTAAGTTTCGCAAACCATTTACAACAAAGGAAAGTCATTGTTTTAATGATTTATTTATGGGTGTATTTTGAATAACGAAATACAATATTGAGAGTATTTCGTCAACGGAGACTGGTAAAAAGGCAGAACTTCAGGAATATGTTTCTCACAGAACAAACGTGATAGTTATAGTTCAGTGACACAGAGCAAATGCTTAGTGGTGCAACTGTGCAGAATTTGACGGTAGACCGAGTGTGGTAGGTGAACGGTTAACGCTCTGGCCTCGCATTCGGGAGGACGCTGGTTCGAATCCCCGTCCGGGCAACCAGATCTGGATTTTTCATGGTTTTCCCAAATCACTCCAGGTGAATGCCGGGATGTTTCCTTCAAAAGTCCATGTCCGAATTCCTTCCCGTTCCTTGTCCTCCAGTCCTATCCAGCCTCTAATGACCTTGACGTCGACGAGGCGTAAAGCCATAAGAAGAAAGAAGAAGAAGATTGACGGTGGATTAGAGATATAAAGGCAGCCTTTCACAGACATAAAGCACGAACAAGGGGACGACAGACAGGTGAAAGAGAGCGAATGTGACGACTGATTTATAAATATAATTATCGCCTCAGGGAGTCGAGTTGCTGTGTATTCAGCAAGAAGCTCTCCTTCTGCCTAGCCTATTCTTTTGTAACAAAGTGTTGGGTGGCGTAGGCTGGCAAACCTTCAATAGTTAAATGAAAATATTACAGTAGCCATTTATATTGATTAGTTCCGAAGGCACCACATTTAAAAATTCCAAATTACTATCATGCGTTCAGCTCATTATTGTGTGATTCTAAAACATTTTTTATTATTGTTATAAGTTCATCAGAGTCAAGGAAAGAAAAGAGGGGCGAATCTACAAACTAATTAATGAAAGGGGATAGTATTTTGCGGTTGTATTTTAAAATTTACTTTTTCTTAATATATCGTGCGTACAAATGAGCGTGCGGCTGAAGTTTTAAGCTATTCACTTACTGAAAGTTTGTATTAAAATAAAAGTGTTAATTCAGAATTTTATTTTTGAGATTCAACTGTGTCATGCATTGAAATAGCAGAATAGAGTTTTCTCCGAATTTTTGCTGTTTATCAGCGCTGGTGGGTTGGATCAATGAACAGGAAGACAAAGACTATAATATATGAAGCATATAACTGAGGATTAAGACAGAAAAAACAGTTATCTAAAACCTTTAGAGGGACACTCATCCTTAAAATAATGGACATTGGAAGCTGAAAATTTTAGTTTCCGTCACAAAATTAATTACTTACAGGTGCAAAAATAGTGAAAACCGCAAAGGCTTTTAACTAGCCTAAATGATTTTATTTTCGGTTTCGCATCGGCGGTCTTCAGTATTTTACCGCACCTAATTTACGCACTATAGTTCGCTGTATCGATTATTTTAATTTTTTCTCATATCTGTTAGTTCCATTAGGAGGATCCCCATCTGGTACAAGTGGGTGACAGTTGAAACAGGAAAATACTGATAAAACATCCATTTCAGTACATTCACCACTACCACAGAACTGATAGGACAAGCAAATTATCTATATATTCTGCTGTTCCAGTATTACCCGTAAGTGATAAGTTCTCTGTATTCAGAGTTCTTGCGTATAGGAATATATGTCTCGAAGTGAGGGAACAGCTTCAACATAGCTAAAGAGCACTTATCCTGGTTGGTGAACTTCTTCTCCATCAGAGGATAAATGTTCACTTCCTCTGTATGATAAGCAAAACGTTCTGTCGCCATCTTATAAAAGCCATCTTTAACAGACATGTAATTGGGCTTGGTGGCTCCTGGTGGAAACACTTTCTTTCTATAAAACTCTCTGTCAACTGGATCATCACTTGCCTGAAACAAAAACAAAAAAAAAGAATCAAAGGCGAGAGAAACAAATGTTATTTCAATTATCAATAACCAGTTTCTGAAACGTATGTAGACATTTCGAACGATTGAATATTGTTTTTCAAATTAATAATTTAAAGCATTTTAAGAGTTGCTATAAAGTTAGCAATTTGTTAATTAAAATCGGAAAATCCGACTGTTGATAAATTATAAGATAAGATCTAAGAAAAATTAAAATCAAGCACCTGGAAAGTGGACGATACATTGCAAATAGTCGAATTTGCTCGAAAATATTCATCTTAATTCTTGTACTAGGATTATTCGGAAATAGAAGGTCGTCCTTCATGGTGCGCATTATTTCTCGTATCTTTGCTGGCAGCCGAAAGATATTCCTTAAGCCATAACGTACCACAATTCTCCCCCAGGCATAAGATAGCAATGCTCCTGATTTAAATTGCTCTTCTTCTTCGACTATCGATCTCGGTGCTGTGCGAAGAAATGCCTGTTTAGTTTGCTCTCGCGAATAGCTATTTTGTCAGAAGTGCCTTACCTATATTCTAGACTAACTCTATCTGAGATGATTGGACCAACGTTGTCAATACAGTCTTGCGTTGGGCCGTGTGGTGAAATCTGGTAGCCTCTAAATACCTGTCCGTTTGCTCAGGTTTCCTGTGAACGCTATTGGAGAGTACCACCTGGCTTCTGGTTAGTTAATTTGTTCCGGAATAGCAGCATCCCGTCCTTCTTAACTTCCATAGCGAAGTGTTTATTCGGATGAACTGAATTCAGATGGTTCAGGAACCGTGTGGCCAGACTACGGACATGTCATCCACCAAGCGATAAAACTTGTAGTTTCCAACTGAGCGGTCTCCATAGCCTTTTCTTCAAAGTCCTCCGTATACAAATTGACCACCACTGGAGAAAGTGGCGACCCCATGGCTATTCCGTCGGTTTGTTGGTAATACCTCCCATCTTACACGAAAGTACATAGATATGAAAATGTGCTGGAAGAGGTCTGCAATGCCATGATCGATATGACATGTTAAATCTAAGGTTTTCCTTCACAGTTACCGAGGTGAACAGAGAGACAACA
>CM061921.1:103141375-103255308 GCA_031002005.1 Vandiemenella viatica
GATGTATACTGGGTTGAATAAGTCCCAGGATGAAATGTAGCGATGTGCAATTCAGGTCGTTCGGATTAATATGAGCATGGTAGTACAAGACGAATGTGTAACTTTTCTTTTGATTTTTATCTGTTTGCGTCTATTACACGTATTTTTCCTTTTGAGAGTGTTTATACCACGGTAATGCTGGTCTCGGTGGATTAGAGGTGAAGTTCGGATCTAGTGCTCTGGATGACGTGAATTCGAATCCCAGTTCTTCACACGCAAATTTCTGTTGTCAATAATTCCTTAAATCAATTGCGATGGTAGTTTAATATAGACGTTGGAATATCTCTTACCTTTCCTAAGACAAGCCTATGTTCGTTTTAATTACCTATCTACCAACCAGAATTAAAGCCCAAAATATATGTATATATAAAATAAAAGAGTTACACGTTTTGTGGGTATATTTTTGCAGTAAATGATCTTCATAAAGTCAAGTGTGTTGTTTGCGATATATGCGGCTCAGGCAAACTATACACTTTAATGTATGATATGATACGAATTTATTTATGCCAGAATTGCCTTTAGAAACGAAGGCTGTGTAATACCGGTAATACTAAAATATTTTCTATAACGATGGAACTGGTTATAATATGAAACGAAAATGAATCCAAGAATTAAAAACATTTTAAACGTTTCTAGCATTTTAAAACAATACTGTTATTTATTGGCTGTTTTCAGTACGTAGGTACGATAAAAAGCTACTGTTTTAATGATATAATTTCTCTTAAGATTCGATCAATTTCAGTTAGGCAGTGTGGATACAGGCAAACTGTATCCACACTGCCACACAACATGTCTGATCTACTTTTTCTCGAAAACATAGTGATATGATATATAAAACATTTTGTCTTGTTTTCAATAAAGGTTAGTTTTATGGGTTGTAAAAAATACAGCAACCAGTCACAATATGATGTTGTTTATTAAACCATTACCGGTTTAATTGACATCACAGTCGCGGAAGTTCCACCAATCCATCATGGATAAAATATTATTAATGATACCTCGCCAGGTTCTTGGAATTATATATGCATTTAAAAAATGTAAACTTAAAAAGAAACCGGTAATGGTTTAATAAACAACATCATATTGTGACTGGTTGCTGTATTTTTTACAACCCATATTTGACATCACAGTCGCGGAAGTTCCACCAATCCATCATGGATAAAATATTATTAAGGTCAGTTTTATTTCAGGTCTTCATTTTGCTGGGTGCATCTATTATCATAGTGACAATGATTTCTGGAATGAGACAATCTTTCGTCGGTGATGGATATGTGTTGCAATACCTATCTTCGAAGTAATTATAAATCAACTATACAGTGAAGGACTATGAGGAAGAAATTCAAAAGACATTGTAGCCAAAGCGCATATTTCTCCTGTAGTTTTAGAAGCACCATTCTATACATTGTTCCTAGGAAGCCTACCGATAACACACTCGCGTCAACTTAGAAGTATAAGTACCAGGCGCTAGCTTGAGAACAAGCATACTGATGCCAATGGTTTCAATAATATATGATGAATTTGCTATCGAACGTATTAACAATAGTGTTCGCCCACTTTTCAGCTTACAATAATGCAGATAAATTCCACCATATTTGTTACTCCGTCTGGGTAGTATCCGATAGCTAGGAGATTCTTCTTTTTTTGTGTTATCAGTCTCTCGACTGGTTTGATGCAATCCTCCATCCTTTCCTATCTTGTGCTAACCTCTTCATCTCTACGTATCCCTTACAACCCACGTCCTCAGTTATCTGCTTCATATTTTCTAATCTCTGTCTTCCTCTACAGTTCTTACTTTAGACTGTTCCCTCCACCAGCAAATTAACCAATACAGCATGTCTCAAAATATGACCTACCAGCCTGTCTCTTCTTTCTGTAAGCTTCTTCCACAAACTTTTTTCCTCACCCATCATTTCCAGAACTCGTTCATTTCTTACTTTGTTTGTCCACTTAATTTTCAGCATTCTTCTGTAGCACCACATTTCAAATGCTTCAATTTCCTTTCTTTCCGGTATTCTTATAGTCCATGTTTCGCTACCGTAAAGTGCTAGGCTCCTCACAGAGGTATAAAAAGTTCTTTCTAAATACTAGATCAATATCTGAAACAAAAAGATTTATGTTTTTCATGAATGCTCTTTTTGCTAGTGCTATTCTGCTTTTAACATTATTCCTGCTTCGACCATCAGTTGTAATTTTACTTCCCAAGTAACAGAATTCACTTACTTCTCCTATTGCATCCGATCCTATTTTTATGTTTAATCTACTAGTATTGCTATCGCTATTGCTTTTTAAAATAATTGGCCAGTTCATTAGAAGAACAGTTTTCTTCTGTTCGCTGCTGTATACTGCTATAACCACTATTTACCAATACAGACAAAATTAAGGTTTTCGGACAAAATTTATGCAAAAGTACAAAGTATCTGGTCAAGAGTCATAGAAGAGACCGGTTAGCATGATGGCTTCTGAAAATTAGTAACCTATTCAAATTGTATGCTATTTAAAATAAGAACAGAATTTTCTCTTCCAGAGACTAATACTTTTATTGACTCTATTAAAGACTTTCGAGGAAGACGTCTAAAGTGTGTAACAATACACATTTTCAAAGATATGAAATAGAAGATGTACAGTACAAAGAGTTTATGTAGAAGCACTGAATACAACGAAACATGACGATAAATAATTCTGCAGCTGATTTATCAATGCATAAAAAAATTGTACTCGCTCATAAATCGTTTCTAATTTTTTCACTGTCGATATCATCAAGAAATTTCCAATAACTTTGAAATAATATTCTAAAATTGTTCATAGGATTATAAAGTATTGTACTTTTTTGATGATTGGACACTATACTAGGTGTAAATGTAGTTTTTAATAAATTCAGAAAATAATGTCTCCTCCATGATGTAGGTTTCATCGATCATTGATAGGATGTGTAGATTATCGAAGATATTTTTAGTTATGTAAAATTTATGTTTACATATAACTTACACATTAAATATATTTTATTTTAGATATCATGCAGAACACCTAAATTACTAAGAGGATAGAAGCTTTCCAATTAGATGAAGCGATGAAATTTTTGTTTGTAAGCTTTCCGAAATCCCCGCTAGTGACAATGTTTTAACTTCAGAAAGCAAGAATTAAGGATCTTAACAGCGAAAAATTTTTAAAATTTTTTAAATTTTTTAAAAATTAACTGTGTTGCCAAAGATTCCTTACAAGCTCCTTCGTCACTTATTGAAGAATAATTCTTAGATGAGTGTGACTTTTAACGGATTATCGGATCAGGCTTAACCACATAATTATACCCTAAACTTTAGAAGTACTGTCGTTTCCTTTCCAATTTCTTCAGCCAGTATTGTAACTATGTTTAATAAAATAACTTTTGGTAAGTGAGAATAATGAGAAAGTGAAAATACGGAAGAATAGGGAGAGTAAACCCAACACTTACCATAGAATAACACAGCTGGGCGTCAGCAAATGCATAACTTTGACCGAGGGTGAGTGGTAACGCTCTGGCCTCGCATTCGGGAGGATGCACGTTTAAATCCCCATCCAGCCTTCCAATTTCAGTTTTTCATGATTTCCCCAAATAACTCCAGGTGAATGCCGGGATGGTTGCTTCAAAAGGCCATGGCCGAATTCCTTCCCACACCTTGCCCTCATTCCTTTTAACGACCGCGACGTCAACAAGGAGTAAAGCCATAAGAAAAAAAACCTTAAAGATGAACATCTAAAACACAATATTTCTGTGTTGAACGTTAGTGTTGCAATTAGGTGAGACACGAGGCCAGGAGATGAGGTGTGGTCATACCGACGTCTCCTCTCTGTATGAGGAACCAATGTAACAAAGCGTAGTGGAGGGAGGCAGGAAAATGCTGAATCTATATTTATGCGGTAATATTATCAATACAATTGAGGGAATATTGCAGAAGTAATACAAATAAGATGAAACAATGTGAATAGAGAATACCGTATAAGAATTATAAATTTTATATTATAGAGATGTGAAAATAACAATTAGTGCTTTGTCTACTACACACATAAATATCGATTATCGGTTCAGTGTTTTATTGCCCCACGCCATTACGACTCCTTGCTTTGTTATCTTGGTTTGCCCTTCACATGGCAGGCGTTTGTATGATCCCTTTGTAATGTGTCTCATTTACTCGCAAGACTAAAGTTGTTTGTCTGCCGATGCCCTGCAACGTTCATCAATGATTAGTGATGGATATACGTTCCTCATCCTTTCTTATGTGTATTAAATAATTTGTATGGATGAAGCAACCTGCAGGAGTTTTCACAAAAAATGATTTTTCCTTCTCAACGAAGAATTTGTCGAGTCACTTTAAAGTTTAAATACCTATACATTAAAAATTCATTCAAAATAAATTGTATACGTATAAATTATTTCATTACCCACACCTTCCTACTATGTTTCCTTCCATTGAATCATTTACTTTTACATTTTTTTATTTTTTTTTCCTTTTCCGTTTTGGCATCTATTGACCACGCGTTTCTGAACACTGATGACCTTTCTTTTTTGCCTAATATTCTTTCGTCCTCATACCGTGGTTGTGTTTTATTTCTTGGGTCCATTTCACCGCAGATCCAAGGCGCAGTGTTTTGGCTGTTAGTGCCTGGAGAGAACTGATGCCCCAATCAACGTTCTGTACTTATCCCTGTTGTAAATGTCATTGGGGTCAATTTCAAGTTGCAGAGATCTTTTCTGACTAGCCTTGTTCATTTTGCGTTGGTCGCTTTCCCTCTAGAGGCGATGTTGAAGATTTTGGAGGTGAGTCTATGATTGTCTATCCGAACTTTGTCACTATAGAACATTAATCCTTTTTCCCATGACTGTTTTAATACTCTCCAGTTGTTGGTATAGGTCCTTGATGTGCCTGAGTCTGTATCTTCTTCTTCTTTGACAGGACCCATGATTTTCCTCAAGATCTTACGTTCCTTTAGTTCCAGTTTTCTGAGTTGTCCCTTTCTAACCGCGTTCAAGCACTCTGATGCATACAGTATTGATGATCGAACTACAGTATTATAGTGCCTGAGTTTGGGGGTAAGGGAGAGGGATTTAGATCCATACATGTCCTTACAAATGAGGTATGTTCTCTCCAGTCTGGCACATCTGCTTTATTCTTTAATTTATTTTCCTCATTTTCACGAACAGTTCTGTTCGCATTCACAGAAAGTATGTTATTAGAGGAATCATTTCTTCCTTTAATTCTTTGTGCTGCAGAATTTCAGTTCAGTTATCATGTATGCCAGATGAGAGCAGAATAATAATCTGGTGCATTGCGTCTTATAAACTTCTAAAATTATGTCAAGGTCTTCGCAAATATTATGCTTACCCATATGCAAAACAAACGTCTGCGATGATGCATACACACTGTCAAGTTTCTGCAAACACGAAGCCAAGGCTCCTCGTTTTTTACATCGCGAAGTTACATTGTATGTTTATAGTTTGGTTATTAACGTTTACAATGATACTCAATATTAGTCACATATTACGAAACAGTCTTGTTTGCTTTCCTTGAAAGAGAAAATAAATTCTTCTTGCAAATTAAATTGATTAAATTATTGCACAAATACAAGACAGTAACATAAGTGTTTTAGTTTTTAGCTTCCACTATTTGTCATATATTCTCAAATTTTCTATATCAGGATTTTAGTTCCAGAGGTTATGAAAGTATCAAAGAGTATAGTTCGATATTATTTTTCTGTTTCTTTATCCTACATTGGTATCTGAGTGCTTACAAAATTTATTTCACTATAATATTTGCTAAATAAAGTTATTTCTGCTTTACGACTATTATAGCGGGCTATTTCATCTTCATCAATGGGAGAAGTAATGAAACTCTGGATCTATCTTTGACGTTAGAGACGTTCAAGAAGTTCTACCTTTAATTCTTATTCCACAACGCAAAGTCTAGCAGCTACAAGGCACTTGAACTTTGCACTAAGAAGCCAACAAACATGGAATAAAACTATTTAAGTTACTGTTTATTGCCAAATACGAAAACATGTCGTAATTCATTTTGTGAAATGTAATGAACGAATTCGTAGACGTTTCGTTAAAATTCGTTCCTCACTGAAAAAGATGTAGCGAAAAATAATGGAACATACAGCCGTGTTGTTTAAGTTTATTCATAACTAACAATGCCAGGTGGACTAGAGAAGTTCTCAATCGCTTTCATCTTTAGGTTGTAAATTAACACCATTAATTTACTAAAATTTACGATGAATCAACGTCAGGGATAAATGTCAACAACATGGCGTTTGACGATATTGAATTAATTTACGTAATCACATACGCCGTAAGTTTTCATCAATAAATAATTAATAATGGGTACGAACGATGTAATGATTCTATATCAAGGATAAAAATCAATAAAATTTGTAAGTAATAAAGCAATAATTTACAAAAGTACACGTACTATATATTATTACGTATATCTATGCCCATAACTATGCTATTCCTGCTCACACATTGCATTGCTGTGTAATATGAAGTACGCCAGAGAGTTAGCGTGACTCTGATTCCAGATTAAACTGTAGGTCCCCCATACCCTGTAGGATTTCCTATTCGACAAGAGAAAACTGTCACTGGGGGGCCGAACGCTTAGGGGATACCCTCACCATTAATTACATAGGCATTTACTATTTAATCTTCTTTGAATGCATTTAATGTACAGACACAACTTTTCAAAAAAAATTATTGTACAGCATATGTTCAGGCTTCTATTTTTAAAATCTAATTACGAACATTTATGCCCCACATAAAAAATAATGAAGATAGTGTTTCGCTGAAAGGACAGACACTATTTGTGGTATATTTTGGGATTTTGAGGGTGATAAAGTAAAACTGGTTTAAATCTCAAACTGGCTTTCAAACGTTGAATACATCTAAAAACGGCACATTTTTCATTATTTAAAGTGCCGATCGACACTGTAGTGCTCGTTGGGCATGGTATAAAGCAGAACGCAGGTGGTACATTTAAAAGGCCGTAATGATCTCGACATCGACGAGCCGTAAAGCCCGAACCAAAAAAGGAACCAATACTGGCACGACATAACGCGACTTAATGGGTGGCAAAATTATTAAGAAGTGGGGGAATAAATGTAGTACAATCAAAAATGGCGTTAGTAAAAGAGAAGGAAGTGATCATGATGGTCTCCCTAATGCCAAGCACCAAGATAAATCGCTTAAAAACAAGTCACTTTTTTAGGTACACAGGTAAAAAAATATATCTTTTTTATTTTTACGTCTGTAAGGTGGAGGAATTACTTGTTGAACACGTAACTACCATTTGCTAATACTCTTAACTGGGAAGGCGACAGAGGATAGAGGGTGGGGAAATGTTTAAAACTTCATCATTTACTGAGAAGCCTGTTTTAAAGTATATACCAGTGGGACCAAGATATATATATACAGTATATATTTTAAGTACATTGTATGGTATGGGCTATTTAAGAGTATTACAAACTATGATGTTAACTTTTATTTAGAGAATTATTAACAGTATTAACATAAATCGTAATTAATCGTCCTTTTGTTTCTTTTTTAACATACGGCGGGGAGGGATAGTAGGGCATGTATTCGCAGGATTCGCAGACTGCTTCTTTTTGCCTCGACTTACGGGAATCGTCTATTTTAACTTGCGCTTGCTTCGGACGATGACCCATCCACGAGTGGTGATACGAGACAGTGAGTCCGACATAGAGAACTGCGCAGGTTTCACATCCAGAATTCACGGTAGTTCGAAAACGGTCAAGTTCTTCTGATCTGTATTTTAACAGTATTACAAATCTACTAAGAAAACAGAATCTACTAAAAATACAAGTTTTCCTCACCTCTCCAATTCTACTGCCACTATAACACTCACATCGTGCTCGCATTTGTTGTTTGTATACTGTATAATATCTGTTAAGAAATAGTTTCTGAAAAATCCATAGAAGTAATCTACAGAATACTGAATGCTGAAATGAAAAATATTTACACTCCAAATTTGACCTCATGCCATTTTATACTGCTATTCTCTTTTCACATTATGAATGTTATTACCAGTGCAGTATCGCAAATAATTCCATTTTCTTGAATTTTCAAAAAATCCGTATGTACTGTACCAAAAAAAAAATCAATTCGTAACGAAAATCCCCCCCCCCCCCCCCCCCCCATGGCTTCACGCCACGGCAACGCCGAGGTCAAACTAGGAGTGATTCGGGAGCGTGCATAAACCACGTAGCCCCATTTTGGCCTCCTTTGAACCTCCTCTCCCCTCCTCCACATAGCCTTACGTGGCTTTTTCCTCTCCCCCCCCCCTCCGCGTGTTATACGAAGCTTTTTTTCCTTGTTGATTCCAGAAGACATTTTGTACTGTTTTCTCTTGTCTGACTATCGTAAATTACATACGGAGATACTTAAATGACGAAAATATTAATTCACATGCTGTTGTGTTCTATACATTATTTAACTGTGACAAATAATATTAATGAAAAGCTACGTGACTTCGGTCCGAACCCCCGCCCCCTCACCTTCCCATAAAGCCCAGCGTTGCTTTCTACTCAACACCTCCCCCACTACCCCCTACACTGAGCCACGCAGTTTATGGACGCTCCCTTATTGGAAGCCAGGGAAAACCATAATCGTGATGGCCGGACGGGATTTCAACCCACGTCCTTGCAAATACCAGGCCCAAACATTTCTGAGCACCCACTGGGCACTACACGAAGATCCATGTGTAAGGAATAGAGCAAACGGTCTGTGAATGGGAACAAGTGGACAGTCGCAGTATGTCGTTGTAGAGGCCAAAGTCTCTGGTAATACCCTAAAATGGCCTAATAGGACCACTCCTCTTCATAATTATTGTAGAAGACGTTTGGGTACAACGTTAATACCATTTTAATATCTTTTTCTGACGAAGCTGTTTTCGACAATGCTGTTGATGGGTTAAAGATCCAGCGAAACCTTTACTTTATTTCGGAGTAGTTATGTGAAATGTCAGCTTAAATTTCGGACAGCTTTAATTTTTATCTTGGGAACATAAACATCCATTTATCACAGGAGTATAACTATTTTCCTTCCATCTTGTGCGTGTCGCAGCGACAAGTTGAAAAAAACTGAAATAAGTAAAACAAGG
Source organism: Vandiemenella viatica (assembly GCA_031002005.1). Classification (NCBI taxonomy): domain Eukaryota; kingdom Metazoa; phylum Arthropoda; class Insecta; order Orthoptera; family Morabidae; genus Vandiemenella; species Vandiemenella viatica. The sequence goes on from CM061921.1 coordinate 103,150,561, forward strand.
GACCACACTCAGAAACCACGAACTAGCGTTTCCACCCAGCGATTGTTGTTCACTAAAACATTCCAATAATTGGAATTACAGTAAAGCCGATACAAACGCTTTTAATGTTACGATTGGTGAAATTCTCCTGAATGCATCAGGCACGCTATTACAGATTTAACCTCAAAAGCGCTATAGAACTTAACATTATTTAGTGAAACATGATTTCTCTTACAAAGTAGGAGAAGTAATTATTATAGAGAGTATTCCTAAATATATGCATCTGAGAGATCCAGTTTCCAGAAAGAAATGAGCTCACATGTAATGGATCTATGCCGGAACGTCTCTATTTATCCATGAGTAGTTTTTGCAGTAGTGCTCCGAAAGTTAGAAAAATCGTTTTTTATTAGTGATTCCTTTCTGTTAAAAAAGTCATATCTGGAACAGTGAAATCATATTTGCTTTCATTACGAGCTGTCAAGTATTCACAGAGTCCCATAACATCGAATGTAGATAAATGAATAAACCATATTCAACATTTTTCCTTCTGACTACCACTTCGTTAATTAGCTGTTATAATATAAATAAGGAGAAAAATTTTGTTGTTTGATGTCTATATAAGATGTATTGTTAAAATGCCAATATGTGTTTGGAAGATTTTTGTGCGAGTGGGGAAGAGTGTTTGTAGTAATTCCCAAATGCTTTTAATGTTGCATTTTGCGTCACATTTTCAGTTAAGAGGGTATTACCGGGTACGCCACTGCGGCTACCATATTTCAGTTTTATTCCAATCATTACAAACTGTTTATTACGAGCGAAGTTATTTGTACCTCCACTTAAAATCGTTGCTATTTGATTTAAATGATGTTATTAACATTTACACTACTAAAATTTAATTTAATTGTATGTTCTAGCATAATTTAATTGTTTGTGCTGATCTTGTTTGTTTGCTGGAAGAATCGTAGCCTGCCGGTGGTCTCCCTTGAACTTTTTTTTAGAGATTATGCAAAGAGTAGAATCGCACAGTGGCACGGTGCTGTCTATCAAATAGTTCAAACTGCAAAATTTTATCAACGCTCTGAATAAACATGAATTAAAAATAAATCTTCCACTCATCCCTCATGAAACAACTTTATCACCATAGAGCTTTAGAATTATAAACCACTTGGTGACACTTAGATTTGCATATTCGAAGACTGTTAACAGAAACAGTGAAACTCGTAACTAATCTTTGGACGCGTGATACTCTTCCTCCTCTCGACTGTTTTGACTCATTACTCTAACACTCGCTATCATAAGCTAATCCCGTTGCAACTTAAGACTTCAGTTATCTTCACCTTATTTTCGAATCTCTGCCCTCCCTTCCTAACATTCACCAGAGATAATGACGGCAGTAGTTGAAGGTACACGCTGCGCTAAGGATATACGATTGATATAGTGTTTCATTGGTTTGTCCCGTAGCTCTTTTGGCGAACCACGTGATCCCGCACCCGGTGTGTCTGCCCGCCGTCCTGGGTGAACATAAAGTGCGGACCATGGGCGACGGGAGACTCAGCTTCGACTGCGACAAGAAGGGAGTCAAGGTGGAGGGCAAACGCCTCAGGTCTGACTTCACCATCGGCCGCAGCGGAGTGCTCTACATGATCGACGACCTGCTGCTGCCCGACAGAGGTCAATATCATAATCATAAGTCATTTAATTAATTTAAATTTAAACTGGAATGGAGCCCATACGCTCCGGTGGCAATGTCCCTACATCCCCATCTTCCCACGTCATGATTTTTCACCACCTAATGAAATGTTCAATAAAAACGGTAAAAAACAAGAAATTGTCAATTTTTATGATTAAATTATTTATGATTTTATAATGAACTAGCTCATACCCGCGACTTCGTACGCGTGGATTAAGAATTTTTTTTGCCAGAATTAAATATAGAAAGTTGTTGGTAACGAAGGATTGGTCCCAAACAATATCGAGTCGGAATAATATGACAGGAAAGCTATCACTATATCATTGTACCGTCGAACCTGTCTCTTGAAGAGAATCAATTTCCAACATATTTCTGTCACCATTCGATAAGGTCTCAAAATTTCGTGACTACAACTGTTAATCATACTGGAAAAAATATCCTGTGCCCTTCATACAGATTTCCTTATAAAATTCCATCACAACGATATAGCCATTTAGTCGTCAAAACGTAACAAAAAGACAGAGACTTACTTCCGTATTTATAATAATATTACTGTGGTTCACACTCACACACTGACTGCGAACAACACCTGAGGGATCATTATAACGTAAAAAAGTGTACACCTACAACATTGCAAGACTACCTACGATTTGCCTCGCATTGCACCCCTAACTTTCTAATATCTACAGTTTAACATTCAATCCGAATAACCTACGGCCCAGGCCTGACTCTTACGATGAAAAACAATTTTTAAAAATCTTAGCCTCCACGGAGATTTGAACCGGAGACCACGACGTTCGTAAGCAAGCGCTTTAACCACTTTTTTTTTTTTTTTTTTTTTTTTTGGGCCTCCTTCCTCCCCTTCAGCCCTGCCTTTCGCTCGCCAGTGGTTGGCTCTTTGCCTGGCTCTAAACCTTTTTATAATAAAATTTGGGTTTCAATGTTCTCTTTTCCTTATTTGTATTTATTAGTGGTATTTTCCATCAGTTGGATGTTTTGTTTTTTTGAGGTTCTTTATGATTTGAATATTTGGTACAGTTAGGTTCCCCTCGTGCCTTTGATTCAAAAAGTCTCTCTTTGGGTCTAGGCGGGGTTTATAAACAGTTTTATTTGGTTAAATTGTGATCATTGGAATGATTCTGTCATTATTATATCGAGCATCCGTGCGAAGTCTTTTTTATAATTTTGAGTTTGGATAATTTCGTAATATATAGTATTCATATATGCTATATATTCGTCGTAAGTACTCTTTTCCGTTTGTAGCATATAAGTTAGGGTATTGCCTAGTATCCATTGTACCGTGTTGTGTTTCGTTTCAGGATATCTCTTTTTCTCAGGTTTCAGTATTTCCTGGATGCTCACGGTTAAAGGTGATGTTCTGTCAAGGAAGGCTATTCTTCTTCTTGCCCAATTCCATATTTTCTGGTTTTGGTTACACGTTATTCTGTGTATCAGGGTGTCAGTATTTCCGCAATTTCTGCATCTGTCATTCGGGGATAGATGTATTTCGTAAAGTCTTCTGTTGGTTGAGATTTTTTCATTTACGACGTCATACCACAAGGATTGTGTTTTAGTGTTTAGAGTTTTATTCGTTATATTTTTCCAGATGTTGCTCCAGTTGTATTGTGGATTTTTAATTTCGATTTTATTTCTGTGGTTAGATTGTGTTGATTATTTTGTAGATTTCTTTTGTTGTCTTGTTGTACAGGGTGCATCCTTTGGTTTTTGCATAAGTTGTTTCTAGGTGAAATTTTCTCATATGTGGTAAGTTGAACTTTATCGCGGCCATGTTGAAAGGTATTTCCTCAGTGACTGGTTTTGTTTCTTTAATCAAGTTATTTGTTGGGCCGTTTGGGTCATTTTCCGCTGTCGTTATGGTTCTTTTGAGGAATAATGCGCAGCATCTTTCGCGTACGCTTATCATTCCTATGCCTCCTTTTCCTAGGGGTAGAGTCATTGTTTTGAACGCTGTTTTGAAGATCTTACCCCTGCTTGCGAACCACCCGAGCAGATTCTGTATCCGATCTGCAATTGTGTCGGGTATCGGCAGTACTTGGGCGATGTAGACCATTTTACTCAATAAAGATACTTGTACGATTTTAGCCTTCTGTATTGCATCCAGATCTCTATCACAGTGCATGTTTATAACAGCCCTAATTTTTGGTAGTGTTATGAGCCAGTTTTTAGTTATTGTTTTCATAATGTTCTTTTGAAAAACAATGCCTAATGTCTTATGTTCTTCTACTTGCTCGTACCAGATGTCTGTTGGAGGTGGGATCTCTGCTCCACTTATTTGGAGCAGTGCTGTTTTCTTTGGGTTAAGTTTTGCGCCTGTTGCTTCCGTGAACGTTGTGATTATTTCCCACGTTTTTTGGATGTCCTCCGCTGAAGTTTCGGCTATACAAATGTCGTCTGCGTATCCTCTGCATGTAAATTTGTATCCGTTTAGATTAATGCCTGTTAAATTTTGGTGACATTTCTCAAGCAGGGGTTCCGTTGCCAGTGCGTACAGGATCATTGATAGCGGGCATCCTTGTCTTATCGATCTTTCTATCTTGACGGGCGCTGACAGGTGTCCGTTTATAAGAAGTTTTGAATGTGTGTTTGTAATTATTTTCTTTATTACTTCCACGAATGGGGAGCCAAATCCTTTATGTTCCATGATTTTTAAGAGGTAATTATGTTCAATTCGGTCAAAAGCTTTTTCAAAATCGAGGAATAGTAGAGCTGATGGCGTTTGTTTTTCTGCGTTTATGCTGATAATATCACGGTATTCGCACACAGTATTTAAGATGCTACGTCCGGGAATAGCACTGGTTTGATGAGGTCCTAAGATTTTCTCCATGAGGGGTTCCAGTCTAGTTTTGAGGATTCTCGTTAGTATTTTAAAGTCTGAATTTAACAAAGTTATTGGTCGTATTTCATTGATTTTTTTGATCTGGTTGCCTTTGGGTACTAGCACTATGATGCCCTCTGTGAAGGCGGTGGGAAGATTATCCTCTGTCCATAAGTCGTTTAGAATCTCTGTTAACTTATTTCTTAGCATGGGCCAGTAATGAATATAAAATTCTATGGGTAACCCATCCGGTCCTGGGGATTTCCCTCTTGCTGCTTTGTTTATCGATGTATGAATTTCATCCTGGTCAAAAATTCTTGTTAGAGTTGCTGATTCTTCCACACTTGCTGTGTTACTTGAGTTGGATATTAAATCGGAGATTGCCGCCGTACTAGTTGGAGTTGACTTAAAAATATTTTTATAATGCGTGGTAATTTCTTTAATTATATCTCTTCCGTCCTTGATGTTTTCACCATTTTCTTTAATTATATTGGTTATTAAAGTTTTTTTACTCCTTTTTGTGCTCCTTATAAGGTGGTACAAGGCTGCCGTTTCTTTGGTTGCGACGTCAGTCGGTTTTGAAGTTGTCAGAAGTTTGTTTGCTTGCATATTTTGTAATGATAGGATCTTGGCTTTGTATTTTTTTATTTTTATATTAGTATCGACAGTTATGGTGGGCTCTTGGTATAATTCCTTGATGCATCTGTAATAATACTCAATTGTGCCCTTCATCCAATAGTTCTTTTGTGTCCCCCAGGAGATTAAGGTTCGTTTTAGTTTTGGTTTCACATGTTCAACCCACCAAGATAGTGTGCTTTTATATTTTTTACAGTTTTTTAGACATTCGTCCCAGACACTTTTGATTTCTTCGTCTAGCGCCGGGTCTTCAAGCATAGAGATGTTACATTTCCAGAATCCTTTGCCTCTGCTAACTGGCTGCCTCTGCATGTTGACAGTACATTGCATACTGTTGTGATCTGAAAAGCTTAGAGGAAAAATGTTTGCACTGGTTGTTTTGGTTCGGAGAGTCTCCGTTACGTAGATCCTGTCGAGTCGGCTTGCCGAGTTGTTTGAGACATATGTGTAGGCTTTGGCATTTCCGTGAATGCATTCCCAAGCGTCGTGAAAGTCCATCCCTCGAATGAGGTTAGTCAGCTCCCTGCACCCATTGAAATTTGGGGTTTGATCTTTTTGGCTTAGTACACAATTAAAGTCACCTCCCATTATTATTGCACCTGTGGTATTTCGCAGGAGATAGGGTAGCTCTGTTTTGTAGAAGTGTGCTCTTTGGGCTCGATTATTATTGCCAGAGGGGGCGTAAACATTAATTATTCGCGTGTTATTTATTGTAGTTGCAATGGCCCTGCCGTTTGTTAATGTTTCTGTACTAACCGTCTCAATTCCCTCTCTAATCACGAGGGCCGTTCCCGTGTTGGTTTCTTTGGAGTAGTTGATTATTCCATCGTATCCAGGGATGTTTAGTTCCGTAAAAGTCACTTCTTGTAACATTGCGATGTCAATACTGTTTTGTTTAATATAATCCGCTAGGCATTTTATTTTGAATGGCGTAATTACTCTGTTCATATTTATAGTTGCAATGCTATAACTTTGATTGCTTGTCATTGGTTATTTTACGTCTCATCAGATCCCTCCATTACTTCCTCGTACCAGCTGTCTTTACTGAGGAGTTTTGGTTTATCTTCTTCTCTTATCTTCTGATCGTTTACGTATTTTGGTGTGTCTTGTCCTCAATTCTAACTTTGGTTGTTTCTTCTTCTTCTTCTTCTTGTCCTGATTTGGCGTTATTTGTTGTTCGTTCTACTTTCTCTGCTATTCTTTTTACTGGTTTGCCGTTGTTTTCGAGTCGTTCACTGAGAGCTCGGCGTTTTTTTGCTATGTATTGACTTGCGGTATTGGCACCATCCTTATTTGCACTTCTGCTAGATTGTCTTGTTATTCTCTTCTCGCTTATTTCTTTCTCGGCTTTGTTATTGATCGTTGAGCTGTGCATTTCAATCCGTTGTTTTGTTTCGGAATCTTCTTCTGCCTGGTGAGTTGTTTTATTTGTAAATGTTTCTATGTGTATGACATGTTCTGGGATACTCTCTTCTTCTATTTCTTTTTCATGTAATTTCTGTTCCGGTTCTTGTTCTTCGTTTTCTTCTTCTTCTTGTCCAGATTTTTCGGCTTGTGTTTCCTGTTTACCGCCGAGCTGTTCCGAGTTGTCCTCTACATCGATCTCCATGATTTCCGTGTTTTCCAACGTTTCTGTGTGTGGCTCACATGCTGATGTTACAGTGTGGCCTATGTTTACACTGTTGACTTGTGCCGTGGCTTCTGCATAAGACGCTGTGTTGCTACTTTCCTTACTCGCTTCCGCGATTGTAGCATTTGCTGTTATAGTTTCTGATGTTGACAATTTTACTCTTGGAAGTTGTAATGGTCGGCGTTTTGTACACTCAGATCTTAGATGTCCAGGTTCATTGCAAACAGAGCATGTGCGCGGTTGTCCCTCATATATTATTAATGCTTTGAAACCCTGTATCATTATATAGGAAGGTATATGTTTTTTTAAATCAATTTTCACACACCGTATGCCGTTGTTTGCTTGGAATCTGAACTTAGGGCTCCATTTTTCGTCGGTCGCCGTTATTATTTCACCATAGTTTCGGATTGCTGCCGTTACACTAGCATTACTAATTTCAAATGGTACATTAAAGACTCTTACTGATCGTAGCCCCAGCCCTGCGTGGCTTATATATACGGTACTTACGGTTCCATCTGGGTTCTGGTAGTCGGCTTTCCCTCCAGTTTTCTCTACGATAGTATTGCACAAGTTGTCATTTGTCATTTTAACGTATACTGCATAAGTCAAGAAGTCCATTTGGATTCCGTATACATCTGCGTCTGTCAAGTCGAATTTTTCATACAGCCATTCATGGAAGTCATATGCACGTGGTCTTGTCTCCTTCGCGTCGAACGCAAATTTCAGTGTATTCTTCCGTATCGTCGATTCCATTTTCACTATCGTAAACCACAAGCTAAGTTTTCACTGATACACTCACTGAACCTCGCTTGAGGAAAGTATCGAGCAACCGCACGCGACGGCGGCTCGATGCGAACTGACCACTGAGCTGCCAGTCCACTACACGGAAACACGGTACGGAGACGTCCATATCCAACGTGTCTGTCTATCGCCGTATTTCGAAGTTATGAGACAACATGTGTTATTTATACAGATAATTTTTCAACCAAATGTAGACAGTATTTTTCTCCTTGTTTCAAAGGATAAGTGTGCAAAGTTTCATCGAGATCGGATGAAAACTGTGGATTTGTATGAAGAACAAACAAACAAACATACATTCATCTTTATATATAAAGATTTACAAAAAGCATGTTTAAGATTTCACAATTTAGCATTTATTTAAACACAATGATAGTTTTAAGAAATAGTTTAAAAAAAATACATTCTTGATTGGAAATTGTAACATTTAAGAAATGTAAATTTTAATTGAATAGGGCACCATATAATTGTCCAGCTAGTATCAATGTTTTATCACTCAGGCCTCCTTGCCAGAGTCACTTCAGGTTGAGTTAATCAACGATAATTACCGTCGTTGCAGCCATTCTGCACAAGCCGTATAGGTCCACACACAGCACACGATTCCACCAGCCGCGTCACTTGAAGGTTACCATCCAAGAGCACTCATCACTGTCCGAGGCAGATTGCACTAAACAGCTAGCTCCCCCTCGCAAGCCCAGCAACGGCGGCGTCTCCAACCTGAATGCCACTCTCGTAATCTGTCCTAAGTTCCTTTGGTTTCAGAGAAAAGAAAAGAAACAATCGTAGAGGGTACTTTGCATTTTGGCAAATCCTAATAAATCTGAGGCTGATTCACTTGTCAGTCTTTTCCACAAAGCTCTCACAGGAACTCTTTCGCCAGGTCTCTACCCCCTGCTGTGTCCAATCTCTTGGCTCGCAGGAGAACAACTGCCCCAAACAGAACGTTCCTTTTAGCTGTATAGCAGCTACCAAAATATAGTTCTGTTATTTCTTATTAAATGATTTAATTTTAATCTTTTCGCTACCTAACCCTGGAATTTATGAATTCCAACTTTAAACTCCTCCAGTGTATTTGGTATATTGTCCATCGTTTCATTTGTAATTCCAGTCCCTGACCCCTTTACCAACAAAAGAAAGTTTTCTCACTCCCTTTCGCCTGAATTCAAGTGCCAGCTTATGATTATGGTCGCCTCTCCCTCTCCTAATCCTTCTACTAATATCCATCAATGCATTATCACGATCATAAACTTTGAACAATCCAAACCCGCCTTCTGTATACTGCCTCCCAACCAAGCTCCATCATATTAGCTACAGGTTGCATTCTGCGGAAATTTCTGCAAACAATTCTAGCTGCTCTCCTTTGTTCGCCCTCCAACTCCTAAATTTGATACCCATAATATGGTTCCCACACAATTCCATATTGCGGGGTGATTCAGGAGGAATGGTAAATACTGAAGGAGGTGGTGGTATGAACAATACTGAGTAAAAAAGTTCATATAAACATGTGTCCAATTTCCATTCGTTTTGGAGAAACAGGTGCTGGACTGTTATGCTTAAAATAAACTTCAGAAAATAATCAAGAACACAAACATATCTTATGGAAGAACTTTATTCATGCAAAAACACACGCATGTTTTACAAAAGTTTCAATTAAATGTTCGAAAATCCCACCATCGACTTCAATACGCTTTGCAGCTTTCTTCACAACACTATGTGTAGTTCTTCTAAGTACGTCTTTGTGTACTTTTATGAGGGCAGCAGTGTTTACCGGTACAATGCGAGCAATTCGTCTCTTGTGTTAACTTTTTTTTTTGGTCAGTTTCTTCTTCAACCATCCCCACACACAAATATCTAATGGGGCAACCCCAACCATAAGGCTGACCACGACTTTAAGCAGGCATTCTGCAGCCATCTTGATGAGATGATTTTCACTTTTCGTCTTAACAGCTACACGTCACGAAAACAGAATAACACAAGTCACATTGGTCCAGAGCTCACATGTTTTGCAGGCAAATGACAATACTCACCTTGTCCCTAATCTTATATCGTTTTAATGATCTTTATAGTCGACAGAGCATAAAGCTCAAGCAGAAACAAACAAAACAGAATTCTTACACCCGGCAAAAGAACACATCAACACCAACTACCATTCCAAAAGAGTTCCGTTCCGTAAACACTGAAGGGACACTAATAAATTAATGTTGACTGACCTGTACGAGTGTAGTAAGGAAGTCGGAGTGTCAATTAATATAGTTAAAACCAAGCACATCAGACTCGAAGAAGAAATAACAGGAGGAGCTCAAGTGTCGTCCTCTGTCTGTGAACAGTGTTACTTTGTTTTGAATTATTACTAGTATCTCATTCGTGAGTTGCGTAATTATTTATGTGGAAATTGGAGACCTTCCCACTAGTCTTCTAGGCTATTATTCAAAACCTCTGAAAATCATAAGCAGGAAATTCACCCGGTAGGTCAGGAACGAGGTTTGAATCCGGGTTAGTTGTTCCTCCACGGTCCAGTATCCTGAAGGATGAAGTATATGTTAGGATGGAATAACTTGAATACGAGTAAAAAAAGTTAACGGAAGTAACATACCTGAATGTTGTACACTAAAATTCCGAACATTACAAGAGCGAAAGAAGTGTGCAATAAAAACAAATTAATATTAAGAAAAGATGCAGGTCGTCATATCTGCTCCAAATTCTGATATCGAATAACTACAATATTTCTGTCCACTATCAGTAAAACTTGTCTAACTTATTACAACTTGTGCATTATTTTGAATCAGAGAGCAGTGCTTGTTGTATAACAGATTTGTTTTGGTTGACAGCGAAGAGCCTACTGCAGCTGATGGAACAGGAGAAGCTATACTCGTTCCTGCAGGTGGTCGGTACTGCTGGACTCGATGCCACCTTCGACAACTTCGGAGAGTATACTGTCTTCGCTCCTGATGACCAGGCTTTTGAAAGTAAGTTCTCCAACTCTGAACATAATATCTTAGCATCCATACGCTTGTATAACCAGCTGATTTGCTGTGGCGGGGGAACCTTGGGTATTAGTTGCCAGGTCAGTTACTAATATCATTGTCCTATCTCTATTGTCTTAAGGCAATATACAGGGGATTTCCCTAGTATATATCTGAAAATGTAATATTTCACAAATATTGCAATGCATCTGCCTGTGTAGCCTGTCAGCTAAATGAGTCATATTTTTCTTTCTTATAACATCATTCGTTCATATAAAAATACAGGGTGCGTTCACAAAGTTTCATGACTGGTCTCAGAACAAAAAAATTACTAAATATTCTGCTCACTTGCCACTGGTGTGGTCGGTTAGCTGTCAGCCCCACTACATCACCCTGCTCAGGAAAAAATCTGTCTTGAAACTTTGTGAACCCACCAAGTATTTCAAGAAAGAAGTTGTAAAGCGCATTGATACTCTTTGAAAAATATGACCCTTGGGCATCAACGCTGCCAACGTTTTTTCCATTTTTGATAGGCTCCCTGGAACTGTTCGCGTGGAATACTGTCATGGAAGCTCGTCGAAGCTGCCTGAACCTCTGAAATCGTGACAAATAGCTTCCCTCTCAGGTCTCGCTTGATTCGGGGGAGCAAAACTAGGTCGGGGCTGTAGGGTGGCTGCGCCAGTGTTGCCACGTTAAGCTTGGGCAAGACTTCGCCGGCGGCGAGCAACGTGTGAAATGGTGCATTGTCGTGTTGAAGAACTTAGTTGTCTTTAGTCTCTGGGCGGACTCAATCCTTCAAACGGCTCAGCACTTCAGCGTAAAACTGACCTGTGACAGTCTGTATGGCAAGACAAAACTCTTTGAGTATCTCCCAGCTCGGCCATCGTCTTCAACGTCCTCGCGGCCATCTTTTAACACCTCTTGTGCCACATGAAAACCATTGCACGTGATATGGGTTCTTCTTTATAGGTCTCTTTAATCATACCATAGGTGTCTGTAGTGGTTTTGTTCAGTTTTACACAGAACTTTATCGAATAATGCTACTCCAAATCAAGCCTGATTTTCGACAGGGGTAACTGACAGGGACTCCCGTCACTAGCTATCTGCCCTCTCCAGCGTCTCGGAGGCAACTGCCGCTGAAGTGCTCGCTTAGCTGCACCCCCCATTACTTCACCCTGTCGGTGAAACCGGTCTGCGTGTTCTACCCTACTCAGGGAAAAAATCAGTTTTGTAACTTCGTGAACCCACCTTGTAGTTCAAGGAAGACGTTGTAAAGCGCATTGATACTCTTTGAAAATTTTTATATTAAATAATACGAGATGTATTCAGGTTCTAAGAGCTCCCAATTTTTTTCTTAGGATTGGGAGCAGAAAGAAACTTGCTAAAAATGTTTAAAAAACAGAAACACTGTCCAGTACACAAAGCTTATGTGGCAGCGTTTAGAGTACTTGAAATTCGACCTTCACTTTCCAAGAACAGTACGTAATCCCAAGTAATCATCAATTTTCTCCACTTGCGTGGAAAGTGCCGTATAATTTTTAACAATACTTTGCCTTCGCTGATCAGGAAAATTTTACAGGATCCTTCTTATCATCAGCCACTAAATATTATGTAAAAAAAATGTTTCTGTAATACACATGTTACATATGTACTAAACTAGGTGAATATTTGTTTGCAACTAAATCATCTATTTGTGACTGCCAATAAGAAAACAACGCTAACACAATTAGTTTCTAGCTAAAGCACATGTATAAATGATAACATTGAAGGCGCATAGTAAATTCTTAACAATTTTCCCGATTAAAGATTGCCTTCTCATGTTAAAAGTATTTTCACATTACAAGTCGTTTGTTTGTTCCTTTAAAAAAATAAAAACACAATTTCAAATCTTTTCCACAAAATTCTTTATTTTATGTCAACTTTCTTTTCTATTAACGTAAATATTATTTTAAACAACAGAAATTACTTGTAAAACAACATATTTTTTGCTTTTTCTGGTAGTTACAATTGACTTTTTAAAATTAAGGTTTTTGAAACTGTATATACTGTAAGCTAAATTCAAGTTTTTTGAATACATGTGACCTGTAATTCACTAAAAGCTATTTTCACTGTGTTTGACTATCCGATATTGAAGGGGAGATTTTTAAAGTTTTTGTACTATTCATTCATTATAAAGTATGAACTTCTCGACATATTGCATTACTGTAACCACATACAGTCCCGCTGTTGGGTGCGTGGAGGTGGCTTAGATGAGGTGTGTGTGTTCCAGCCCTGCCGAGTGAGCGGTTGCGGCAGCTGAATACTAACCGGGAGGCAGCGCGCCAGTTCGTGTTGTACCACGCAACACAGGGCCGACACACCAGCGACGCCATCGCCGACAACCAGGTATCGACACTTCAAATCTCGGTTCCGAAACACAAACAGCGATATACTGTGCAGATTCTCCAGCGTATGCCACGTCCGGTTGATTAGTTTACCAGCTTTGATGGCTTAGACACCAACGAACTGTGAAACAGGAATTATACGAGGCGTATTTTTTAAGTAAGTACCGTTTTGTCACACCGTGGCTGCAGCGCTACGGTCGGCGTTCCGCGCATGCGCACTGGGTACCTGCATCTCTTGCCTACGCACTGACGCCATTACAGTCTAATTCTTCCTTGTTTACGTTGTTCACTGAGTCTTTAAGATGCCTCCGATAATCGTGAGTCCCGCCGACTGTGAAGTAGGGCTGTTATAAGATTTCTTTGTGCTAAAGACCTAAAACCGATCGATATTCATCGTGATATCTGTGCAGTTTACGGACAAAACATTATTAGTGATGGAATGGTGAGAAAGTGGGTGAGAGCATTTAAAGATGGCCGCACAAATGAGCATTATGAACAACGGAGTGGACGTCCTTCGGTCGTTAATGAAAGTCTGGTGCAGAAAGTGGACAATAACGTGAGAGAAAACAGACGCTTTACGATTTCCTCCTTGTGTGATGTCTTTCCTAATGTTTCTCGTAGTGTTTTGTATGGAATTGTGACCAAGCACTTTAATTACCGAAAATTGTGTTCACGTCGGGTACCGAAAATGTTAATGGTTGTGCACAAAACCAAACGTTTAGGCAGTTCATTGACTTTCCTTGAGCGGTACCACAACGATGGTGATGATTTCTTAAGCCAAATTGTTACGGGTGATGAGACATGGGTGGCCTATGTCACACCTGAATCAAAGCAACAGTCCATGGAATGGCGGCATTCAGATTCGCCCAAAAAAGTGAAGTTCAAGCAAAAGATTTCTGCCCGGAAAATCATGTGCACAGTTTTTTTGCGACAGAAAAGGAGTATTGCTTGTGGAATTTCTGCCTCGTAATGAGACAATCAATGCAGCAGCTTATTGTGAGACATTGAACAATCTGCGCCGTTCAATCCAGAACAAAAGACGTGGCAAGTTGAGCAAGGGCATCGTTTTGCTGCATGACAATGCCAGTCCAAATGTGGCTAATCAGACCAAAGATCTCATCACATCTTTTCGATGGGAAACTCTAGATCTTCCTCCGTACAGCCCTGATCTGGCGCCCAGTTACTACCATCTGTTCCCGTACTTGAAGAAACACCTGGGCGGTCAGCGTCTTGAAGACGATAACGAAGTCAAAACAGTTGTGATGTAGTGGTTAACAACCCTTCCATGAGGAGGGTTTTCAAAAACTGGTACTACGTTATGACAAGTGCCTCAATATTGAAGGGAATTATGTAGAAAAGTAGAGTAAGGTACAGGCTTTCATGTAAAAATAAAATTATTGAGATATATTTGCACGTTTTTTTTAAATTTCAAAACGGTACTTACTTAAAAAACATGCCTCGTAGCTGGGTAGTTAAACATGGAATGAAAGTCAGCTTATTAGTTACAAAGCTAAAAAAAAAAAGTAAGGATTTTCTATTCAATTATAGAGTGAGAAAGGAATTGTTATAAGTATCTTGGCATAACTTTTGATTTGTAAACTCAACTGGGCAGGACACATTGGACAGGTGGTAAGAAGAACTTTGAAAATTCTTCATTTATTGGAGAGGGTGATGACCAGGTAAGAGGGAAGTGCATTTCAAAACCTTGTTCAGACCACTGCTTGAATATGGTCGTTTGGGACCAACATTATGGGTATCAAATTCAGGAGTTGATGGGGATACAAAGGAGAGCAGCTAGTTTTGTTTGCGAAAATTTCCGCAGAATGCGATCAGTAACTTACATGATGAAGGAACAGCGTTGTGAGTCATTGGAAGACAGATGTCGGGTGAAGAGAATGTGTGGATTGTTCAGAGTTTATGATCGTGATAATGCATGGTGGGATATTAGTGGAATTAGTAGAAGGATTGGAAGTTTTACAGGGGGAGTAAGAGATGTGACTATAAGCTAGCACTTGAATTCAGGCTAAAGGGAGTGGAAAAACTCTCTCTTGTGGGTATGGGGGTCAGGGAGTGGAATAAATTATCAATGGAACAAATGGACATTTGGAATTCGTAAAGGGCAGTCGTGGGTGGGTGATGAAAAATCATGACTTGGGAAGTTGAAGTAAATTATTTTCCGACTTTAAATCAGCAGTTCTTAAACCGTCATCGTTTCAACAGCACATTGGGATTGATTCTCTCTCAAAGGGATTAGTTAGGGCTGTCCATCTTTCATGATCTGGAAATAAAAAGGGTTCTTCTTTCATTCGTGCAAGAAGAAGTGGATACGTCAACATAGTTTAAAAAAAATGAACACAAATTTACGTACACACACGTATCAGTGAGAAAGTATAGATGCGGAACTGACTTTAAACACAAAAAAGAACTAAGAAACTAATTATATCTAGCCAGAATATGGGATACACCAATTTCTTGTAGATATATTGACATAACATCATCATAGGAGTAACATTTTAATAATCTCATCCAGTACATTTCTTTCGTAGTTTTACAGGAATCAATTCGATTCCTTGTTTGTCTGTACAGTATATTTACATGTCCTCAAGAAATAATTAATGTTAGGAATGTAATTACGGTATTGTAAGAGTGTAAACAATTGCGAATAATAATTTACTTGTGATTATTTGTCAATGAAGATGTGAATTCTGCTTGCACTTCATATCGGAGTTACTGGATGGTTAGTGACTGTATACTCGGCAGGTGGAAATGTCGCTGGACGAGACGCACCCCCTGAGACTGCAGGTGTACCGCAAGGCACTGGGAGTGGAAGACGCCCTCATCAAGAAGGCTGACCTGCAGTCGATGAACGGCTGCATCCACGTCATCAACAAGCCTCTCACGCCTCCAAACAGCTCCGCCGGCGACATACTGCGACGGGACGGCAACTTCAGGTGAACTTTACAGTATTATAATTGCTTCCTGAAAGTATACGTGTTTCCTACAAATGCAGATACATATCCACTTAAATTGAGACCATATTTGATGTGGCGCACTGTATTTTAAAGACTCTATTGTCATTATTTTCTTTAGTTATGTAAAACTTAGCGGTATTCACAATAAATCATAGATACTGAAAGACATTTGATCACAACAACGCGTTGGGATGATTTTTCAATGAAGTAATTTGACATTGTACTCTGCTTAAGAGTTCCCTATTTTATGGCTTCACTTGGTGCACATGCCATGATAAATAATTTACTGACGATCCCCCAGGGGAAATTAGTCTTAGTGGGTCTTATATGTCCTTCAGTTTCAGGAAATTTTCGAAATCATCATTAGTTTGTGGGTAGGAACTATGTGCACACACACTACCTGTATTCCACGCATTGAGATGGTACTATATTAACAGCGATAGTTAGAAAGGCTAAGTTCTCAGGGTTATTTTCTACGATCTGCAGGTACACAAAGGACACTGATAGCGGTAGATGATTGGTTGATTAATTACGAATTCACTGAACGCCAGAGAAATCTCACGGATTCTTTTAACATCTCCTGCCTGCGCGTATACTTTTAAATGTAGTACCTGTATTTACAACGAGCTGCTAGTCATATCGATTTTTATCGGAACACTTCGCTCTTATGGTGCAGAATTCAGAAGTTGTAAGAAATTTTCACCATTAATGTCACAAATTGTTGTTAAATTTTTTTCTCCCAATCTAACGTCAGGGAGAAGCCACTAATTTAATTATGCCCTTGAAACCCTATATGAGTGACCTAAAAGGTATCTAGAAGACAACAAAGGCAATAAACCATTACTCCTGCAGCGAAACGGCAGCAAAGCAAAACTTTCCATCACATCATAACCCAAATCAATATTAACAGGGAATGAAAACGACGTGCGGTGTCCAGTATCCCAATGCTCTAAAGCTCATTGATGACTCTCGCAATGAAACCCAACACCTTGATGACATATTTAAAAAAAAAAATCCTTCTTGAAACCTCGAAAATATATCGAACGAGATGGAAACATGGTATCCAGTACGACCATAAGGTGTTTAACTCGAATTACTGTGAATAGGCTTACGATACGTGCGACCGATATTGGTCTGGAAAAAGACTGACACTCACCAACGACAGCGAGAAACAAAAGCAGATAACACGGTACGAGCCAAAAGCAGCGTCGCTATATATCTCAGCATCCAGAGTACTAATCTGGTCGCTCTTAAGCTCTTTGAAAATGCTTGCTGACTTGGAATATGGTCAAAGTGTCTACAGATGAAGAAACCAAATCCACTATGACAAAGTGACACCAGAACCAATCGAATACTTCATGATTCAAATGCTAGATGCTTGCTATGAAGGTATTAAACTAACTTGGCCGGGTTCGAACCACGATACCGTGATTTCGGTTATACAATGGAGTGACATCCACACGGACATCGAGAAAATCAAACCATTCCTTTAAAAAAAAAAATGAAATTCTAATCTCATTTGGACGGTGAAAATTCCTCGACTATAGCTCTTGACAAATTGTGCCTATATCTACCGTTCATTAGAAGTGCTTCTATACTGGCTTGACCATAGAAAACTTCTTGGCTAGTACTGCTCAACAAAGACCTAGATTTTGATACATTGATCAGCCGAAACATTATGACCACCTACTTACTATCATATTGGTTCACCTTTCGAACGCAATAAAGCGGCTATTCGGCGTAGCATGGATTCTACAAGTCCTTGGTAGGCTTACAGAGGTATCTGACACCAGATCTCTAAGCACAGGTCACAAAATCTCCTTAAATTACGTGCCAGTGGTTACTGGGCTCGGTGGCTGGGAACGAGCATCTCGGAAACGGAGAGGCTGGTCGGCTTTTTCGCGTACTACTGTAGTAAGAATATATGAAAGGTGTTTGAAGGACGATGAAACCACGAGTAGACAACAATGTGGTGGACACCCACGCCAAATCACAGAACGTGGAGGTCGGAGGCTTGCACGCTCTGTAAAGCAGGATAGGGGGTGATCTGTGGCTGATCTGATTGAAGAGTACAATTCTGGCACTTCCAGAAGTGTTTCAGAGCACAAGAATCGCGATTTTGCCACATATCATCCCCTATCATGCTTTAAAGAACAGGCGAGCCTCGGAACATCATGTTCTGAGGTGTGGCGTGGGTGTCCACTACATGGTCACTTAGTCGCGGTTTTACTGTCCTTTATACACTTTACAAAGATGCTCACTACAGTACCACGCGAAAAGCCTGCCAGCCTCTCCATTTCTGAGATGCTCGTTCCCTGGTGCCGCGCCCACAAACCGCTGGTCTGTAATTTAAGGGAATTTCGTGACCTGTGCGTAGAAATCTGGTGTCAGATACCTCTGGAAGTCTACCAAAGACTTGTAGAATCGGATCGCTGCTGTATTGCGTTCGAAAGTTGAACCAATATGCTAGTAAGAAGGTGGTAATAATGTTTTGGCTGACCAGTGTATTTAGCCCTATGAAGACAAAAAACTGACGTTCCTGCACGAATTCATCATTCCATATCTTTTTTCTTTTTTAGAACTTTGAATATTAGTTTTCTTTATTGCACGAGAGTTACTTTGCACTATATTTTGTAGATACTAGACCTCCCTTATCGTGTGGTAACAGTATACCATTGTGGCTTTGCAGCATCTTCCTGTCGGCGATGGAGCGAGTGATGGAGACGAACCCGCAGCTGATGGCCCACGCCAGTAGCTCGTCATCCTCATCATCGTCTTCCTCGTCGTACACGTTTTTCGTGCCGACTGACCAGGCCTTCAACAAGCTGGGTGCAGCCAAGCTGGAGCTATTATGACAGACATGCCGTACCTACAACGCGTCAGTACTGTATTTAAACTATTTTAATTAACTTGTATCACGTTTGCCGATGCTTCCAGCTTGCTGAGAAAATGGAAAACCTGTAATGTTGCTCACTGAAAACAGCAATTACATATCAAACTTTCGTGTATTCAGTTTCAAGTTATTAATACGGGGTGATTCATAGAAATCTTTCCGATTTGAAACAGGTATGTAATAAACATAAAGCGAGAAGCAATGATTTTTTTATTATTATTATTATTATTTGACAGGACAAAGAATGCAGTTTTAATTTACTTGGATTTAAAAATGATATGTTGTAAATGTTTATCTCTGTAATCGACCGTTTTAGTAAGCCTGGTCGATTGATTGACAGGACGGCTTGGGCAAATGCAACTCTTCTACTATTCACTTACTTGGCCGGATCTGTAGTCTTCCGGCTGATTGCGTCCATCGGCTGCAACTCTAGGTCTCTGCTTAGGCTAACCAAGTTACTGATCAGGCAAAGTCTTCAAATGCTGTTACAGATTTATTGTGCCAATGCCATCGGATAGTTACACTTATTAAATGGTTCCCCTCAGCAATGGATCCAACACGCTTAAGATTAACTTTGGCATCAAGTAGCGGACCCAGTTGGCTTCTCGACGTCGATCCCTAATCCGACATAGTGACTGCGTTGGTATACTTCCACACTGCGACCTCAAGGCACCCTCCTGCCTCGCTTTTATAGCATAACACCGGTACACGTGATTCCTGTCTTTGTATCGAAGGTTCTTGAATGTTGGCGCGTGCCTTGAGTCGGTGACCTCCCGAATGTTCTAGAAGGATGCTAACCCACTTTCCACTTGGTCGCGCTTACTTCGTTCGATGTCCTATGTCTTGCGCGTCTCCGATGTGCAATTCCGCTGACACACAATGTCAGCATTTCAGCTTCGCTCGGCTTCGCTGTGCTTCCACAGCCGCCGTTTACAATCTTACTTCTAAAGATTATTTATTTATTCCTTTTCCTTATTAAAAAACCCCCATTACACCTCCATTGTCCAAACACTGAAGGAGTCTATCCCGGAAGTTGTCCATGACTCTGCGAATCGTATTCAGAGGAATAGCATTGATCGGCAGCCTTCAGTTCATCGATAATTCGGGGACGATTCCCGAACACCTTTTCCTTGTGGTAACCTCAGAGAAAAAAATTCGCATGGGGTTAAATCAGGCCACCCAAAGTCACCTCGCGAATAGATAAGATGACCGGGAAACCTTTGTCTTAGAATTTCAATTGAACGACGCGATGTATGGGCCGTAGCACCAGCTAGTTGTAACCAGATTTTGTCATTGTCATGGTCGTGCAATAATTCATCCAATTTCGGTTTTAAAAAATTTTCAAACATTTGACAATAGCTAGCAGAAGTCACTGTTTCAGGTTGACCATCTTCTTCGAAAAAATAGGGACTCCAGACCCAAAATATGCAACGGCGCACCACACTGTCACTCGAGGGCTGTGGAGTGGAGTGGTCGCTCGTGAAGGTTTTTTTTTTTAAAATATGGCCTTCGGTTTATGCGACCATTTAGCCAGCTCCAATTTGTTTATTGTACCAACTCTTGTATCAGACTTTAATCATGATATTGTAGACACTACAGTAAGGACAGCACAAGACGAACACAACACTTAATTAAAACCACCCATGCCCGAGGCCGGACTCGAACCGGCACCCTTGCAACGCGAAGCCAGCAAGCTAGCCACTACACTGCCAGGGCCGGGCTCGTGAAGGTTCAGAGCGTTATTCTGAGCCCAGTATCGGAATTCTTTTTTATTTACAGTTCCGGCCAGGTGAAAATGGGCCTCGTTACTACAGATCAAAACAGCAGTACGAGGAATACTCTGCAAAATGTCGCGGCACAATCTTGTTCGTGTATCTAAGTCTCTTTCAGCCGACCCCGGCAGCGTAGGGGTAACGTGTCTGCTTCGCGTTGCAGGGGTCGCCGGTTCGAGTCCGGCCGAGGGCATGGGTGGTTTTAATTAAATGTTGTGTTTGTCTTGTGTCGTCCTTACAGAAGATGGATAATATTCATACTGAAATGAAACGTATACACTGTAAGAGGAACACACACTTTGTGCTGGATGTATGGCTGACATGGCCAAATGCCATTTAAAAAAAAAAGTCACTTTCACTTAACTGTTGCACTATTTGCATCTTGTATGGGTGCAATTTAGGGTCTCTATGAACGATTCTTCTGACACTACTAGCAGATAACCCAAGCGCAGCGGCGTGTTTACGAACAGAACGCTGGGGAGATTGTTGAATTAAAACCAGCACTCTATCCACGTTTTCCGCTGACGTACACGTCCTAATTCGGCCTGGTGGTTTTCTTTTTAATGCCGAAGATGTGTCTTTAAAATTAGATACCCGATTCCTAATTGTTGGTGCAGTGGGAATGGGATCATGACGACCAAGAGCAAAATGTACACGAAACGCACGCTGTGTTTTAATCATGGATCCGCCATTTTGAATGTACTCTTCCACTACGAACGCTCGTTATTGTCTCAACCAAGCCATTGACCATACTGAAAACTGCATGTTACCGCACGTCTACTGACGCTACTATCCCCATCCTTCTGCTCCCGCCTGTGCTCGAGCAACGACCTTATCAAATCGGAAAGATTTTTATGACTCACCCTGACAAGAATTTCTGTTACAAGTAATTTGCTGCTCACAATTTCAGTTGGAATACGTTCTCTGATGCTGAATAATTACGCAAATGTTAAAATCACTGGTAACCTGTAGTATTGCCGAATTCATAACAAGAGCGGTGAGTTACTTTAAGAATTTTTGATTTCGAGGTATTTCAAGGTTTTACAGGTTCCAGTATATTTATCTATTGTGCCATCTCTCCTACTAATCCTGCCAACAATGAGACGCAAAATTCCAATAAATATTATTTTTAAGGAAATCTTAGAGAAATTAAACTGTCACAAAATCTGGAAACCTCATTGTACATAACATTAACGTTTGTGTGAACTGTAAAACAGATTTTCCAGGTCTTTCAACAGCCATATAACACTTCCTTATGGTGGTATCCATCTCCGTACTAGAACGCAAGAGATAAGAATTTTAAACCACATAATTAAAAGAAACCTATTGCTTCTCTGTATTCCCAACCAATTATCTAATTAGTTTGTATCAGCCACGCTAATATAACATTAGCTTAAATTATTCAGGTAGCAATTATAATTGGCTGAAGTAACACGTAATTCAACTAATTATCTTCACAAATAAATCTGTACATATACTGAAATTTTGATTTGATTTATAGTTACTGTGACAGTTAATTGAATAAATTAATTTTACAGACAATCAAGAACCATATGGTAGAAAAAATGATGGCTTCCGAGGCGTTTAAGCCTGATCTATTTTATGGCGTCCCCACGCAAGAAGATATCGTCGACGTAGTGAAGAAAAACGGAAAGCTTAAGGTAACCATCGTGCTATGTTTCGTAAGGCCAGGGTTTTCTTATCTTGGAAACTATTCAAGTATTTTATAGTTTTATTTATGAGTTTTAAAATAGGGATTATAAGGGATAACTATAACAGAAATTTCGAATATGTACCTTTGAAATACTGAAATCGTATAAATATTTCACTCAAAACTAGAAATAGAACGAGGAAGCAATATTTTTATCACTGTTAGCATAAATAGTGATATGTAATTGTAAATCTGAGTGATGATACGTTAAATAATAACAACATGTTATTCAGTACGTAGTCCTTAACATGAAAGTCAGCTGCTTGAAAAAAGGAAAGCAACCATAGGAACGTGCTGTCGATGTATCGGAGAAAATTTATAATTTTTTTTTAAATGTCTTCAACACTTTTAATTTTATCAGCTATATTTTAGCATAAACTAGCATTAAGTCAGTTAAACTCTTGTCGGGCTTCCAGCCGCGTATAACAGTCACAATTTTGGGACGATTTGAAGGCGTCTATCTCAGCAAGAGAATTTATTCATTTACAACGCAGTGAAAACTTCGATCTTACATTAAGTTAGTTTTTCTAATGCTTTAGATTGTTCAATAGTACATGTAAATAGTAAAATTCAGTTGTCTTTGGCGTCGCAGTAAGTTGAGTCCTTAATATTTTTTTAAATAAAAAGCATATTTTTTATTTTAACATAAGAGAACTAGTAACATTTATGAAATCGAAATTCCCAATTACAATTTCTAATAGGTTTTCGGTCAAACTTACTGTTAAATTAAGTTTTTTCTTCTTGTTATAATGAGTGAATCTAACCCCATACTAAACAATAATTTTAGGAACTATAATTATTATTTGTAAATAGACTAATCTTTTTTATATTAGCTGATATGTAAGAAGTATCTGTTTAATACTCTAAAATGAAAATCTTCCATCGTATTCAATTATGTAATAGAAGATGATGATTCAAAATAAACTATTTCATAATTTATTCAGCCAATACATATTCTGCTGCCTTTAAACTTTGTAATTTCGTGATTAAACAAAGCTATAGAAAGTTTTTTCGTCGAACATTTTCTTCCTAACATATATTGTTGCAGCAACCTACATACTGAATTTTTTCTGCATTTTCTGTAGGATTAGTAGCGTCTCCCAATCGCCCAACCAAATTCAAATATCCCTTTCCCAGAATTTTCGTCGACGCTCTACTTAAGTTATGTTATCTCATCTAGGTATGAAAACAGTAAATCCATCAATCATTCTGCTTGAATGGAATGAAAGAAAGAAACAGTCCCAAATACTGGACTTTTAGAACAATGCTATGTTTGAAAAATAAAGCAGATTTGACTATCTGGAACAATTGTTCGTAATCACTTCCCACAAATGTGTTACGTAAATCAGCAATCAGTCCTGGGAAATACTGCAGCAGTCTACCTTCTTGTGTATTCAGCAAACGCAAACCTCATCAAGTAATTGGATTATACCACTGGTTCCCGTTATGTTTGTTTGTCTAACATCCTTCTCGCTTCCAAGCATTAATTACTGAAAGCATTTGCTGAGATTATATCTATTCTATTTCGTGTCTTTCGCGTCTACCGAGGAAAATACAAGGGAAGTAAGAAAAGATCCAAAAAACGTTATTCATCTGCATCTGGGGTAAGAGTTACAATTCCTTTAAAAAAATAGGCTACTGATTTTTAGTTCACAAGAGTTTTAACTGGCAATGCATGAACATTAGTGGAATGTAATGTCTAACAGTCATGTGCTTGAACTTTGTTACAGTACTCAGCATCCAGATTTCTAAATTGCACGAATTCTTTAATAAAATTAAAATTAGCCATGGAATTTTCATGCTCCTTGGGCGTGTTCCGTTTTGAAGCCATACGTGACACGGCAGATGCAAAGAAAGTGATTCAGTTCTGTTAATGTACGATATCTAGTCTACATTCTAGTATGGGGGAGAGAGAGCTACGTGTATTATATACCATCTTCCCTATTAAAAGGTAGAATAAGCTATCTGCTGATTTTCGCCATATTGCTCAAACAGCGTCTCTAGCTTCGAATACTTCCATACACAGGCAGCAGCCTGTAATTTTTAATGTTGTTAGATATCCGGCATAATTTTCGTCATCCTTATTGACTCATTTTTTATACCTTAACAGTACCTCCAACTTAGGTAGTGCAATGGCGTTAAAAGATTGATTAGGTTAAAAACTATTTTATTTTTTACGTTTATCCGAGTAAATAAAGAAAATTTAGAATTTTCTGGGAATGAAACGAACAAGAAAAAAATGTTACATATTTGCTCAGAATGGCGTTTAGCCTACTGACAAGTCATTGTATCGACTCGATTGCTCCTCAAACAAAACTGTTGGATATAGTTCAAGATACCCAATTCCTAAATACGCCTTTGATACAGAATTAAATGTAAAAAAAAAAAAAAAAAAAAAAAAAAAAAAAAAAAACTTAAGTTGTTCCAAATAAATTATTTCTTTCCCTTATGTATTAGATAATTATCTCTACATGTCACTGCTGAAAGTATCTTCTTCAAACCGTTAACAAACGAAACGAACTGTGATAAAAATGATCCGGTGCCAGACGTGGCATAAGATTCGTTACTGTTTTCCCACTCTCGTTAAAGCGCAATGCTTCAGCTTCTCAATGAGTTTCCTGCTCGGTACTTACTGGACAGCAGACTGGCTGAGTCAGTGGGAAGGTCCCGGACATTCAATAAATAAGAAACATTTTCTACTTCCTCGAACCATCAGATACACTACGCGACCCGCCAGACTAGCTATCTGATGAACTGTACTTAATATAAGAAAATTAAACACTGACTATTTATTAGTTGACTAATGTCTATAAACGCCTGTCATGAAACAATTCTGCGACATTCTTCATTATAGAGAAACTTCTTCATCAATCTCTCGGTGATCCGTCTAATAACAATAGCCCCTGATATTTGAATTCAGTCCTTTTGGAACAAACATTGATTCCCTGAACACAGAATAGTGCTACAACAGCATCTCTATCCTCAGACTTGCCCTAAATACTTTGTTTAGTAATCTGTACGTACTACCATTCAACTACAGACGTAAGTACGAATTATATGTACATTGCGAGGTATTGAACAACCCACATTTTGCAGAATGTTTCAATAAATACTGTTGAGAAATATTAACATGCTTTCTCAGTTTGATTTTGGTTTCAGATTCCCAATGCTTCTAAACTCAAAGCTCATTAACAACTCCATGGTGATTATCAAACATTATCAGTACACCATGAAAAAAGAAGTAGAAATTCTTTCAAAATAATATTTAGATTGTCAGAAGGGGAGGTACTGATATATATATATATTGATTGTATATATGTTGGTTTATTGTTAGCGTAATAATGTTGGGAATAGAAGGATAGTATATCATTTAGCACCAGGCACCTTGGCGTAGAAACACTGAAAAAAGAACATTAAAAATAATTCAATTCATGGTTGCATCACTGCCGTGACTGAAAAGATTGTCGGAAAGTGTAATAGGGTTGGTTGATCACGAAGCTTTGTCAGAGATCTCAACATTAATGATCAGCGATTTCCTCGCTCTTGCATATTCCATAGAAAATTACATTGGATTTATTTAGAAAACTTGGTAACATCGCCGCAGAATAAATAATGTGTGATTTCTAAATGTTGTTTGCTTTAAATTGATAGAAAAAAATATTATTTAAAGGATACGTAAATTATGAGTTGGGATTTGCACTAATTTTATGAAACAGGCAGTCAGCATCTTGAAAGCTAGATCTAATACATTTATCAAAATTTTGAATGACTAAATGATAATCGTATTAGAGTTTTATTATCCTCTATTTTCCAAATCAAACTTTATCTAGCCGATGGTAATTTTACAAGTACCAGTGGTAAGATTATTTTTCTCAATTTTTGTTTCAGGTAAATGATGCCACTATGGTGAACTGTGATATTGTAAACACGAATGGATTAATCCACGTCATCAACAAAGTTCTCCTGCCAGAAAAGTGAAAAGCATGTCCTAGAAATTCAGCTTCAGACACTAAGTCCAGATTTCAGTGAACACTGAAGATTAAACGAGCAGTTTGCACCAAGGACTAGCCATTTTCTTCAGTGCTGGAGTTTTCCTTCAGACCCTTATTCTTGCTGATATAATTCGGCGTAGCAGAGAATTTTTTTAATGAGAATTATGAAGAAAGTGTCATATTTTAATTAACAGTTTTGAAAAATGACCTATGATTAGCTATTTGGCAGAGGACTGTTCATAGTTGAGTTCTATCACACTTTCCTTGTTAATAGTGACTAGTTTTAAGTAAAAAAGAGTCAAATAACAGTGATCACACTTTCACAGTGAAGTTAGGCAATATATTATTAGATAAACTTGTCTTCCATTCCTTGTGGGACTATTAAATGAAAAAATTATTCAGATCGTTGCCAAAATTTAAATTTTGTTATTTATCTAAATTAATCTTTTAATAACGTTTAAAACAAAGATTGTGTTGGTTGAAATACTTTATAAAATCACTTGAATTCAACAATTTTGTTTATTTTCAATATTTGTATTTATTGAAATTTGTTTAGTTGTGGAGGATTAATTGCTTACATTTCCAAGTCATTAAATTAACTACAAAATATTCTTTACTGTTGATTTCAATTTTATTTTTATTCCCAACTAAAAATAAACTCTTCCCGTTAACAGATTAAAATCTCATATTCACAACTAGAAATAAATAAGATAGACAAACGTCACAAGGTTTTAAAAGATGCGACTCAGTCCACTGATTTCCTAACATTGCAGCCAACGTACCAACTACAATTCTGGTATTGCATTACTTTATTTTCTGAGTCGATGCTTTTGGTTTTACTACTACAACGGAGCCACATTAAATTTTGTAAAATGCAACGAATGACTATGCGTTGGTATGCTTATGAATCGAGAAGCACTGGTCTGTTTGGCCGCATTTTTTTAATATGTTGGCTCATTACCTGGCGAGGTTCCAATTTATATAAGATTGCGCTGTACAATGCTTGTATTAACAATATGCAGATTTCTAAACTGTTAGAGATAAATCAGTGCAATCCATGGAATATTTGATGAGTGTAGTAACCGTATAAGTCCGTGTTATTTTTATTATGAAACCTATTAAAAGCAGTTTACGCTGCAGCTGTTCGTTAGTGTGCTTTTAACACCAAAAATCTGGTAGGCCTGTTATTCAAATGCACAATTTTTTAAGTTTGTGGTTTACTTATTCAGCCTGGTTGTAGTTTATAATTTATATAAATAGAGTTAACTGAAGAGTGCCGGAAAAAACAGCCTCAATAAAAGTTTTCTTACCATATGATACCTTAACCATTACAGGTACATTAATCAGCCAAAACATTATGACCCCCTACTTACTAGCATATTGGTCCACCTTTCGAACGCAATATGACAGCGATTCAGCATAGCATAGATCCTAAAAGTCCTCAGAAGGCTTCCAGAGGTATCTGACACCAGATTTCTAGGCACAGGTCGCGAAATTCGCTTAAATTACGTGCCAGTGATTTGCGGGCACGGCAGCTGGGAACGAGCATCTCGAAAACGAAGAGGTTCGTCGGCTGTTCGCGTGCTACTGTAGTGAGCACCTATGGAAAGTGTTTGAAGGACGGTGAAACCACGAGTATGCGACAATGTGGTGGAAACCCACGCCACATCACAGAACGTGGAGTTCGGAAGCTTGCCCGCACTGTAAAGGAGGATAGGGGGTGATCTGTAGCAGATCCGACGGAACAGTACAATTTTTATGCTTCCAGAAGTATTTCAGAGCACAAGAATCGTGATTCGCCGTATTTACCCAGTCGATCTGGGTCACCCAGTTCCTCAAACACTGGATGGCAGCTATCTAACCCTGCTAACCTCAAAATTCAACACTATTATTGTGCGCTTAGGTTCAACCATTCGACGCACGGTGACGGCATTACAAAGATTTTTTTACATTTACTCCATAAAACACTCAAACGTGTATTCGAAGCATATATAACCAAACATTTGGCGTATCATGGTGTGCTTACCTAGTAGTGCACCTGTTCAATGCCATGTGACGAAATTTCTATGCATGTTTTGATATTTACACCCTACACCACATAAATATCTATTCGGAAAACCAATAACCTCAAATTCGATCCTTTTATTGTGTGCTTAGGTTCACTCCATTGATGCCTGATGACGGAATATCGATGAATTAGCAACACGTACTCCATACATCGCACAAAAGCTGTATTCGTATCACTAGCATCAAATTCTAGGTTTTTATTGCGCGCTGAGGGTCTTTGGTTCTTCGAGAAGGGAATTCAATTAATTTTCAACATTTAATACCTGCTATGCTCTTAACTATATTTCCAACATTACTCACGTCAAATTCGATGTAATCACTGAATGTTCAGGCCAACGGTTCGACACTCAGTGACAGAGATTCGTTTAATTTTTGACATGTTCGCCCTACAACCAAAAAGGTGTATTCGGGACAAGTAACCTCACTTTCGACGCTATTACTGGCTGCTTAGATTCAGCGGTTCAGTTCTATTGAACGTAATTTCAATGAATTTTCGACATTTACAATCTACAACGATGTGTCAATGAGTTTTTTATGTCTGTGCCCTAAAACACATATCTACCACATCCACATATAAATTTTTAGCAGGCGAGGGTTGTGTTACAGTCACCAGTTCGATGTTAGTTCGAGGCAATGCACCCACTTACAATAAGTAGGTTCAAAACTGAATTCATATTGTATTAAGTTCCTTATCTGAACATGTAGAGTATTAGTTAGGTATAAACTTGCCATTTATGATCCGTGGACAATGCCTTCCCGTGCAAAAACCTCGGTTGGATATCTGGATATGTATTTTGTTCTTTTTGTTTTTGAAAGTCAGCAAGATAAAAAAAATTCAGCATTTACACCTTTAAACAGGTCACACAACACAGAGTGTGTTATGAGCATGTGGCTTCCAAGATATTAAAAAAAATCACAGTAATAGTAAATTCGTTGTTCCGTTGAGATACTCCTTAAATTTCGTTCGTAAATGAGAATGCTAGTCGGAATTGTTGGGTAACTTTAGTTAATTTAGAAGACTTATTAAACTGGTTTCGATAGATATTAGTCAAATGGTTATACTGATTATTAAGAGATTCAACATGATAGTGACGAAAATTCCTGTCCAGAAGGGGAATTCCGAGCCTACCTAAAAGGTTTTATATACACAAATATTTCTGCATGAGTATTTGAATACGAGCACGCAGCTTATAATTTGGTTGCGTAAACTTACCTAGATATCCTCCGTCCAAAATGATCGTGTTTGCAAATCAACCCCCTGTTATCCACACTAATCATGCATCGAGGACCCAGCGTGGTGGTGTAACGGATAGCGTTCTGGCCTCGCATTCGGGAGGACGGCGGTTCGAATCGCCGTCCGGGCATCCAGATTTGGGTTTTCCATGGTTTCCCCAAATCACTCCAGGTGAATGCCGGGATGCTTCCTTCAAAAGGCCATGGCCGAATTCCTTCCCATTCCTTGCCCCCATCCTTTCCCGTCTCTAAAGACCACGTTGTTAAAAAGGGACGTTAAACTGTAAAAAAAAAAAAAAAAAAAAAAAAAATGCATCGAGTATTTGAAAGTTTGTACTGCTCTTTTGGTCAACAGAGAAAATAAATTACCGATACCTCACCCACAGTATCAATTCAAGCTAATAATCTAGGATTGGTATTCAACCCGTAAGAAGGTTGGTCCCTCCAGAAGGGGAACCCAACTTGGTAATCTTACCGGGTGCAGTATGAAGTGGAATCAGGACCACGGAAGCATTCTGGCTTCACATTACACAGCAAGCTGTGCCAGATGTCGGGTTAAGGACCTATAAAAATCCGCTCTGAGACAGGGATTCGAACCGGGGACCTTTCAGTATCATTTCACATTATATTAATTAATTTTTTGTCTACTAAATAATTATTATACTTATTAGACAAGGCCAGGTTACTAGTGCGTACTCCGCTTGTCTACATATTCGGCGTCTTGCCGAGTATGTGTGCTTATGTAAGTCTGATTACCTTTAAATGCATAGAATGTTTTGCGTCGTTTATAACACTATGACAAAGCCATCCATCAGTAGCTATAACATCAGACCACGTCATTTCTTTACGTCGAGTTGAGACAGGCTGATGGTTATCAGGTAGATGGTGGGTGGAAGTACTCCCGCGGCCAGCAAGATCCCCAGATCTGTCCTACCGAGCGTGTGGGGTGGGGTGGTGAGCGGTAATGCTCTGGCCTCACATTCTGGAGGACGCTGGTTCGAATCCCCGTCCGAGCATCCAGATTTGGGTTTTTCATGGTTTCCCCAAATCACTCCAGCCAAATGCCTCGACGGTTCCGTCAAAAGGGCCATGGCCGAATTCCATCCCGTTCTTTGTCCCCAGTACTTTCCCATCTCTAATGACCTCAACGTTGATGAGGCGTAATGCCACAAAAACTATGATCTGTACCCGATAGAACATGAATGCGCCAGCACGAGATGATGCAATGGATTTTGAGACGCTTTATAACTCTATCAGTGCTTACATCTGGCCAGAGGGGATGCAGCGTGATACTGATAAGAGGCTTACACTGCCAAGTTCTTTATAAACATGTCTCGATTTTGTAATCACTGAAATGAAATACCCTCTCAACCCGTAAAGTTTCCTTCCGTTACTCCCACCCATTCTGGGTGCTTGAATATTTTTGTTAGACAGTGTAGTACCCCAATTCATAATTAAGGGATGTAACCTCTTCATTGTTGCATTTACTTGTATTATTAGGTATTTGATTTAAATTGTCATTTATTACACCATCCCAGAGTAACCTCAAGATCGTGTTAATTTTTTAATAACAAGCGATGAATACAGGTACACTGTATGGTTAAATAGAAAGATGTGTCATTTTGTCACAAATGAATGGATGTCGGCTGTTGCTCGCGTAGCGTATAAGCTGCGTCCTCAGTATTTCGTATTAGATTGTTAGTGAATCTTGCCGCTGTTTCAGTGCAAATCCAATAGTCAGTAATGTTAACTACATTTCGTTTAGATTTGAATTTCTGATGGGCGTCTTGCATTGTGCGATACCTTGCAATATGAAACATCAGACTCTCCGAACTCCAAAGAAACATACAACCCTTAACATCATATAATCCTTAATGATATTTCGCCTCGAGTTTACAATATAGCAAGTGAACTATTGCCTCCACCTATAGAGGAATGGTGTGGAGAGCAGTTTTTGCACGTAAGTTCCATATGTGACCTTACGACGTGGTTGGCTACGTAATTAGGGCGACGGCCGGAATCTTGAACGATGAAAGCTAATTCATTTCGGTGCACTATGATAACTGGTCGTTTTCAGATAGTTTGTAAACATTACAACAAGTAGGGATTATACACTTATTCTAGCCCATTTGAAAATGTGATTAATAATATAAGAAATTATAATAGTAGCTTTTCTTGAAATGTTTTTGATACAATTTGGACAGAGTTGATTACTGCCAAGCACTGACTTGCAGATTTATTAACCACGCAAAAATTTTTAAGTGAACAAACTGAATTAAATTTTACAGGCCTTAGTTTTACTCGGAATAGGGAAAATAATTTTTGAAATGAAAAAATTTTGCCCATACTTCGAAAAATCTGAAAACACTCAGAATTTTTTTTTTTTTTTTAAGTATTTTTTGTGAAAATCGAAACATGAAATGGAACAAAAGATTACAATGAAATATATTCCACAAATTAGTAAAATGGCAATACACAAATGATTACAGAAGTGTACACGCATGGCGACCTTGACAGTGTGAAGCCCCACGTGTTGGAATCAGAACCTCTGGACGCCGTGATATGCTGCTGGAGAACAGTACACACTGTCACACGATTTGTAGGCTCTCTTACAAAGCATCGACAGCACGAACAAGTAGCTGACTGAACATACAGTACCACAGACATGTTAGATGGCGAACGTGCATGCCATGGAAGCAGTAGAACCATTCGCTCTTCGAAAAAGACACACACATACATCTCCACATGTGGCGTGCATTGTCTTGCTGAAATATGGTATGTGGAGCTAACTGCAGGACGGACAGCGTCTTGAGCTCTGAAACTTCCCGGATATACTAGTTGCTGTTCAGATTGTCCTCAATACGTACGGGGCAAGATCGCACGTTATGGCCACTGGCGCTCCAAATCATCACACTTGGCGCTTGTTCGCTATGCCGCTCAACAAATCATCAATGTTTTCACGAGGGTAGCCTCTCCCATGAACGCACCCATCACTTAAGCGGGAAAAGTCCAAAAAGACTACATTTTGCTATTTAGTACACCAGTGACGGTGTTAATTAGCAGCCCTTCGTTGACTTCTCGTACCCCGCTAGTGATGAGAATCTCCAGGATGATAATAAACCGTGTAAGCAGTTAGAGATAGTGCATGATTGGTTTGAGGAGCATTACGGATAATCCGAACGCATGGTTTAGCCACATATGTCGAACCGTGGAGCATATTTGGGGTATGATTGTGAAGCCGTGTCTCCCGCTTATCACGACAATGCGGTTATGGACGACAATGGAGACACTACAGATCCCTCGTGCGTCTGTCGCAGGTAGCGTTGGGCTAGCATGTGCCGAGAGCCCGGCAAAAGTTTATAGTAGGTTTTGGATAATGGTAAATACTTGTAGTTAATATAGTAACATAATAAAACTGGAGCTGGTTGTACGTCTTAATCGGCCATATGCCATATTAACAAAAAAAAAAAAAAAAAAAATCCCTCATGGAAATTTCCGCCAACTTATTTAATAACTGCCCCTTAACACTAGAACCGCCGAGTGGTCAACTTGACCACTTTTTATATTTTAACATATTATTATTCAGTCAGTTTCTAATCAATGCTGTTGTGAGTTAATGACTTTTCCTAAATGTTTATGTAGATCATATAAATAGTCCAATATTTGTTTTATCTTCATTAGTTTTCTTTGAATGACCACTTATACTTAGAACCGCCGAGTGGTCACTTTGACCACATTACGTAAAATCTGAAAACAGATTATTTAAAGATTGTTGTGCGTCACTCCCCGAATTTACTCTTAGCACTCGTCAACAATATACTAAATATCTGGGTTACTGAAGTTTACTCGCATTTTTTGAAGCTCAACAATGCAATATGTCATTCATTGTTTGCTATTGGGTTTCGCATAAACGAGGCAGATTATTTGAGTACTGGTCTCAGAGCAGTAGACACGGCTCAGATGTCACAACGATACAAACCACAGCCACGGCCACTTTCAGATGAAGAAATTGTCGCACTTTTGTATGAATCGGATGTTGAAAATGATCCTGAAGTTGAGGACCTTGTGGAAGACTCTACAGATGAAGATTACCAACCTGTCGCTAATGTGGAGAGTGACAACTCCGAGACTGAAGATGAAGGTAATTTACATTCACTTGTATTATTATTATTATTATTGTTACTATATGAATAATGATCACTGTTATAAGAGAGCTGACACTTCTACTGCTACTTCTGTTACTGCTATTTTATTGTGTGGTATGGTTTCTTTATAATGAGTTGTAGCTTTCTAATTGTCTCTTTCCTCATGCAGTTGCTGAACCAGGACGAAGCAGTAATATAAACAATGCTAGAGAAGGACCTACCCTGGGTAAAAGAAGAACTGCACCTCCTGTAAGTGGACCAATACAGAATCGACGTAGAAGAGGAGAACAAAGTGAGGGTTCACTTCCAGAAACTGGCTCAAAACTCCTGGGGAAGGACGGGATCACGGAGTGGACTGTAGCAGACTTCGGGGTTACTAAACCAGGTAGGACAGGTCAACAGAATATATTGAAAGAAACATGGGGACCTACTCCACACGCAAAGCGGCACGTCTCAAATGATAATGTTTCGAGTGCCTGTCGCCTTTTAGTTGATCAATCAATGTTGAAACACATAAAGAAATGCACAGAAGCAGAGGCACAACGGCTTCTTGGAAATGATTCGTGGAGTTTGCCTTTAGAAGAATTAGATGCATTTGTTGCTTTATTATATGTTCGTGGTGCACTAGGTGCCAGATGTACTGAAGTAGATGAGTTGTGGTCGAAAACGTGGGGAGCCCCATTTTTCACTGACACAATGAGCAGAAACAGGTTTCGAGAAATTTTGAAATATCTGCGTTTTGATGAAAAAAATACACGGTCGGAACGGTTGAAAAGTGACAAATTTGCACTTATATCAACTACTTGGAATCATTTTATAGAAAACTGTCAGTTGAATTACATACCTGGATCAAATGTCACTGTGGACGAACAACTTTTCCCCAGCAGAACCAGGTGTCCGTATTTGCAATATATGCCGAATAAGCCTGATAAATTCGGAATCAAATTCTGGCTTCTAGCGGATGTAGAAACAAAATATCTTTGTAATGGGTTTCCTTATGTGAGACAGAACGAACAGAGGGCACCTAATGAGAAACTTCCAGAACAAGTAGTAATGAAGTTGGTAGCTCCATATCGCAATAAGGGTCGAAATGTGACTACTGATAATTTTTTCACTACGGTCACACTTGGGTAGAGACTGGAAAAAGAGAAAACTAGTCTTGTCGGCACTATCAACCGTGCAAGAAAAGAAATTCCAAACACTGTAAAAAAAAATGAAAACTCCTCTTTATACGTCTGTCTCTTGAAAAGGGAAGGTGGTACTCTGACTGTGTACCAAGGGAAAAAGAACAAAAATGTTCTTCTGTATAGTACCATGCATACAGATGTTGAAATACAAAATAATTCTAAACACCTTCCCGAAACATTGAGCTTCTACAATAGCACAAAATTTGCTGTAGATGTCTTGGACCAGATGACGAGGAAGTATTCTGTCCGCTCTGGTACTCGTCGATGGCCTGTCTACGTATTTCACAATATCCTTGATTTAGCAGCCATCAACGCATGGATCATTTTCAAGCTAGTGACAGGGATCAAGATGAGTAGGAGGAATTTCATCCTAAATCTAGCAGAAGAATTACGTAGAGACTATATGGAAACCAGAAATCAGGAAAGGATGACAAGGGAAGGAAAGGAAAAGGAAGATGGTGATGAAGAAAGAGAAGAAGCGGAAATTCCTACGAAAGTTAGAAAACTATGCCAAACGAGGAAATGCAGAAACAAGACAAATGAAGTGTGCAGTAAATGCAAGAGATATGTTTGTGGGCCGTGTACATATAAAGTAATAAAGACAGTAGTTTGTAATGCTTGTAAGTAGGATTAGGTACTATACATAGTCATATCTTATGATTGTTCTTTCTCTTAACATATTCATGGGTACTTAGTTTCTCCAGTATGATTAATTTCTATTTATTTTCAAAACTACTGCAATACAATTAGTATGGTTGCAGATAAATATTGTTAACTATGCTCTTTAATTTTAGTAATATTATGTTCCCATTGTTGTTGTAAAATACAGTGATACTGTTAATAAATGTAATTAAAGTGATACATTGTTATCAAGATCATTAATATTTACATTAATCAGAACAGCATGCAATTACAAAGAAAGTGGTCACTTTGACCACATCAGCGGTTCTAAGTATAGTACTAGTTCCGGCGGTTCTAGTGTTAAGAATTGCTTCCCTTAACTGAGGTAGAGAAGGCCCCACACATTATCACATGATAATTGGCATGTCAGTGTAATTTAATTCTAATGGTATGCAATCACTAAACTGTTCGGGTCAACCGGGAAAAATTCTACTAATTCTTGAAGGTATATCTCGCAGGCCTCAGTAGCATTGGGGCTCCTCGTACCGAAGGCCGCCGGTTCGAGTCCGGCAGAGGGCATGGATGTTTAAGTGTTGTGTGTGTTAATGTCATGTACGTCCTGTGATGTCGATATTAAGTAGCAACAATTCACTAGAGAAAATGATGCAATGGATGAGTTATGATGATCACGTTGAGTTGGCCTCAGTAGCCGAAAGTAAAAGAAAAAAAAAATCTGCCATACAGCGAATCGGTTGGATTGCCATAATATTAAAATACTTAAATCTACAAGAACAATAATTTTTCAGTCGTCTTTCAAAAACAGTAGCCGAAAATATTTTCGTTTTGAAAGTCGAGCGTTCCTTTAAAGAAAAACTGTGTTATTTCTTGACACATATTCCCAAGAGAGGAAACACTCGATGTTCACAGTTATTTCGATAAATTTTAATGATCACAGAATGTCAATATGACCACCGAACAGTTTCAAAATTACAGCAGAAACATATCGAACATTGTATAGTTTTTATCACTCATCCAGTCGTGTTTGATAAGCGTAAAATGTTATCTGTGTACTGTCCGATATCAAATTTTGACCATAAAAAGGTCAAAGGCAGTGGCTAAGGTGTACGAAGGCCTCTGCCAGGAACGCTGGTAGTTGGGATTCGATTCGATTACAGCAGTAGATTAAGCCTCGACTGGGGTAACTTGAAACTCTGTCACTACAAGACTGAAATTACCACTACGCAAGTAAATCGAAAGTACACATATCACGCAGTCAATTTACAATACAAAAAGTTCCATTTGTTTTGTAATACCTCTTCTACAATTAGCGGCAAAACAGAATATTGAAAAACTATAAAAAAAACGGAGATTTCTAAACAACAAGAAACTATACAGACAGTTTATTAAATATTATTTTATGTATTTTAAATGCTGCATTTATTGGGATACAAAGTACTATCTACAACGTTTTAAAAACTATTTTAAAAGCTAGATATGGTACATAGTCTCATGTATGGAAAAAAATCAAGTATTACAGTGTTACATATATTTATAATGCGTAAATGGCGTAACGCAACTCATATAAACAATGCAAGGATCTGTTAGAGTTTTAAATAAATGATGTAACGTTTCATAGGAACACAGACATTTCAGTATGAGTGGCGTTCTGTAACGTCTTTCTTGCAGATAACAGGCAACTGATGTGTTCTAATGAAATGAAACATATGTATAGTAACAGCAAGCCGCTATTAGCTACTTAGATAAAAAGTGGTTATCACATTAGTAAAACTGTTAGTGATCATCAGTGAATTAATATAAGTTCTTTTCCGTATCGAAGCATGCCTACTGACGAAATTACATATTGAGAAATATTAGATGACTGTCCTATAGTTCGGGATACTTCAGTTGGTGAGTTTTCTTTGTAACACCTGCTCTGATTGGATGATAGAAGTCATTCTCATATTTCAGTATTCCTTGATATCTGAAACAAAGAACGTGATATAGATATGTATATATAAAATTGCCAGCCCTATTAATTTATCTGCATTTGCAGTTTCCAGAAACTTCTTGTTGAAATTAATAAAAGTGAAGACGTTTTATTCCCAAAAAGATTATAAATCAATATATTTTAATAAAGTTGAGGATCAACCTTATTTCTTCAATCAATGCAAATATTTTCATTAAAGACTGTATCTTATACTGCAGACCCTCAAGATTTGCCGACATCAATCGATACTCATTGGTTAATTTTTTGAATGTATTGCTACAATCAAGGAAGAAAAATCTGTCGTTTCTGAAAACGTTTGGATCGCATCCAGAAACTCCTGATTTAATTTCGAACGCCAGCAGTGTTCAGAAATAATTACATCTGACAAAAAAGTCATGTAATCTCCTAGTTGCTGAAATTAACTTAAATATTGTCTGAGTAGTGACGGGAATGACGAGTACAACTTTGTATTCCTCGCGTCATTCGTTAAGAATGCAGTCTATACGCACCATATAGTGTACTCAAATCAGTCTCGGGAAACTTTGTTTTTGCTGGGGCTTTATGTCATATCGACTGCAAGGGTCCTAGAGGATGGTACATTCAGAGAAACAGTAAAAAGCTGGATGTCTGGTAACACTCGGACCTGCTATTCTGGAGTACACGGGTTCAAATCCTTTTATGCAAAAAAAAAAAAAAAAAAAAAAAAAAAATCACACGGTGGACCAACTAGCAGGATTTTTCACGTGAGCTTCAAAAAAATGAAAACTCCTTCATTCATGTCCACACCTAACAACCGTAGTCCATCCCTCCGATATTATTGCTGATTACTAAAACTGATATTT
Source organism: Vandiemenella viatica (assembly GCA_031002005.1). NCBI lineage: Eukaryota > Metazoa > Arthropoda > Insecta > Orthoptera > Morabidae > Vandiemenella > Vandiemenella viatica. The sequence goes on from CM061921.1 coordinate 103,188,899, forward strand.
TATCTTCAGGCAAATTCTACCACTCGTTCCCTCAACAGCATCTGCAATAACACACGTCTTATTTAGATCGACACTTCAGCCACATACGCCACATACATAAATTTAAAGTAAATTGATAATAGAGGGGACTTTCATATCTGATTGTCAAGTAATTAGGTTTTAAGTGCATTAAATGTTGCCAAAAAATGAAAATGAAAATTCTATTATAAAAGTTAACACCTCATATTATTAGGAAATAATATTAACCTAAAACTAAAACTAACCTCGTGTTGAAAATTTCCAGTGCCAGTTGAATAACAGCAAAAAATATTCCGTGAACTAAAATCATCAATGCTATAAATATGGTAGAGAATTCTACACTCACGAAATCCCCTTCTCGCAAGCACACAGGCTTGGGTGGACGGTATATTCTTTTCAGATAACTAAGATGTCCACACTCGAACAAAACTCTGAGCCTGTAGGAAAACAAGCGAGAATAATACAATAATTCCAACAACGTTAATAAACTGTATCAGTAATTGGTATGCCTAGGAATATTTTAAATAAACTCATTGTCATGAAAATTGGTGTAAAAAAAAACTAGTGAGCAAAATTACGAAGGTTTGCTTCTTTTGTGTCATCAGTCTCTCGACTGGTTTGATGCAATCCTGCATCTCTTCTTATCTTGTGCTGAACTTTTCATCTCAGCATACCCCTTACACCCTACGTCTTCAATTATCTGCTTCATATATTCTAATCTCTGTCTTCTTCTACAGTTCTTACCTTCGACTGTTCCCTCCACTTACAAATTAACCAACCCTACATGTCTCAAAATATGATTTACCATCTGTCTCTTCTTTCTGTAAGCCTCTTCCACAAATTTCTTTTCTCGCCCATCATTTTAAAAACTCGTTCATTTCGTACTTTATCTGTCCATCTAATATTCAGCATACTTCTGTAACACCACATTACGAGTGCTTCAATTTTCCTTCTATCCTGCATTCCTAAAGTCCGTGCTTCGCTACCATAAAGTACTGTGCTCCACAAATCGCGTTTTGAAACGTTCTTCCTAAGTCCTAGATCAATATTTGAAACTTAAAGATTCCTCTTTTTCATGAAGGTTCTTTTTCCTATTGCTATTCCACTTTTGGCATCATTCCTGCTTCAACCATCAGTTGTAATTTTACTTCTCAAGTAACAGACTTCACTTACTTCTCCTATAGCAAAACTATGATGCCTAATACTCCAAAAGATTATAGTTTGGCTGAAATAGGCGCATAGGAATCTAAGAATCCTGATGATTTGAAGATTCCAGGTACACATAATTTATAGAGTTTAAGACATTCATGGTGTTCATTCTCTCAAATTACCCGTCACCTGGGTAATTCAAAACATGATGTTGGTAGCAGTGGGGGCCATGCTACGTGGTAAGGTGCTGGCCTGACTACCAGAAGGCAGGATAGTTTCATCGTCCGACAAGCGCGAACTCATCTCTATCCGAGTAGTGGCATTACTAGAGGACCCTGACTACTGCAAGGTGACCAGTGCTGCCAACTCTAAAAAAAATTTATGCCAAATCTATCTTTAGAAATGCCAAAAATATGCTAAAGTTTCTGGAAAAGTGTCGAAACAAGGCAAAAAAACTGAAGGGCACATTAACATGGCTACCCAAAATAAACTCTACCATTCAACACTTCTATCAAAATGAGATTCTACCAAAAAATAACTATACCAATAAACATTCTACCAAATGTTATTTAAACGTAGTAACATCTATACCATTTACGAAACTACCGAAAACTCCACCATAAACGTCTTTACCATCGGAATTTCTACAAGTCGACTATTAACGTGTCAACCTAATCGTAAACCTACCAATATAAACCTTTACTAGAATAATTCTGTACTTCAAACATCTTCACCAAAAAAAAAAAAACCTTATCTTAACGTAATTTTTTCATTTTCTAACTCTACCGAAAAACAACTCCACCAGAATTTAACACAACCAGAAGAACCAAAATTGTCTATGTGTCATACGATTAATAGAGAAGGAAATATTAATTAGCTTGCGACCAGTCTTATGCGCCGCCAAGTTCCCGTCAATACCAGAGCAAAGAGGCCATCCGAGTCCAAACAAAATCTTGTTGACATACATCTTGATATGTTAATTTTATCTTGAAAATTATCTGAAACAAAACTTAAATATAAAATTTAGGTAAAGTTAAGAATAATCAAAATATGTTTAATATTTTATAATAACTGAATTATTTAAGTTGGTTAAAAAATTTCACTGTTAAAGCCGCTCTGCGAAAATGCTTGCTTTACACCTGTAAAATGAATAAAGCAATCAACTGAAAATTAACAATATTAGATTATTCTAATAAATAAATCAACAATACTAATATTATATCACTCCAAGACAATCATTGACTAATCAGGAAAAAATGCCAAAACTATGCTATATGCTAAATTAAATTTTTTCATGTTAAATCACTTGAAAATACGCTAAATGTAGCCATAAAAATGCTAAATTGGCAGCAGTGAAGGCGACTTGAAAAAAGAACGTTTCTCAGACCGTTTCTCATTGAAGATTCAACATCGACAGTTTTGTTAGGAGCGGATGGCACAAATGGTCGTGTAATGTCTATGCCTTTTCTTTCGCGAAGAAACAAGATTTTGTCTGGACTCGGATGGCCTCATTGCTCTGGTATTGACGGGAACTTGGCGGCGCATAAGACTGGTCGTCAGTGTAGAGTGACACGCTGTCAGAAGTGGTACTGTCATGGTGTGAGGAACAATTTCCTATGGGTTTCGGTTTTTTCTGTCAGCTATCAAATGATCACTGACCATACATTAATATGACCAAGATATTTGTCAGCCAGATGTGCTTCCCTTCTGAGCACAACTACAAAGGGCCAGTTTTTCAACAGGTTAATGAGGACCCACATTCAGCACGTATTTTGAGGACTGCCTTCCTCCTGTAGACACCTTACCTTGGCCCAACATATCCCCATATGTGTCGCCTATGTAACACATATGAGATCCACTATCCCAGTGGATCTCATATGTATTACATAGGCGACAGATCTACAGGGTCTGAAGTTATAGTTACAAAACTACGGCATAATCTTCCGCAAAACTACAGTTAAACGACTCTATGACTACTTGTCAAACTATATCCACGTCAAGAATGGTAAACCGCTCAAATAAACGACTCACTTGACTTAATATTGTAATAAGTTATTTGAAACTGTGATCCTACTGCCAGTGTAAAGTTCCATTCCATTTGGACATTTGCTTCTGCGTGCGTCAGCTGTTATGACAACCAGTGTATAATCTAGATTGGCTGTAGTTAATTGTAGCAAAGTCACAACTATTTGTTTTAGTTTAGCACATAAAATATGAAGGTAACGGTTTTCATCCGAGTAAGATACGTTCTGTTTCAAATGAAGGTATGATACAACCTTATTGTCATAATTTTGAGTCTGGAATGAGGATTTATATATTAAAATCTACTGATACAAGAATCTATGCCCGTTGCATTTTCGTTTAGTTATTTACAATAAATCAGGCTTAATTGTATCGTAACTTATTACGCTGTATGAACTTCACAGAGCGATAAATCATTTTATTAAATTTTGATACAATGTTCCCGATTTCTTAAGCCAATTCTTTCGAAATATATGAGAAAGGTCATGTACGGAAGAGAATGCATGTAAAAAAAATAGTAAAGAAGAGATCAACGTAAGTTTAAATATGAATATAATCAAAATGGACATTGGAAGCTGAAAATTTTAGTTTCCGTCACAAAATTAATTACTTACAGGTGCAAAAATAGTGAAAACCGCAAAGGCTTTTAACTAGCCTAAATGATTTTATCTTCGGTTTCGCATCGGCGGTCTTCAGTATTTTACCGCACCTAATTTACGCACTATAGTTCGCTGTATCGATTATTTTAATTTTTTCTCATATCTGTTAGTTCCATTAGGAGGGTGACAGATGAAACAGGAAAATACTGATAAAACATCCATTTCAGTACATTCACCACTACCACAGAACTGATAGGACAAGCAAATTATCTATATATTCTGCTGTTCCAGTATTACCCGTAAGTGATAAGTTCTCTGTATTCAGAGTTCTTGCGTATAGGAATATATGTCTCGAAGTGAGGGAACAGCTTCAACATAGCTAAAGAGCACTTATCCTGGTTGGTGAACTTCTTCTCCATCAGAGGATAAATGTTCACTTCCTCTGTATGATAAGCAAAACGTTCTGTCGCCAACTTATAAAAGCCATCTTTAACAGACATGTAATTGGGCTTGGTGGCTCCTGGTGGAAACACTTTCTTTCTATAAAACTCTCTGTCAACTGGATCATCACTTGCCTGAAACAAAAACAAAAAAAAGAATCAAAGGCGAGAGAAACAAATGTTATTTCAATTATCAATAACCAGTTTCTGAAACGTATGTAGACATTTCGAACAATTGAATATTGTTTTTCAAATTCATAATTTAAAGCATTTTAAGAGTTGCTATAACGTTAGCAATTTGTTAATTAAAATCGGAAAATCCGACTGTTGATAAATTATAAGATAAGATCTAAGAAAAATTAAAATCAAGCACCTGGAAAGTGGACGATACATTGCAAATAGTCGAATTTGCTCGAAAATATTCATCTTAATTCTTGTACTAGGATTATTCGGAAATAGAAGGTCGTCCTTCATGGTGCGCATTATTTCTCGTATCTTTGCTGGCAGCCGAAAGATATTCCTTAAGCCATAACGTACCACATTCTCCCCCAGCATAAGATAGCAATGCTCCTGATTTAAATTGCTCTTCTTCTTCGACTATCGATCTCGGTGCTGTGCGAAGAAAATGCCTGTTTAGTTTGCTCTCGCGAATAGCTATTTGTCAGAAGGTGCCTTACCTATATTCTAGACTAACTCTATCTGAGATGATGGACCAACGTTGTCAATACAGTCTTGCGTTGGGCCGTGTGGTGAAATCTGGTAGCCTCTAAATACCTGTCCGTTTGCTCAGGTTTCCTGTGAACGCTATTGGAGAGTACCACCTGGCTTCTGGTTAGTTAATTTGTTCCGGAATAGCAGCATCCCGTCCTTCTTAACTTCCATAGCGAAGTGTTTATTCGGATGAACTGAATTCAGATGGTTCAGGAACCGTGTGGCCAGACTACGGACATGTCATCCACCAAGCGATAAAACTTGTAGTTTCCAACTGAGCGGTCTCCATAGCCTTTTCTTCAAAGTCCTCCGTATACAAATTGACCACCACTGGAGAAAGTGGCGACCCCATGGCTATTCCGTCGGTTTGTTGCTAATACCTCCCATCTTACACGAAGTACATAGATATGAAAATGTGCTGGAAGAGGTCTGCAATGCCATGATCGATATGACATGTTAAATCTAGGTTTCCTTCACAGTTACCGAGGTGAACAGAGAGACAACATCAAAGCTAACCACGAGGTATCTATCTTGGAGTACCATTTGACGATAACTTTTTCCCGGACTCCACGTAGAGATAAGTCATTCGGTCATAGCCTTTTGGAGGAACTATCCCTTCATTCGCGTGGAGAGGATTCGGTAAATGAAACCGGGGTTTGAACCAGCGTCCTCCACACTGCTAGGCCCTCCAGGCTCCGCATCTGACAATTAGCTCAATTCGCAACACATATGGGGGGTCTATAGGCAAGGGTTTCAAAGTTAGCATCTCCTGGAGAGGTTGGAGTGAGTCTGAGGGGTAACTTATATTTTTAATTTCGTTGGTTGTGGGTAAGGAAAGTTGGCAGTTAGACATGCCATTGACAAACAATGAGAAAAACGTTGTTCCCCACCGTGGTCAAAGTAAGGCAGTCTGACTTTATTTAGTTTTGTTTATGGCTTTACGCCTCGTCGACGTCGTGTTTATTAGAGGTGAGTAAACGTCTGAAGACAAGGAATGGAAAGGAATCTGGCCATCGCATTTGCCTGGAGTGATTTGGGGAAACATGGAAAACCGAAATCTTGATTCCCGGACGGGGATTCGAACCGGTGTCGGTCAGAATGTTACCACTCACACACCACGCTCGGCAGTCTGACTTAAGAGGGGACGTACACGAAAATGACGAAAATAGTGAAAAAAAAATTATTGGTTCTTCATTTACTACATGGTATTGAAATTTCAATTACCAAATATTACGTTCCGATTCCGCCTCTAAGTGCGAGAAAAATATTAATTTTTAATAGCTTGCACAGGGCCACGCCCCCTTCTTGCTGTCCATTCTCACTTATTATCTATTTATGGGGCGTTTTTTTCCAGTCTTTTGCAGTCACAAGTAGGGAATGTCCGTATACTACATCAAGAAGGCTTGTGGAATAACATCTCTGCCGCTGATTTTGTATTCTTTGGTTTATAGCGTTTTAAGTTCACACAGAGAAGGTAAGACCATGGAGGAAGGAAATATATGGAAGAGAAGTGACGTTAAATCGGTGAAGCAGGCTCGCACATGCGCAGTGGCGGCAGCGGCGATATTGCGCTTCCAAACAATTGCGATGTTCACATTGTGTTAGATGTAGTGATTATTTCATTTTGTAATGTGTATAAGTGTTTTATAATGCCATCTTATGTTGCGTACAGTTACACAAATAGGCCAGACAGGAAAGAACCTGGAATATCATTTCATAAGTAAGTTGAATTCTAATTATCGTTGTTGAAGTGAGCTGTAGAAGTTGCAAACTTCGCTGCCTGTCTATAAATATTTAGTCATAGCTCTCAATGGGATGACTTTGTTCTCAAATTTTTTGTTGGTGTAGTGTAGAAAATCAGCATACCTTGCTATTTTGCACATAATAGGCTAGCATTACTTTTTAACGAGTGTTGAAAATGAGATTTAAGGGGGTGTGTTTTACATCGCGATTCAGTGAATTTAGTATTGCGCTTTCTTTCGTCACGTTGCAGTTTATACTGTATGATGAAATGAAATGTGTTAAATTATGCTATGCAATCTAGGAATCTTGATGAAGCAAACGATGTTATTACTGCAAATACAGTTTGAGATTCAAATACGCGTGTGTGGGCATGTCTACATAGTTTGATTCTGTAGCGACAATTTAATGGAGATTGTGGTTAGGTCTAAATGCAGTCTGTACCAGAATGGTTTTGTTGTTCCACGAGGGACAAAGATTTTTTTTTTTTTTTTTTGTAACAGTTTAACGTCCCTTTTTAACAACGTGGTCTTTAGAGACGGGAAAGGATGGGGGCAAGGAATGGGAAGGAATTCGGCCATGGCCTTTTGAAGGAAGCATCCCGGCATTCACCTGGAGTGATTTGGGGAAACCATGGAAAACCCAAATCTGGATGCCCGGACGGGGATTCGAACCGCCGTCCTCCCGAATGCGAGGCCAGAACGCTATCCGTTACACCACCACGCTCGGTGGGACAAAGAATTTATCTATTACTGGTAGTAATTTCATGAGAACCAAGTTAGTGACAAAACGTATATCGCGATGGAAACTACTTCCAGCCATTTCCAATTAAGCTTACGATGTATGTTAACAAGATAACTAATTTTATTCTGGTCTAGGCCGCATTTCAACCTAACCACAAGTGGTAGTAAAAAAAAAACTGAAATATCCATTCTGCATGTAATTCATTGTAGCTATGGCAGAATTAATTTTTTGGTCCAGGCCGCATATCAACCCAATCCCAGTATATCCCGAAAACTAAGCAAGATATCGAAAAATTTATTCTTTATTTTCGATTTGTCTCGTCGTGTTACATAAGAATCGATCATTAAATTTTACTTTTGCGAAATTTTTCTTCTCCATTTCAACTCAAGACACCTCACTTTTAATACAGTATATCTATAGAACTAGGTGAGATATCGAAAATTTTTATTCTTTATTTTTCATTTGTCTCGTCTTTTTAAATAAGAATCCATCATCAAATTTGACTTTGACCAATTTTTTCTTCTGAATTTCAACCAAAACCATTTCACATTTGGGACAGAATATCTCGAAAACTAAGCATGATAACAAAAAATTTTGTTCTTCATTTTTTATTTGTCATATCGAGTTACATAATAATCCATCACCAGATTGTGGCGTCACGTTTATCCTAGAGTACCCTTGAGGTTTTTGTACATATTCCCCGTGTCTGTATGGAAGCGGCAATGCCCCCTCCACTCCGGCCATGCCCCCCCACTCCTCCTCCACCCTGCTTCACTTCAATGCGTGGTGAAGGTCTCTTGCGTCGTCTCCATATATTTCCTTCCTCCATGGGTAAGACCTAATAAAAACACTGTTGAATCTTTGATTCAATTTTCCCGTAACTTTTTTGTAACTTTATGTACCTCTTTCTCACAAACCACAGAAGGTAGAGTAATTAAATTTGGCAGTTGTCTAGTCAGTACTACAGTGAAAAATCATGTGGAAGGAATTTTCATTTAATAAAATAGTAAGGCATTTATGGTAGGATGAGGTCCTTAAATTCGATATATTATTTTTCAGGGAAATTTGGAGACCCGTAAAAATTGAACAAAAGAAGATATCAAAATTCTGTTCCACAGATGTCTGTAATAATGCTGTATAAAATTGTGTTCAAAAATGCGTCAGTTTTGTTTTGATAGTTTTTTGATAAAAGGAACATTTGTAATTATACTTTCTAAAAAAATCAATTGTTAATTAGTAAAGATGTAATAGGTCAATAAACATGAACATTTACGTACGTATGCACATAACATTTCTTAATAACTGTACCAAATTTGGTTTGATTACCTTAATAAATTTAGATTATATAAAATACTTTTCGAAGTACTGTAGTTTTGCGTACGTCCCCCCTTAAAACAACGTACACTACCACTGCTGACTCGGCCCGTGATTGGCGGAAGGGGCTCCTACAAATCAGGATGACCGAAGGTAATTTTGAACATAACCGGCTTGCAGAGATTTGTGAACCAGATTGTGTGAGGATTCGCCTCAATGCCGGAAAAGTTACCACAGTTTACCTGCAGATAATAACAATAGAAAAAGTTGTAAACAGACGTCCAATTGATAGGGGCATTTGGTTTCGGTCTGGCTGTTTTAATTCTGTTTTCTTACTCGATTAAGTAGTTCATTTAGTTAATCTACTTACTGGGTAAGATGACTGAATGGGTGTGGGATTGCGATTCTTTATAATTAACTATTGAAATAATGGACGTTCCATAGCTATAGTAAGATAACAGCGCTGTTTTATTCCATACCGAGCGTGCTGGGTGAGTGGTTCACGCTTTGGCCTAGCATTAGGGAGGACGCCGGTTCGAATTCCCGTCCAGGCAACCAGATTTGGGTTTTACATGGTTTCCCCAAATCACTCCAGGCGAATGCCGGGATGCTACCTTCAAAAGGCCATGACCGAATTTCTTCCCGGTCCTTGTCCCCAATCCCATCCCGCCTCTAATGACCTCGACGAAGCGTAAAGTCATAAGTAAAAAAAAATATAAATATATATATTCCATGCAACGACGGAATTAACAGGTACTGAAGGGGGTTACTGATTTACTCTAACAGCATATATAGTCCTTCGGCAATAAACAAGCCCGCACGCTTCTTGCAACTTCCTACATATTTTGCGCATTACATCAGAGCATGGAAGTTACCTCAAACAATGGAAGGACGTAACTAGTGTTCTCCAAGCCAAAACCAAGAGGGCTGTTGAGTAGATCCTTTTTAGTTTTAATGGTCTTTGGCGCCGGTATTAACAGGGAAGTGACGACAGAAGCTGAGTAGTAGGAATCAATAAGCTGGGTACTCAGATAAGTCGTCAGCAACAGCAGACGCCAGCTAAGCCAGGGAGTTGTCGGACTCGTACCTGCCAACAAATACAAAACATAAAACAACTTCAGAGGCATATAAACTCTAGGAAAGATTTTTATTTTCATCTCAATGCTGATGTAATGATTTGAATGTAAATTTTAAATAACAGCAGTAAATGTACTGTACCAAGATAGAGTAAAACCAGCGAGCCAACCGTTATTGAATAAACAATGTATGGCATAGTCGTAGAGGTGTCGGATACAAGGGAGTCACACGCTCATTTAACGGTGGTTTTGTTCATTTTATAGCTTGAAACTAATTTTCTACAGCTATGCTCTGCAATTCACATGTATTCTGGCTGCCAGAGGGTGCTAAGCACCAATCAAAATTTTTTGCATTCCAATCCCGAACAGAACGAGGAAAGAAAGAATAAATAAAAGAATCAGTACGGCATCTTATTTCTCTAATCTTATCCCTCCTGTTATTGCGACCTAAATAGGTTAGCGCAAGAAGTATTTCTTTGCACTCGTAAATTAAAGATTTTCGCACATATTCTCCAATAAATTCAATCGAAAACGACGTCGTCTGCCAAACACTCCAAGCCCAATTTATATATCACTTCTGTGACACATTTGTAAGGACTGTAACTAGCAGTCATGAATCGAGCGGCTCTCCTCTGTACTTTCTCTAACGTGTCAATCATTCCCTTGCTATACGGATCCCAAACTCCACAACAGTAATCCAAATACGGACGTACTAGCGTTTTATACGCTGTTTCCTTTGTATGAGCATTACAACTTCTCGAAATACGACCTATGAATCGTAATCTAGAATTAGCTTTGCCTACGACGGAAGTTATGTGCAAGTCCCATTTCATGATGCTTTGTACTATTACGCCCAGATACTTCAGGGAATCAACCATGTCAACAACTGAATTGCTAACTTTGAAGTTTCTGACAGTTGATATAACTTTACCTATGAACCATTATTTAGTGCTTACATGTCAGCCGAAATTTTCCCTTTTTTTACTTTTTTGGTTTTGCTTTTGGCTTTACGCCTCGTCGACGTTGAGGTCATTAGAGGTGGAAAAGAACTGGGGTCAAGGAACGGGAAGGAATACGGTCATGACCGTTTTAAGTAATTTTTTTTTTTAATTTTTTATTTTTTTTTTATTTTTTTTTATTTTTTTTTTCAGTTTAACGTCCCTTTTTAACAACGTGGTCTTTAGAGACGGGAAAGGATGGGGGCAAGGAATGGGAAGGAATTCGGCCATGGCCTTTTGAAGGAAGCATCCCGGCATTCACCTGGAGTGATTTGGGGAAACCATGGAAAACCCAAATCTGGATGCCCGGACGGGGATTCGAACCGCCGTCCTCCCGAATGCGAGGCCAGAACGCTATCCGTTACACCACCACGCTCGGTTTTAAGTAACCAACCCAGCATTCACCTGGAGTGATTTAGTGAAACCAGGGAAAACCGAGGTTCGGATGGGTGGACGGGTATTCGAACCAGCGTCCTCCCGAATGCGAGGCCAGAACGTTACCGCTCACCTTCCACACTCGGTTTTTCATTTAGAAAAATTATTAATCTCCGTCTGGAAATTAATTTTAAATCTTGGTAACAGTTAGCATTGGAATTCGGGATGAGAGTCCTAAACTTACAGTTTTCAGGAGAACAATACAGGTATAAAAGGAGCTAAATTGACAGACATTTGACCAACTAGCTTCACCCATAATCAATAGTTTAATAGCTACCTCGGATCTAATAACCTGGACGTCGAATAAGCGTATAGCCCGATGCAAATTGTAAACCTAATAATTGTCAAAATTAGAACATGCTTCATATCTGGGCACCAATTACAAGCAAAAAATTGTATAATGCTGAACAATAACACCTAAGGATGAAGTTATTAATTAAATATTAATTTACTGATGTTAATTGAATTGTTGGGATATTAATTTCAATAACTAAGAATAACAATTGCGCACCGGAGAGACAAATGGAATTTAGAAAGTAATTATTCCTTCAGTACTTTTTGATGTAGCCATCATTTTCTGAAACATCATTCCACAGTAAACCATCATCGTCCATGTTTCGTTTGCAGAGTTGCCAACCTAAGCTGATCACTTTATCACACACGGAGGTTTTCTTTCCCAGGGGCTGGTATACGGGGGTATTCCGTTTAAAGATGTGTACATGGAAAAACAGTGTTGGTAACCCAAGGAGAACCTGAATTGTATCGTTATTTAGAGTCTTTGAACCCTCGTCGTTCTCATTCGGTATACTTTGTTACTTGGTACTTCGCAGATGAAGCAGAACTATCTCTTCAGTGTCTGGAGCAGCAAAGGCAAATTTTGACTTTTCTGAGGAAAAAAATGGAGAAGCTGTTTAGGAAATTGATGTAAGCAGCTCAATAAGGGGACGCTTAGCATTGTTTTGCATTATGGGTTATTGAGAAACAAAGCAAATGGCTAGCTCATAAGTACCATATACACTAACTATTATTTGGTTGTATCGAGTCATCGATTCTGATAAGACTTTGGTGTGTTCATTGAATTTGTTGTAAAGAAAACTAATTATTTTTTTTTCTAAGTTATGCCGAATTTGAATGCTCAGTTTTGGTAAAGAGCGAAGATATTTGTTTCATTGTATTTCCTTCTATTAAACCATTCTAGTATTATAGGGTGAGCAATGACTGGGTTAAATCTTAACTACAACGTGGTCAGTTTCAGCCTAAAGAAGTACAAACGGTACTGAGAGCGCCGCTAAAATTGAGTGAAAAGATTTTATTATTAATAAAGCCAAATTATCACACCGCAGGCCAGTGGAGTTACAGAGCTTGAATCACTAATACCATAACCATATGATTGATATTGCGAAAATGTCCTGTCACTGCACTCAACAAATTTACTGTTGCTTAAAACTTTCTCTGTACAAAATGATTTCTTCATAGAGAGTTGGTAGGCGAAACAACTATTTTCGCAAATCGTATTTAATGGTACGCCGTATATAAAGTAAACCCACTGGATATACGATAGGATTTGCTGTCGGAATATTTCTTTATCTAGTTAGTTGCACGTTGTAACTGACAACATGGAAAGACAAATCGAATATGCCTTTTAAAAGAATGGCGTTTATAATTTTTGGTTAATATTTCACACAGAAATATACGCTGATGCAATCTTGAAAAACATAGTGTTGGAAAGATGCGTTAATTTATCTTCAAGCAGCATTTAAATTCTGTCAAGTGTAGCTGCTAAAAGATTAAAGAAAAAACCACCTGTAGCATGCGCTTTAAATTTCGTTTCAAATGAAAACTTCCAAGTACCAGCTTCACATTGCTTTTCAGGAATGATCTGAAGCTCTTCTTCAAAGCCTAGTTTCATTTTACCTCAACCTCCACTAAAGAAGTAGTCACTATGCCACCAACCAATAGAAACAGAGGTACAACGAAAGCACAGGTTAAGATATTGCTATAATTTCATAAAATTTTATACAAAGGCTTGTCTTTTAAAGTCCACAGCAAAATCTAATCTACCTATATACCACGGATTAAATATATGTTATCTAGACTGATCAGCCAAAACATTATAACCACCTACACACTAGCATATTGGTTCACCTTTCGAACGCAATACAGCAGCGATTCGGCGTAGCATGGATTCTACAAGTCCATGGTGGGTTTCCAGAGGTATCTGACACCAGAATTCTACGCACAGGTCACGAAATTCCCTTAAATTACGGGGCGCAGCATCTGGGAACGAACATCTCGGGATCGGAGAGGCTGGTCGACTATTCGCGTGCTACTGTATGGAGAATCTATGGAAATTGTTTGAAGGACGGTGAAACCACGAGTAGGTGACAATGTGGTGGACACCCACGCTACATCACAGAACGTGGAGGTCGGAAGCTTACCCGTTCTGTAAAGCAGGACAGGAGGTGATCTGTGACAGATCTGACGGAAGGGTAAAATTCTGCTGATTCCAAAAGTATTTCAGAGCTCAGGAATCGTGATTCTGCCACAGAATACCCTCTATCCCCCTTTACAGAGTGGGCAAGTCTCCGACCTCCACGTTCTGTGATGTGGCGTGGGTGTCCACTATATTGTCGCCTACTCGTGGTTTTAGCGTCCTTCAAACACTTTCCATGGATGCTCACTACAGTAGCACGCGAACAGACGACCAGCCTCTCCGTTTCCGTGATACTCGTTCCCAGACGTCGTGCCCACAAACCGCTGTCCCATAATTTAAGGGAATTTCGTGACCTGTGCGTAGAAATCTGGTGTCAGATACCTCTGGAAGCCTACCAAGGACTTGTAGAATCCATGCTACACCGAATCGCTGCTGTATTGCGTTCGAAAGGTGGACCAATATGCTAGTAATTAGGTGGTCATAATGTTTTGGTTGATCAGTGTATGTCCTTAATGTTTCATTTACAAGCAATTAATTATAAATCAGTACACAATTCTTATAATAGCAGGAGATCCGATTTCAGAACTTAGAATCACGATAAAACCGCGACAGTCAAAAGGTGTGTGAGAAAGGCTGTAGTTTAGATTGAACTTGTGTATAGAGAAAGCAGTGAACGAAGCAAAAATAAAATTGATTGTGGAATAAGCGTTTTGGGAGAAACAATCAGTATATTACAAGTTGCTTATGACATTGTTAGCAGATTAGAGGGAGTATACTGAGAAATTACTGAATGGCATGAACAAAATATTGAGGGAAAAATTGGATTGAATATAAATGGCAAAAGTTTAAAAGTTATTAAATGTATCATAAACTGTGGCAGTAACAGTATATTAAATGTGATCAGACGGAAACTTACAACTGATAACAGTCCCAGGAATGATTCCAACAACAGAATTGCAGTCTGAGGCGTTGGTGGTTTCTGTTTAATGGGAGCCGACTTAATGGCACTCATGCCACCTGTCCAGCCCTCAGCAGACAGTATGGACGAAGCTGTTCTGTCGGTTACGGCTATACGGACAAGATGGCGCTAATCCTACGCTGTGGTTACATTGCTTGGTACCGTACAGGTTCGTTGCTGTGAACAACCCTCTTCTATACCCTCGTTCAGCACACATATCACTGTAGTACGTACGAGACGCAATGTCGCGGTACGATAAATCTGTTTCCCGGAGACCAATCAATCTGCCACGTCCAAGCTCAATCACATGCAGATATTACGCCGCTTGACATCGAAAAGGCGTGATTACCCTGTAGTCCTTACTGTTTCTGTAAATCACCTTCAGGTCTATTGCATACATGTGCATATATTTCTTGTATATCATGAAGATGTTATTTCTTACAAACTAGGTATGTTGGCGTTGAAATATAATTTTTTAATTAACATTTATTTTTTAAAAAAGGTAGTAAAAAAGAAGTAATTTAGAAACCATCTTTCGAATGCACCGGTTGGATGCCAGTGGTCGTGGCTGTTGATCGTAAACTTTAAATCAACGCCACCAAGTGTGCAGGGATCTATTTCACAAAGAAGAGACCGATCGTACCCGGCCAACTCTCCATAATGGGGCAAGAAATAGCCTGAGTACCACAGCATCGGTACTTGGGTGTCATACTAGACTAAAAGCTACTCTACCGAGAGCATATTCTAGATTGACGAAGAAAAGGACTGGCCATAGCATCCACTCTTCCTCCAGTGCTACGCAGCAAAATACCACGACAAAATTCCGGCTGTACAAATTCGTAATTATACCCTATTTGCTCTACAGATGTCAAATATGAGGAAACGCAAGACTTCAAAACAAATGTCTTCAAATGATTCTAAACGCACCGCCCTACATACCAACGGACCACATTCATTTGGCAACAGACACAGAAAGAATATATATACACAAATATATAACCTAACTAACAAATTCACAGAAAATATAAAAGGAAGAAGATACCAAATCGACCGATTCGCCCCCCTGGGTACAGTAATACCAAGAACGTGGCATAACACAAAGTACCACTCAGCATCATTTACAACGCCATATATGCTTCAAGGTAAAAGGGGGTTATTTCATCAAAAGTGTAATGAATTGTGCCCCAAAACCAACCCTAACGTGAACATTTTGACAAAACTACCAATGGTAGTGGGTTCAAATTACACAGCCGCTGAGGCAAATGTGACACACACAAAACTGTAGAGCTTCGTCGCGGGCCATAAATCCTGATATGGAGCCGTCTATGTCGGCAGCTGGACAGAGGTACCACGCTATCTGCGGAGTTTCGCCAAGGCTAGTTTCCATGCCTCATTAAGACATAGCCCACGCCAGGAAGGTATACGTTCTTACATCCATTCTAGATATAAAGATTTAGGCTTGAAGGTAATCCTTATCAAATAAAATGGGAAAGTGGGGCGAATAAAACAGGCTGTTGGGCTAAAGACAAAATTTACCAGTCGTGCAAGACATGTTGTAATTCCCATCATTAGCTAAATTAATTGACGCACCTTGTTGACCAATAACAGAGTAGAGAAGCATAAGCGAGGCGTTCCAGGAATTGTCGGCCTCACTGATTGCTTTGTGCTGATATTGCACCCAAATAATGATGCGCGCAGCCAGAAGAAACAGCAGGAAGATACAACCAATGCCTGCCCACAGCCAGGCAGTGAATGGCTTGAAAAGCGTCGCGCGGATCACCTGCACCTTCGGGTGACGGAACATGATGTATGACCTGCGTAAAGAAAGCAAATCATCAATCACAGTAACTGAAAACTTCAATAGGCGCGTTACGCTATGATTGGACAGGGGTAAATCTTTGAGTTAGTGACGTCACGTCACCGACTTGGCGTATAATATGAGTGGTGGACACTTTTCGCAAAATCTTTACACAAACAAACAGTTTTTATCCGATTTTGATGGAACACTGCATATGTGTACTTTAAAACAAATAGAAAATTACTGTTTACGTTTGATTTGCAGAAAATTATATCATCTCTTCCTTTCCCCACCTCACCTTAATTTCTGCACCGTTGTTCATACAACATAGTATTACATTAATTAATTTAGCAATATTATTTTGCTCAATAAATTAACTGTAAGTATAATATCGTTTGCATTTACGAGGACATCGTGTACCCGACAGATTTCCCAATATTTATAAATTTTGGAAACTCTGGTCAACATGGAATTATGTTCATAATTAATGCGAATCATGACCACAATAGATCATTTATTACTCCCAAAAATGATTTCATTACAGATTGAGTACCAGGACCTGTATGAGTTTTCTGTGCCAGAGAGAGCTACAAGTTACACACAGTTATCGTTGTAACCTGTACTACCATTTATGGCTATATAGGTTTTTGCCTGAAGGCCATACGAACTAAAATACAGAAAAAGGAACTGTTAACGTAGAAATTCTGATCCTTTCTCTAAGTTCAGCTGGATTTTATATTGTATGAACCACGTTTTATTTTTGTGGTTAACTTTTATTATTAAGAAAAAGTGTTGATGTGGAAGCATTAAGGGTCATAAACTTTAAACAATTTTGTATTGGTAACCGTTGTTTTTATTTCGTTTATTGTTAGATATATGGTAGAGACGCTCGTAACGTACACAGGGGAGGATTTAGACATCTTCCAGTGTTTAGATACGAACGTAATAGACCAGCAGCAGGGTGCAGAAAATTACAGCGAAAAATGCAAGTAACTGAAAAATTTTGCTGAAATTTTTTGAAACTGAAAAAGAATTCCGTTTCTATTTGCAGTTTTATAGTGAAAGTGGAAATTTTTTCTCATACTACTGGCGTAATTTTGACACGCTTCAAGAACGCGCGTCTCATTGTACGTCGTCAGTAAAGACATTTTTTTTTTATTTTTTTTTGCTAACCTCTTCATTTCTACATGCCCCTTACAGCCCACGTCATCAATTATCTGTTTCATATATTCTAATCTCTGTCTTCCACTACAGTTCATACCTTCGACTGTTCCCTCCACTAACAAATTAACCAATCCTGCATGTCTCAAAATATGATCTACCAGCCTGTGTCTTCTTTCTGTAAGCTTCTTCCACAAACTTCTTTTCTCAGTCATCATTTCTAAAACTCGTTCATTTCTTACATTGTCTGTCGACTTAATTTTCAGCATTCTTCTGTAGCACCACATTTCAAATGCTTCAATTTTATTTATTTCCGGTATTCCTAAAGTCCATGTTTCGCTACCATAAAGTGCTGTACTCCACACAAAGAGTTTTAAAAGTTCTTTCTAATTCCTAGATCAATATTTGAAACTATAAGGTTTCTCTTTTTCATGAAGGCTCTTTTTGCTAGTGCTATTCTGCTTTTAACATCATTCCTGCTTCGGCAATCAGTTGTAATTTTACTTCCCAAGTAACATAATTCACTTAATTCACCTATTACATCCGATCCTATTTTTATATTTAATCTACTAGTATTGGAATCACTTCTGCTATATTTCATCACTTTTGTCTTGCTTTGATTTATATTCAGTCCAAAATCTTCCTTCAGTAATTGGTTCATGCCATTCAGTAACTTCTCAATATCCTCAGCCATCTCTGCTAACAAGACAATGTCGTCAGCAAATCGTAGCAGACTGATTCTTTCTCCCTGAATATTAACGGGGATAAACTACAGCCTTGTCTGACACCCTTTTTAACTGATGCATGTCTCTCGTGACTCTCTACTTTTATTATAGCCACCTGATTCTTATATAGTTTATAGAGTACTCTTCTATCTCGATACTTTAGATCTGACTTCTTTATAATTTTTAACATATCGTCCCACCTAACATTATCTAAAGCATTTTCTAAATCAACAAATGCCATAAAAGTATCTTTGTTTTTCTTGATCCTCCCTTCAAGTATTAATCTTAAAGACAGAATTGCTTCCCCTGTACCGCGATTTTTCCAAAACCCAAACTGATCTTCACCTACTATCTCTTCTACTACCCTTGCCATCCTTCTGTATATTATTCTGGTCAATAATTTTCAAGCATGTGTTGTTAGACTAATGGTGCGATAATTTTCACGTTCTTCAGCTATTCCTTTCTTTGTAAGTGTGGAGATGATATTTTTTATTAAAATCAGTTGGAATTTCTCCTGTTTCATAACTTTTTGATATCAGCTTGAATAAACATTCGATTCCTTCCCCTCCTAGGGAATTAAGACGTTCTGCAGGGATTTCATCAATTCCAACTGCTTTATTTTCTTTCAAGTCATTCAGAGCTTTATTAAATACTGTCCTCAAAACAGGATCTCCTAAGTCATCAATGTCGACATCACCTTCCTTTTCCATTACACTATTGTTCAAGTCGTTCCTAACATACAGTTTCTCAATTTATTGTTTCCATGGGTTAGCCCTATCTTCTGAGCTTAAAAGAGGTTTCCCATCGGCAGCTTTAATGTTCATACCACTTTTCTTCATTTCTCCTAAATTCTGTTTGATCTTTCTATATGCAACATCTAACTTTACCTACGACCATTTCCTTTTCTACTTCTTCACATTTTTCTTGTAGCCATTTTTCTTTTGCTATTTTGCATTTCCTTTTTTATTTGATTTCTAAATTTCCTGTACTGCTCTCTTCCTGTTTCATCCTGAACATTTTTGAACCTTCTCCTCTGATCCATCAGCTCCAAAATTTCTTCTGTGATCCAAGGTTATCGGGCAGCTTGTTCCCTAAAGCCTAATGTTTCTTTACCAGCTTTCATTATTTCGGTCTTTAATGTATTTCAATCGTCCTCGGTTGAACTCCTTTCAAAGTTTCTTCTTAGACCCAAGTATACCATTTCTGCAAATTTTTCTCTTGTGCTAGATTGTTTCAGTTTATTCACTTCCAGTCTGTTCTGCTTATACTGCTTCCCTGTTCGCTTAAATTTCAGCCTGTACTTCGTTATTATCAAATTATGGTCAGAGTCTGTGTCTGCTCCTGGGTACGCTTTACAGTCTAGAACTTGATTCCTGAATCTGTGTTTGACCATTATATAATCTAGCTGATATCTGCCTGTATCCCCATGAGGTTTCCAGGTGTATATTCTTCTTGCATGGTTCTTAAACAGTGTGTTTGCCACTACTAGCTTATATCTTTCACAAAATTCTAGCAACCTGCTTCCTCGCTCATTTCTTTCTCCTAGACCAAAACTTGCTACAGGATTCCCCTCTTTTCCTTCTCACACTATTGCATTCCAGTCACCCATGATTATTAGATTTTCCTCGCCCTTTAGATATTGGATTAATTCTTCAATTTCAGCGTATGTTTTTTCTATTTCTTCGTCATCTTCCTGTGACGTTGGCAAATAAACTTGTACTATGTGGTTGGGACGGCTTAGTTTCTAACCTCATCAAAATAATCCTGTCACTAAACTGTTCATAATAACTCACCCGCTTCCCTTCTTTCTTGTTCATTAAAAATCCTACACCAGTGACTCCATTGACAGCTTGTGTGCTAATTATCCTGTGTTCCCCAGACCAGAAATCCTGTGCGTCCTTCCATTTAATCTCACTAATCCCAACAACATCTAACTTAAGTTGTTCCATCTCCATTTTTAAGTTTTCTAACCTACCTGCCCTATTCAGACGTCTAACATTTCACGCTCCGACTCGTAAAATTCTGATGACTCCTCCCTGAGCAGTCCCCACCCGGAGATCCGATTGGGGGACTATTTTACCTCCGGAATATTTTACTCAGGAAGAAGCCATCATGATATATGTAATTTGAGAGGATTACTTGTCCTCAGGACATCCTTTGGGTTTTTAATGCAGTGGTTTCCCGTTGCCTTCTGCATCCCCATGCCGTTGATCATTTCTGATTCATCCGCCTTTAGGGGCCGTTTACAACCCCAAGGGCAAGAGGGTTCCCTGAACCGTTCCCCGCTCTTCCGCCCTCCTTTCGGAGGCCGTTGGCAAGCAGTGGGTGATACCTTATACCGGGAATCTTTCAGTCGCCAGAGCCTCGTCCGTTTATAATAAAGTTGAGATGGGTTACAACAAATTTATTTATACGAATAATATTATTTAATTTATATTTGAAGGGTGATTTAAAAGTAATATTAATAACTTAATTGATATGATTTAAGCTCTAAAATGAATACACATCGCCCGTCGCTCTATATATATACTTAAACCAAATTAATTAAAATTATTTTTAGTACATATAATAAACACAAAAAAATATTTTAAGATGTCTTGAATTGCACAAGATTAAATTCATTGTAAGTAAAATATTAAACTATCATGGACTTCGAAAACTTACGTTTTGTTCCGTATAGTGTCCCTAATCATCTAAATACTTTAATACCTGAATATAGGAACCAGCACATCAAAATAATAAAACCTTAAATACTGCATGAGTCAACAGATGGAATAAAGATTAATCATAATAACCTAAAGATAAAATTCTTATTCTTAAATCAAGCTGACTTAAAGTAGATAAAGCAATAATTTCCTTTAAGTTATTCAAAATTAGCTCCGATTCCTGCTATAAATATAGTTAAACAACCAATTAACAACAAATAAACATTTAAGTTATCACATATTCATAAAAAATTATATCGAATTATTAAGTATACCCCGGCCGATAATTAAAAATATTATTGACAAAACAAATATTATTACAAGTAAAATAAAACGATTTAAATTCTTTTCACTATGTACGAGGCGTATTTTTATAAGTAAGTACCGTTTTGTCACACCTTGACTGCAGCGCTACGGTCTGCGTTCCGCGCATGCGCACTGGGTACCTGTATCCCTTGCCTAGGCACTGACGTCATTACAGTCTAATTCTTCCTTGTTTACGTTGTTCACTGAGTGTTTAAGATGCCTCCGATAATCGTGAGTCCCGCCGACTGTGAAGTACGGGCTGTTATAAGATTTCTTTGTGCTAAAGGCCTAAAACCGATCGATATTCATCGTGAGATCTGTGCAGTTTACGGACAAAACAATATGAGTGATGGAATGGTGAGAAAGTGGGTGAGAGCAATTAAAGATGGCCGCACAAATGTGCATGATGAACAACGGAGTGGGCGTCCTTCGGTCGTTAATGAAAGTTTGGTGCAGAAAGTGGTCAATAAGGTGAGAGAAAACA
Source organism: Vandiemenella viatica (assembly GCA_031002005.1). Lineage (NCBI taxonomy): Eukaryota > Metazoa > Arthropoda > Insecta > Orthoptera > Morabidae > Vandiemenella > Vandiemenella viatica. The sequence goes on from CM061921.1 coordinate 103,210,716, forward strand.
GACGCTTTACGATTTCCTCCTTGTGTAATTACTTTCCTAATGTTTCTCGTAGTGTTTTGTATGGCACTGTGACCGAGCACTTGAATTACCGAAAATTGTGCTCACGTTGGGTACCGAAAATGTTAACGGATGTGCACAAAACCAAACGTTTAGGCAGTGCATTGACTTTCCTTGAGCGGTACCACAACGATGGTGATGATTTCTTAAGCCAAATTGTTACGGGCGATGAGACATGGGTGGCCTACGTCACACCTGAATCAAAGCAACAGTCCATGGAATGGCGGCATTCAGATTCACCCTAAAAAGTGAAGTTCAAGCAAACGATTTCTGCCCGGAAAATCATGTACACAGTTTTTTGGGACATAAAAGGAGTATTGCTTGTGGAATTTCTGCCTCGTAATGAGACAATCAATGCAGCAGCTTATTGTGAGACATTGAACAATCTGCGCCGTTCAATCCAGAACAAAAGACGTGGCAAGTTGAGAAAGGGCATCGTTTTGCTGCATGACAATGCCCGTCCACATGTGGCTAATCAGACCAAAGATCTCTTCACATCTTTTCGATGGGAAACTCTAGATCATCCTCCATACAGCCCTGATCTGGCTCCCAGTGACTACCATCTGTTCCTGCACTTGAAGAAACACCTGGGCGATCAGCGTCTTGAAGAAGATAACGAAGTCAAAACAGTTGTGATGCATTGGTTAACAAGTCAGGCAGCAGACTTCTATGAGGAAGGTTTTCCAAAACTGGTACTACGTTATGACAAGTGCCTCAATATTGAAAGGAATTGTGTAGAAAAGTAGAGAAAGGTACAGGCTTTCATTAAAAATAAAATTATTGATATATATTTTCATGTCTTTTTTTAATTTCAAAACGGTACTTACTTAAAAAACATGCCTCGTATATAATCAACTACCCTGTGCTGAAATAAAGTAAAAAAAGCCACTCTTAATAAAACTAAAATAAATAATAAAACCAAATTAATTAAAAATATAAATAAATCATATAATATCAATACTACATGTAAAATTAAATTACATAGTTGAGATCTAAACTTATTGCACTTATCAGCCAACAATTTTATTCATTCAAACAAATAAAATATTTTTTTGAGAAAACAACATAATTATAGTTTTAATAATCTCGTCAAGATTATTAATTAAAATTGGAGCAGCACCATATCATATATGATTTCTTAGGGATTCATATTAGTGCAATTTATTTGACGCTTCTTTCCATTACATTAGGTTAATAAATATCACATTTAATATGCTTCCGGTGAATCATGGTTCAACATTTAGTTTTCCAAAACATCAATTCGGATTACTTGCAACTTATCCGACAGAAAATGATCTCGATGAGCTACAAGTGATCGAAACTATTGACACTCACAGACAAAATTCTACCGTGTCTGAATACTCCAATGTTCTAAAGAGCTATCACTGCTACGCAAATAGCAGAGTAATCATTTTAAGACTTATCGACTGATAACGGTCATAAGTATCTGTATAAATTTGAGCGAGCCAGATTATAAACATAACATCTCAAATCATAACGCTGAAATCAAACAACTCAGAGCTCACTGAATATCCATTTGTCTAGATAAATTTTTTTTTTTTCTTTATTCTACGTGAAGGGATAGCTGTTATCGTTTTGCCATTTCTCGCACCACAGGCGACTTAAGTTCAACCAATCAGCGCCTTCGTGCATTGAGCAGTTGATCTACGTGTCTGCTTTCGCTAATTAGTATGGCTTCACATTAAAAAAAAGCGATATATTTAGTTTATAGCGAGGGTATAAGAAAAGTTGGGTCTGTTCCAACGAGCCCTGTATTTTACATTTGCATTTGATTCATCGAGTTTATTCCTGACCCTAACCATTGGAAATATTTCGAGATGTCGCCATCTAAACCTAATATTATAAACCACTTCTTCTCATTTAATTTTCCCTTTAAATTCCAATATTTAATTACTTCTTTGATCCAGGGTATTTAATTTGTTAATCATCTATCTTTCTCACTGACTTTCCAAGCAAAATGATCTTTGTGATTCGAACCCAACTGTTGTCCAACATCGAAACCGCTTACAGACATGATAGGCCTATTGGTGGATAGATTTAATAGATTAAAACTCCAATTAGGATGGTAATGGTGAGCCACTGTGGGTAGTGAATACAATTTCATAGAAAAAGAAGCTGACCATACTAAATTCTTTTATTTTGTGTAGCTTCTGCCTTGTTACGAAGTTGTGTGCCACCATTACCACGTCTTAAATTTCAGTTTTTCACCGTACTGTGCAAACATCAGATTGAAATAACTTATGTCTTTTTTGCTTAGCACTAAATACATTAGTATCAATTTTAAAATTTAGGGTATCTGCAGATAGGTGACACGTCAATTTTTTTCCGTTGACTGCTGCACCATATAGATCATTACATATAACCGACGGATATTACCAGAACATAGTATTTATTACTTGACTAACTTAGGAAACAGAGGACTTACTTGAATGGCCACGTAGGTCCACTGTAATCGATGACTTCAAGACGTGTCGCTGTAATCATTAGTCCAGTGAAGCCTACGTCTGCTGTCCCATTCACTAGCAGACCCACCTGGCCATCAAACGTTTTGTTATCCACTAAGTAACCGTAGGAATTGGTGGAGTGAACATCCATCCTGAAAAAGTTAATGATGGACTATTATTACAGCACATATACGTCTAATTACTTGATAAAGATCTAAATAGAACTTACGTGAAGTTGAACATGTAAGACAGTGTATCGAACACCGCATATCCGAATTTTGAAATTGTGTCTATGTCCTTTCCTTCTCCTTTCCTCAACCTTGCAGTGAGATCATCGGTTGGCGTGTTGACAAACTGAAAAAAAAGAAGAAATAGCGCGGTGCTAAACCACACCAGCTGCATGCTAGTGTAGAATTCATGGAAGAGAATATAATACCTCGACGGTCTGAAAGGAGATCACATCAAATTTAACTTGCATACAGGTTGCCTTCAAGATTCAAGACTGGTCTCAGAACAAAAAAAATGCTAAAAAATTTAGTACAGCAAACTAAAAGCCTTCGAAATATGACCCTTTGGCATCAACGCACCGCTTCCTGGAACTCTTCGCGTAAATGCTGTCAAGGGACCTCGTCGAAGCTGCCTGGTCCGTGCTTCCGTTTCAGATCTCTCTTGACTTGTGGCAGCAAAAAGAAGGCACTTGGAGCTAGGTCGGGGCTGTAGGGTGGCTGCGGCAGTGTTGCCACTTTAAACTTGACCAAAACTTACCCGGCGGTGAACAACGTCTCAGAGGGCGCATTGTCGTGGCGAAGAACCCAACTGTCTTTGATATGCGGGCGGACGCGGCGGACCCGATCCTTCAAAACACGGAGCACTTGAGCTTAAAACTGACCTGTGACAGTCTGTCCGTCAGGAACAAATTTTTTTCGCAAGTTCGGCTTGTTAAAGGTCTCCCAGCGTGGTCATCGTCTTCAACCTTCGCGACCATCTTTTAACGTTTTGTGCCACATGAAAACTGTGGCACGTGATATGGCTTCTTCTTTATAGGACTCTTGAACCATACCAAAAGTCTCTGTAGTGGTTTCTGTTCAGTTTCGCACAGAACTTTATCGAATAACTCTGCTCCAAACGACGCTGAATTTTCCACTTTCCGAGTTTACGACTCTAGCGAACTGCTCTCTCCTGAGTCTCGGAGGCAACTGCCGCTGGTGTGGTCGGTTAGCTGCACCCCCACTACTTCACCCTGTCGGTGGAACCGGTCTGCACGTTAACCCTACTCAGGAAAAAATCGGTCTTGAATCCTTGTGAACGCACCTTGTATACAAAACAGTTAAGACCTATACTTCAGATCACCAATTCATTCATTATTAATGTTAATAAACTAATTAATTTATATGCAATGGAGTGGATGTTCCGGTGGAAATTACACTATACACCTATTTTCGTGTGTTCAAATTTCCTGGCTCCGCCGAGATTCGAACCCAGACCATGAATTTTGAGAGCAAGCGCCCTAACCACTAACCCAGCCACATGGGAGAGAGTCAGAGCTGCAAGAGAAGGGTGGCTGACATGAGAAGGCCTCACTAGCAGCCAAAGAAAGGTTCTTGGCATTTAGAAACAGTCTCCACTGACAGAAACAGTTTCAACTGACAGCGAACAACGACCGAGCAGTGATCGTTACTGAAGAAATAAAACTCCGGATGGGTCGAAGGAGGACACCTCTACTTCCAGGAGTCATCTACTGGGGGAGGTAAGTTACTCAGAAGCGGCTGTGCCGGGAGTAAGAGTATAGAAGGGTCATAAATGTGTAAAGTGAGAAACAATAAGACAACAGTGCAGTAAGTGATTCGTGTAAGTGAATGTTTCTGTGTTTAATTACATGTAGCTGTAACTGTGTGTGTGTACGTATGACTAATTTATACTATTTATTAAAAATACACTAACATTCATTAAATACATTCTTTCGCACTGCTAATTTAATTAAGTAACTAACTTTTGTAAAACTTGATAAATTTATGTATCATAAATTAGTCCTACGTCCTGAACAATATTCAGTTGTTATTGCCAAACTAGTATTTTATCTTAGGCACTTCTTGTAATATATTGGAAATATGGGCCCAGAGTAGATACTAGGTGCTGGGCTATTATGTATCAGGATATAAAAAAGTAAATAAAAAATAGTAAGTGCAGTTTACGTTACACATCATCGCAACGTCAGACATAGTTTTAAAAGTTGTTGCAGTTTACAGAAGATTTAGTAATACTTCTATCTTCTATCGTCCCGGGGATATGAAACTGGGATTGTTTCCCGTTGTCTTCTGCAGGGTAATAGTGTTACTGTAAGTGTGTATGACTGTATGTTCAGCGTAGAGTGTTGTTTGCGTTATGGATAAAAGATGAAAGAAAGTAGAGCGTGAAACCCGGTTCCAGCCTATTCGGACCTACTCTTCCGAAAGACACCACGGGACCACCAAGCTTAACGTCCCCATACGACAAACGACTCACCGTTATATCCCCTCACTCCATACACACTGCGGACAAGTTTCGAATATAACAAAGGACTTTGGTGCACTATCTGGTGATTAGGAATTGCGTACCACAATCTCCTACCCTGCCGCCCAAGTCCTGATGAAGAATTCTTCCATCACCAGGACTGTAACCAGGTCATCACCATCACGGTGCCAACGGTGACACTAACGACTGCACAATTTTGTTTAAAAAAAGTTTTGTTTGTTTCATAACAAATTATCTAGACTAGACCAAGAGTCAACATTAAATTTCATAACCATAATGAAGGTTTTGAAACAAATAGACATTACAACACTATCCGACGTTGGTTGAAAGTTTGTGTTAATCACTGTATCAAAGCAAAATAATAATATGACATCTTTCACTTAGCAGTGGAGGAATAGACGGAATTTCAGGTTTTTTATTCTCTCTTTTCCTTAGCATCAACAATATATAAATCGATGTTTAGAATATTATCGAAGAAGAAATTACTTAAAATTATTATTTTTTACTTTATTTTACTACAAACCAGAAATAAAATACTTTTAGTTGAAACATCAATTATTGCCACATATTTCATGGTGAGTTTATTAAAGGCATTAAACAGGTGTGACACAAAAATGAGAAATACTTTTTTGGTCCGCATACCTTGTGTCAATTTTGGCGTTTGTGTCAGAACAGGGGTGATGAAAGTAGAGTATAAGAGATCACTATATAATTTTTTTTTAACCAGATACGTAGCAGAAACTTTAATCGGAAATTTCAGAAATGAGAAATCTGTAAAAAGTGCTAGGACACAGAATAGGGAAATAAAGTAACAGAGGAAGAGGTTCAGAAGAATACCAAAAGCTTCAAGAGTATCCTAGAAAGAAGTAAAATTCAATATAGTGAAAGAAGACACATGACTTTTGGATAAATAACGTTGAAGAAACCTATATTCCAAATAAACTTGATGGGGACTGGAAACAGCCCAAGATGTTAATGTAAACTGATTATAATTCACTGTTTAACACGTGTAAGTCTATTGTTTAAAAGAATCATAAGCTACGGATTGTTACGATTCGTTTGAAGAATATGTTTAAAACAAAAGACGAACTATAAGTTAAGGAACGATAAGTTAAGATATAAATTCTTATCAGAAACATAATTTATTTAACGAGATGTTAGTACTACGAATTACTTAGATTCATTTTAAAAGCTGTTTCTGTGCGTAATCAGTCATAATTATTTTATTAGCTACGAGATTCTTTGATAGAAAATAATTACAGTAAATAAAACGAAATATCAGGAAATTCAGTTTTATCTGTTTAAATTTTCTACGGTATCAGACACAAATTAATCATTTCGTTCCAGAAATAAATATTTATAAGAATTCCGTTAAATATGCAAACATATTTTAATAACACAATTTTTTAATATTTACAGTTCTAAATTTGCCAGCTGTTCTACATATTTTCAGCCCTGAATTCAATGAATTTAAATATTGTGACAAAAGTATATTCCTTAATGCTTCAAACTGCCTCAGTAAAATACACTGTTCAGCCAGCCCGTTACGACTACCTACTCACTATCGATATAAACCCATCTAAGCTATAGCAGCGTCACCTGACGAGGAATAACTGCTAGTCAGACACACACGCGGTGCTTGTAGTATTAGTGAGCGTGCTATCCGTGTTTAGAATCCGAAAGTGACCGAGGGCAGATTGTAATGGCCCGGAGGGTCGGCACGAGCATTTCGGAAACTGCACGACTTGTCCGGTGTAGTAGAAGTTCTGTGGTGAATGCCTTCAACAAGTGGCGAAACCAAGGTGAAACCACATCCAAACGTTGAGGGGTTAGGCGCCCACTCCTCATTACAGATGTGGGATGTGGTAGGCTGGGCAGACTCGTAAAACAGGACAGGCGATGAACTGTGGCGGAACTGACGTCAGACTTTAATGCTGGGCCGAGTACAAGTGTGTCTGAACACACAGTACACCGAACATTCGTAACGATGGGCCTCCGCAATCGACGACCCAAGCATGTGCCAAAGTTAACACCACGACATCAGAAACTACGACTGAAATGGGCACGTGACCATCGTTAGTGGACGTTGGCGCAGTGATTGAGCGTTGCATGGTGCGATGAATCCGTGTACCTTCTTTTTTTTTTTAACTGCTTACCGTCTCTTAACAGCGAGGTCTTTAGAGACGGGAAAGGATGGGGAGCAAGGAATGGGAAGGAATTCGTCCATGGGCTTTTGAAGGAAGCATCCCGGCATTTGCCTGGAGTGATTTGGGAAACCATGGAAAACCCAAATCTGGATGCCCGGACGGGGATTCGAACCGCCGTCCTCCCCAATGCGAGGTACCTTCTTCATCATGCCGATCGGAGGGGGCGAATCGGTCGTCTTCCAGGGGAACAGCTTCCTGACACCTGTACTGCGGGACGGAGACATGCTGGCGACGTCTCAATTAGGCTCTGGGGAACATTCACATGGGCATCCATGGATCCAATGATGCTCGTGTAAGGCATCATGACGGCCAATAAGTATCATACACAGGTTGCAGACCACGTACACCCCTTCATAACGACCATGTTTCCTAAGGGCAGTGGCATTTTTCAACAAGATAATGCGCCATGCCACAAGGGCAGGAGTGTGATGAAGTGGTTCGAGGAACACAGTGGCGAGTTGCAATTGATGTGCAGGCCTCCAACTCACCAGATCTGAATCCGATCGAACACATCTGGGATGTCGTCAGAGCTCATCGCCCCGCTCCCAGGAATATATGGGAATTAGGTGCCGCTGTTATCCGTGCCAAAGGCGAACATACCGGCTATTAGGCAGTTGGTAATAATGTTCTGGCTGATCAGCGTATGAAATACATTACGCAGGAAGGAAGTTTTTCTCGGCGTTGAGAATTAAACGTATTAGTCATTAAAGCTGTATTGAAATACTTAAATTAACATTTGAAGCAACTGTTTCTTACCACACCAGATGTTTTCAATATTTTCCCCATCAGATTCCAGCGAACATGCTTCAGCTCGTGGGTGGTGTAAGCTAGGCCCTCTACTGACGACCAGCGACCAGTAGTGATGTTGTGTGTCGCTCCACTGCTGGACTCAACAAATAAACTCTGTAACACTATGCTGTCACCCTCAGGACGCGCCCAGGTCACTTTACTGTCAACACGAAGCTGAATATCACGCCTCATTGGTGATCTGCTCCAAACTAGACAGTATCTCCCTGAGTCGGCAGCCTGGAGACGGAGTTTAAACATGTTATAAACAAACACAGACATTGCATCTTAAATTGTATCTTTGCTTTTCTTATATAGCAACATGAATTTAAACATCATAAAACACAGACAGAATGAATATTATACATACAAAGGATTGTTGTTGTTATTGTTATTGGGGCCGAAGGCGCGTCGAAAACAGGGTCACTAGTGCTCTTACAACAAACGGCTTAGAAATGCGGCTTAAAAATTTGAAATATTACTGTCTGCATGAACGACTGTAAAGAGATCGGGCATACAGACTTTTTTTATTTATTTATTGCTTTACGCCTCGTCAACGTCGAGGTCATTAGAGGCGGGATAGGACTGGGGAATAAGAACGGGAAGGAACTCGGCCATGATATTTTGTAGGAAGCATCCCGGCATTCGCCAGGAGTGATTTAGGGAAACCATGGAAAACCCAAATCTGGATGCCTGGACGGGATTCGAACCGGCGTCCTCCCTAATGTGAGGCCAGAGCGTTAACCACTCACCTACCACGCTCGGTTTCAAACAGGTAGAAAAATAAAATAAAATACTAAAATATTAAAACTACAAACATTACAAACCATGTCTGATTGGCTGTAAAAATGTCGACCTAATTTAAAAGCTTAAGACTAATAATTAAAACACTAACTATGTATATGGATAAGTGGCTGTAAAATGGACACTCATCCATCTTAAAACCTTAACTGCACAGCCCAAAACTTTGAAACAAGATCGGCCCGTACAGAAAATTTTAAAACTTTAGCCATATCCCAACCGTCACATTTAAAAGAACGGACAGATCTTTTGCTAGGCCAACATCTGCCCATAGATCTAAAAACAGTACAAAGTCATTTAAAATCTGGTGGACCGTCAAAGATACGCCACAAACATCACATACCGGTGGTTTTCCCAGAGGGAACATACAACGGAAATGGAATAACTGTTTGTGAATAATGATAAGCAAACTGTGATTCCCATCATCAAAAATTACTTTTTCACTGAAAGTATGAAGTAATGAACCATTTCTGTTACGGTTTTTATCTTCAATGGGTAATTATAAATTCGGATTTAAGAAAAAAGGACATCGACTGAAACCATTTAAAACATTAAACTCCAGTTACACGTAGAAATAGGATTCATATTTTTGTGTTTTCTTTACTTCTGCATTAAGTTTACAAAGTTTACTATTTTTGCGTTATTTACAGAAGTGATTACAATCGAAAGACATTGTAGTGGTAAAAGCAGTAATTTCATGATAGCAAAGTACAATAGCATTTCTTACTGCCATAAGATTCATCTGATGGCGATGACAGTGGTAGTCGAGGAAGATCCCAACTCTGCTGCCAGCAGGTAAATCACTCATTCTCGATGATTCCATCACCCAGATGTTGTGTTGCAACAAAATCTTTGATAGCGCCACAGTTTCTGAAAAATAATACTCAGTTCGTCTGTTAAATGTTGAGAGTGCTGCAAACGAATGAGTAAAAAAATGAATGATTGTGCAGAAACTGAAAAATGGAGAAAAACCGCTACACCAATTCCGAAAGAAATGGTGCCATAAAGTGCATACATAATGTCCACCATAAGTTCATTTAATATAAACATACGTATTTGTCCAGGATAAAGACCATAAGTCAGAGATACAAAAAAAGTCGGGCTCACTTTATTGGAAGAAAAAATGGGAATCAAGATCTTGGAGAGTAAACAAATAAGGAAATTTCTCCAAAAATATTATTAATTATTGAAATTGCTGAAATGAGGAACCGGGATGTTACTTTACTCCGTTTTACCTACGTTTGACATTAATATATCTTTATTACAAAGTTATCCTTCATCAAGTGTTATTAACAACAGTACGGCACAATTAATCAAACATCTTGAAAACTGACAATGGGTTCATTTTACATCAATTCTCAGGGTTTATATGTTCATTCATCAAGCTCAGTGGTGCAATAAGATTTTCTTTAAGCGACACTGGATTGATCAATACGATAATGATTTGCGGTTATCACCCTATCGACGGGGTTACCATTTAGCAGAAAGGGCCGAGTCTGCTGTCCGCAGCCGTCTGACGTGATGATTCAATTTTCTGCTTGCCGTCAGGGATCCACGTCCATTCGAATGACGACATGGAACACAAGAACCACCACAGATCGCACCGGCGTTAGTCACCGCACGTCTCTTTGTGCGGACTGGCCACGCACTCACCACACAGCTCGCAATCCACTGTACTCTCCCCCACCGTGTCAAACTTCTTCACTCATGGCTACTCGGGCCAAGGTCACATTCGGAACGCAGGCGGACAGTTTCCGTTACGTTGTTGTTCGCACCGTCCACCTGTGCGAGCTATGGGTCCAGCTTCTCGCAAATGCAGTGTGGCAATACACTACAATCCCAATTTTGATGGTGTGCGTCATAGGCGTAGGCGGCTGCCATGGAGGCAATTCCACCACTCTCTTAGGAAACGTAACCTGCGTTGGCTACACCATGCCTTCTTTACGACGGTAGCGTGAATAAGAGATATTGTTTTGTGGTGTGTTCGTTGTAGTGCCTTATTTCCGTTGTGAATGTAAGATGTTAGGAGGGAGAAGTTGAGACATTGCCGATCCATTACTATTACTCCGCGATTCACTAAAGTGTGTGGCAGAGGGTGCATTTCAAATGTCCGAAAGGGTAATAGTTTGGAAGGGATATGGCAGGAGGCACCCATGGGCTATTGTGAGGAACCATCCCAGCATTTGCGTGGAGTGATCTGGGAAAACCATGGTAAACGCAGATCAGGATGGCCGGAGAGCTCTATCGAAAGCTACTCCTGTTCGATTTTAAGATTACTCGCCCGGTAAATCCTTTCTATTCCATTTCCTAATTCGCTCGTGGAAAAAATGAATACAGAAAAGAATCGGTTCTGACCAAGATTTCTCTTATCTTATTTTCGCGGTCATTCCGAGATACGAATGTTGCTGGTAGCAATATTTGTTTGCCGTCATTCTGAAATATGTCAGTCGTGAATTTTTCAATTAGCTTCCGTCGAGAGCAACGCCTTCGGTTTCCAGGTCTTCCTAACCTAACTCCTTCAACATCGCACTTACGCTTTCCCTCCAACTATATATACCTGTCACGAATCGGGCGGATCTTCTTTGGACCTTCTCTAATGCTTCCATTAATCCCTTTTGATGGGGACCCCATACAGAACAACAATATTCTAAGTGAGGACGCACTAGTGACTTATATGCAATCGATTTAACTTCAGGAGTGCATTGTTTTCAATTAGGACCTAGAAATCGGAGCATACGATTTGCTTTCCCAATTACATTCTCGATATGTTCATTCCACGACAAATTATTACGAATTGTTACCCTTAGGTATTTAGCGGAATCTACTGTTCTAAAGACAATACAATTAATTGTATATTCAGAGCTAAATGGTGTCACCTTTTTACTTACACGCATGACTTGGCACTTTTTAGCGTTAAACGCCAACTGCCAGTCTTTACACCACACAATTATTTTCATAATATCGTCTTGTAACAAAGCGCAGTCTTCCTGGGTCTTGATTTCACGATAAATAATAGTATCATCGGCAAATTATCTTTTAATCCTCCTTATTATGTCACACAATATCATTAATGTATATGAGAAACAACAGAGGCCCTATAACGCTTCCGTGGGGAACCTCGGTAAATGATGAACTCTCACCGTCGAGAACTATACACTGTGTTCTGCCCTTCAGAAAGTCTGCAACCTTGTCGCATATTTGTCTAGATATACCGTAGCCCCGAAGTATCCTAAGTAACCTAGTGTGAGGCACAGTGTCTAAAGCTTTTTTAAAATCTAATAGAACTATATCAACCTGGGATTGCCCATCTATAATACGGCACAAGTGGTGAATTAAAAGTGCAAGTTGTGTTTCGCACCACCGGCCTTTTCTGAATCCATGTTGATTTGTGTTTAAAAGCTCATCTTCATCCAAAAACTGCATGGCATTTAAATAGATGATGTGTTCTAAAATCCTAAAAATATTGATGTTAACGAGATCGATCTATAATTTTGAGGATCATTAACATTCCCATTTTCAAACACTGGACTTACGAAGGCGGTCTTCCATTCGGCTGGTATTTTTCCTTGATCCAAGGAGGCGGTATATAATTTCATCAAATACGGTGCAATTTCCTTTGCGTACCTGGAGTAGAATCTTGTAGGAATACCGTCTGGTCCGGGAGCCTTATTGGTTTTTACATTCATAAGCAGTTTAGCTATTCCCTTGACATCAAGAACGAGATCATTCATAATTTTGTTGGTACGATTGGCAAATGTCGGAAGCTCCTCTGAGTTTTCTGTCGTGAAAGCTTTTTTAAATATATTATTCAAGATTTCTGCTTTCTCTACGCTAGTTTCGGATAATTCCCCATTTTCCTTAATCAGTGAGGGCATAACATTACGAGAGCCTCTTAGTAATTTGACATACGACCAGAACTTTTTTGGATAAGTAATCAGATCTTCGGATAAATTCCTGGCTTGGAATTCATTATACACATCACGCATTGCCTTACGCACTTCCGCTCGTAACTGGACTAATTTAGCACGATTAGACGAGTCCCCCGATTTCTTTACCATTTCATGTAAACACCTTTGCTTCCTGAGCAATCGCTTCACTTCCCTATTGAACCACGGAAGGATCTTACTAACCTTAATAAGCTTCTTAGGAACAAATTGATTTAAACCGTTCCATATTATTTCTTTTAAATTAAACCAAAGTTCCTCAACATTTGTATTTAGCGTATACGTTTGAAAAATTTTCCATTCGGGCCAAACAGGACGCAAAGTTTTTTTTTTCCAGCTTTACGCCTTGTCTACGTCGAGATCATTAGTGGCGGGAAAGGACTGGTCCCAGGAATGAGAAGGATTTCGACCTTGGACTTTTGAAGGCACCTTCCCTGCATTGACATGGAGTGATTTGGGGAATCCATGTAAAACCTACATCTGGATGCCTGTACCGGGATTCAAGCCCGCGTCGTCCCGAATGCGAGGCCACTTACCCACCTCGCTCGATCCCTAGCGAACTTCACATTAACAAACCAAACGTAAAGGGAAGTTTTGAGGCCAACAAAAATAAAAATTCCAGCCAAGATCGGGATTCCTCTCCTTCTGTGGATCTCCCCATGAATATAATATTACGAAATTTTATATACTGTATTTGGTTTTGGGTCAATGAAGCACACAACATTGACAAATTTGTAGTTATTACCTTATTTCGTTTACGAGATAATGACAGCGTAGCTGCTCCAATATGGCTCCGCTTACCTTTTGGTTATAAAAAACTTTTCACCACGAAAGTTGTCTCGATCCTCCTGAAGGAGATAAACTTACTCTGTTATTATAGGAGCGATGGCCCCTTTCATTCCTCCTTACCTAACCTAACACGGTAATCCTTCCAGGTAAAGTGGACTACAGATTTATGTGTGATCCGAAACACCGAAGCGTTCTGGCGTACTTCACATTACACAGCAAGCTGTGGCAGAGATGCAGGTCGGGGTTAAGAGCTTATGGAAACCCCGCCGAGACAAGGATTCGCACTACGAATAACCACGTGAATCATTAGGGGGGGGGGGGGAGAAACTGCGTCTTGTTTTGCAATATGCCTGCGAAACGTGTAGCATTGTGTGTTATACAATATGAGTGTATTTTTTGTTTGTGAAATGTTTACTTTATGAGGCAGAGAGTGAGCATCGTTGTCTAGATGACAGCGGGAAACTGACTAACACAGGTATCAGGAGGGCCTGGACTCGTTCCCGATCCCGTTGCACCTCCACGGACCAGTGCACTCAGCCACACTGGCGGGCAACTGAGTAAGATGTTTTAAAGTTCTTAATTTTTCCAGACAAAACATAACGTATCAAAAATGGCGATGTGTCCTTGTTTCCCATACTATCCCAACCGGATCAACGAATTTTTTGATGTTTTGGCTATCAAAGATATAATTGTATTTTGGATGTAGATAACAGTTTGGGAGTTGCAAAGCCAAACTGTAACCACTATTTCTGTTATAATTGATTTTGCAGGAGGGCTCCCAATACGGAGGAAATTTTAAAGTTGTATCCAATAAAAAAAGAACAAAAACGAAGTGTGAAGTCACTTAGAAAACAAAATTACCGGTATTTCAGAACAGAGTTTTTAACCTCATTACGCTTACCTTCCCGTATACCATCACTCTTAATTTGGCTACTATCAAATTATTAACAATTTTTAATAAAATTCTATTACTTATATTACAAATGTGATGACTTTTAAGCTGGTAACGAACTTTTTCCAGAAACAAGAAGTTTTATATCATCTAAGTAGAAGCTACCAGCTTTTAATAGTTTTGTTAAATGCTCCAAATCACTTTTATTCAGATTTAATTATTAATAGAAATGTCTGTATTGTAGTAAGACCCGTTGGGAATATGATGTAGTTAACTGTATCTTTAAGTGATGGTTTTAATACTCGCTGGTTAGGCAAATGCTGCATTATAATTCTCTGTCGTGCTCAATTTCTTCAGAACATTCGTGAGAGAAAAGTTTATCTGTTATAACCTTGCGCTATTGATTGAGTCAAATGTAAATTTGATATTCTGTGCTCTAAGCAAATTTGGGAAATGATTCTACAATATGTACATAAATTACGACGTTGTAATAAGGTTAAGTTGATTTTATCTAAAAGTTTCATTTGAGCTCATTAAACTTCACGTTTTCAGCAAGTAAGTTTCATCTTGGTGATTGTAGAATATTCTAAACACTGGACATCAGAAAGTAAGTTCTGATAATACTTGAATTCAGAGACAGAAAATTAAAAAAAACACCAAGATAGGCTGAGACGTGGCTTGTTCAGTAACCATTCCTAGGAGGCTTATCAAAGAAATAATTAGTACCCTGACAACTTCCTTCCATTAAACAAACACTCTGAGCAGATGTTCATGTTGCTTCTGCCGAGGGAACGAATACCCCCCGGTTAACTTCCTCACCACGCTGGTAACCTGAAATTAGGCGCAGGCGTAGACTCTGGAGCTTGTTGTTTCAAGGCGAAGAGCAATACCAGGGTACGTGGTACAGCGGAGGCGTCGAACATCATATCCAAACATTCCTATAATACACGGCGCATCAGTTTATAAGGTTTGTAAGGAAGCTTCAGCATGTACTACTAAAATGTAATTAGTCTGAATAAAATAACTAGACATTTGTTCCCACAAATCGTAATGATTGTCCCCAGTAAAGTGTAATTTGAAGAATATTAAGCATACCATAATTACCTTAAATCTATAGATAAGTGGACTAATATCTTTTTACTCCGTACTAAACACACAAGTTAAACGTGGTGTTCATCGATGCTTTTGCTGTAGCTCACTGGATGATGAAAGAAGATTTTGCCTGTCATCCAACGTAAGCAGCAAACTAGACAAGTGAAAATAAAGCCGCTTCCATGCTCTGTTACAAATTAAACGCTTAAAACTAAGAATCGAATAAATGGAAAAAGAAATGTGTACGTTAAACCTATATTTTGCGTCTTAACTGTCAGCTTATCGACAAGAGTGGACAGGGTAAGCTTCCACTGGAGCCGTGGATAAAGGTCTATCATAGGAGATCGACCATGGTTCTGATATGAATATTCTTCGTAGCTCCCAACTGCAACATCTGGCAGGTTATATGGCTCAGCACATTCGGATATTAATATAGGAACTGAGGTTAAATTACTGTAAACGGCAGTTGCATATTTACATGAGCAATGACTGATGGCATATGTGAATATCTACAGTGTTTAACTGGCTTTATAACAAAATGGTTATGCATTCACCGTATTATTCAACATAGGGCCAAGGACAAGGCGAGCACGTAACTTAAAGGCGCCTCGCAGAATATTGATAATATCTGTACAAGACTATGCCCACATGAATATGACCAAATGATTGAGTCTCTAACTGTACTTAGTAGAGCCCACCTTAGTATGAGACACCAGGCATCATCTTCTTCGGCGTCGATGTGGTAAGTTGAAAGACTTTCGTAGAGAGACCGCCAAACCACTGCCTCCAGGGTTTAAATAGATACTTCCCCTTCCTATCACCACTGTGTGGAGAGGGCAATACTCCTCGCTAACCTGCTGTATGAAGTCACTTTACCAGCTTGCAGTAATGACAAGCGCTTGGCAACTGGCGACTTAGGACTTGCGTGCTACTTCTCAGGTCATAGCTCCTATTGCTTAACTATTTCATGCTCACCCGCCCTGGATACTGACTTGAGAAATATGGTTTTAGTAAATGATCGACTACAACTGTATATTAATTGTTTTAAATAATATTTAAAGAATTTCACAAACCCATAACAAAATGAAAACTCACCAGCAATAATCTTACACTGTAGAAGGAGAACCCGAAATATTTTATTTTCAGGTTTGTTTAATATACCCAGTCTGTATAATCCATTAAATAATTTATAATTTAATCAGTATATATTGCACAAAAATCATTATATTTATGATACAAAATGCCCGTTAAATGGTTTCTGTGTATGATGAACGCAATATAACTTCCGACTCTATCAACCTACGACCATGGGTATGTTCTTAATCGACAGATCATGTCATGAATTATCAGTTTTCTCACAAAACATTAATTTTCATTGATTATTATCAAGCTGAATTCATTTAAAATTAAGAATGTCGACAGAACACTAATCCAAAACCTGACTGTAAATGTGGCAATCGTATACGCCTAAGAAAATGTCTCATCTACAATCTAGTGATACGTATGAACCCCTTATTAGAAGACTAACTGGTGTTGCTAACGAAGAAAGTCGCCACCCCAGTGTCCGAGAAATGAGATCTTTTCTTTTAACGCGCCAAGTGAGTAGCTTTTAGTCGTCATCTAACTCCTTTAACAATAGATTTTCTTCAATTTATTGGTCCACTTTATCGGTGCAAGCACGTTATCTCGTTTTTAACTTTGGAGAATAGCGTGATGTAATAAGATGTTACGCTAGTTTTCGCTTAAAAATTCCTTTAGACGTCCACAATAATCAAATGATATGTTTAGATTTAATGTGACTGTTTTTCAGAGAAAATAGATTTATGTATGAAATCAATGCCGTTTATCGTATCAAAATCTGACAGCTCCGTCAAGATATATCTCCCTCTCAAAATTGGCATAGTTATACTTTCAAAAGAGCGGTCTAGTAGCTCAATGGTTCAGGCCCTTGCATTCAAAATGGTCACTGCTCCGGTTCCGGGTTCGAATCCCGGCAGGCGCAGGAATTTTGAGAGTTGTGTTTGATCATATGAGCTACGCCAGGCCGCTCCGTGGTTCAGATTCCACGTTAAACTGTAGGTCCTACCTCTGACACAATGGCTTAGTATGCCTCCTTCGGGTGGATCCAACCAACCTTCGGGTTGTGGACTAAGTTAAGTTTATACTTCCATTAACCGCGCACTCCATCGCAGTGAAAGTGGTGGGTATTCCTGACAGACAGATATTTAAATGGCCTAAACCATTAGTTACTTCTTGTCATACAAAGACTTCAATTTGTCACCGTATTTTGTTGCATCTGTACCAGCAGACCGAATTAGAAGTATAAAACATAATCCGGTGGTACACCCGTGAGGAATTCATTGCAGACATACGGCGGGAAGTATACCACATCAATAATACTAACAATAATAATAAAATTTCATTCTTTATTGCCTGGAGTAACCTTTGTTTTTTGATGAGATCACCAAAGATGTTATAGGATTTATAACAACGGAAGGGAAGAAAATTAATGGGTCGTTACATGTGTAATTAAACTATGTTGGCATTCGCTTGGGGTTATTTATGATTCTGGACTGCCTAATCTTGATTAGAACTGGGGTAGCCCCAAAAATTTTGAACTGCACGATATTACTCACCATCCGAGCTCCATTAGATCGCGTCAATTATGGATATCTGATCAGGAAGAATTGCCCTATTATGCAAACTGGCTTCATAAAAATGTAATATACCAAGTATGTGGCAGCCAGAAGGTATCCAAAAATTACTTCACCTGAAAAACAAGGCTTTGCTGCATGTTGATAGCGACGTGTATTGAGGCAGGATATGATTGTTGACAAGGGAGAGATGGTAAGCTGAGCATGACGTTTGCTAAAGAATCTTTCAAGACGGCTCATCGACGTCATTACAGCTAAAAGAGGATTCGGGGAGGGGGTAAGATATGAATTCTTGAGCGATTTCGGGAAACCTTGAGCATCAAATTCACGATGGCTGGAACGGGAATCGAATCCATGTCCTCCCGAATGTTAACCATTCGGCCACCAGACTCATGCATATAAGGTTCTTTGTTTATACTTACAATAATTTCGAAGTGCTGCAATAGAAACGAAAATCAGAGGAGTAATTTCGGGAAACCAAAGAAAACTAAAATGATGATAGCCGGCCAGTGACATTTCGCTATCCTTGGATTTTGAAGGACGCAAGTCACGAAGATTGGCGGAGTCATACGATTTCTTCCGAGACACGGAGAATGACTCTAGTCCATATATTATCTTTTTGAGGAGGAGGTACCATAGCAGAACCAAAATTCTCCGCGTGATACCAATTTCTGCGTATTTTTGTCGTCATGTTGGAAAAACATGGTTGGCGAGGCGTGGCCAGCCATCGGAGATGGAAGAGCCACATTTCGGTGATTTTGGAGACACTCCATACCTGTCCTCGAGTGTGCAAGGTTGACTCTCCGGACCAGACCTCAAGGGGAGAAGGTCGCAAGCTTTGGAGCCACTCTGATGTGTACAGGCTAGAATGACTTAATACTCTGCTTACTTTGCTTTCTGAGAAGGAAAGCATACTTTGATTCTGCAGAATTTCTCAGGTCAAGAGTGACTTGAGTGTTTGTGGCTAGCATATGCTGCAACATTTTGCTATCGATGGAGCAACCTACACCAATACGGGAAATACGTAATGTACTACAAATCATTGAGATCAGCCCTATAACGGCCTTGTAAAAAGAAATTTTGAACGATTAAGAGTTCTCCCCTCAGAAATAAACTGAGCTAGTGATTATTTAAAGCCACGAGCTATTTTTAACAATTCCGTATTTGAAAGAGAGACAAACTTTGTCAACTTTAAATCACCACACTTGGTGTGCAATGTCAAAATAGCCTGGCGCCCGACAAATTCATAATAATGTAATTCATTTTAGTATTGCATCCGATCATTAGAATCATGAGGATCATTCCCTATTGTTTTAAAGGAACATTAAATAAAATCAACCGTGAAATATTTGTCATCCATTGTAAAATTTCACAATGTTGAATTTGTTTTATTAACATTTATTAATTTCTTAGTGGTGTGTGTTTTTTATTTTTATTGGCAAATGAATCGCTAACTGCAAAAAGGCAACATGTCCACATTTCTAAATTTCGCAGGAGAGACAAAAAACTGAATATACGATAATTTTTTATTTAATTATATGTGCTTTTAAAAGTTTTAAATAACACATCACAAAACTGTGGGAAATTTTTTAGTGTTATGGACATGATCCCTATCTGCAGTAAATAAGATTTTCAAGAGAAACTTTATGAGGAAAAAGTAAAAAAATTTAAATTTCAATAAAAATTCATTTTATTACTACATAGATACGGTTAGTAAGTCATTTGAAAGTTAATTTTTCATTATTTCCTGATTTAGTCAAAGATGCCATTGTTATAGGCCATGAAATGATGTGTTCCAAACCTGCATCTGCTCTTCAGGTATGTAAACCAAAGTTTTTCTTACGTCGTCTATTATTTTACTATCTATGGGTACAACAGTAGCTTTATTGGTTGGTAATTCCAATGGCTTAACTGTTTTTCAAAGCTTTAAAGTGTCCGTTGTCAAGCCAGAAATGTTCATGTTGCATTGAACACTGTGCGGATCGTTTGCCGAGAAGCTCATCTCCCCGTAGTTGGATATCCTGAAAGATCTCTTTTTATTTTCGGGGACATTTTTGCCATATGAATCGCAACTTAAGCTAGTTTTTTTTTGTAGAACTGAGACCACCATGAGCTGTATTGAAAATGTATTAGGGTTGTTTGAGGAAATCTGTGTAAGTGCAAAAACTTCATCCACTGTGTAACACCTTTCTTCTTTCCCCTTCTTCTTCTAATAATACCAGAATCCCTTTCGTTGTGCATAAAAGAGTGCACTCTAACAGAGAAAATAAGTTTGATATTAACAAACCTCTTTATCTCGCACAGTTGCATCATAATTCTCACCATAGTATTGTTTTTATTTTGGCCCTAACCGTTATCTCCAAAAATTTGTGACGGTCTTATATCTTTGTCAACTTTATTTTCTGCGTACTTATTTAGTATATTACAGACTTAATTTGCCCCCTTGTCTCCCTCCCCTTCATGCGACCGCGTGTCACCAGTAAGACCGTTTATTGCAGACAGGGAACTTGTCCTGGACTAGTACCCTGTTTGCTGTTAACAGAAAATTAAAGGCGTTGGCATGCCTATTCTATTAAGCTGACAAGTGTCCTTTCTATAGTAAACGATGAATCCTATACCTGGGAACAGTTTTAGTGAAAATCGCTATTTTCGATAAAACATGGACTTTTTGCCTTTCTGCAGTTAGCGATTCAAATGTAAGTCGAGGCATTGCGTTGCATTTGATTTGAGACTTTTTGTATTAATGTTAAAATCAAATATGCGTCTGCCTGCACGCCGTGACGAGTACCCGATTAATAAGCAGCATAGGGCAGTTCTTAATGATAAAGCTTTCACCTTATCCCAAACAACCTACCACTACACCAGGGAGCGTCACGGCGGTTCGAATCCCCGTCCGGGCATCCAGATTTAGGTTTTCCATGGTTTCCCAAATCACTCCAGGCAAATGCCGGGATGCTTCCATCAAAAGGCCATTGCCGAATTCCTTCCCACTACTTGCCCCCATCCTTTCCCGTCTCTAAAGACCTCGCTGTTGAGACACGTAAAGCAGTTGAAAAAAAATTTTTTTTTTACTTATGGCTTTACGCCTCATCGACGTCGAGATCATTAGAGGCGGAATGGGACTGGGGACAAGGAACGGGAAGGAATTCAGCCATGGCCTTTTAAAGGAAGCATCCCGGCATTTCCCTGGAATGGTTTTGGAGAAACCATCGGAAAACACAAATCTGTATGCCCGTACGGGGATTCGAACCGCCGTCCTCCCGAATACGAGGCCAGAGCGTTAACAGTTCACCCATCACGCTCGGTATGGGCTAAAAGAATGCTAGAAAACCTTCATACCAATGTAGAGGTAATTTGGTGAAATTTTTTGGGACGTATGACGGTGAGCATGCAAAACAAAATAACCACATACCGTAGTCACTGCAAATATATGTAGCCACAATACCGATTCTGTTGAAACTGAAGAAATCGGCAACCATTTTCATGGTTGGCATGCCAAGTTCTGAAGCTGCCAACTCCAGCAACATGCAAAATACTGTTAAACAACACTGTATCAGGAGCATGTTGCTTATTCACTCGCAGTTACATCAACTACTATCTCTCACAGGCAGTGGAACTTACAGTAGCTGCCGTCTTCATTAATAGCGTATGCATTCTACCGAACTCGAACGCCGTAACGGACATCGAATTAATACAGCAGACGCCGAGCAATTTGGCTTTGATGGTTAATGTATCTCACAAGGAAATGGTACAGGCAATACATTTCAAAACAGTTTAAACGCAATCGCAGTAAATGCCTCTAATGTTGATATGCTGACACAGAAATAGAAAGACAGTACGGCATTACTTTCTAATGAAGCAGATAAAACGTCAAAGCGTTTCGAGACCCAGAATTGTCAATAATCGTTTAGACTTTGAAAGACGGAACATATTTTAATCATGAAGCTTTAGTACGATCAGATAGAGTGGGCTTGAAATGCGAGAGTTTATTCGAAATCAGTGGTCTATGATAGTACATCCTGAAACAGTTCCGTGAATATGAACTGGCCGAATGCATAAACGTTAGGGTATGGTTCTTCACACGTCAACAAAACTACGCTGAAATTCCTTCTAAATCCCTCACCTTCATTCCCCTTTACAATCTGCTTCTATTTTTTTCACGTGCCATTTCCACCTTCTTGGTGTGGCAGTTCCACCACTGAATGTTAATGATATTTTCTGATTTAACAGGTCCTAAATAATGGCACTCGTCTTGAAAGAGTCGGGTTTCGACGGGCGTTGTTCATAAAATTGCGCTCCGTTCTTTGGATTTCATGATAAACTGTGTTTCCATCCACACAATACATACTGCCGGGATGGTCCCGTCGAAAGGACTTGGACGAATTCCTTTCCGTTCCTTTCCCTCTGTTCTTTCCCGCGTCTAAAGATCTGGAGGTCAAAGAAGCGTAAAGCCATAAGAGCGAAATGTCGTACCTGTAGGCGCACTAATTTGAATGCTTCATTCGAAAGAAGAGCACCAATAGATAAGTTGTCAAATACCTTCATTTAAATATTTTCAGACGCCAGTATCTTGGAATGCTTAAAAAAATTTATCACTAGTTCACTTAAAATCACTAAATTAAATCTAGAGCAACATTCATAAAGAAATGCATAAAGTTTAAGTTGACTTGTAATATTTGATGGGGTATTTGGTATGAATTTTTTCTTACTCTCTCCTCCCACTCTGTAGGTAATCATGAATGATACATACAGAAAATATAAACGTCGCATACTTAAAAAAAATGAATGGTATAATGACTCACTATAAGTAAGTATAGGTAAAAGGTCGTGTGATCTTAATGACCTGGTGGCAGGGTTTATATTGGAAGCGCATTCCGCCCCTATCGTAGCCTCATCACCTCTAACCCGTTGGTACTACGGGAGTCAGACTGACTTTCAACAGTTAATAGCTAGATCTTCAAGAGAGAAAATAGACGATTTTCAGGCCAGTTCTTAAGGTTAGTAACTATAGGTTAGATTGCGACTGACCAATAAGAAATATCAATATAATGGAAACGTGGCTAGGATTTCCACAAGCTTAATTACTACCCCAACACCCTCCACGTCAACAACACTTGACAAATTGGCGACATCGTACTCGACAGTTTAATGAAACTTTGTTAATCATTTAAATTACAATTCCTCTATCTCCACATATAAACATTAAGCCAAAATACTAGTTTTTTTTGTCTATACTAATATCATAAATGCAAAAATAAAACTGTTTGTTACGTTTTCGCGACGAAACCGATCTTGCTAAAATTTCGAAAGAAAATACTATGTACCATTAGAAAAGATATAGGATACTATATACCATTAGAAAGGACGTAGGGTACTATGTACTATCAGAAAAGACGTAGAAGGCTATATATCATTAGAAAGGACATAGGATACTATGTACCATTAAAGAAGGGCATAGAATACCTTGTACCATTAGAAAGGACACAGAATACTATGCACCATTAGAAAGGACATAGCATACTATATACCATTAGAACGCACATAGTATACTATGTAGCATTAGAAAGGACATAGGATACTATGTACCATTAGAAAGGACATAGGATACTATGTACCATTAGAGAAGGACATAGGATACTATGTACCATTAGAAAGGACATAGGATACTATGCTCCATTAGATAAGGACATAGGATACTATGTACCATTAGATAAGGACATAGGATACTATGTACCATTAGATAAGGACATAGGATACTACGTACCAATAGATATGACATAGAATACTATGCACCATTAGAAAGGACATAGGATACTATGTACCATTAGAAACCACATAGGATACTATGTACAATTAGAGTAGGACATAGGATACTATGTACCATTAAAAAGGACATAGAATACCATGCACCATTAGAAAGGACATAGGATACTATATACCATTAGAAAGGACATAGGATACTATATACCATTAGAAAGGACATAGGATACTATGTACCATTAGAGAAGGATGTAGGATACTATACACCATTAGAGAAGGACATAGGATACCATGTACCATTAGAGAAGGACATGGGATACTATATACCATTAGAAAGGACTTAGGATACTATGTACCATTAGAAATGACATGGGATTCTATGCACCATTATAAAGGACATAGGATACTATGTACCATTAGAGATGGACATACGATACTATGTACCATTAGATAAGGACATAGGATACTATGTACCATTAGATAAGGACATAGGATACTATGTACCATTAGATATGATATAGAATACTATGCACCATTAGAAAGGAAATAGGATACTATGTACCATTAGAAACCACATAGGATACTATGTACAATTAGAGTAGGACATAGGATACTATGTACCATTAAAAAGGACATAGAATACCATGCACCATTAGAAAGGACATAGGATACTATATACCATTAGAAAGGACATAGGATACTATGTACCATTAGAGAAAGATGTAGGATACTATATACCATTAGAGAAGGACATAGGATACCATGTACCATTAGAGAAGGACATAGGATACTATATACCATTAGAAAGGACTTAGGATATTATGTAATATTAGATAGGACATAGAATACTATGCACCATTATAAAGGATATAGGATACTATGTACCATTAGAGATGGACATAGGATACTATGTACCATTAGAGAAGGATATAGGATACTATGTACCATTAAAAAGGACATAGAATACTATGCACCATTAGAAAGGACATAGGAAACTATTTACCATTAGAGAAGGACATAGGATACTATGTACCATTAGATAAGGACATAGGATACTATGTACCATTAGATATGATATAGAATACTATGCACCATTAGAAAGGACATAGGATACTATGTACCATTAGAAACCACATAGGATACTATGTACAATTAGAGTAGGACATAGGATACTATGTACCATTAAAAAGGACATAGAATACCATGCACCATTAGAAAGGACATAGGATACTATATACCATTAGAAAGGACATAGGATACTATGTACCATTAGAGAAGGATGAAGGATACTATATACCATTAGAGAAGGACATAGGATACCATGTACCATTAGAGAAGGACATAGGATACTATATACCATTAGAAAGGACTTAGGATATTATGTAATATTAGATAGGACATAGAATACTATGCACCATTATAAAGGATATAGGATACTATTTACCATTAGAGATGGACATAGGATACTATGTACCATTAGAGAAGGATATAGGATACTATGTACCATTACAAAGGACATAGAATACTATGCTCCATCAGAAACGACATAGGATACTATGTACCATTAGAAAGGACATAGAATACTATGCACCATTAGAAAGGACAGAGGATACTATATACCATTATAAAGGACATAGGATACTATCTACCATTAGAGAAGGACATAGGATACTATGTACCATTAGAAAGGACATGGAATACTATGCACTATTAGAAGAAACATAGGATACTATATACCATTAGAAAGGACATATAATACTATACACCATTAGAAAGGACATAGGATACTATATACCATTAGAAAGGACATAGGATACTATTATTATTATTATTATTATTACTCCGCGATTCACTAAAAGTGTGTACCATTAGAGAAGGACATAGGATACTATGTACCATTAGAAAGGACGTAGGATACTATGTACCATTAGAGAAGGACATAGGATACTATATACCAATAGAAAGGACATAGTATACTATGTACCATTAGAAAGGACATAGGATACTATATACCATTAGAAAGGACATAAGATATTATGTAATATTAGATAGGACATAGGATACTATGTTCCATTAGAGAAGGACATAGGATGCACCTTTAGAAAGGACATAGAATACTATGCACCATTAGAAAAGGACATAGGATACTATATACCATTAGAAAGGGCATATGATACTATGTACCATTAGAGAAGAACATAGGTACTATGTACCATCAGAAATGTTATAGATTACTTTTTTCGGGATAAATAACAGACTTCGTTTGGAATTTTTATAACCAACCGAACCGGGACAGACAGAGAGATAACGCGTGTAAGTGTCTGTAATGTTAGCCTAGCCCCAGGTCTGGTGGTGTTTGGTTTCGAAAGGTCATGGCCCAGTCTCGGGTTCAAGTCTAGGAAGGGTCAGAGTTGTGTTTGATCTTATGAGCCGTTACATTGTTCGGATTCCACATTCAATTCTGGTCCCACCAAGTTAGGTGTGGAATGCAAGGCAAATCGTAGGCGGCCGAACAATCCATCGATATCTCCCTGCCAAAACTGCCATACACGTTTACTTTTATGATATATCGGTAGCTCAGTCTTTGTTTCTCTCGCACTCAGGTTGTGTATGATCTGTTGATAAATTTCATTTACAGGCACAAACAATTTTAGTACCGACTAAAGAAGCTGTTGGTTAAATAATCAAAAAGTGTTGCCGCAACTGCAAGGCGAAATAGTAGAATAACTATTGGTTGAGAGTGTTATGGATATTGCACAATTTACCATATATCCTACAGAGTTCGTTAACTCTTTGGAGTAATCGGCAGTGCTTTTTTATAAAATGAGATTTTTTGGGTTTCTATACTACCGGTGCTCACCCTCGATCCACCGCGACTGTGCAACGGCGCACGCCTATAAATAACAATTGGGGCGCATCTTAATAAGTTGCGATCATGACTGGAATCGACAAAGATGGATGATGTGTTGATACCTCGAATCCCAATAACTCCAAAAACTAGTTTAAAAGATTATAGTTCCAACTAAAATCCGCCTTTGTGATGACTATCAATAAATCCCCGGGACAGACATTGAAAGTAGCCTGGGTGCACTTTGAAAAGACGTGTTTTATTTCAAGCGCAGTTATACAGGGTGTCCAGAAAAGGACTCCCTGATTTCAAAATTAAATATCTCGAAAACAAAGATCGATAGAGGAATGCAGTAAACGGTATGTTTATCGTGACAGCTGTAAGAAGTGTATACAGCAGTTTGAAATAATAGTTACAAAAGCTGCTAACAGATGGCACTGTAATCGCCAAACGTATTGCCTAAATAGTGATCCGAAGCTCAGGGCGATCAGTTCCACCATTGAAACGTGAAAGGAGGTTAGCGTACCGAAGGAAGAGTGATGTGATTGTTTGCAAAGATTGTTTTCATACGATTATTTCACTTATGTATGCTGATATGAGCTGTACAGCGTACAGCGCCATCTATTAGCAGCTTTTGTAACTATTATTTCACACTGCTGTATACACTTCTTACAGCTGTCACAGTAAACATACCGTTTACTGCATTCCTCTATCCATCTTTGTTTTCGAGATATTTTATTTTGAAATCAGGGAGTCCTTTTCTGGACACCCTGTATGTAGCTATCTCAGGGGTTTCCAATCCTCAAATGCTATTTATCTTAGTAAAGGACAGAAAAATCAAAAACGTTGTGTACAAGCGGTATTGATACAAGATGTTCCCGAAAGTGACATAATTTTAAACTACAAACACCTGCCGGAAGAACTGTGGTATTCTCCCACAGTTAAGTCCCCTCTCCCTAGTCTGTTGGTATTTTTAAACACGTAGCAGATTGGTTCTCCTAATGAGACAGCATCAATGTTTGAATGGTATTGTGATTGTTTCCCAGTCATGTTATCCTGAAGTCGTGTTTTTTAGGACACCTTTCACGTAATTTATAGCTTTATATATCCAGGTGTAGCAATAAAATACTAAGTCCACGCGTACGAAGCAGCGGGTAAAAGCTAGTACATTGTAAATCAAAGATCAAGTAAAAGATTTCAGAGAGTGAGGTACCTGACACTAAAAAGAAAACTATGAAACTTTAATTGAAAAAGAGAAAGTAAGTTGTAAGGATACCGAAAATCAACTTTATTTGCTCGATAAGAGTTAAAAACATACTATTTTTGCTAAAATAAAAACGCGGAAACGACAATCAGAGCGCGTGACGTCACTTCCCAGCATGCACCAGTTTTGCTCCGTGTGTTAAGCGTCTATCGCCAATCTGTGAGTCGTATATTTAAGTCAATCTATTACTTAGTTCTGGTTACAAATCCTTAAAACAAAAAATATTTACAGTGAAAGCTGGAGTTTTCCAAAGGAAACAACTCTAATCTGCCCAAAATTGATGTGACGATGTTGGGAAAGTTTTTCGCATAGAACAGTGATTTTTGCACATCAGAATTCCGGAACGTTAAAATTTACCTCAAACATAAAAACTGAAAGAATAGTTTTGTGCTGACAAATACATATATTTTCATATAATTAAGTTATATAAGAATGAAGTCTTTCTCGGCGTTCCATTTGAATGTAAGGCATTATACTTAATTTGGACAATAGATTTCAGAAACTTATATATCCTAGAAGGAATTGTTGCTGTAAGCTAAATATTGTTTTATAGACCAATATTAGCAGCGACCGTAGTTAAGTTTAAAATATGGCATAAATTTTGTGCACATAAGTGAAGAACTAACAGCTAGCAGTCCTCACGACAATATACCAATCTTCAGATGAGATCATATATTAATTGAGGTGATAAAGTATAGCTAAACCTTTCACAATGTAACTGTATTCGTATTTTCCATAGCCTATTAGAAAATAATAAATAAATCGCAGACATTTTTAATGATGAACAGCGTTACAGTAGCGACGTTACGAAAATTACAGACATATTTTGAAAAGAATTACTAAATTTCTAGATGCGTTATGTACTTGCGTTCGTTTAATTCGTGTATCAGATCATGTAGATGATTTCTGATTAATTTCAACAGGGTATAAAGTTGTGTTTATGAGAGCACACAATTCTCAATCTCGAAAGTGTAATTCATTTACTGATAAAAATTTAAGACGGAACAAAATATTGAGGTACAGTACATAGCTTATCAAACATATTAAAATATTAAGTTAAAACTTACGTCAAAGCAGTTCCCATAAAAGTGTATTTAAGACATTATAGATAAATAAATATACTGGGTCACGTCGTGCAACTTTTAGAAATTTTTTACGCATAACATCATTGAGTGGAACGTAAACAAACAATTACTTTATTTTTTAAATGACGTGGTAACACACTGAAGCTCTATACACCACTTGTAAACTGTAGAACTGATTTTATCAACAAAATAAGCAAACCGCCGCTTTGCTTACAGCCGCACTACCAGAGATGTGACGTCACAAGATTTTTTATTTTTTTTGTAACTGCTTAACGTCTCTTTTTAACATCGAGGTCTTTAGAGACGGGAAAGGATGGGGGGCAAGGATGGGGGCAAGGAATGGGAAGGAATTCGGCCTGGCCTTTTGAAGGAAGCATCCCGGCATTTGCCTGGAATGATTTGGGGAAACCATGGAAAACCCAAAACTGGATGCCCGGACGGGGATTCGAACCGCCGTCCTCCCGAATGCGAGGCGAGAACGCTAACCGTTACACCGCCCCGCTCGGTACGTCACAAGAGACGACGTAGCAGTTGCGGGCGGTTTTACGCCTAATTCAAATCAGCGTAAAAAAATGAAAAATTTTGTATTTTTCCGTTGGTTTTTTCAAGAAATAATATTTCTTTAGTTATAGTACACCAACAGCTACAATACTGACTATTTTTCCAAAATTAGTTAAGTACCCCATCTTATCTAAATACATAAACAATATAATAGCAGGTGACTTTTGCACTGATGTAGTTTCCCATTTCAAAGTAGTGGAATCGTTCAGATACTACCACTTAATTTTAATGATTGAACTATGGAGTTTACAAGGAAGGCAAGTAATTTTAAAACTTCGTTGGATTAAATAATCACAAACTCTACAGAAGTGCAGTTGTGGAACATCTTATTTCTGTTTATTATGGTCAGGAATTATATGTATCCCCGTGAACCTAAAAATATTATTAATTAGTGGTGTCAAAAAAAAAGACTTTGTGGTTTTATGAAACCACGAAGCAAGTGAAACTTTTTTAAGTATTTAACTGAAAATGTT
This sequence comes from Vandiemenella viatica, assembly GCA_031002005.1. Classification (NCBI taxonomy): domain Eukaryota; kingdom Metazoa; phylum Arthropoda; class Insecta; order Orthoptera; family Morabidae; genus Vandiemenella; species Vandiemenella viatica. The sequence continues at coordinate 103,240,905 of CM061921.1, forward strand.
CGGAAAATTATTCGATTTAGGGTATTAAAATTGTGTTCTTAATATTAACTTAATAATTGGAAAATGGGAATGATAATGGGAAATCAATAGTAAACAAGATATCCAACTATAAATTTTAATTTAAATCTATATATTAGAGTATGGAATACACAATAAATACAATCGCACGAATAAGTGAGAATGTAAATGCTAAACGGTCAACTGATGCGAGCTATGGGCGCCGCCATATTGGACTTGGCTGCTCTGCCGAGCGCCTTTCACATTATCCCCACTTCGCGGCCGGCAGTAATGCGACATGCGACAGATGGACGAAGAAATAACACTTCCTGTTTTCGGAAGAGAAGATTAGAAAGCACGCGTCAGTTGCCGATTGCCTTGCTTCAGTTCAACTGTAGTCGACGCCAGACAGATCTCAACTGACTAGGAGAGGTTTCAGTATGCAAATCGCAATCGTAGAACGAACAAGTCTGGTAAATAGCACGTCACCTCTGGTTTCTCGCCGTAAAGCAGTTCTGCTTGGAGTGCCTCCGTTTAAGAGAAATCGAGGATTAAAAAAAAGTGCTTAAATTGTATGTAAATGAGCTATACTTTACGGAAGACCGTTGGGTTTGTAAAGTCTAATTAGCCGTGGTCATTAAGGTGGAGTGATCAGATGTGATGGGTTCGAAGTCCGATCTCACCAACCGCGAAATTTTTTTCTATTTTTTTTATTGCCATTCCATCTTGTATCACTAAAAATTGGTTTGAAGCAAAATCTACAAAATTTTTATTTTCCTTTGACAAATACGCAAATATTAGGATGGTATAAATCATAAAAACATTTGAATCAAAAATTACTTCCACACCAGAAACATTTTATGAAGAATATGTTTCGACAGTCAAATACAGTATTTATTATTGATTGAGGAAAGCAGGCTTCGTTAACATTTGTAAATTTCGGCTTTTATTCGTTATTTTTGAACCTACCAGGAATATTTTATCATGTCATAAAATACAGGCGCTCGCAAAATATGGTGAATAAGAGAATATATTTTAACAGCAACTTCACGAGAATATGTTGCCCAGTTATCTTGTAACAGTTCCGCCGCATTTTGGAGATTTTTTATTAGTATTTTTATCTGATGATAGAAATACACATCACATGGCTGACATAAATGCGTACATTTCGGTGGCACCATCCTAATATTTGCGTATTTGTCAATGGAAAATAAATAAACTTGTAGAATTTGTTTCAAAACAATTTTTAATGCTACAACATAGAATAGGAATAAAAAAAATGTAAATAGAAAAAAAAAATTCGGGCGTTGGGGATCGAACCCCGGACCCATCGCATCCGATCACTCCACCTTAACGACCATGGATAAATAGACATTAGAAAACCAACGGTCTTCCGTAAAAGTATAGCTCATTTACATACAATTTAAATACATTTTAATCTCTGATTTCTCTTAAACGGAGGCCCACCTGCCAGAACTGCTTTAGGGCTAGAAACCAGATGTGACGTTCTATTTACCAGACTTGATGGTTCTACGATTGCGATTTCCACACTGAAAACCTCCCCTTGTGAGTGTTAATGGACATGAGGCCTCCGCACTAGGTCACGTCATACCTGCACGCATGCGCTTGGCCGGCTGTAATGCGACATGCGATAGATGAACGGAAAAATTTAAAGCGATAGAATAAAAGTTGCACTTTAAAAATTATAAAAATAATAAGATTAAACTGAATGAAGGACTCAAAAGGTAACCTGAGATGAAATAAAATGTGTTAAGATTATAGATTTTCCTGGAAAATATTTTGTAATTTCGGCAGGCGTTTTGATAGTAAAAAGTGATATTAAAAACAATAACAGTATTGAAATTCATTTAATAGATTAGTTTATAAGGATGAAACACAAAGTGATGACTGATTTTCGCTTAGACAAGCAGACTGATCTTACTGGTTATGTTTTAAAAATAGAAACACAAATAGTATAATGCAGAAGATTTCAATCAATCAAAAACTGTAAGACATAATATTATGGAACGAGTTTATTGGAGTATAGTAACTTGTCAAGGCAAGTTTTCAAATTGATAAGGAATTTCGACAATAACTTGCATTACAACATAAATAAGTAAAAGAAATGCAGTAAATGATCATCTCGGTACAGCAAACACATTGTGCTGACATTTAGAATCATGTGATTTGTGTGTCGGGTGAAGTCCTGCGGAGGCGACATACATTCCACAGTAAGAAGGATCTGCTAGTAACGCTTGTTATTTCGCCTGATTAAATCCATCCATTGGGATATCGTGCCTCATGGGTCGCCGGCAGTTTCACAAATAAATTAGTGGCGCTTGGATGAAGGCAGACAGTACTGAGCCAAGCGGAAACGGCACTTCTCTTCGGAAATTGGCCCCAATACCACGATATTATTCCACAGACTCGGAATGAACCGGGAAGTACAATGTCAATTTGATTGGCTACCACGACTATAGGAGCGATCAAGCACACCAACAATACGCTTGTTTTAGAAAGTGAAGAGACATTTTGGGAAGAGAAGAAAATATTGAGAAAATCTCAGATTTGGGAGAGCTTTTCACCAAGACATCCTAATGTGTTAATCCACGGGTATAAAGGTGGGTTCCCACGGCACGTGCATTTGCCGGCCGGGCCGGTCAAGATATGAACAGTGGGCCGTGGGAAGGGACCCACCTCTGCTGGCAGGGATGGCGCGCCTCTATCCGTCGCTCATTTGGTAAACATCACGGATGGCATTAAAATTAGTTGTAGCCAATTTCCTTGGAAATTATAAATCTTCTGACTATGTAAATGTTGTGTAGAAGTGCATTAGTGTGTACAGCCTTCTGGGTTTCAACATGTCCTTCAAAATTAATCTCCTCGACTCACATCTCGATTTCTTTCCCGAGAATCTAGGTTACTGTCAGCGATGAACATGGTGAACGGTTTCATTAGGACATCTCGGTGGTGGAGTCACGCTATCAGAGCCTATGTAGTGTAGCAATGTTGGCTGATTACTGCTGGACGCTTCAGCGCGAGATGCAAAATGCTCAGAACAAACGCAAGTCTACAGTCAAGAAATTCAAACCGAACTCACTGTAAAATATGGATGTTTATTTTATATGTATGTGTTTTATATATGTATTATACTTTCAACTAGATTGACCTATATAATATGTGTTAATTAGTACTACATGAAGTAATAATTGCTCTTCTGAAACTTCTGTCTGTGAGTTGTTTGCCGTAATACTATGTTAAACATCAATAATTGGTTAATGTATTATCTCTCAAGAAAGGTGCGTTTGTATATTCTGAAAGTTTCTAGCACACTGAGCAGCAGGGGTTGCACATATCAAATGGGAGAGTTGGACCAGTAAGTTTCAGTGAGTTAGTAGTTCGGAGGACTAACTCTTGGAGCGCTAGCGTCTGCAATAGAGCGCCAAGAAGTTATACTTTCCACCGACAGGTGGTAGTACGTTCTTTCCGTTATTATTAACTCTGATTTTTGGCTATATATCTCTGCCATATATTGTCGTTCATTGATACATTGTTTTTATTGTTTCATGTCAAACGGTCATTTCGTTTTTTTCTCCGTTTTTTCTCGTTGCTACTCGTATTGCTTTTGATTGCAAGTTGTTCCGTAAGTGGAAGAATTTCTTCGCCGTTATTACACTGGTTACAAGTAAGTAGAACTTGTATTAGAAATTTATTATTCCTATTATTAAACATTAGTTTCTTCATTAGCCCGTGAATAAAATATGTATATAATGTTTTTTTTTAGAATGGAGTGCTGTCAAGCATGTGGTCTTTCTTCCAATAATCCCCTGTGCACAGCTGAGGGAGTTTCTGACATGTGGAAGAAGTTACGGATATTTGCTGGGGATGTGAGCAAGAAGTTTCTTTGTTCCGTACACTTCGAAAGGATTTGTTATATGAACCCTAAAAGCAATCATTTGATGCCGTACGCCATCCCATCGAAAGGTAAATGAAGTAGTATGTTTGTGTATTTCCTTCGTTTAGCGAATCTTCAATTTACTCGAGAATGCGATACCGATGTGATTGAAATACGTCGGATATAAAATTGCCAACGTCAAAGGCGATAATGGTGTAATTCTTTACTTTTATCGAAGTTTATTATTGTTTTTGGGCTTAAAATAATGAGTATTTCTCTTCCAACATGGTAACTATAGGTCAGAGGAAATGCATTATCAATTTTCAGTACTGAAGGTATACTATTCTCGAGTATTTACGAAATATTTTTCCGCATGTGTTGAATATTTCTTTTTTCACTTTGTGAATATATGTGTTTCTCATTCCTTTGTTAATTGAAATTGCGATTCATAACATAATTTGTGTGTGCAGAAGAACTCTGCAGAGAGTTGTTCAAGAAGGGGTTATAACATTGGTGTCCAAATATATGCCCATAATGTCATTGTAAGCCGCTACTTATACTGTATTCAAAACAGTTGGTAAACTGCACAATTGTAGCTCTAGACATGAAAAAGATATTCAGAAGGATTATAAGTCTGTCAATTGGTCAAAAAAGGAGGTCATATATTGAAGGATACATATCTTTTACCAGTTCTCAACACATTTGAATGTCTGTCAGCGGATAAGAATAAATTTTAGAGGATAATTTAAAGAATTATTTTTTAACAACTGCATGGAAGGATTCCTTTTGATGGTTCTACCAATATTTTGTATTTTGTGGTGTATATATCTGTTTACATATATTATGATTTTGCTGTAAATCATGTCATTTCAACATCTCAAAGAGATGTCAATATAAATGTTAAGAGACTGTCGGAAGTATTTGGCATTTATCTTCATTCCATGCTTATCCTCCATACTAAATATCATATTATTTTGGTAATTGCTCGCAAGATGTTCTATGTATATCAACAACAGAATCATTCGTTAGAATAATGAACAGTAATGAGTCCAATCCAATACCCATCTGTTCCTTCATCTCCATTGATATTGCATTTTAAGAATTACTCTGCCAGCAAGATACATCTGGGACTAAGACAATTGTCATGACCTGATTCACAACCATGACTAACTCTGTAAAATGCCATAGAAACAGCCAGTAGAGCATGAACTACTCCCCCCCCCCCCCCAACTCCCCTATTCATTATATTGTACATAACTTATTATTTTTATAACACTTTCTATCTTCTGGGCCAATTTGGTTGCTATGTTAGTTTATACAGAAACTATAGAGTTTTGATGACACGTGTCTCTAATTTAATAGTGTGATGCACATGTCCCAATAACAATTTATGTACACACCCACTTTCGCATGTAAATAGGAACTCGGCACTTTTGTTGAGATATTACTTTTAACTGTCATGTTTAACCTTACATATGATGCCATGGATAGTTTGTATCATTTGTTACTAAACTGTAATGTTCAGTCTTTTACTGAAAGTAACATGGCCTTTTCTAAAAAATGCAATATTACTTTAACTAGTGAGGCTTTTTAATCATAAAAATGACATTAATTTATGGCATATAAGATATTTGCTATGTCAGTGTATTAGTTACGTACACATTTCAGTTTATTATTTATTTAATAGTTCTAATAAAGGAAATATTTCCAGTACAGTTTTAATGCAAATTTATTTATTTATTTTTTTTTTTTTTTTTTTTTTTTTTTTTTTTTTTTTTTTTGTAGATTTTCTTCCAAGGAAGGACGCCAGATATACTAATGAGCAGCTGGAGTTGCCAGAGGGAGTAGGTCAAGTAGAGGTCATCTCTAAATACCCTGTACAATTCGGTTTAATTCTAGATGGGGATACCTCTGCCTCGCGACTGTTACCGTGACGTCATCGTGACGTCGCGTTCACGTACAGTCGTAAAAACGCTCGGTCACAATAATTTAAAGCTGTACAATATCAACATAAACTTATATCCCGAAGGAGGATCAGATGCAGGCGGCCGCTGGTAAGCGGCCGCAGATGTCCGATAACTCAATCAGATGTTCAATGATTCCGGTGAAGCTCGCATTTCATCATCATCCGGCAGTGAACCCGCGAAAATTAGCAATATTGGTTGTGTTATCGGACATCTGCGGCCGCTTACCAGCGGCCGCCTGCATCTGATCCACCTTCGGGATATCAGTTTATGTTGATATTGTACAGCTTTAAATAATTGTGACCTCGCTACGCTCGGTCACAATATATGTTTTTACGACTGTACGTGAAAGCGACGTCACGATGACGCCACGGTAACAGTCGCGAGGCAGCGGTATCCCCATCTAGAATTAAACCTACAATTCTTCATGGATGTTGTAAATCATATCTAAAATGTAATGACTATCTGTATATAATGTATCGTATCTAAACATGCTGTATAATTCTGTTTTTATTTCTGTTATTATTGCGATTGTCATGTGTTTCATTTTCAACTGAGGTAATAAAAATTCAAAACAATCAAATTATTTCTTTTTGTTATTTCAATTTCCCTCCATTATTTTTTCAATATCCCTGCTGTTTGGTATGAAAAACAGCAAATACTAAAATAATAAGTAAAAAAAAAAAAAAATTAAAAGTAGATAAAAGTAAAATAAAATGTAATAGAAAGCATACATAGCAATATATAAAACGCCATAAGCAGTGTGGTAGGGAGCAGCGTCATAAGTATTTCAAAATTGCCGCGTTTTGGTGACGACACAGTGTGTTTGAGAGGACGAACCCTTGGAGCGCTAGCGTCGCGGCTGGAGTTTACTTCGCCAAAGATTATAACGGACGTGAACAGTCTCAATTATATTGTCTCTGCTGAGCAGTCTCCTTAGGCTTCGGCAAAATATATAGCTGTATGGAAATATCGATATTTTTCATAAAATAATAGATATTTATCGTCGATATTTTTATTCTCGATGTATCAAAAATCGATATATTCTTTGGAGTATGAATTTTAAGTAGACCTACCAATTCGATATTTTTGTACGAACGCAAATCAGTATCAAATTTCATATGTTGCATATATATATATATTGGATAAATATCTACGTATCTGATCTGAACGCGTCTTAAAAAGTGAATTCGTCGTAATATAACAGGTTTTCATCACTGGTTAACAGGTTGAAAAAGATGTTAAATTTAAACAAGTTTACATTAAACTTCAAATCCATTTTTGTCAACATATTTGAATGTTAACGGTTAGATTATTTTTATTCAAATTGAAGAAAATTGACTAAACATCCGTGTTGCAATGTTGAGGGCTGACGTAAATTTACGGCTTCTGTTTTCAATTGTTACCCCCCCTTGATGAGATGACATGTCAAACCTCTTCTGTGTCGTCCGACAGAGCGGCTTCTGCAGTTAACTTGCCGGCACAGGAGTAGATTGACGAGAACATATAAAACAGAGTTCTTAAAACGTCTGCATCAGATGAATACTGGTTTGATTCTAAAAGTAGACAAATTAATAAATGTATCTTTAATTTCCAAGTGAGTCTTTAATTATCTTACTGGCTTTAGGGAAAACTATCGATATATCTACATATAGATATTTTTCTAATGATACATATCGATATTGTTTGTAAATATCGATACGATATCTATCGATATATTTTCTATTTGCCCATTCGTTCGTCTCTTACTGAGATGCCATGCTTTATCACGTGTCTGTGCAGTGGAGCGACAGATTAGTCCACATATTATCGCAATGACGTCTCGTGTTTCTCGAAGATCCCTTAACTTACGGAATATGATTGCACTTGTAGTCGTGGTGTATATAATTCTGCTGTGATCGGTATGACCAATAATAGGTGTGATAAGTCTAGTTTACTCAAATCAGAAACCAAAAATTAAGTTACAGTGACAACAAGTTTATAAAAATACTAGCTGACCCGGTCACGCGTTGCTGTGACTTAGTAATTATAGTACGTTGGATTAATGTTATTCTAATCTTCCTAAAGTAGTCAAATTAATATTCACTAATAAAGACAAAAACATTGTAGTCGATTTGGAAATTCAAATGTAATTGGTAAAGAATTACGGAGAGTTGAAATTAAGGACAAACGATCATAAAAAATGTAATTTACATTTTATTACAAATTACTTAATTGAAATTATATAAAAATTGAAATTTATAAAAATAAATAAATAAATTATTTTTTATTTATTTATATGAACTGAAATTTCAGTTTTATAAATGAGGCCTATGAAGCTGATTTTTAAATATTTTAACAATTATTTTCATTATTTTAAATTATTACAATTTATAATTTTATTTTATCTAAGCGCTAATTGGTGCACAATATTTTTAGTTAGCCTATCTTTTGCTAATACAAATAGATTTAATGGTTTCCCTACACGTGAGCAGGCGACATATAGTTGCCCATGGGAGAAACACATATTTTCCAAATCCAAGTCGAAACGGACATTGTTTGGCCTTGTGACTTAGTTATTGTCATAGCGAAAGCCAAACGAATCGAAAATTGAAGCCTTTTAAATGGTATTGGATATTCTTATTGTTTCGTTGGAATACGTGGCAACAGGACGATTTCTCCTTTAAACATTCCAGTCAAAATAGTTGCTTCAAGAACATTTCCGGTGATCATTTTGATCACCAAACGTGTACCGTTGCATAATCTAGGTGGATTCAAATTACGAAGAAGAATAATCGGTGAACCAATCATTAACAGGAGATGTGTGGCAGCATTCCTGTTATATCCAAAGAGTTTAAAAACTCATTTTGAAAATTTACGGCTTCATTTTCATCTACAATAGTATCTATTGATTTAAAAAACATCAGATCACCTGGCAACAACTGTCGTATCTGGAAGTTAATTTCGTTGACATCAACATTTTTTGCTGCCAAAATAGCACGATTACTGATCCAATTATGAACTAAGTAATTATTTGATATATCCAGGAACACACGCTGAGGTTTATTTTTGAGTGAACAACAGTGCAGAATTTGTCTGGCAATTTGATGTATTGTGTATTTCGATGCAGTTCTATTTCACCTTTTCCAATATCCAGCAATTGCTTACAAAATACTTGTGCCGATGGATCATTTTGCAACTGTATTCGCATGTTCATGGTCAATCAAAGTGTTTCAACATTCCGCCATAAAAACGATTGTTTTAAACATACGTTAATATCATCGGCAAAAGTAGAGCAAGGAATCACTGGTAATGTCTGTCGGAAGCCACCTTATTCTTGCATACGACGCTCAGCTGTCCTGATTCTTTGAACATCCTTACTTGCCGCGATTTGTGTTCCTGATTGATGAACTCTCTCGTCGTGCGTCGTGCCTCTCTGCTACATGCATTGTCGAGGTTAGATTCTTTGGTGACATTTCACTGAAAAATATTTGAATTACAACAAAAAGTGCCTTTCTGAAAGCCTTAAAATAAGACACTATAATACAGTGGTGAAACCGTAATTTTTGGGTCCATTGAAAAATACAGTAAAATGGAAGTTAAGAAATAATGAGGAAATATAAAATAACATTGAAAAATAACAGAAAAAGAAGAATGATATTTTTTTCGATACATTTATAGCATGGATGACACCAGGCATTCAAGAGGTTTAGAAAGATTTGAAACGAAATAATACCAGTGAACTGTATGGAAAGAAAATATTTCGATAGCATACTTTGAATATGGCAGGATTCAAAGGTAGAGAGGAGTGCAATAATGAAGGAGTACTGGGGAGGAAGAAAGAAAAAACAACAGGAGAGGAATTGAAATTGACACGTGGTCTCTAGCTGACCATAACAAAAAGAAGAAGAAAAATGATAAGCTAGCGAGAAATACTTACACGATTCGAATTTATCGTAACGTTTTCTTAAATGTTATATTCATGTGTGTAATTACTTTGTCGTTAGGTATAAAGACACACAAACGATGAACAACAATACCGTATAATTATAACACAATACACAGCACAATTAAAATTGAAGAAACTCACACATATGGCGTGGAATAGACCGTAGCATAAATAAATCGAAATACAACGCCATCTATTTGATGGTTCGATAAATTAACACACCGCCATCTGTTAGGAATAAACTGTAGCATAAATAAATTGAAACAGAACGTGATCTACTGGATGATTACCCAACCTAGCTAACCAAGTGTTGTATAGATAAGTTAACACGTCGCCATCAGTTAGAAACTTATGGAACTATAATAATAACTACGTGTGGTCGTAATGACCTGGTGACATGGTTTCTACTGGCTGGGCATTCTGCCCCTGTCGTAGCCGCATTTACCAAGCCCGACCATTCTGCCTGGTACAGGGGACCTACATTTTAACGTCGAATCCGAACCACAGTACCGTCCTGGCGTATTTCACCTCATACAGCATGCTGCGCCGGGGGTTATTGCTGGGTGAAGTGTCTATAAAAATCCTCGCCGAGACAGGGATCCGAACCGGGGACCTTACCATCTCCAGTCAGACGCCCTAACCACTTAGCCAGCAGACCGCTTAGCCTTGGTGACTTACAAATAACTGCAAACAATTGTCCTATGACAAACATTTAATGAACATTTATTTCGCAAATAATAAATATTGAGGTCTATAATGCAGATAAAAACTATCCTATCTTTTAAGTTGGACTAAATTACACACATTAAGCCAAATTTCATCTAAATCGGTTATGTAGTTTCGGAGTTCATCCCGGACGAACATCGTGACACGAGATTTTTATATATATAAAAATATAAATGTGTGTGTGGCTGAGATGAAACTTTGAAAATGATTTTGACCGTGTACAATATTCTGATATTATCCACACTGATCACTCAGAAAATTATAGCCACCTACGTAATTGCTAGTATGTCCGCCTCTGGTACGAATAACAGTAGCTATTCCTCTTGGAATAGAAGCAATGAGGCCTTGGTAGGTCGCTGAAGGGAGTTGGCACCATGTCTACACACACACATAAGTGACTTAATTCCCGTAAAATTCGGGGAAAAAGGGGGGGGGGCGATGAGCTCTGACGCTAAATTCAATTACATCTCAGATGTGTTCGATCGGGTTCAGATCTGGTGAGTTGGAGAGCCAGTACATCAGTTGCAACTCGCCACTGTTTTCCTGGAACCACTCCATCACACTCCTGGCCTTGTGACATTGCGCATTATTTTGTTGAAAATGCCACTGCCGTTCGGAAACATCGTCGTTATGAAGGGGTGTACGTGGTCTATAAACCAGTGTACGATAGTTATCGGACGTCACGGTGCCTTGCACGAGCTCCACTGGACCCATGGACGCCCACGTGAATGTTTCCAAGAGCATAATGGAGCCACCGCCAACTTGTCTCCGTCCCGCAGTACAGGTGTCAAGAAGCTGTTCCCCTGGAAAACGACGGATTCGCACCCTCCCATCGGCATGATTAAGAAGGTATCGGGATTCATCAGACCATTCAACGCTCTGCCACTGCGCCAACGTCCAGTGACGATGGTCACGTGCCTATTTCAGTCGTAGTTGCCGATTTCGTGGTGTTAACATTTGCACATGCATGGGACGTTGGCTGTGGAGGCCCATCGTTTAGGGTGTTGGGTGCAGTGTGTGTTCAGAAACACTTGCACTCTGCCCAGCATTGAAGTATGATGTTCCTCCACAGTTCGCCGCCTGTCCTGTTTTACCAGTCCGCTCAGCCTACGACGTCCAACATCTGTAATGGGGGGTTGCCACCCAACCCCTCGACGATTGGACGTGGTTTCGCCACTTGTTGAAGACACTCATCACAGCACTCCTCGAACACCCGAAAAGTTGTGCAGTTTCCGAAATTCTCGTGCTCAGCCTCCAGACCATCACAATCTGTCCTCGATCAAACTCAGAGAGATTGCGCACCTTGCCGATTCTAAACACGGATAGCACGCTCACTGATGCAACATGCACTGTGCGTGTGTCTGAATAGCAGTCATTCCTCGTCAGATCGCCTGGATGGGTTTATATCCATAGTAGGTAGGTGGTCATAATATTCTAGCAGATCAGTGTATAAATAAACCACAATTTAGAAACTATGACAGACTGTTACTGACTTATAACCTTCATTTAAACATTTTTCTAAAGTTCCAGAGTAAATGATTTGTAAAATAATAATTTTTTTCAGAAGAAACAAATACTGTATGCTTATGGTAAATATTTGTCAACTGTCAGTGCAGTTACATAGTTTATAGAAATATTATTCCAGACTCTTTACGATTATTAATATTCAGCCGAGGTTTTTAAGAATCTTTCAATAGTCTTTGCCACAGATCACCATAGCAAATGTCCTGATAAATAGAAGCTTGTAGCATTGTTGGAATAACTTTAGATTTCTTGAAATCATATAGAATAATAGGTGGCACCTAAAAAGGTCTTCATAAAACTGTTTAAAACTGTTTAAAATTCGATAAAATCCACGCATAGCTGGAAAAGGAGTACGACAACATTCTGCTCTTGATACTGTTTTTATAATCTTTCATATTAATGAATGATCATATTATTGTATATTTCGATGATACTTCCATTTTAACTTCAAAAACGATAATGCACCTTTCCTCAGTAAAACTAATCCTACAGATACTTTAACTTCATATCAGAATAAGTTTGCTCAGTAGAACATAAAATGCAATTGATCCTGGATATCGGCTCTCTTCATTGATAACTTGAATGTAAATTCTTTGAAAACTGTCCACGTATCATTTAAGAAAAGCTACAATTTTGAGCAGCATACTGATCTAGAATGCGGCGCTGAAACCATTATTGTGTCAGCATCAGAAAAAATTTAATTTAATTTAATGACGATATAGCGCACACTACGGTGGAATTTTCCCTGCACACACATTCATCCTCTCCCGTTTCATGTACCCACCTACTTTTTCCATATATTAATTTTAACTTTAAATTGCTTCACCGTTTTTGGTAAATTATTAATTAATTCTCTTGGTAACTTATTCCAATCGCTAACCCCATTTCCAACTAAAGAAAATCTTCCCACACCACTGTGTCTGAAATCGAGTTCCAGCTTGTGGTCATGGTCATGTTTTCCCTTTCATGCATTACTTTTAATTCTTACACCAATATCTTTCCACACCTCATCACCAATATAAGCCTTATACCCTCCCATGACTCTTTCCGCTCTCCTCCTGTCTTCCAATGAATCCCATTCCAACTCTTTTATCATATCGGTTACTGATTTTATTCTACGGTTATTTCCAGAAACAAATATAGCAGCCCTTCATCTCTTGTATTTGATACCCAAACTGTGAGTCCCATACTACAGCACCATATTCAAACAATGGTATGACCAAAGTTTTATAACCCAGTTCCTTTACTTCTCTCGTACAATCCCTCATCACTTTCTCCAACAAGTGAATGTTTTTTTAAACCTTATGCTACTACCTGTCCAATGTGTCCTGCCAAATTGAGCTTGTTATCAAATGTTATTCCAAGATATTTACATTTCAAGTCTTCAAGAAGCAATTCTTTAAACACCTTGTAGTCAACCTTGTAATCAACCTTTAGTTTTTTATTTGTGCATCTAATAAGTTGACACTTCGTTGCATTTATCTTCATTCCACGTTTACCAACACAACTAGTTATCCTATCCAGATCATCCTGTAGGTGTTGACAGTTCTCTATGGTTTTTGATCCTTTCATACAGCATTATGTCATCTTCAAATGAATAGCATAGGTATCAATACTCTATCCTGTGACACTCCCATTCTTACTTCCACTTCTTTTGATACTGCATTTCCTACTCAAACTTTTCGTTTTCTACCTTATAAATATTCATCTATCCAGCAAATCACTTTCACATCCCCTCTAATAGTTTTTACTTTATTTAACGCTATTTTATGGCTCACTCATTCAAAGGCCTTTGTGGAATTTTATCAACTCGGCCTCCCTCGTCCATTTCATCCGAAATAACTTACATATTTCATACTAACTGAGATTGGCATGAATATCCTTGCCTAAAGACATGTTCCCGACTTGAAAACCACTTACTCTCCTCACATATATTTCTTATGTGGTTGTATATCAGTCTCTCCATTTACCTGCCACTAATGTCAAACCAATTGGTCTATAATTTTCGACTCTATTTCTCACCACCTCCTTTATATACTGGTACTAGTATCGCACTTTTCCATTCTTAGGTATCATATTAGATACTAACCCAACTTCAAGGGAACATATCAGTGAAACGTACATGAAGATCAGTGGAAAAACTCCATTAAAAAAGGAAATTTCCAGTGCTTGAGCACTGATGTTTATTTACACTGAAGAGCCAAAGAAACTGGTACACCTGCCTAATATCGTGTAGGGCCCCCGGGAGCACGCAAAAGTGCCGCTACAAGACGTGGCATGGACTCGACTATTCTCTGAAATAGTGCTGGAGGGAATTGACACCATGCATCTTGCAGGGCTGTCCATAAGTCGGTAAGAGTACGAGAGGGC
>CM061921.1:103256308-103282571 GCA_031002005.1 Vandiemenella viatica
CACAGTTATCCACACAAAACATTAGACACGTAAACAAACTTCTATCATTGGGACAGTGGAGGGAAAGCATCCCCGTTAAAATTCCCCAAGGAAAAGCACTCAATTAACGGTTGAGGAGAAATCTTATAGCTGCAGAAAATAAGAATGAGGTAGGAAAAGACATTCACTTATATACGTTGGGAAGTTCATAAAACTAGTTACAGAAGTTAATACTTCCTAAAATGTAATTAAATAAGTCTTAAGAGGTTAGTTACTAAATTTGAATGCAATTTACGACTTCCTAACTGCCAAATATGCCCATAGTTTCAAAAAAATAGTACTTCACACTAGTGATAGTGAACGATGGAAGCTATCCACCTAATTAGTATGGTTTCGCAGTCGTAATTTACCAAGACCGCCCTCGAAGAACCATGGCGGTTATTAACACTGCCACACTAATTAGTGATTACGCCCGTGTTTTTGGATGAGTCTGGCCCAGTGGACATTACTAAATACAAGCGAGCCGTCAACCTAGATAATTTTGATGAATATATGTAGTTAATTATGTCGCCGTCCGGCATCGAGATTTGGGTTTTCCATGGTTTCCCCAAATTACTCCAGGCGAATGCCGGGATGCATCCTTCAAAAAGGCCATGGTCGAATTACTTCCAGTTACTTTTCCCCAGTCCCATCACGCCTCTAATGACCTCGACGTCGACGAGGCGTAGAACCATAAATAAATAAAGAATTATGTAATAACCAACAAACGGAAGGTTACGAAGTCAAAAATAAAAAAAAAATCGCTGTTCCGATAAAATACCAATGAATTTAATAAACTCCGCTCATTGAAACACATTTTTACCCAATCATATTACATCCAGACATATATCCTAACTCATTTAATAAATCATTACAGTTTGTTTACAGTGACGCACAAACTCGCGTATGCCGTATGCGACATTACGCGGTGCAACAACCCGCTCACTCGCTCGGCCAACGCCCAGTCAGAGATACTACAGTACAAAGACAATAAACTAACTATGCAACCCGAATAAAATGCGCACTATTATCTGTGGAAATTCGGAAATAATACAACTGGTTACAACAGGTTACAGACATTTATACAATTACTAGGAACGTTGCGAAGGTAAACAACCAAAGAGGTTCACTGACCACTGAGCACAAATAATTACAAACCATTGTCCTATAACAAACATTTAATGAACATTTAATTTGTAATAATAAATATTGAGGTCAATAATTGAGATAAAAACTATCCTATCTTTTAAGTTGTAACAAATTACACACAGTAAGCCAAATTTCATCAAAATCGGTTAAGTAGTTTTGGAGTTTATCTCGGACAAACATCGTTACACGAGATTTTTATATATATAAGATTTACGACATTTAAATTAACCAAATCATAAAACAATTCAATAATAATAATAATAAATAAATAATTGGTGGGGTGGGTTATGATAATGTCATGATTTTTTCCCCTTCACTTCCTTAACCCAAAGCTTTTCCCTGTAATTTCAATTACCAAATTTCAAGGAAAAAAATCTTTCACAGAATGAAATATATTCTGAAGCCGAATTTTAGGTGATGTGGAGCTGTCAGGATTTAATTTCCGTTGACAAGCTATTGAATGAAGAAATAACATTCCGACTAGTGTAATTCATATTGGGTTTTATGCTGTATCTTGATAATTTACTTATTGGCTAACGTACAAATTTAGTTCTTCCGTATTTTTCGGGTTAACAGACGACACACAAGACAAACCTCGCACCAGTACAAATCAGCAGTTAAACTGCCAAACAGTTTCAACGAGTCGAACGAATAGACCATCTTGTTTGAGATTTCCAAGCGATTTGCCGTTAAGTTATTTTTATACCAACAACAAATCTTCTAACGACTGATTCTACAAATTACACACCATTTCATTAGATGACAGATATCGTATTGTGGGAAGTTATTTTAGATTTTAATTTCATCTCACCTATAACGCTATAAATACATCCAATTAAATGTTTACAGAGCTCAAATGCGTTATATTTATCATAAAGGTTTTCTATTACCACTGGGGAATTATAAAAAGTGACCCAAGTAAATCCTTTGCAAGAAAATAATTTATGTGTAACCCTAATTACCTGACTTGCTGGGCAGTGGCAAAAGTAGTTCTAATATTCAGCAATAGCTTATTAATCAACTGTTTTACTTTCTTCTGTTTATTTACACAGCTTTTCAGTAAAGTTACTCGTCATGGATTTATTGTTTACCTTCCTTTCACAGACTGTAAAATTTGATGCTAATTGTGAATACTAATAATAATAAGGGTGAGATATACTGATAATCTCATGTGATAACAGTGTTTTATTATTCCGCACTGAAACTGTATGTACGTAATTCTAAATGGGTATTACTTGAGTCTCAGTTTAGTTTATGGTATGAAAGATTGTCCAAATTCTCTGTGTAACTTTTTATCCTTAAAGAAGAAGAAAGTGTCACCGTCTTTGTGTTAGACTTCTAAGCATCTGAATTGATATTTCACTTATTAATAGCATATTTTGGAGGCAGGAGTGATGAAGCAATTCACCAGTTACCAAAAAAGTAAATTTGTCACCGAAGCAAGCTCTCAGCCCAATTTCTGTGGTAAGGATTATTTGAGACACTTCTGGTGTAATTCAGCTACACGCTGCTGGAACAGAAGTAACACACTTCATTCTAAGTATTGCAAAAGAGTGGACACTAATTTTAATTCCATGGCAAATATTCAGTATCTGTAAGGTTTCACCTAGAATTTACAGTTTTAACAGCACAAAATTTTTAAACAAGGTTTGATTTAAGAGCTTCTAATAATGCGATGCTGACATTTGGATGATTCGCGATGGCAAAATAATCCAGAATATAGTGAAGGCACTAACTGTAGTGAGAAATTTTGCCAAATATACCTAGTGGTCTACAAATAAAACTTAGGTTTTTCTTGATATCACTATCTTCTTAATTTTATCTTTAAAATTTTTTGTGATTCTACTTCTGTCAAATGCAAAGCTTTCTAAATGAATAACATCTTCTCATTTTTATGTGTTATTAATTAAAATAAATCTATGTAGTTGTACATATTGCAAAACGGGACTTTTCAATTGTCTTTATTTAAAAATTTGCTAATCCTGCGTTAAGATTTTCTAAAGCAAATAGAAAGAAAATCTGTGTCGACCTGTGTAAAGCACAATACTCGGGTAATCATGGATTTCCGGATCAAGTCTTGTTCGTGCTAAACAATAGCCTCTCGCATAATGACCTCACCATATCAGACTTATAGAATGACGCGGTTACACGGAAACTGAAGACAAACATTAGTGTAATATCGCTTTAATTAATCCATAGTTAAATAAAATCCGAGCAAGGATTAAAGAAGTAGCATCCGCGACTGAAGGCGACTACAAGCCGTTTTTAAAATAATCTGTAAACCATATTATCTTATTTGTGGTGTGTAAAATGATACTGCTTAAGCGAAATCTCGTAACAACCGACAGGAATCTAAATCGAGGAGACTTGTCTGCTCTCTCTATCTGAAGGAATTTGTCTCCCGTCAAGATTCTACCTGCAGATAACTGTTCACCCATTTAATCATGACACGTCGTGTTTAATTAGCACATGGTTGCTGGTGCATCTAATATCCCTGTTATTGCTTAAAGAGCTTTGAAGTCGATATCAAAAGAAATTACCTGTAGTATGAAACATATTTCTAGCCTTAATGTGATTTCATTACCAACTCTCATTAGTTCATTTGTGTAAAAATCTATAATAACGATACATGTTTTCATGTGGTCATAAGTGCAGCAGACGAGAGAGAAGTTGAATATTTATGAACGTGACCCATTCTATTACGAATGATGGTAACGGTAAAATATTGTGAAACGTAGGAGAGCGTATGAGTGGAATGTTCTTTGAATGTTCTTGTGAGCAGTAATAATCTTTCCTAGTATTTGGGCTAAAGAAAGATTTAGAAACATTATTTTGGACTGGAAAATTTTCTCCGAACCTGGTACAGATTCTGATAAGTGAAGCCATTTAGAAAATAGGTAGTAAAATGATATCACATGAAACAGAAATTTCAGAAACTGCTTGAACCAAGAAAATATACAGTGAAGAGAAACACAGTAATGTATGTTGAGAAAATTTATGCGTAAATCCAGGTAAACGAAGAGATTGGCGTTAAAATACCCTAAATTTTCAAAATTTAGGACACCAGAGCTGACCCCCAAAATTTTTGGAATGGCTATACAACTGGAGAATTCATCCATTAAATTATAACTGTTTCACATTGTGATAATAAGAGAGATAACGATTGTTTGTTTTTTTATTTTCCTTTTCTCTCTCTTTTTTTTATCTGCTTAACGTCTCTCTAACAGCGAGGTCTTTAGAGACAGGAAAGGATGGGGGGCAAGGAATGGGAAGGAATTCGGCCATGGCCTTCTGAAGGAAGCATCCCGGCATTTGCCTGGAGTGATTTGGGAAAACATGGAAAACCCAAATCTGGTTGCCCGGATAGGGATTCGAACCGCCGTCCTCCCGAATGCGAGTTCCTTTTCTCACTCGTATGTGTTATCATCGCCAGCAAGTTCTTCTAATATGCTCTTCGTCTCTTTTTGAGTAAATGTATAATATTAGACATTCCAGTAGTACTAATAGCGTTTTATATTAGGATAATAATTTTTCTTGATAAATCTATAAATACCCCAGTCTATTCAAAAACTGTAACTAAAAGAAGGAGAAATATGACTACAATCAAGTTTATTCCACAGGTTATGTACATGGCAACATACAAATGATTGTAGTTACAGAACTGTACATGCACACTGAGCGAGAGAATTCAGTATGGTGGGAAGCCGCCACGTGCTGCTGACATCGTTGCACGGAATCAGAGAGAGTCTGGATATCCTGCTGGGGAACACACTGCCACTCGGTACACAAAGCATTGACAGTGGGTGTAGGAAGACCAGAACTAACTAGTTGCCAACCAATCATATCACAGATATGTTCGATGGATGAAATGTCAGACGAAATTGAAGGCAAGGGAGGCAGTGGTACCCGCCGTTCTTCCAAGAAAGCTTGCAAACTCCTCGCCTCATGTGGCCGGGAATTGTCCTGCTGAAATATGGCATATCGAGCTGCCTGCAGGAGAGGCAGTGGCTTGGGCTCTAATACCTCCTTGATGTATCTAGCGGTTGCTATTCAGATTGCCTTTAACACATAAGAGGAGAGATCGCGTCAATACTTTAGGACAAGTTGGAGTGGGACTCCTACGAAAACACTACATTTTGCAATTCATCATGCAAGTGACGGCGTTCATATGACCATTGCAGTCTGACGCGTTGGTGGTTTCTGGTCAATGGAAGCCGACTTAATGGCATATATTCCATCTGTCCAGCCCTCATCAGATGGCGTCGAACTGTCGACGCAGACATTACCACACCCGCTGCAGTGCTCCAACGTGGATCCAACGCTGTGAACGAAGCTGTTCTGTCGGTTACAGTCAAGAGAAAAAGGTGGCGGTCATCCAGTTTGATCCAGTAAACTGCTAGTCATGTACGACCCTCTTCAACCTACTGGTTCCACATGCGCATCACCGTCGTAGCAGTGAGCCGCAATGTCACGGTACGAAAAACCATTTTCAAGAGACTAATCATAGTGCGACCTTCGAACCCACTCACATGCTTAAATTGGGTCCATTGACTTCGGTGAGTCATACCAGCATTTGTTCGGTCATTTCCACTACGGTTGTATCGGAAGTCTACTTTGCGGATGCGGATGTTCAGTGCTTGACATCCGCGGATGCGGATGTTTTGCGAAGGTTGAAAAATAAATTTATAATAAATTTAGATTTTAATATTTTATCAAAAATAAATTTAAAATCAAAATAAGTAGTCTATATAATTTATGCCAAATTTTATCTTTTTTTATAAGTAAATTCTATTTCCCTATATTACTGCGATATTGATTTATTTTTTTCCTCATGATTTAACAACAAAAAGCGGGGGGTGATTTCACAAGTTAATTAAATTATTTACTTAACTATGTACACGTCTAAAAACCAGTCTTTGTCATATGAACTTTGCGGAGTTCGTGGCGCGACTAAATCAATCGTCAGCACAAGGCCACGCAACCGCGCATCTCCGTGCTTGCTTTATTTTTTTTTTTTTATGGCTTTACGCCTTGTCGACATCGAAGTCATTAGAGGAGGCAAAGGATGGGGGCTATAATCGGGAAACAATTCGTTAATGGCCTTTTAAAGAAAGCATTTTCCTGCAGTGATTTGGGAAACCATGGAAACCCCAAATCTTGATGCTTGGTTGGGGATTCGAACCCGCGTCCTCCCGAATGCGAAGTCAGAGCGTTACCGCTCACCCACCACGCTCGGTTCCGTGCCCGTCACCCGCCTTCCCATCGCTATAGTGTCCCATTGACAGTACAACTTATCCCCATCCGGGCATCCAGATTTGGGTTTTCCATGGTTTCCCAAATCACTCCAGGCAAATGCCAGGATGCTTCCTTCAAAATGGCCGAATTCCTTCCCATTCCTTGCCCCCCATCCTTTCCCCGTCTCTAAAGACCTCGCTGTTAAGAGACATTAAGCAGTTAAAAACAAAACAAAACAGTACAACTTGTGAGACCTACGATGTTCCGATTTTTGATAAAGAAATCTTGATGAGCCGTGAAAGGGGTTTAGGACGTGTTGGATATTATTGAACCCCAAGCAACTAATTCTCGTCCTTTCTGTCCAAAAAGCTACGGATATTGGAGGAAGTTATTGGAAGAAACACCCTACGAGTGTGGGATAATGACACATGGTGTGCCGCGAGAAAGTATGAGTGGAATGGATAGCGTGGAACATTTTGTTGGGCCGCCTCTATTAGCGTGACTGGTGAGCGTATCCTGCGCTAGTTTCGCACGGACGTCTTATAAGTTGAACCGTGAATACGCCGCTTTAGCTTACAAGCAAATTCAAACTTGTAAATTCGTCGCTTAAGTAATGACACCGTTCAGTTCATTGATACTTTTACTGCAAGATCGCCAGGAAAAAAAAACACTACTTTGTTGTTAGCTAAGTGACGATGGGCAGAATCTCGTATAAAGAGAAAAGAATAATATATTTTGCAATGTAAACAAAACATACATTCGCATTAAAAATTGCGGATGCGAAAGCAATATGCAGGAGGATTTCAAGCGAAAGTTCCGCACTTGCGGATGCGGATATCCGTTATATCCCTAGTTTCCATCTCGTTTGACCACTTTGCATGGATTGAGCGTGGCGTATCGCTGACCTGTCCGGTAACACAAAAGATGGAACTGTTGGGTCTACGTGCACGCCATCTCTCTGTATTTTTAATCACTTATTGCGGTACCACTGTTCTACACATATTCTGATTTTGGCTGTCACAATTTCCACAAACAATAGTATATAATAAAACTGTGATCGCGAAAAAAAACAGTGCATTTGAGATTTTCTTCTTTTTAAAAAAAATGTATTGAGGGTAGAATTAATAGAATAGATATAGAAAACGAATCAACTGGTTCTTTTTATTACTATTGTTGTTATTTGTGTCTGTCTGTCTGCATGTTTGGATGAACGGGTTTCATACAAAAATTATTCACGGGATTTTGTTTAATGTACAGCCCATGATCTCTCTGGTAAAACTTGGTACGTTTGATTCCAATGTAATGTTGAAAAACTAGCAAATTAAAATTAAAAAAATATACAATTTTGGTTGAACGTGATTTTCGCACGAACTGCTGGTTGTATTTTGATGGGGTTTAATATGTTATGTTGCATTTTGATTATTATTATTATTACTCCGCGATTCACTAAAAGTGTGTGGCGGAGGTTGCATTGCACCTATCCGAAAGGGTAATAGTTTGGAATGGATATACCGGATACGGCAGGAGGCACCCATGGGCTATTGTGAGGAACCATCCCAGCATTCGCGTGGAGTGACCTTCTCTAATGCATCCATTAACCCCTTCTGATTCGGACCCCATACAGAACAACAATATTCTAAGTGAGGCCGCACTAGTGACTTATATGCAGTCGATTTAACTTCCGGAGTGCATTGTTTTAAATTCCGACCTAGAAATCAGAGCATACGATTTGCTTTCCCAATTACATTCTCGATATGCTCATTCCACGACAAATTATTACGAATTGTTACCGCTAGGTATTTAGCGGAATCTACCGTTCTAAGGACAGTACCATCAATTGTATATTCAGAGCTAAATGGTGTTACCTTTTTACTTACACGCATGATTAGGCACTTTTTAGCGTTTAACTCCAAGTGCCAGTCTTTACACGACGCAATTATTTTCATAATATCGTCTTGTAACAAGGCGCAGACTTCCTGGGTTTTGATTTCACTATAAATAATAGCATCATCGGCATGTGAGAGTGTGGATAATTGTTTGGCAGTAATTTTTAGTAATACAAAAGTATCTTAAGGTATCTCTCCCAGCACATCAACCATTTTCCACGTTGAGATAGAAAGAATTCTAAATCCTCTATCTTATTGTTCTACTTTGTCATATCGCATTGCATCTCATTTGCCACTCATATTTTTACTTTCTAATACGGGCCATTCAACTTTTTTTTAAAAAAAGCAGCTGTATACTCATTTAGTTCGATCAAATCTACTCCGGTGGGAGGCAGAATCAAATACCAACCCGGCCATATTGATTTTATTTTCAGCCAATCACCCCAAGCGAATGTCGGAATGGTTCTCTGAGAAGGCCATGGTCGAATTGCTTCCCATTACATGTCACTTTTCATTGACATGTGTATAATAAAACTGATCAAATAAAGCATTTCAGGTATTTTTATGACTACAATTCATCTTTCTACCGAGACTTGTAATATTATATGTGGCAGGATATTCACTATGAGTACGGTCTATGGAACGTGGAACAGTCAACACCGTAATGGTAGAACAGGCCCGTGGAACTACAGAGTTTTTTTTTTTTTTTTTTTGCTATGGGTTTACGCCTCGTCGACGTCAAGGTCATTAGAGGCAGGAGAGGACTGGAAGAAGCAACGGGAAGAAGTTCGGCGATGGCCTTTTGAAGGAAGCATACCGGAATTTGCCTGGTGTGATTTGGGGAAACCATGTAAACCCAAATCTGGATGCCCGGACGGGGATTCGAACCTGTGTCCTGCCGAATGCGAGGCCAGAGTGGTAACGCTAACCCATCATGCTCAGTCTCTGCAAAGTAACACTTTGGTTACAGTCGTAAGTCGGCGATCATTTACACGATTTTCTTCAAATAGTAATACACAACCAGAACAGAAGAGTTGGAAGCATGGCCGTCTAAGCCTATGAGCCACAGACCTTACACCCACAAAGACACTCAATTAGCTCGTGTTTATAATGTTAAGAAAAATCCTGTTATATTCTATAATGACAAGCTTCCACTTTTTACGAAATACGTTGGAAGGGCAATTCCATCAATGGATGTAAGTAAATGCATTGCTGTATTTTTATGTTGTTTCAGATGAGCTTCCACACTGAAAGATGTTTTTGTTCATATAACTCTTAAAAATTTTATGTGCAACAAATGTTTTAACTGGTGAAATGTGTATTTATAATTAGTATTTCCACGTAAAACTCACTCTCCGAATATTTATTAAATAATATTTGAATTTAAAATATTCACTCTCCTTGTTTAAATCTACTTCGTAGGGAATTTATCACCATTAAAGTATTATTAGAACGGTGTATCAGTTGCTAAATGCTATCAGTATTACACGGAAGATACGCCTAATTTAAAGCAGGAAAGTGTGTTTTAATGACATTTCGACGTTTTCCGGGCGAGGTGAGTTTCCATTAATTCTGTTCGTTACAGGGCGGAGCTCAGATAACCGGGGGCGGTATTAAAACGTCAGACGGTGGAAGATTTAAGAGTAGGCTGGGAGCCGAGTGAATTAACAACTACATCACGGGATGCGCTTATGAATTACTAATGAAGCAGGCATCTAGTCTAGTTTACTGACGCTAAACATTGTTATTCTTGCTTAAGCCTTCATAGTGTTTTGCCACTCCTTCCCTCCAACCAAACTTTATCTATCCTACACTTTACTTCGCGAAAAGTATTCAATATTATTATTGGGAAACTTTATTCTCAGTATAAAAAGATACACATTACCATGTTTTGTGCTCATACGTACGTGTTTGTATTAATATATCTTGAAGTGTGTCATCTACATCTACATCTACATATATACTCTGCAATTCACAAAATTGTGGGTGGCAGAGGGTGCTCAGCACCAAACCTAATCTCTTTGTTGTGCATTCCAATCCCTAATGGTACGAGGGAAAAAAGAATTCATATAAGAATCAGTGCGGCACCTTATTTCTCTAATTTTATCTTTCCTGTCATTCCAACCCAAATAGGTTGGTGGACGAAGTATTTCACTACACTCAAACAATATTTGTGTAAATCTGAAGTAGCATAGAGAAATAAAATTTGTTTGAATCAGTTCTCTGTCGTTATACTCGTAGTTTGAAAGGATGCCTAGCCTTGCTGTTATTACTAATTTTGGTTTCTTGGATTTCTACAGTTTGCGTTTTGATTCAGCGTTACTGTGTATACGCCGGTTGCACCTATTCCAGGAAACACGACATTTTATAGAGATAAGGACAGAAACCTGATTTAAATCGAATTAACTGCCCAACAAATGGAATTTTCAGTCAGTTATAAATAATAAAGATATATATTTGACGTGTAATTATATAATCTTAGCTTGCGGTCTTGATCCTCGAGAATATACATAAAAAATTACGTTCTTCAACGGAATTGTTTCAATCTGCTTTATTGTACGGTTTAGCCTTCAGCTGCAATTGATATCTGCAAAATTTTCGTTTTGTACTCTCTTATTTCTCGGAATAAAACTTAAGTTATAGCAAATTTTACAAAGTTCAAATCATAGCTGCATAAAATTGAATATAAAAACTGATTATTCAAAGAACAATGTTGACTTATCATGTCAAAGTTTTACTTATTACTCACTCTGAATGAATAAAATAATTTCAGTGAAAAACTCCACAGTAAAAGTGAAAACTTTGAACTTTACGTAAGAACTTGGTGGGGAATTCTACGCTTCAGACCCGATTTATAGATGCTTTCGTCTAAAGCTAATGTACGGAGGAGTTAGTTTTTACTGTTGGCTCTCTTCCAAAAAATATTTCAGCCTTCTTTTATTCACGAAAGCTGTTCTCAACTTTTTATCCAACCATCGTGTTAGAGGAGGCATTGCAGAGGTGTTGCACATTTTGTTACATCTTATAAGGGCATGTTACAATTCTCATTTTGTTTTGCTAGATGTTCAACGTGTTTCTTCTTCAAGTTCTGGAAAGTTCCAATTTTATTTTCTTTATAATCTTCGGTCAGTAACTAGATCATAGAATAAGCAGCTCCACACTGTACATCATTTACCTATCTATCGATATTCAACGGCAATTCTGTCAGATGGGAATCCAGTTTTGCTGAAAGAAACATGAACTCTATACAATGATGGAAAACGCCCTTAACATGTTTGTGCGAATCCATACAAGTATCCATTATACGTTTTTGGTTACGCTTTTTTAATGGAAAATAATTTTGCTGTTTCATCCAGAAATTTGTATCACGCCCAGAACATGAACAGAGAGATCTATCTTCTTGACCAGCTCTTAAAAATATATAAAATCAAGGATGCCGCGATTTTGTTAGAATTTCCTTTTCTTTGTTAAACGGAAATTTTTCGAACTGGCAGTATTTTTCGTATTCTATATAACTCATTTGGTACGATTAATGAAAATATCAGTAAAGGACACAAAGTGTTATAAGATCCTTTTCTTAATATATCTAATCGAGGATATTGATAAAATAATGCAGATCGTTACGATACTTGTGTTAGTATTAGCATATCATTGCGTTTCTTCAATAGAATTCAATTTAGTTTGTAAGTGTCACAAACTGATCAGTTGTTCTATAATGTACTAGTAAAACTACCGTCGATTCTAACGTATATATTAAAAGTCATAATTGACGCCATTTCTCAAATCTGGTGAATGTAAACGTTTGAATCTGGCATCCTGAAGGACACTAATTGTGACATTTTTGTGTAATAGCGACTCCAATCTGCATTAAATCTTTATATATAAAGGTGAATGTATGTTTGTTTGTTTGTTTGTTGGTTTGTTGATTTGTTTGTTCTTCATACAAATCCACAGTTTTTATCCGTTTTCGATGAAACTTTGCACACTTATCCTTTGAAACAAGGAGAAAAATACTGGCTAAATTTGGTTGAAAAATTATCTGTATAAATAACACATTTGTCTCATAACTTCGAAATACGGCGGTAGACTGACACGTTGGATGTGGACGACTCCGTACCGGGTTTCCACGTAGTGGCCTGGCAGCTGAGTGGCTAAAGCGCTGGCTTACGAACTTCGTGATCTCCGGTTCAAATCTACGTCGGGGATAAGATTTTTAAAAATTGTTTTTCATCGTAAGAGTCAGGCCTGGGTCGTAGGTTATTCGGATTGAATGTTAAACTGTAGATATTAGAAAGTTAGGGGTGCAATGCGAGGCAAATCGTAGGTAGTCTTGCAATGTTGTAGGTGTACACTTTTTTACGTTATAATGATCCCTCAGGTGTTGTTCACAGTCAGTGTTTGAGTGTGAACCACAGTAATATTATTATAAATACGGAAGTAAGTCTCTGTCTTTTTGTTACGTTTTGACGACTAAATGGCTATATCGTTGTGATGTAATTTTATAAGGAAATGTGTATGAAGGGCACAGGATATTTTTTGCAGTATGATTAACAGTTGTAGTCACGAAATTTTGAGATCTTATCGAATAGTGACAGAAATATGTTGGAAATTAATTCTCTTCAAGAGGCAGGTTCGACGGTAGAATGATAGCTTTCCTGTCATATTATGCCAACTCGATATTGTTTGGGACTAATCCTTCGTTACCAACAAATTACTATATTTAATTCTGACAAAAAAATTCTTAATCCACGCGTACGAAGTCGAGGGTACGAGGCTAGTAGAATATAAAATCTTCGATTATTGTGTAGTTCACACATCGCCCACTAGGGGCGTGGTACTCAGCGGAGAGCCAAGGATATTGCAAGGACGAATCAGGGGAAATGTTCCGTGAGGCCATGAGTAAAAAAGTGGTAAGAGGGAAGAAAGTATGTGAAGTGTATAATATGGTGAAACAGAAAATTTGCGCCGGGTCTCAATGTATACTCTATGATTCAATAAATCGGAATCCCTTGCGGATAAAACATATGGTAGTCGTAATCGGACGTTTTCAGTAAATATATTACGTCACGGTCAAACAGATTCAGGAGTCATGGTCTAAACTGTAAAACATACTCAGGAGCAGACAAAGACTCTGACCATAATCTGATAGTTATGAAGTGCAGGCTGAAATTCAAGAGAATAAAGAAGCAATACAAGCAGAACAGGCTGGATGTGAATAAATTGAAACAATTTATCGCGAGAGAAAAGTTTGTAGACAAGTAGACTTGGGTCTAAGAAGTAACTCTGAAAGGAGCTCAACCGAAGAAGAATGGAATACATTAAAGACCCGAATAACGAAAGCTGGTAAAGAAATATTAGGCTTTAGGGAACAAACCACCCGAAAACCTTTGATCACAAAAGAAAATTTGGAGTCGATGGATCAGAGGAGAAGGCACCAAAATGCTCAGGATGAAGCAGGAAGAGAGCAATACAGACAACATAGAAATCAAATAAACAGGAAATGCAAAGAAGCAAAAGAAAGATGGCTGCAAGAAAAGAGGGAAGAAGTAGAAAAGGAAATGGTCGTAAGTAAAATAGAGGTGACATATAGGAAGATCAAACAGAATTTTGGTGAAATGAAGAAAAGAGGTATAAACAATAAAGCTGCCTATGGGAAATCTCTTTTAAGTTCAGTTCAGAAGATAGAATTAACCGATGGAAGGAATACATAGAGAAACTGTATGATGGAGATGATTTGAACAAGAGTGTATTGGAAAAAGAAGTTTATATCGACATTGATGACTTAGGTGATCCTGTTTTGATAGCAGAATTTGATAGAGCTTTGAATGATTTGAAATCAAATAAGGCAGTTGGAATTGATGAGATTCACGAAAAACATGTGAAATTCCTAGGAGAAGAAGAAACCTAAAATTTATTCAAACTTATATCAAAAAGTTATGAAACAGGAGAGATTCCCACTGATTTAAATAAAAGTGTCATCTTCACACTGCCGAAGAATGCACAAGCTGACAGATGTGTGAATTATCGCACTATAAGACTAACATCAACCACATGCTTAAAAATTATTGACCAGAACAAGACACAAGAACCGCGGAAAGGGATAATAGACGAAGTGAACTTTGGGTTTAGAAAAGTCCGCGGTTCAAGAGAAGCGATTCTAGCGTTAAGATTAATACTTGAAGGGCGGATCAAGAAAAACAAAGATACTTTCGTGGCGTTTGTTGATTTAGAGAAAGCTTTTGATAATATTAAGTCAAGTGGCGGATCCAGGATTTTGGTTTGGGAGGAGCTTGATTGCATTTATACTCTCCTCAGATAATGTGTGCAGAAATAATCTCATGTCAACATCTTATTTAAATTACCGCCCTTAAATGATCAGTAGAGATATATGTATACAGTATAAAAAAAAAAAATCTTTATAAGAATCAAGTGTCTATAATAAAAGTAGAGAATCATGAGAGACACGCAACAGTTAAAAAGGGTATGAGACAAGGCCTCAGCAATAGTTACATCTGCATCTGGTGGACGATAGAAATACCCTATTACAAGTTTCGTCCTAGCTACTTGAGTGTAATACATAGGATTTCACAGACCGTATCGATATCTATTTCGTTACACGACTGGTTTTTTGTAACAGCTATAAATACACCGCCTCCATTAGAATGCAACCTATCTTTACGGTAAACGTTCATGTTGTTGTTAAAAAATTTTGCTGAACTTATAGCCGGTTTTAACCAGCTTTCAGTAGGGCCTATGTAACAGATGCTACCAGATGGTCACTCCCCAATTACGAAGTTAATTAATTTGTAAATATTATTTAGTTAAGTGTTGTTAATTATGATGTAAATATTGATTGTAATAATGTATATAATGTAATTACGAAGCTCGATAAATCCACAGATTACCAAACACATTGTCAGTGGGTAGTGTAAGTACGTCTTTGGAAATATAGGATAGAAAATCTTTGGTTTGGTGTGGGACACACAGAGAAAAGAAACTGAGGAAGATGTGTGTGTCTGAAGGCTTTGGACTGCGAGTGTCGCTGTAGCAATATATGGATGTATTAATTATTCGAGAAGAGATATATTGTAATTGTGTTTTTTGTATCGAGTGTCTGCGAGCTAAAGTTTCGTTATTAAAACAGTTCGCGTTGTAATTTTTTGTAGAATTAGCGACCCGTTGATTGCGGTATTTTATGACGATTGAATATTATAATATTTAAAGAAGTGACCTCTACTCTGTTTACTTGGGTCATATATAGGGCCACGTCGTCATAGGACCTTCAGAGTTACGAGCAAGTTAATTAGTGGAGTTTGCTCGTCTTCGATTGGATAAATTTTACTTTTATGGAGGTTACAAGTACCTAATACAATATCTGCTTCTGTACTACTAAAAACGCTTTCAAGCTCAGACTGCTTGTTACAAATACTTCTACAGTTGATAACGAGTACTTTAAATGGTCGAGATAATTTTACGCTACTCCTAACATGGTGTTGAATTGAATTGGGCTGCCCGTAACTCTTCCTCGCGCAGCCTAAACAAAAACCCAGTGCACTCCACACGGCCCCTGCCACCCATGTAGCCGATTCACGTGTGTAGTGCACACCTGATCTATCCAAGGGAACCCTACACAACTCGACCCCAGGGCGAAGATCTAACTAAACTAGGAATCTATTCACGGATGAACATTAATATCAAGAAAATTATAAGAATACTCCGACTGTTTTTTTCTTTGAGAAAAACCTGTACACTTAGGTTTTGCTAGTGCAATTCGCGATAGTAATACAAGGAGTAGATAAAAAGTTTGTAGAAATTACAATAATTGTCAAGTGTATAGTAGAAATAAAATTCCCTAATCTTCATGCTTCAATGCCCTGCCGCAAAAAAAAGGTATAAAAATGATTTTTGTGTCCAAAGTGAAATAGTTTCCTCCGCATAATGCGTTTTATTCTCATTAAAAGAATTTTGTTTTTGCAATTAGATAACAAAACAGGACTGGGAAAGTAATAAGTATGTCACAAAAAAATATGTTTATATAAAAAATGATTATTTTGAGTCTAAACTGAAATAGTTTCCTCTGCATAATCCATTTTATTCTCATTAAAAGACTTTTGTTTTTGTAGTTAGATAATGAAAGAGGACTGGGAATGTAATAAGTATGTTACAGGAGATGAGACTTTTTAATATATATATATATATATATATACGCGGTTTTGAA
The DNA here is from genome assembly GCA_031002005.1 of Vandiemenella viatica. Taxonomy (NCBI): domain Eukaryota; kingdom Metazoa; phylum Arthropoda; class Insecta; order Orthoptera; family Morabidae; genus Vandiemenella; species Vandiemenella viatica. The sequence goes on from CM061921.1 coordinate 103,272,815, forward strand.
ACGATAGTATAATAAATCTTCTCCTTGCAAGGGTACTGTGTTGAACTTACTAAACGTACAGCACGGTTCCGGATTTGACAGGTTACTCAGAAAATTTCACCAGGTAAGTGAATGTTGTAATGGGTTTCTCTCACGATCTGTCTCAGAGGATTACACAAAACAGTATGGTTCACGAGAAACTGAGTTTATTCACAATCAAAAGACAGAATTGTTGTCATTGTAAGTTTAAAAATTCTTGACAGTTATTCAATCGACACTGAAGTCTAGGTTTGGCTGGCTCGTTCATCTGTTTCTATTGCTTAAACTTTAATTCGGTAATTTCTCGGGTGTTATTACATATTTCCAAAAGCGGCTCCTTGGCGGAAGATACACTAGCAGTGAATGAGCTGTGCAGATGACAAAGTAGCGTGCCAGCCACCTCACAGGGAACACCGAGAGTGGTGGGTGAGCGGTTAACGCTCTGGCCTCGCATTCGGGAGAACGTCGGTTCGAATCACTGTCCGGGCATCCAGATTTGGGTTTTCTATGGTTTCCCCAAATCACTCCAGGCGGATGCCAGGATGTTCCTTTCAACAGGCCATGGCCGAATTCCTTCCAGTTCCTTGTACCAAGTCCTATCCCCCCTCTAATGACCTCGACATCGACGAGGCTTAAAACCATAAACAAAAAAAAGCACAGTGGACAATCTCAGTAGCGGTCAGGCACAGCTGCCGACACAGATTCGGCCAGACGATCACCTGCAGCAAGGATCGATCCAATGGGGGGGGGGCCTAGGGGGCTCAAACCCACCCCCCAAAAAAAGTATCGAGGTCCACCCCAGACTTTGGAAACCTCTTTTTTTTTTAATTCTACAGATTCGAGGCCCGAGGAGAGTTATACAGACTACCATGGCCCAACTAAAGCCCCCTCCCCCAAAAAACCAAAATCCACTCAAGTCAAGTGCCCTCCAAGCAAAAGTCCGCTCAAGCCCCACCAAAACCAAAATCCTGGATCCGCCCCTTGCTTGCACCAGCCGCGCAACTGACCCCGACGAAACTCTTCACCAGTCTCGTAGCCCTCCAAAAACGTTGATAGGACGAATACATGAAACAGATTCAAAAAAACACATCGGGGTTGCAGACGTAGTTCAGTACTGTCTGGCGACTCCCCACTCCTATTATCACGCTCTCGGAGCCTTCAAAAAAAAAAAAAAAAACTTCTGCTCCCAACAACTTTGACGCCGCTGAAGCGTCCTTGAAAACCATACTCCATAGGCGACATAGACTGGTAATTCAGTTCCCGAGCCACTTATCCCAAAGAAACACTTCATGTCGGGCTAAATACATGACTATATCCACTAGACCGACAGTGGGTCACCATACCCGTGTAATGGTTTCATTTCGCACATATGAATCAAAGAGGGCCGCCCCATCTGACAGCACAACGCGGCAATCCAGGAATGCTCTTCTCATGGCATGTGAAGCACGGCAAACTGATCGCCATCGCAGAATCCGAAGACAAATATGACTTTTGTACTAGCTGCTTATCACAACTAATCTGTAATTAATTTCTCGGTGATATTTTTGTTTTTAGGGGTAACATGATCATGACTATTGTATGTGAAAATTGTAACACCAAGGAAGAGACAGATGATTACAGTCAAAATAATTCCAGAAAATTAGGGACATGCCAGTACACAAAAGATTAGAATTACAGAACTGTACATGTACTTTGACAGTGAGGAGGTGTTTGATGGTGTGAAGTTCTGGAGTAAGTCTTGCGTAGATAAATATCCGTGTTTTGTACCTGTATGTACCGTAATTTATGCCACAGGCACATATCATCATGAAGAGAACCTCTCTGATATCATTTGTCAGCGCTGTTATTAAATGCAAACCGGTAGGTGATTTTTAGCTTCTGGCCTCGCATTCGGGAGGACGGCGGTTCGAATCCCCGTCCGGGCATCCAGATTTGGGTTTTCCATGGTTTCCCAAATCACTCCAGGCAAATGTCGGGATGCTTCCTTCAAAAGGCCATGGCCGAATTCCTTCCCATTCCTTGCCCCCATCCTTTCCCGTCTCTAAAGACCTCGATGTTGAGAAACGTAAAGCAGTAAAAAAAAAAAAAAAAAAAAAAAAAAAAAAAAAAAAAAAAAAATTAGCTATCTATTTTATTCTTCTGAAGGAGGCCTGTACTTTGATCGGGAGTTGCACACCATGTATGGTGAGCTCAGCTATCAGTTGAGAGGATGCGTCTCAATGACGTTTGCAGGAGGTGGATGTATGGTCTAAATCCCCAACACTCCTACCATAGCAGCCGCATATAGGGAAATCGATCGTGTTACTCCTAAAAAGGTGAATCTGAAAGCGGCAGACGAAAGTTGACATCTTGAAATTAAGTCATTGCCATGCCAATTCCTCCGTAAGTTGATAAGCAACCACCGAGCGTGGTGGTGTAATGGCTAGCGTTCTGGCCTCGCATTCGGGAGGACGGCGGTTCGAATCCCCGTCCGGGCATCAAGATTTGGGTTTTCCATGGTTTCCCCAAATCACTCCAGGTGAATGCCGGGATGCTTCCTTCAAAAAAAGGCCATGGCAGAATTCCTTCCCATTCCTTGCCCCGCATCCTTTCCCGTCTCTAAAGACCTAGTTGTTACAGGAGACATTAAGCAGTTTTTTTTTTTAAAAAAAAAGAAGCAACCGGAAAAGCCAAAAGCGAATCCATTCCTAGATACTGGTATGGAAAATATTTCTCAACGGAAATATTGGAGGTGGCCCCATACAAAATTGCGCTGAGTATACAGTAGCAATAGGTCAATTCACAAAACCCACCATACGCTGTCTTAAAATGGATTAATTTCGTCCTATCACCTGCTTATCTTTCACTATGTAGTTTATACTTCATATACAATTTAAAATCAATTTTAAGTAGAGAAAATTCGCGATTAAAATTAAGCTAACTATTTGAAATTCTGGAGTCAACGTAAAAACAAGTTATTGTCCACATATTACCGGGGATGTATCTTAGAATTAACTGAAAATTACTAACGTCGATTCGCACCCAATATAAAAATTATGGCATAGTCTGCCATTCCAGAATATGTAATACCGCAGTACACGTCTTATTCTCCCTTGAGCTTATATCAAAATCCTGTGTTCAAAAGAAACTAATATCTCTTCCTTGACAACCAATGGAAACCTTTCAAACTCTGCGGAAATCAACTAACTTCGCGTTTAAAGCAAGAATTTGGTGGCGCGGAAGTTCATCTTTATCCAACTTCTCTCAGGAGTGAATTACTGTGTTCTCCGTAATAATAGGGCAAAGTGGTAAGAGCCTATACTGCCAGACAATAAAGTCGCCGTTATTCAATTTGGTTCCTGACCTGGCCACGGTGAACGGATCCATCAGAAACCACTTAACATGTTCACAGCACCGGAATCCAGAACATGTTGAGCCGTAGTTCAATTCCATCCTGTACTTTTTCAGTTTTCATATAAATTATTTGGTTAAATGCTAATAAATAGCCGTAGCAACTTATGAAAAAAATAGGCTAATTATGGACCTATTTTTACTACCAGTAGTATGTTTTATTCTACAACAATAACGATAATAGTTCAAAGCTGCTTCCTTTTACCATCAGAACTGTTCTTTTAATAATATTAAAGACAAAAAACTACAAGCATATACCATTCCCTCCTGCTAAGGATGTAGCTGAATAAATTATGCTTTTAGCTGAATAAATTATGCTTCCTTAGCTCACTTCGAACAGTAATTTAATTGAATTATCATTCAGAAATTATAGAAGTACAGTTTTGCTGTCACCTCTTCAACCCAGAAAGAAATTAGTGGTTTTGTACGTGACTGATTGGCTTGTTGTGTTGGGAAGGATAAGCGAAGTATTGTGCAATATAATCAGCTCTAATAGCTTTCGAATCTGGTCTCTCCTTCACATTACCCTTGAAACACTTCCATATTAAAAGATGTGCAAAACTTCTGTGCAGTATCTTAAAACTGTTTTATACCAGCTCTGTTAATTCTGCTGTAAACAAGCATTAAGAGCCAAGTATGACAAAATACAAATGCTGTCTAATACCATTTCTCGCAAGGTTATTCAGAACTAATGTTAAATTCAGGATTTTCTTTCCATTTTATGATTATAGAGACTAAAGCGCCAAGCTTCAAAGAGAAATGCAACGACACATGTAGCATGGAGAAATCAAACAACTTACATGAACTTATGGGATGTCTACTAATTACCATGTTACAGAAACAATTATTTAATATGCTCATTTTAAATATTCGTACAAAGAAGGTGAAAAAAAAGTTTTTTAAACGCAAATCAGACATATGTGTAATCCCCCTTTCGTTTTAGAAGAATTGTTTGAACTTGTAAAAACATTTCGTAACCACTGCGTTTATGAAAACATCACATTATTGTTTACAGTGTTGTCATATTGAAACAGAGTTCAAATCACGATGCAATATTCCGGCAACGGTGATATCATAATTTCTAGGCCATGTCTCTACACAGTAGGGTTCTAGAGGTTAATCAAGCTACCGTGAGCCACCAAATTTTGATAGCAGCATCAACATAATGGAAGTATATATCATCCTTAAGAAATTTGTAGTTGGATACTGCCTTGATACTAGACGTTGTCTGCAGACTATGTGTTTCTAGAGCAGAATGTCACAAAACACATAAACGCGTGGCTTCTATCCCGTATCGTTCTTCAGGTTTTCAGCCTTCAGCAAAACGTCAAACACTGTGGAAAAATACTCTTAGGTGGTTACAAGTAAACACATCTTTTCTAGCGCCATGATGTATGTTTTGCCTTGGGTTCCTTTATTGAGCGATGTTAATCACTTTGTTTTGTTATTTTTGTCCACATGACGCTAAATTATAAAAATGTAACAAACTTCCACCACTAAATGTCCATAAAGTCATGTGAAATGCTTATTGTTCTATTCGATATAATTTTTTTACGAAAACCAGACAATGTTGATAATCGATTGGCATATGTTTCGACATCCGTTCACAGTGGCGATCTGATTTCTTTATTTTATTTTTTTCGTAAGGCTAAGCAATTTATGTAATATAAATAAATGTCTACAATATACATAACGACAAGAACGTTGGTAGCATTCACAAACTGATGTCTAGTTGCAGCCATTCTATGAAGGAAGTTGTAGTTCTGAAATCATCTTGAAATGGCCCATCGTACTTTGTTACAGGACATTCCTTGTTTATGTGCTCCACTCTCTGGGAGAAGCTCCGCAGTCACAGACAGGAAAAGTCCCCACTTATACAGCATGGTGTTACATTTGGCGTGGCCTGTTCTTAGGCGATTTAGTTTGACCCACTGGTCTCTCTTCAGGTGGAATCACGGAAGTCCAGTTGTAGGGTCTTCAATATCTGGATGTTTCACAGGTGCAGCTTTGTCGCCATTTTCCTTGTCATCGAAGTCAAATACGTCATGCCATACTGGATTTCTGGATTTAAGACAAGAGGGGGCAGGTCATTTAGGGCCTCTTGGATTAGGAAATCCTGTGGATTGTCAAGAAGATGTAGTTTTTTCCATTCACGTGACGTTGCTTCTTGGCGTCTTACCTGTGGAGGTGCTATATTGCTATGATATGTAACCAGAGGACTGGGTTGGATTTTAGTGTGCTAGTTATTATTCTCATACACTAGTTCAGATGGACGCCGATTTTTCTAGTGTGAGCACTATGTTGCCACACTGGAGCATAGTACTCAGCAACAGGGTAAACAATAGTGAGTCCGCATCAGCTCCCCACAAAGTAAAAGCTAGCTACTTCATGATGTTGTTCCGTGTTTTAAGTGACGATCTGATGTCAACTGGGTACACGAAATCGTGGTGAGATAGACTTAGCCCTCGAAACGAGTGGCCGTGCGGTGTGGTATGCTATATAACGATACATTAATATCGGGCTTACAGCAGTTATTTAAAATCTTCCGATGCTTCCGTAACACGAACTCCGAGCTGAGCCAATAGACCAGTCAGCATCAGCAAGTGTCTGAGAGGCGCCTTAATCATTACTATGTATAACCTACCTTCAAACTGCTTTGGATGTATACCGCGGCTAGAACGTTACCGGACAAGGCAGGCACAGTATCCTGATTATTACATGAAGGAATCACGGAAACGACTTTGCTGGATTGTTCAGAATAGTCGAGAAGAAATCAACGACGCTGAACTGAATCAAATGTGTATTTAGACATTTGCTCAACCCTCTGTGGTTACTAGGCTGACTTGTCAACACTTATTCTGTCTCTTTCCTTAAAGTGCAATGAACACTACCCGTTCTCAGGATAGAATTTACTAGGCGAGGAGGAATTTCACAGCAAAGTTACTATTAAAATCGTGGGGTTGACTGTCAGTTTGTTGAGCGTCTTTGATTCTCCCATGCCTTGTGTTTGCAGAGTATTGCACTACCAGTCAAGTGTGCCCCGTTATTTTATTTGTCTGATACCTAATCTTTATCTTTGCTCAGTAATTTGACTGGTTTCTGGCCCAACACGTAGGAACACGGTGCCTGCATACCTGATACAAACTGTGTTTTCATTGAGAGTGCTAGGCGGGTGGTGACGTTCGGATCTAGTTTTCGTGATGACGATTGTCCGATACATGGTCTGGGCATCCAGATTTCGGTTTTCCATGGTTTTCCGATTTCAATCCAGTCGGACGTCGGGATAGTTCCTTCAGAAGGCCATGACCTAATTCCTTTCGGTTCCTTGTCCCTCAACCTTCTCCCACTTCTAATGACCTCGACGTCGACAAGGGGTACAGCCAGAAGAAGAAGATTTACTGTAACATTGTTGATTTCTTGCCACGTTCAGAGACTAGGATCAACCTGAAGCGGTATCTGTTCGAGACGCTTCATATTTATTAATAAACAATTAACATTGCACATGATTCGGCGTGAAATCACACAGTGACTAGATAATACGGGTGACGTAGCGAAAGGGTGTTTACGAAGTGTGCTGATACAACTTCGTAAAAACGAACAGCGGGGGTAATGAAGCGGTCCGCTGGAGGAAGCTTCATATTTTACAAGCAAGCGTTTGTCGATGTGAGCAGGAGAGACTATTTCGCAGTGAAACCATCGCGGCACCCTTTGAGTGCAGGTGTTTGGAGATGGAAAAGGAGATAAGCTGACCGCATTCCTTCAGTGGGGACAGTCCGCCCGTGCCAGCGGTGCGGGAAGTATAGAGCGTGTGTGTGCGTGTATGAATGGAAGGATAGACTATTATTTGATGATAAGTTCAGACAAGTTTGTTTTTCTTGTTTCACGCTAAAACCCTCGTTTTGAGGAGAAGATTGCAGCTGGCCAGGGAGACGCCGTTCGAAAGGATAATCATCGAATGTGTTCCAAAGCAAGTGTTCGTCCAGTGTAATCACAGTGCGACGATGTGTGTGTTGTGCACAGAAATTCCAGAAGAACGGACAGCGCTGACTACAATATAGACATCAACTAGATGGTAATTACACAATTTTTATATTCCGCCAGAACAAACCGAGTCTAAGTGTGGCGCATTGTACCCGAAAGCGAAAACCTGTAGAGAATTGTGCTCTCTGATTTTATTTTGAGTTAGTCGGACTTTGTTGATGATCTGTCATTTCGTTGTTTATTTAATCAATTTTTATTATATAGATTTATTTCTTGTTTTATGTGTTAGTCAATGAAAATCATCTTTTCTTATATTGATAACAATAAATGCAGTGGATAAAATTAATATAATTTTCCTTGTAATAAAACAAATAATTAAATTTCTAAATAGATTATAAATCAAAATTCCATCTGGAACAACTGTTGATGTTACTGTTTTCTTTATTTCCATACGCGTTTCGCCCTTATGGTGTGGGGCATCGTCAGTGGCTGTGAATTTGTTTTTACATGTGATATGTTACATTTGACTGAGGAATTATAAATTATTATATACATATTTACATTGTACTTACAGCTAGGGTGATGGTATCTACATGGCGATCTGGAACAGCACTTTATGCATCTTACAGATCTTCTATTTCACAATTATAAAAACTGTTTTACACATATTACTGAATAAATACTGACATTGTATCCATTGCAACTGCAAACTTCTTGTTTCGTTTGTGTGCTATATTATATACATGTTGTTTTGATGAAATTCAGTGCTACCAACTTTGTTTTCTTTTTTGTTTGTGATTGTATCTGTGTTGCTGTATTAATTTATTTCTCTGTTTTCATCAGCTGTTTTGTGTACGTGTGTGTGGTGGTTAATTTTGTTGAGTTAAATAGTTTGTATTAGTTTCGCTGTGTAGTGTTTATTTTTAGTGAGTTAAACAGTGTTTTATTTGTTAAATTGGTGAATTCATTCAACAGTGATTTTCCCATTCCTATGGCTTTGTGTATTTGGTAGCTTTTTTTTTTAATTGCTTTACGTCTTTCAACAGCGAGGTCTTTAGAGACGGGGTAGCTGTCTTGAATTGTTAACAAGTGTTGTCTGTGATTGTTAATTTTTAATATCCTCATGTCTGTCTGTAGGGAAGTAGGGGGGTGGTTATGGTCTAGTAAATGTTCAGCGAAAGTAGAATGGTTTGTGCATGTTATTGCTCTTATATGTTCTTTATACCTTATGTTAAAGTTTCTGGATGTCTGGCCAATATATATTGCTTTACACTGTTGACATGTTAATTGATATATGCCTGATTGTTGGTACAGGTTATTCTCAGTGTTGGTGTTCAAATGTTTGTGTATTGTGTTATTTGTCCTGCGGAAGATGGCCTACAACAAGATTTGCAACATTTCTAAATGTTTATTGAAAATTCTGGAAGGACTCCTTCAATGGCGCCCAGGCAAAATTGAACAATGTATTTTATGTATACAAAATTTTAATGATATAGAGTAATAATAACTGGTGGCAATCCTTACTCCCGGGTACACTACAAACCCATCTATTGCGCGAAGCAGTGGTTATGTTGCTTTATGAACATCGTTTTGGGGCGATATTCTTCACCTCTTCCTGTTCCTTCTGTAACCATACTGCTGTTTCTTCCACGCGTAAAGACGTCAGTAGTGAAACAACCTCAAAGCTCGATTGAGCACTATCAAGTTCCTCTACGTTATGACGCGTTCGTACCGTTGGAGTTGGAACAAGTGTCCCTGCCATTTCATACCTCGTGTGACAGCAAGCTCTACGCCCACAGTGACGTCATCAGCAGGAATTTTGGCAGCAGCTACAGCGTAGTTAAGTTATTTGGTGACAACTGAATTTGCGGCGGACTCCTTAATATATTCTACAGAGCTGTAGTTACTGGAGTTTGTAGAATTTGTCGATTTATTTTCTCCTTTTTTCTCAGCCGCAGCAGACTATTAGCATAAATATCTGGAAGGTCTAAATTTGACTTGAACGATAGCATATATAACACCTGCTTCGGAATTTCAATCTACTGACGTTTCAATCTTGACGCCTGATATAATAAAACAACACATTTAACATCTTCCACCACTGCGTGTTTCGAAACTACAATTTAACGCAAATTCACGGCGTTTAAGAGAGTCAGTAACTGTACTGTTAAACGAATGAAGGAGTCGAATGTGGTATCTGGGTTCCGAGATTCACTTACGTTACAGTGTGTTCCATGTTTTGTGTTATTCCCTACATACCTTTGTAAGTGCTGTTAAATTACTGATTTGAATTGCAATCGAGCATATGTTACGGTTACAATTTACCTAGTCATCTAATTACCTCTGTCTTATTTTTTCAGCGTTTTTG
>CM061921.1:103283571-103387952 GCA_031002005.1 Vandiemenella viatica
GCTCGATAAATGTTGAACGGCGGCTAGACATCTACTGCACTCTACCGGCAATGCTACCAACCGATTACTCCATTTCTCTTTCCTTTTATTTCCCCTCTTTGCGCCTCACCGCGTCACTTGCTACCATACATTCCTATACAATAAATCATTGTTACAATGTCCTGTACCTACCATTAAAGTTTGTACCATGAATTCGGAACCACCCTGTATAGCATACCTTACCACACGGCCACTCGTTTCGAGGGCGAAGTCTACCTCACTACGATATCGTGTACCCAGTTGACATCAGATCGTCACTTAAAACACGGAACAACATCATGAAGTAGCTAGCTTTTACTTCGTGGGGAGCTGATGCGGACTCACTATTGTTTACCCTGTTGCTGAGTACTATGCTCCAGTGTGGCAACATAGTGCTCACACTAGAAAAATCGGCGTCCATCTGGACGAGTGTATGAGAATAATAACTAGCACACTAAAATCCAACCCAGTTCTCTGGTTACATATCATAGCAATATAGCACTTCCACAGGTAAGACGCCAAGAAGCAACGTCACGTGAATGGAAAAAACTACATCTTCTTGACAATCAACAGGATCTCCTAATCCAAGAGGCCCTAAATGACCTACCCCCTCTTGTCTTAAATCCAGAAATCCAGTATGGCATGACGTATTTGACTTCGATGTCAAGGAAAATGGCGACAAAGCTGGAACTCTGCATCTGTGAAACATCCAGATATTTAAGATCCTACAACTGGACTTCCGGGATTCCATCTGAAGAGAGACCAGTGGGCCAAACTAAATCGCCTAAGAACAGGCCACGCCAAATGTAACAACATGCTGTATAAGTGGGGACTTCAGGATTCTCCTATCTGTGAGTGCGGAGCTCCTTCCCAGAGTGTGGAGCACATAAACAAAGAATTTCCTGTAACAAAATACGATGGGCCATTTCAAGATGATTTCAGAACTACAACTTCGCCGACCCCGGCAGCGTAGGGGATAGCGTGCTAGCCTCGCGTTGCAGGGATCTCCGGTTCGAGTCTGGCCTCGGGCATGGGTGGTTTTAATTAAGTGTTGTGTTTGTCTTGTGTCGTCTATACCACGGAGAATCTATAATACACTGAGTGATCCAATACATACTTGCAAACTACAAAATTACATAGTGCTGGCTGTATGGCCTCGTAGCCAAATGCCAATTAAAAAACAAAAACAAAAAAAAACTACAACTTCCTTCATAGAATGGCTGCAACAACTAGACATCAGTTTGTGAATGCAACCAACGTTCTTGTCGTTATATATATTGCAGACATTTATTTATATTACATTAATTGCTTAGCCTTACGAAAAAAAAAATATAATGAAATCAGATCGCCACTGTGAACGGATGTCGAAACATATGCCAATCGATTATCAACATTATCTGGTTTTCGTAAAAAAATTATATCGAATAGAACAATAAGCATTTCACATGACTTTATGGACATTTAGTGGTGGAAGTTTGTTACATTTCTAGAATTTAGCGTCATGTGGACAAAAATTACAAACCAGAGTGACTAACATCGCTCAATAGAGGAACCCAAGGTAAAACATACATCACGGCGCTAGAAAAGATGTGTTTACTTGTAACCACCTAAGAGTATTTTTCCACAGTGTTTAACGTTTTGCTGAAGGCTGAAAACCTGAAGAACGATACGGGATAGAAGCCACGCGTTTATGTGTTTTGTGACATTCTGCTCTAGAAACACATAGTCTGCAGACAACGTGTAGTAAAAGGCAGTATGCCAGTATCCAATTACAAATTTCATAAGGATGATATATATTTCCATTATGTTGATGCTGCTATCAAAATTTGGTGGCTCACGGTAGCTTGATTAACCTCTAGAACCCTACTGTGTAGAGACATGGCCTTGAAATTATGATACCACTGTTGCCGGAATATGGCATCATGATTTGAACTCTGTTTCAATATGGCAACACTGTAAGCAATAATGTACTGTTTTCATAATCGCAGTGGTTACGAAATGTATTTACAAGTTCAAACAATTCTTCTAAAACGAAAGGGGGATTACACATATGTCTGATTTGGGTTTAAAAAACTTTTTTTTCACCTTCTTTGTATGAATATTTAAAATCAGCCTATTTAATAATTGTTTCTGTATCATGGTAATTAGTAGACATCCCATAAGTTCATATAAGTTGTTTGATTTCTCCATGCTACATGTGTCATTGCATTTCTCTTTGAAGCTTGGCGCTTTAGTCTCTATACTCATAAAATGGAAAGAAAATCCTGAATTTAACATTAGTTCTGAATAACCTTGCGAGAAATGGTATTAGACAGCATTGTATTTTGTCATACTTGGCTCTTAATGCTTGTTTACAGCAGAATTAACAGAGCTGGTATAAAACAGTTTTAAGATACTGCACAGAAATTTTGCACATCTTTTAATATGGAAGTGTTTCAAGGGTAATGTGAAGGAGAGACCAGATTCGAAAGCTATTAGAGCTGATTATATTTCACAATACCTCGCTTATCCTTTCCAACACAACAAGCCAATCAGTCACGTACAAAACCGCTAATTTCTTTCTGGGTTGAAGAGGTGACAGCAAAACTGTACTTCTAGAATTTCTGAATGATAATTCAATTAAATTACTGTTCGAAGCGAGCTAAGGAAACATAATTTATTCAACTACATCCTTAGCGGGAGGGAATGGTCTACGCTTGTAGTTGTTTGTCTTTAATGTTATTAAAAGAACAGTACTGATGGTAAAAGGAAGCAGCTTTGAACTTTTGTCGTTATTGTTGTAGAATAAAACATACTACTGGTAGTAAAAATAGGTCCATAATTAGTCTATTTTTTCATATGTTGCTACGGCTATTTATTAGCATTTAACCAAATAATTTATATGAAAACTGAGAAAGTACAGGATGGAATTGAACTACGACTCAACATGTTCTGGATTCCGGTGCTCTGAACATGTTAAGTGGTTTCTGATGGATCCGTTCACCGTGGCCAGGTCAGGAACCAAATTGAATAACGGCGACTTTATTGTCTGGCAGTATAGGCTCTTACCACTTTGCCCTATTATTACGGAGAACACAGTAATTCACTCCTGAGAGAAGTTGGATAAAGATGAACTTCCGCGCCACCAAATTCTTGCTTTAAACGCGAAGTTATTTGATTTCCGCAGAGTTTGAAAGGTTTCCATTGGTTGTCAAGGTAGAGAGAGATATTAGTTTCTTTTGAACACAGGATTTTGATATAAGCTCAAGGGAGAATAACACGTGTACTGCGGTATTACATATTCTGGAATGGCAGACAATATTATGACTACGCCATAATTTTTATATCGGGTGCGATACATCCACGGTAATATGTGGACAATAACTCGTTTTTAAGTTGACTCCAGAATTTCAAATAGTTAGCTTAATTTTACTGGCGAATTTTATCTATTTAAAATTGATTTTAAATTGTATATGAAGTATAAACTACATAGTGAAAGATAAGCAGGTGATAGGACGAAATGAATCCATTTTAAGACAGCGTATGGTGGGTTTTGTGAATTGACCTATTGCTACTGTATACTCAGCGCAATTTTGTATGGGGGCCACACCAGTATCCAGGAATGGACTCGCTTTTGGCTTTTCCGGTTGCTTCTCAACTTACGGGGGAATTTGCATGACAGTGACTTAATTTCAAGATGTCAACTTTCGTCTCCCGCTTTCAGAGTCACCTTTTTAGGAGTAATCCGATCGATTTCCCTATATGCGGCTGCGATGGTAGGAGTGTTGGGGATTTAGACCATACATCCACCTCCTGCAAACGTCATTGAGACGCATCCTCTCAACTGATAGCTGAGCTAGCATACATGGTGAGCAAATCCGGATCAAAGTACAGGCCTCCTTCAGAAGAATAAAATAGATAGCTAAAAATCACCTACCGGTTTGCATTTAATAACAACGCTGACAAATGAAATCAGAGAGGTTCTCTTCATGATGGTATGTGCCTATGGCATAAATTACGGTACAAAACACGGATATTTATCTACGAAGGCTTGCTCCAGACCTTCACACCATCAAACACCTCCTCACTGTCTAAGAACATGTACAGTTCTGTAATTCTAATCTTTTGTGTACTGCCATGTCCCTAATTTTCTGGAATTATTTTGACTGTAATCATCTGTCTCTTCCTTGGTGTTACAATTTTCACATACACTAGTGTATATCATGTTACCCCTAAAAACAAAAATATCACCGAGCAATTAATTACAGATTAGTTAGCTATTGTGATAAGGAGCTAGTACAAAAGTCATATTTGTCTTCGGATTCTGCAGTGGCGAACAGTTTGCCGTGCTTCACATGCCATGAGAAGAGCATTCCTCGATTGCCGCATTGTGCTGTCAGATAGGGCGGCCCTCTTTGATTCAGATGTGCGAAATGAAACCGTTACACGGGTATGGTGACCCACTGTCGGTCTAGTGGATATAGTCATGTATTTAGCCCGACATGAAGTGTTTCTTTGGGATAAGTGGCTCGGGAACTGAACTACCCGTCCATGTCGCCTATGGAGTAAGGTTTTCAAGGGCGCTTCAGCGGCGTCAAGGTTGTTGGGAGCAGAAGTAATTTTTTTTTTTTTTTGAAGGCTCCGAGAGCGTGATAATAGGAGTGGGGAGTCGCGTCTGCAACCCCGATGTGTTTTTGAATCTGTTTCATGTATTCGTCCTATCAACGTTTTTGGAGGGCTACCAGACTGGTGAAGAGTTTCGTCGGGGTCAGTTGCGCGGCTGGTGCAAGCAAGGGGCGGATCCAGGATTTTGGTTTTGGAGGGGCTTGAGCGGACTTTTGCTTGGAGGGCGCTTGACTTGAATGGATTTTGGTTTTTGGGGGGAGGGGGCTTGAGTTGGGCCATGGTAGTCTTTATAACTCTCCTCGGGCCTCGAATCCGTAGAATTAAAAAAAAAGAGCTTTCCAAAGTCTGGGGTGGACCTCGATACTTTTTGGGGGGGTTTGTGCCCCCTAGGCCCCCCCCCCCACTGGATCGATCCTTGCTGCAGGTGATCGTCTGGCCGAATCTGTGTCGGCAGCTGTGCCTGACCGCTACTGAGATTGTCCACTGTGCTTTTTTTGCTTATGGCTTTACGCCTCGTCGACGTCGAGGTCATTAGAGGCGGGATAGGACTTGGTAAAAGGAACTGGAAGGAATTTGGCCATGGCCTGTTGAAGGGAACATCCTGGCATCCGCCTGGAGTGATTTGGGGAAACCATAGAAAACCCAAATCTGGATGCCCGGACAGGGATTCGAACCGACGTCCTCCCGAATGCGAGGCCAGAGCGTTAACCGCTCACCCACCACACTCGGTGTGTTCCCTGTGAGGTGGCTGGCACGCTACTTTGTCATCTGCACAGCTCATTCACTGCTAGTGTATCTTCCGCCAAGGAGCCGCTTTTGGAAATACAGGGCGTTCGCCGGGAAACGCAACCCTCCCAGTCTGTTGCCGTCGGCAACTTGCTCGGCCAGCGAGGCCAGCGGTTCCCGCCACACGATACCGTGAATCACCGCACTGTTTAACACCTCCGCTGCCCCAACAGTGCAGTGGCACAGTATAATGGGACCCTTACATGGTTAAGAACGGTTTCTTTGCATTGTAGCTAGTTTGTGACTTCAGTCTCTTATTAATCAGTGTTGTGAATAAACGTTTCTTTGCGGTTTGGCTGGTTTAGGGCTTCATACTCTTACTAATCTGTACCGTGTTTGAGTGTGAGTAAAATTATGGTACGTTACAGTTTGCAACAAAGAATATTTCTCTACGATACATATGTGAAGAAGAAGTCGTTTAAAAAGTGTCGCAGTAAATTTCGTCGCGAATATCCTGGCGCTTTACTGCCAGCTAAATCAACAATTCTGCGTCTGGTTAAAAAAGTAAGAAAAACGGGTTCATTTTTTAACAAAAAGAGACTGTCGGTCAACCGTATTCTCACAGAGGAGAAAATTGACGATATCGCTTTTCGACTAGAACAGTCACCCAAAAAATCATTAAGTCAGTTAGGGCAGCAGGCAGGCGTATCTAAGACGTCAGCTTGGAAAGTAACAAAGCTAGTTCACTTAAAGCCGTACAAAACAATTGTGGTGCATAAAATTACAGAAATAGACCAGGGGCCTAGGATTAGATTTTGCAACTGGTACCTGCAGGGTGTCCACGATGGCACTGTTGATCCGCAACTGACGTTTTTCTCTGATGAGGCCTGGTTTCATCTGAGTGGTTATGTTAACGCTCAAAACAGTCGACACTGGAGTTCAGAAAAACCAAATACTCTACTCCAACTGCCATTGCATGACTTAAAAGTGGGTGTTTGGTGTGCGATTAGTGCTTCGAGAATCATAGGTCCAATTTTCTTCCGTGAAACTCTTACTTCCGCAAGATATATAGAAAATATTGTGAAACCGTTTTTCGAGAAACTTACTGAAGAAGAAAAATTGTACGGCTATTTTCAACAGGATGGGGCGACAGCTCACACCGCTAGAAATTCGCTTGCTGCACTTGACGAAGTGTTTTATGATCGTGTAATCAGCCGTGGGTTGTGGCCCGCCAGATCACCGGATTTAAACCCTTGTGACTTCTACCTTTGGGGTAAACTTAAGGGTAAGGTGTACGAAGGAAATCCTCACACATTGGAAGAACTTGAGGAAAAAATCTATCAAGTAATAATGTCCATTGACAAAGGTGAAATCCAGCGTGTGTCTCGAAATATGTTCAGAAGATGTGAAATGTGCATTACACAAGAGGGTCAACACTTCCAGCATCTTTTATAAGGTAAGCTAATGAATTACGACACATTTAAATGCTTAGCACATACAAGTTTATGAAGCGTAATTATTGTGAAATAGTCCGCGGCCGACGGTCGAACAATGCCGGAAGCTGATCGCTCGCTCGCCGGGAGCAGTTTCTTCCTTGTAGCGCTAACAGTGGGTTGCGTTTCCCGGCGAACGCCCAACACCCGAGAAATTACCGAATTAAAGTTTAAGCAATAGAAACAGATGAACGAGCCAGCCAAACCTAGACTTCAGTGTCGATTGAATAACTGTCAAGAATTTTTAAACTTACAATGACAACAATTCTGTCTTTTGATTGTGAATAAACTCAGTTTCTCGTGAACCATACTGTTTTGTGTAATCCTCTGAGACAGATCGTGAGAGAAGCCCATTACAACATTCACTTACCTGGTGAAATTTTCTGAGTAACCTGTCAAATCCGGAACCGTGCTGTACGTTTAGTAAGTTCAACACAGTACCCTTGCAAGGAGAAGATTTATTATACTATCGTTTCAAAACCGCGTATATATATATATTTTAAAAAGTCTCATCTCCTGTAACATACTTATTACATTCCCAGTCCTCTTTCGTTATCTAACTACAAAAACAAAAGTCTTTTAATTAGAATAAAATGGATTATGCAGAGGAAACTATTTCAGTTTAGACTCAAAATAATCATTTTTTATATAAACATATTTTTTGTGACATACTTATTACTTTCCCAGTCCTGTTTTGTTATCTAATTGCAAAAACAAAATTCTTTTAATGAGAATAAAACGCATTATGCGGAGGAAACTATTTCAGTTTGGACACAAAAATCATTTTTATACCTTTTTTTGCGGCAGGGCATTGAAGCATGAAGATTAGGGAATTTTATTTCTACTATACACTTGACAATTATTGTAATTTCTACAAACTTTTTATCTACTCCTTGTATTACTATCGCGAATTGCACTAGCAAAACCTAAGTGTACAGGTTTTTCTCAAAGAAAAAAACAGTCGGAGTATTCTTATAATTTTCTTGATATTAATGTTCATCCGTGAATAGTGGGTTGCATTTATCCGAATGTACTGTTGGTGTAGATAGCTCCAACGTTAGGCGGTTCATTGAGCCCCTTAGGGACATGATGAATAAGTCAGGGATGAAATCCAATATTCATTCATTGTGCATTCCGGGAGGTCTGATCAAAGATGTGGAACAGGCCATCCGGGATGGCATTGAACGGACCAGGTGTAGCCAGCTGCAGATTGTAGCTCATGTCGGCGCCAATGATGCTTGCCACCTTGGGTTGGAGGGTATCCTCTCTTTTTCCGGCGGCTTGCTCAAAGGGTGAACTCTGTGGTTGATGACAGCAAGAGTTCGGCTGAGTTAACTATCTGCAGCATTGTCTATAGAATCGACTGTGGACCTCTGGTTCAGAGTCGAGTCGAGGGTCTAAACCAGAGACTGCGTCGTTTCTGCGATAATCATTGCTGCAGATTCCTAGTTTAGTTAGATCTTCGCCCTGGGGTCGAGTTGTGTAGGGTTCCCTTGGATAGATCAGGTGTACACTACACACGTGAATCGGCTACACGGGTGGCAGGGGCCGTGTGGAGTGCACTGGTTTTTTTTTTAGGCTGAGCGAGGAAGAGTTACGGGCAGCCCAATTCAATTCAACACCATATGTTAGGAGTAGCGTAAAATTATCTCGACCATTTAAAGTACTCGTTATCAACTGTAGAAGTGTTTGTAACAAGCAGCCTGAGCTTGAAAGCGTTTTTAGTAGTACAGAAGCAGATATTGTATTAGGTACTTGTAACCTCCATACAAGTAAAATTTATCCAATCGAAGACGAGCAAACTCCACTAATTAACTTGCTCGTAACTCTGAAGGTCCTATGACGACGTGGCCCTATATATGACCCAAGTAAACAGAGTAGAGGTCACTTCTTTAAATATTATAATATTCAATCGTCATAAAATACCGCAATCAACGGGTCGCTAATTCTACAAAAAAATTACAACGCGAACTGTTTTAATAACGAAACTTTAGCTCGCAGACACTCGATACAAAAAACACAATTACAATATATCTCTTCTCGAATAATTAATACATCCATATATTGCTACAGCGACACTCGCAATCCAAAACCTACAGCGCGCCTTCACACACACACATCTTCCTCAGTTTCTTTTCTCTTTGTGTCCCACACCAAACCAAAGATTTTCTATCCTATATTTTCAAAGATGTACTTACACTACCCACTGATAATGTGTTTGGTAATCTGTGGATTTATCGAGCTTCGTAATTACATTATATACATTATTACAATCAATATTTACATTATAATTAACAACACTTAACTAAATAATATTTACAAATTAATTAACTTCGTAATTGGGGTGGTAGCATCTGTTACATAGGCCCTACTGAAAGCTGTTTAAAACCGGCTATAAGTTCAGCAAAATTTTTTAACAACAACATGAACGTTTACCGTAAAGATAGGTTGCATTCTAATGGAGGCGGTGTATTTATAGCTGTTACAAAAAACCAGTCGTGTAACGAAATAGATATCGATACGGTCTGTGAAATCCTATGTATCACACTCAAGTAGCTAGGACAAAACTTGTAATAGGGTATTTCTATCGCCCACCAGATGCAGAGGTAACTATTGCTGAGGCCTTGTCTCATACCCTTTTTAACTGTTGCGTGTCTCTCATGATTCTCTACTTTTATTATAGACACTTGATTCTTATAAAGATTTTTTTAAATACTGTATACATATATCTCTACTGATCATTTAAGGGCGGCAATTTAAATAAGATGTTGACATGAGATTATTTCTGCTCACATTATCTGAGCTCCTCCCAAACCAAAATCCTGGATCCGCCACTTGACTAAATATTATCAAAAGCTTTCTCTAAATCTACAAATGCCATGAAAGTATCTTTGATTTTCTTGATCCGCCCCTTCAAGTATTAATCTTAACTCTAGAATCGCTTCTCTTGAACCGCGGACCTTTCTAAACCCAAACTTGACTTCGTCTATTATCCCTTCTACTACACTTTCCATTCTTTTGTGTGTTGTTCTGTTCAATAATTTTGAAGCATGTTGTTGATGTTAGTCTTATAGTGCGATAATTCACACATCTGTCAGCTTGTGCATTCTTCGGCAGTGTGAAGATGACACTTTTATTTAAATCAGTGAGAATCTCTCCTGTTTCATAACTTTTTGATATAGGTTTGAATAAATTTTAGGTTTTTTCTTCTCCTAGGAATTTCACATGTTTTTCGTGAATCTCATCAATTCCAACTGCCTTATTTGATTTCAAATCATTCAAAGCTCTATCAAATTCTGCTATCAAAACAGGATCACCTAAGTCATCAATGTCGATATAAACTTCTTTTTCCAATACACTCTTGTTCCAATCATCTCCATCATACAGTTTCTCTGTGTATTCCTTCCATCGGTTAATTCTATCTTCTGAACTGAACTTAAAAGAGATTTCCCATTGGCAGCTTTATTGTTTATACCTCTTTTCTTCATTTCTCCAAAATTCTGTTTGATCTTCCTATATGGCACCTCTACTTTACCTACGACCATTTCCTTTTCTACTTCTTCCCTCTATTCTTGCAGCCATCTTTCTTTTGCTTCTTTGCATTTCCTGTTTATTTGATTTCTGTGTTGTCTGTGTTGCTCTCTTCCTGCTTCATCCTTAGCATTTTGGTGCCTTCTCCTCTGATCCATCGACTCCAAAATTTCTTTTGTGATCCAAGGTTTTCGGGCGGTTTGTTCCCTAAAGCCTAATATTTCTTTACCAGCTTTCGTTATTCGGGTCTTTAATGTATTCCATTCGTCCTCGGTTGAGATCCTTTTAGAGTAACTTCTTAGACCCAAGTGTACTATGTCTACAAACTTTTCTCTCGCGATAAATTGTTTCAATTTATTCACATCCAGCCTGTTCTGCTTGTATTGCTTCTTTATTCTCTTGAATTTCAGCCTGCACTTCATATGGTCAGAGTCTTTGTCTGCTCCTGAGTGTGTTTTACAGTTTAAGACTTGACTCCTTAATCTGTTTGTCGATGACGTAATATATTTACTGAAAACGTCCGATTACGACTGCTATATATTTTTTCCGCAAGGGATTCCGATTTATTGAATCATAGAGTATACATTGAGACCCGGCGCAAATTTTCTGTTTCACCATATTATACACTTCACATACTTTCTTTCCTCTTACCACTTTTTTACTCATGGCCTCACGGAACATTACCCCTGATTCGTCCTTGCAATATCCTTGGCTCTCCGCTGAGTACCACGCCCCTAGTGAGCGATGTGTGAACTACACAATTGCAGATTGGAGTCGCTATTGCACAAAAATGTCACAATTAGTATCCTTCAGGATGCCAGATTCAAACGTTTACATTCACCAGATTTGAGAAATGGCGTCAATTATGACTTTTAATATATACATTAGAATCGACGGTAGTTTTACTAGTACATTAGAGAACAACTCATCAGTTTGTGACACTTACAGACTAAATTGAATTCTATTGAAGAAACGCAATGATATGCTAATACTAACGCAAGTATCGTAACGATCTGCATTATTTTATCAATATCCTCGATTAGATTTATTAAGAAAAGGATCTTATAACACTTTGTGTCCTTTACTGATATTTTCATTAATCGTACCAAATGAGTTATATAGAATACGAAAAATACTGCCAGTTCGAAAAATTTCCGTTTAACAAAGAAAAGGAAATTCTAACAAAATCGCGGCATCCTTGATTTTATATACTTTTAAGAGCTGGTCAAGAAGATAGATCTCTCTGTTCATGTTCTGGGTGTGATACAAATTTCTGGATGAAACAGCAAAATTATTTTCCATTAGAAAAGCGTAACGAAAAACGTATAATGGATAGTTGTATGGATTCGCACAAACATGTTAAGGGCGTTTTCCATCATTGTATAGTGTTCATGTTTCTTTCAGCAAAACTGGATTCCCATCTGACAGAATTGCCGTTGAATATCGATAGATAGGTAAATGATGTACAGTGTGGAGATGCTTATTATATGATCTAGTTACTGACCAAAGCTTATAAAGAAAATAAAATTGGAACTTTCCAAAACTTGAAGAAGAAACACGTTGAACATCTAGCAAAACAAAATGAGAATTGTAACATGCCCTTATAAGATGTAACAAAATGCAAATGTGCAACACCTCTGCAATGCCTCCTCTAACATGAGGGTTGGATAAAAAGTTGAGAACAGCTTTCGTGAATAAAAGAAGGCTGAAATATTTTTTGGAAGAGAGCCAACAGTAAAAACTAACTCCTCCGTACATTAGCTTTAGACGAAAGCATCTATAAATCGGGTCTGAAGCGTAGAATTCCCCACCAAGTCCTTACGTAAAGTTCAAAATTTTCACTTTTACTGTGGGGTTTTTCACTGAAATTATTTTATTCATTCAGAGTGAGTAATAAGTAAAACTTTGACATGATAAGTCAACATTGTTCTTTGAATAATCAGTTTTTATATTCAATTTAATGCAGCTATGATTTGAACTTTGTAAAATTTGCTATAACTTAAGTTTTATTCCGAGAAATAAGAGAGTACAAAACGAAAATTTTGCAGATATCAATTGCAGCTGAAGGCTAAACCATACAATAAAGTAGATTGAAACAATTCCGTTGAAGAACGTAATGTTTTATGTATATTCTCGAGGATCAAGACCGCAAGTTAAGATTATATAATTACACGTCAAATATATATCTTTATTATTTATAATTGATTGAAAATTCCATTTGTTGGGCAGTTAATTCGATTTAAATCAGGTTTCTGTCCTTATCTATATAAAATGTCGAGTTTCCTGGAATAGGTGCAACCGGCGTATACACAGTAACGCTGAATCAAAACGCAAACTGTAGAAATCCAAGAGACCAAAATTAGTTATAACAGCAAGGCTAGTCATCCTTTCAAACTACGAGTATAACGACAGAGAACTGATTCAAACAAATTTTATTTCTCTATGCTACTTCAGATTTACACAAATATTGTTTAATGACACACTTCAAGATAAATTAATACAAACACGTACGTATGAGCACAAAACATGGTAATGTGTATCTTTTTATACTGAGAATAAAGTTTCCCAATAATAATATTGAATACTTATCGCGAAGTAAAGTGTAGGATAGATAAAGTTTGGTTGGAGGGAAGGAGTGGCAAAACACTATGAAGGCTTAAGCAAGAATAACAATGTTTAGCGTCAGTAAACTAGACTAGATGCCTGCTTCATTAGTAATTCATAAGCGCATCCCGTGATGTAGTTGTTAATTCACTCGGCTCCCAGCCTACTCTTAAATCTTCCACCGTCTGACGTTTTAATACCGCCCCCGGTTATCTGAGCTCCGCCCTGTAACGAACAGAATTAATGGAAACTCACCTCACCCGGAAAACGTCGAAATGTCATTAAAACACACTTTCCTGCTTTAAATTAGGCGTATCTTCCGTGTAATACTGATAGCATTTAGCAACTGATACACCGTTCTAATAATACTTTAATGGTGATAAATTCCCTACGAAGTAGATTTAAACAAGAAGAGTGAATATTTTGAATTCAAATATTATTTAATAAATATTCGGAGAGTGAGTTTTACGTGGAAATACTAATTATAAATACACATTTCACCAGTTAAAACATTTGTTGCACATAAAATTTTTAAGATTTATATGAACAAAAACATCTTTCAGTGTGGAAGCTCATCTGAAACAACATAAAAATACAGCAATGCATTTTACTTACATCCATTGATGGAATTGCCCTTCCAACGTATTTCGTAAAAGGGGGAAGCTTGTCATTATAGAATATTACAGGATTTTTCTTAACATTATAAACACGAGCTAATTGAGTGTCTTTGTGGGTGTAAGGTCTGTGGTTCATAGGCTTAGAAGGCCATGCTTCCAACTCTTCTGTTCTGGTTGTGTATTACTATTTGAAGAAAATCGTGTAAATGATCGCCGACTTACGACTGTAACCAAAGTGTTACTTTGCAGAGACTGAGCATGATGGGTTAGCGTTACCACTCTGGCCTCGCATTCGGCAGGACACAGGTTCGAATCCCCGTCCGGGCATCCAGATTTGGGTTTCCATGGTTTCCCCAAATCACACCAGGCAAATTCCGGTACGCTTCCTTCAATAGGCCATCGCCGAACTCCTTCCCGTTGCTTCTTCCAGTCCTCTCCTGCCTCTAATGACCTTGACGCCGACAAGGCGTAAAGCCATAAGCAAAAAAAAAAAAAAAAAAAAAAAAAAAAAAAAAAATACTGTGTAGTTCCACGGGCCTGTTCTACCATTACGGTGTTGACTGTTCCACGTTCCATAGACCGTGCTCATAGTGAATATCCTGCCTCATATAATATTACAAGTCTCGGTAGAAAGATGAATTGTAGTCATAAAAATACCTGAAATGCTTTATTTGATCAGTTTTATTATACACAAGTCAATCAAAAGTGACAAGTAATGGGAAGCAATTCGACCATGGCCTTCTCAGAGAACCATTCCGACATTCGCTTGGGGTGATTGGCTGAAAATAAAATCAATATGGCCTGGTGGGTATTTGATTCTGCCTCCCACCGGAGTAGATTTGATCGAACTAAATGAGTATACAGACGATTTTTTTAAAAAAAAGTTGAATGGCCCGTATTAGAAAGTAAAAATATGAGTGGCAAATGAGATGCAATGCGATATGACAACGTAGGACAATAAGATAGAGAATTTAGAATTCTTTCTATCTCAACGTGGAAAATGGCTGATGTGCTGGGAGAGATACCTTAATATAGCTACCTACATCCAATACTTTTGTATTACTAAAAATTACTGCCAAACAATTCTCCACACTCTCACATGCCGGTGATGCTATTATTTATAGTGAAATCAAAACCCAGGAAGTCTGCACCTTGTTACAAGACGATATTATGAAAATAATTGCGTCGTGTAAAGACTGGCAGTTGGAGTTAAACGCTAAAAAGTGCCAAGTCATGCGTGTAAGTAAAAAGGTAACACCATTTAGCTCTGAATATACAATTGATGGTACTGTCCTTAGAACGGTAGATTCCGCTAAATACCTAGCGGTAACAATTCGTAATAATTTGTCGTGGAATGAGCATATCGAGAATGTAATTGGGAAAGCAAATCGTATGCTCTGATTTCTAGGTCGGAATTTAAAACAATGCACTCCGGAAGTTAAATCGACTGCATATAAGTCACTAGTGCGGCCTCACTTAGAATATTGTTGTTCTGTATGGGGTCCGAATCAGAAGGGGTTAATGGATGCATTAGAGAAGGTCACTCCACGCGAATGCTGGGATGGTTCCTCACAATAGCCCATGGGCGCCTCCTGCCATATCCGGTATATCCCTTCCAAACTATTACCCTTTCGGATAGGTGCAATGCAACCTCCGCCACACAATTTTAGTGAATCGCGGAGTAATAATAATAATAATCAAAATGCAACATAACATATTAAACCCCATCAAAATACAACCAACAGTTCGTGCGAAAATCACGTTCAACCAAAATTGTATATTTTTTTTTTAAAATTTGCTAGTTTTTCAACATTACATTGGAATCAAACGTACCAAGTTTTACCAGAGAGATCATGGGCTGTACATTAAACAAAATCACGTGAATAATTTTTGTATGAAACCCGTTCATCCAAACATGCAGACAGACAGACACAAATAACAACAATAGTAATAAAAAGAACCAGTTGATTCGTTTTCTATATCTTATTAATGCTACCCTCAATACAATTTTTTTTAAAAAGAAGAAAATCTCAAATGCACTGCTTTTTTTCGCGATTACAGTTTTATTATATACTATTGTTTGTGGAAATTGTGACAGCCAAAATCAGAGTATGTGTAGAACAGTGGTACCGCAATAAGTGATTAAAAATACAGAGAGATGGCGTGCACGTAGACCCAACAGTTCCATCTTTTGTGTTATCGGACAGGTCAGCGATACGCCACGCTCAATCCGTGCAAAGTCGTCAAACGAGATGAAAACTAGGGATGTAACGGATATCCGCATCCGCAAGTGCGGAACTTTCGCGTGAAATCCTCTTGCATACGCTTGCGCATCCGCGATTTTTAATGCGAATGTATAGCGGATGTTTTGTTTACATTGCAAAATATATTATTCTTTTCTCTTTATACGAGATTCTGCCCATCGTCACTTAGCTAACAACAAAGTAGTGTTTTTTTTTTTTCCTGGCGATCTTGCAGTAAAAGTATCAATGAACTGAACGGTGTCATTACCTAAGCGACGAATTTACAAGTTTGAATTTGCTTGTAAACTAAAGCGGCGTATTCACGGTTCAACTTATAGGACGTCCGTGTAAAACTAGCGCAGGATACGCTCACCAGTCACGCTAATAGAGGCGGCCCAACAAAACGTTCCACGCTATCCATTCCACTCATACTTTCTCGCGGCACACCATGTGTCATTATCCCACAGTCGTAGGGTGTTTCTTCCAATACCTTCCTCCAATATCCGTAGCTTTTTGGACAGAAAGGATGAGAATTAGTTGCTTGGGGTCTAATAACATCCAACACGTCCTAAACTCCTTTCACGGCTCACCAAGAGTTCTTTATCAAAAATCGGAACATCGTAGGTCTCACAAGTTGTACTTTTTTTTTTTTAACTGCTTAATGTCTCTTAACAACGAGGTCTTTAGAGACGGGGAAAGGATGGGGGGCAAGTAATGGGAAGGAATTCGGCCATGGCCTTCTTGAAGGAAGCATCCTGGCATTTGCCTGGAGTGATTTGGGAAACCATGGAAAACCCAAATCTGGATGCCCGGACGGGGATAAGTTGTACTGTGAATGGGACACTATAGCGATGGGAAGGCGGGTGACGGGCACGGAACCGAGCGTGGTGGGTGAGCGGTAACGCTCTGACTTCGCATTCGGGAGGACGCGGGTTCGAATCCCCAACCAAGCATCAAGATTTGGGGTTTCCATGGTTTCCCAAATCACTGCAGGAAAATGCTTCCTTTAAAAGGCCATTAACGAATTGTTTCCCGATTATAGCCCCCATCCTTTGCCTCCTCTAATGACTTCGATGTCGACAAGGCGTAAAGCCATAAAAAAAAAAATAAAGCAAGCACGGAGATGCGCGGTTGCGTGGCCTTGTGCTGACGATTGATTTAGTCGCGCCACGAACTCCGCAAAGTTCATATGACAAAGACTGGTTTTTAGACGTGTACATAGTTAAGTAAATAATTTAATTAACTTGTGAAATCACCCCCCGCTTTTTGTTGTTAAATCATGAGGAAAAAAATAAATCAATATCGCAGTAATATAGGGAAATAGAATTTACTTATAAAAAAAGATAAAATTTGGCATAAATTATATAGACTACTTATTTTGATTTTAAATTTATTTTTGATAAAATATTAAAATCTAAATTTATTATAAATTTATTTTTCAACCTTCGCAAAACATCCGCATCCGCGGATGTCAAGCACTGAACATCCGCATCCGCAAAGTAGACTTCCGATACAACCGTAGTGGAAATGACCGAACAAATGCTGGTATGACTCACCGAAGTCAATGGACCCAATTTAAGCATGTGAGTGGGTTCGAAGGTCGCACTATGATTAGTCTCTTGAAAATGGTTTTTCGTACCGTGACATTGCGGCTCGCTGCTACGACGGTGATGCGCATGTGGAACCAGTGGGTTGAAGAGGGTCATAAATGACTAGCAGTTTACTGGATCAAACTGGATGACCGCCACTTTTTCTCTTGACTGTAACCGACAGAACAGCTTCGTTCACAGCGTTGGATCGACGTTGGAGCACTGCAGCGGGTGTGGTAATGTCTGCGTCGACAGTTCGACGCCATCTGATGAGGGCTGGACAGATGGCATCCATGCCATTACGTCGGCTTCCATTGACGAGAAACCACCAACGCGTCAGACTGCAATGGCCATATGAACGCCGTCACTTGCATGTTGAATTGCAAAATGTAGTGTTTTCGTAGGAGTCCCGCTCCAACTTGTCCCACAGTACTGAAGCGATCTCTCCTCTTATGTATTAAAGACAATCTGAGTAGCAACCGCTAGATACATCAAGGAGGTATTAGAGCCCAAGCCACTGCCTCTCCTGCAGGCAGCTCGATATGCCATATTTCAGCAGGACAATGCCCGGCCACATGAGGCGAGGAGTTTGCAAGCTTTCTTGTAAGAACGACGGGTACCACTGCCTCCCAGGCCTTCACGTTCGTCTGACATGTCATCCATCGAACATATCTGTGATATGATTGGTTGGCAACTAGTTAGTTCTGGTCTTCCTACACCCACTGTCGATGCTTTGTGTACCGTGTGGCAGTGTGTTCCCCAGCAGGATATCCAGACTCTGATTCCGTGATACGATGTCAGCAGCACGTGGCGGCTTCCCACCATACTGAATTCTCTCGCTCAGTGTGCATGTACAGTTCTGTAACTACAATCGTTTGTATGTTGCCATGTACCTAACCTGTGGAATAAACTTGATTGTAGTCATATTTCTCCTTCTTTTAGTTGCAGTTTTTGAATAGAGTGGGGTATTTATAGATTTATCAAGAAAAATTATTATCCTAATATAAAACGCTATTAGTACTACTGGAATGTCTAATATTATACATATACTCAAAAAGAGACGAAGAGCATATTAGAAGAACTTGCTGGCGATGATAACACATACGAGTGAGAAAAGGAACTCGCATTCGGGAGGATGGCGGTTCGAATCCCCGTCAGGGCATCCAGATTTGGGTTTTCCATGGATTCCTAAATCACTCCAGGCAAATGCCGGGATGCTTCCTTCAAAAGGCCATGGCCAAATTCCTTCCCATTCCTTGCCCCCCATCCTTTCCTGTCCCTACAGACCTCGCTTTTAGAGAGACGTTAAGCAGATAAAAAAAATTAAAAAAAGAGAAAAGGAAAATAAAAAAACAAATAATCATTATCTCTCTTATTATCACAATGTGAAACAATTGTAATTTATGGCATTTAATGGATGAATTCGCCAGTTGTATAGCCATTCCAAAAATTTTGGGGGTCAGCTCTGGTGTCCTAAATTTTGAAAATTTAGGGTATTTTAACGCTAATCTCTTCGTTTACCTGGATTTACGCATAAATTTTCTCAACATACATTACTGTGTTTCTCTTCACTGTATATTTTCTTGGTTCAAGCAGTTTCTGAAATTTCTGTTTCATGTGATATCATTTTACTACCTATTTTCTAAATGGCTTCACTTATCAGAGTCTGTACCAGGTTCGGAGAAAATTTTCCAGTCCAAAATAATGTTTCTAAATCTTTCTTTAGCCCAAATACTAGGAAAGATTATTACTGCTCACAAGAACATTCAAAGAACATTCCACTCATACGCTCTCCTACGTTTCACAATATTTTACCGTTACCATCATTCGTAATAGAATGGGTCACGTTCATAAATATTCAACTTCTCTCTCGTCTGCTGCACTTATGACCACATGAAAACATGTATCGTTATTATAGATTTTTACACAAATGAACTAATGAGAGTTGGTAATGAAATCACATTAAGGCTAGAAATATGTTTCATACAACAGGTAATTTCTTTTGATATCGACTTCAAAGCTGTTTAAGCAATAACAGGGATATTAGATGCACCAGCAACCATGTGCTAATTAAACACGACGTGTCATGATTAAATGGGTGAACAGTTATCTGCAGGTATAATCTTGACGGGAGACAAATTCCTTCAGATAGAGAGAGCAGACAAGTCTCCTCGATTTAGATTCCTGTCGGTTGTTACGAGATTTCGCTTAAGCAGTATCATTTTACACGCCACAAATAAGATAATATGGTTTACAGATTATTTTAAATACGGTTTGTAGTCGCCTTCAGTCGCGGATGCTACTTCTTTAATCCTTGCTCGGATTTTATTTAACTATGGATTAATTAAAGCGATACCACACTAATGTTGTCTTCAGTTGCCGTGTAACCGCGTCATTCTATAAGTCTGATATGGTGAGGTCATTATGCGAGAGGATATTGTTTAGCACGAACAAGACTTGATCCGGAAATCCATGATTACCCGAGTATTGTGCTTTACACAGGTCGACACAGATTTTCTTTCTATTTGCTTTAGAAAATCTTAACGCAGGATTAGCAAATTTTTAAATAAAGACAATTGAAAAGTCCCGTTTTGCAATATGTACAACTACATAGATTTATTTTAATTAATAACACATAAAAATGAGAAGATGTTATTCATTTAGAAAGCTTTGCATTTGACAGAAGTAGAATCACAAAAACATTTAAAGATAAAATTAAGAAGATAGTGATATCAAGAAAAACCTAAGTTTTATTTGTAGACCACTAGGTATATTTGGCAAAATTTCTCACTACAGTTAGTGCCTTCACTATATTCTGGATTATTTTGCCATCGCGAATCATCCAAATGTCAGCATCGCATTATTAGAAGCTCTTAAAATCAAACCTTGTTTAAAAATTTTGTGCTGTTAAAACTGTAAATTCTAGGTGAAACCTTACAGATACTGAATATTTGCCATGGAATTAAAATTAGTGTCCACTCTTTTGCAATACTTAGAATGAAGTGTGTTACTTCTGTTCCAGCAGCGTGTAGCTGAATTACACCAGAAGTGTCTCAATAATCCTTACCACAGAAATTGGGCTGAGAGCTTGCTTCGGTGACAAATTTACTTTTTTGGTAACTGGTGAATTGCTTCATCACTCCTGCCTCCAAAATACGCTATTAATAAGTGAAATATCAATTCAGATGCTGAGCAAGCTTAGAAGTCTAACACAAAGACGGTGACACTTTCTTCTTCTTTAAGGATAAAAAGTTACACAGAGAATTTGGACAATCTTTCATACCATAAACTAAACTGAGACTCAAGTAATACCCATTTAGAATTACGTACATACAGTTTCAGTGCGGAATAATAAAACACTGTTATCACATGAGATTATCAGTATATCTCACCCTTATTATTATTAGTATTCACAATTAGCCATCAAATTTTACAGTCTGTGGAAAGGAAGGTAAACAATAAATCCATGACGAGTAAACTTTACTGAAAAGCTGTGTAAATAAACAGAAGAAAGTAAAACAGTTGATTAATAAGCTATTGCTGAATATTAGAACTACTTTTGCCACTGCCCAGCAAGTCAGGTAATTAGGGTTACACATAAATTATTTTCTTGGCAAAGGATTTACTTGGGTCACTTTTTATAATTCCCCAGTGGGTAATAGAAAACCTTTATTATAAATATACGCATTTGAGCTCTGTAAACATTTAATTGGATGTATTTATAGCGTTATAGGTGAGATGAAATTAAAATCTAAAATAACTTCCCACAATACGATATCTGTCATCTAATGAAATGGTGTGTAATTTGTAGAATCAGTCGTTAGAAGATTTGTTGTTGGTATAAAAATAACTTAACGGCAAATCGCTTGGAAATCTCAAACAAGATGGTCTATTCGTTCGACTCGTTGAAACTGTTTGGCAGTTTAACTGCTGATTTGTACTGGTGCGAGGTTTGTCTTGTGTGTCGTCTGTTAACCCGAAAAATACGGAAGAACTAAATTTGTACGTTAGCCAATAAGTAAATTATCAAGATACAGCATAAAACCCAATATGAATTACACTAGTCGGAATGTTATTTCTTCATTCAATAGCTTGTCAACGGAAATTAAATCCTGACAGCTCCACATCACCTAAAATTCGGCTTCAGAATATATTTCATTCTGTGAAAGATTTTTTTCCTTGAAATTTGGTAATTGAAATTACAGGGAAAAGCTTTGGGTTAAGGAAGTGAAGGGGAAAAAATCATGACATTATCATAACCCACCCCACCAATTATTTATTTATTATTATTATTATTGAATTGTTTTATGATTTGGTTAATTTAAATGTCGTAAATCTTATATATAAAAAATCTCGTGTAACGATGTTTGTCCGAGATAAACTCCAAAACTACTTAACCGATTTTGATGAAATTTGGCTTACTGTGTGTAATTTGTTACAACTTAAAAGATAGGATAGTTTTTATCTCAATTATTGACCTCAATATTTATTATTACAAATTAAATGTTCATTAAATGTTTGTTATAGGACAATGGTTTGTAATTATTTGTGCTCAGTGGTCAGTGAACCTCTTTGGTTGTTTACCTTCGCAACGTTCCTAGTAATTGTATAAATGTCTGTAACCTGTTGTAACCAGTTGTATTATTTCCGAATTTCCACAGATAATAGTGCGCATTTTATTCGGGTTGCATAGTTAGTTTATTGTCTTTGTACTGTAGTATCTCTGACTGGGCGTTGGCCGAGCGAGTGAGCGGGTTGTTGCACCGCGTAATGTCGCATACGGCATACGCGAGTTTGTGCGTCACTGTAAACAAACTGTAATGATTTATTAAATGAGTTAGGATATATGTCTGGATGTAATATGATTGGGTAAAAATGTGATTCAATGAGCGGAGTTTATTAAATTCATTGGTATTTTATCGGAACAGCGATTTTTTTTATTTTTGACTTCGTAACCTTCCGTTTGTTGGTTATTACATAATTCTTTATTTATTTATGGTTCTACGCCTCGTCGACGTCGAGGTCATTAGAGGCGTGATGGGACTGGGGAAAAGTAACTGGAAGTAATTCGACCATGGCCTTTTTGAAGGATGCATCCCGGCATTCGCCTGGAGTAATTTGGGGAAACCATGGAAAACCCAAATCTCGATGCCGGACGGCGACATAATTAACTATATTCATCAAAATTATCTAGGTTGACGGCTCGCTTGTATTTAGTAATGTCTACTGGGCCAGACTCATCCAAAAACACGGGCGTAATCACTAATTAGTGTGGCAGTGTTAATAACCGCCATGGTTCTTCGAGGGCGGTCTTGGTAAATTACGACTGCGAAACCATACTAATTAGGTGGATAGCTTCCATCGTTCACTATCACTAGTGTGAAGTACTATTTTTTTGAAACTATGGGCATATTTGGCAGTTAGGAAGTCGTAAATTGCATTCAAATTTAGTAACTAACCTCTTAAGACTTATTTAATTACATTTTAGGAAGTATTAACTTCTGTAACTAGTTTTACAAACTTCCCAACGTATATAAGTGAATGTCTTTTCCTACCTCATTCTTATTTTCTGCAGCTATAAGATTTCTCCTCAACCGTTAATTGAGTGCTTTTCCTTGGGGAATTTTAACGGGGATGCTTTCCCTCCACTGTCCCAATGATAGAAGTTTGTTTACGTGTATGTTTTGTGTGGATAACTGTGATGTGTTTATGTTCAGTGTAGTGGAGGAATGATAGACAAAATAAAGTAGACCACGGAAACCAGGTCTACCATTCCGAAGGAAACCAGAGCAAGCACAGACTCAACATCGCCATCCGATGGATGAATAACTACGACAGTATAGCATATGCACCGCGAGAGGTTTGGAATTAACAGTCTGGTGGTTAGGAATTATGCACAGCCCCTCTCTATCCTGCCGGCCAGGACTGGAATCAGCTAACCCCGTGTCAGCGCCCTAACCAACTGAGCAGACGGGGCGGATCAACTATAACATAGTACAGTATATTAATAGGGGAGTGTACATAAACTATATAACTACATTTTGGCCTCCTGTGAACCTCCCCTCCACCCCACATAGCTTAAGGTGGCTTTTGAGTCAATTTCCCCCCCCCCCCATTCGCGTGGCACGTAGCTTCTTCTATATTGATTCCAGAGGAATATTTTGTGTTGTTTTCTCTTGTCAGACTATCGTAAATTACGTACGGAGATAATTAAATGACGGAAATAAATATTCACATGCTGTTGTGTGTTCTGTATCTTATTTTAACTGTGTCAAATAATATGAATGAAAAGCTAAGTGGCTCAGCACAGACAGCCCTCCACCCGCTCCCCCCCCCCCCAGGTAGCCCAGTGTAGCTTTCTGCCCAACCCTCCCCCACCCTAGACCAAGCCATAGTTTATGGACGCTCCCTGGTGGCAGGGATGGCATCTTGATCACAAATCTGATTTGTTCATTTACCAACAATTCGATTTCCTTTTTTTTTTAACTTATGGATTTTTACCTCGTCGACGTCGAGGTCATTAGAGGCGGGAAAGGACTGGGGACAAGGAAGGGAAAGAAATTCGGCCATGGCCTTTTGAAGGAAGCATCCCGGCATTCGCCTGGAGTGATTTAGGGAAACCATGGCAATTCTGGATGCCGGATTGGGATTCGAACCACCGTCCTTCCGAATGCGAAGTCAGAGCTCGATTTCTTGTAGCTTCCTCAAGTCACAATAGTCTACTATGGGCAGAGTTCCTTAATGTAGAAAAATTAATTTCTGACAGGATTTCAGCTTTAAAGCGAGTGTAATTTTCCTCTTGGTAGATATTCACGCCACAACAGTTGAAGACTTATTTAAGATATTACCGCTCAACATAAAAAAATTCTTTTGTCTCCATTAAACTCGGTAAAACCTTTCTAGAAGATGGATTGGAGTAACGTAAAGAAGCCATCATCTTCTGCGATTACCTCCGCAAGAAGATTGCAGTGACGGCGTGACGAAATAGCTCATCCACGCCCGAGTGTTGTGAACTGCAATCAGCAGCCACATTGCAGTAGCCATTAATTAGCTACGCTAGACAGATCTCAAAGTAAAAATGACTAAATAACAAATAATATCCATCGCCCTTATTACATTAATGAAAGAGGAGTCATCGGCTTTCTGATCCCTTTATTAAAGGAATCGACGTTAAACACGACACTACACTGGTCAATTAGCGTATTAGATAACTTCACAGAACACAAAGACTCACTTATGCAGATCCCCACACAGCGTTACTATGATTGTAACTTATGATGAGGTGAGACACAAAACATTAGCAAGAAAGTTATACATACATACATATATATATATATATATATATATACTAGTTTCTAACATCACAAACTAGAGACATAGTGAAAATTGAAAGTTTAGTTAAAAATTCACGCAACATGATTGACCCTGCACGCAAAATTCATTAGTAATTACTAACACAAACTCATAATTCACGAATATAATGGTGTGACTGCTATATTGTGTCTCCACAACTGTACAAGCTTTCCTATTTTAGTGACTTCTTTACTGCGATATATGAAAGCTATACATATATATTACATAATGTATAACACGCAGTTAATATCCTGTGACCGAGCGTGGTGGGTGAGTGGTTAACGCTCTAGCCTCGCATTCGGGAGGACGCCGGTTCGAATTCCCCGTCCGGGCACCCAGATTTGGGCTTTCCATGGTTTGCCCAAATCATTCCAAGCGAATTCCGGGATGCTTCCTTCAAAAGGTCATGGCCGAATTCCTTATCGTTCTTCTTCCCCAGTCCTTCCCGCTCTAATGACATCGACGTCGGCGAGGCGTAAAGCCATAAGTAAAAAAAAAAAATCTTGTGACGAACTACTTCTAGATCACCTTGTAATCTAGTAACAAAAATTAATTTTTGAATGTTCTTTTTATGTTTGATAGAAACAGTATACTGCCTTTGCGAAATGAGTGCTGCGGATTATAACAAGGATTCATTGACCTGGAACACTAAAGACGAAGGTTTCAGATTTTTGCTTTGTTATTATTACTGTTGTTACTGTTCATTGAATAAGGAACGGACACGAAAATAGTGGTTAACGTATTCACTGTCTTTCAGGGATGGTTCATTTTCTAATTCAGATGCTAATATATAGTAAATGTGGAGACGGAATGATACGACTTGCAGCTTCATATCACTACGGTCTCGTTCCTCCTTTCGTGCCTTGTGGCTTTACATCTCGTCAATGTAGGTGGAAAGGATTGGAGGCAAGGTATTTCCAAAGACATTAGTGAAACCAATGTTCCTGGTGACGGTTGGAATGGAGCAAGAAACCCACTGCTGCCAACCTTTGTGACTTCAATTATCCGTAGATGGCCACTAAAATTTCCCGTAAATTAGGTACAAAAATCCGCAGACACTCTAACTGAAAGACTAAAACAATAATTATTGAAGAGAGAGTAAAAATTAACAACACTTTTGTATTTCCAGGTCTTTAAAATTAGAAATACAAAATAATGTCTAAGAAATATCTCTGAACATTTTTTATACAGCGTCACTTTCATTCCTTCATCACTGCCGCTGCTGTGCCTACATTATACACACACACACACACACACACACACACACACACACACATATATATATAGATATTTTTGAATGTTCTTTTTATGTTTGATAGAAACAGTATACTGCCTTTGCGAAATGAGTGCTGTGGATTATAACAAGGATTCATTGACCTGGAACACTAAAGACGAAGGTTTCAGATTTTTGCTTTGTTATTATTACTGTTGTTACTGTTCATTGAATACGGAACCGGCACGAAAATAGTGGTTAACGTATTCACTGTCTTTCAGGGATGGTTCATTTTCTTATTCAGATGCTAATATACAGTAAATGTGGAGACAGAATGATACGACTTGCAGCTTCATCCTACGGTCTCGTTCCTTCTGTCGTGTCTTGTGGTTTTACGTGTCGTCAATGTAGGTGGAAAGGATTGGAGGCGAGGAACGTGGAGGAATTCAAATAAGGCCATGGTCTTCAAAAGGAACTATCCCGGCATTCACCTTGAGTATTTTCGGAAAACGATGGAAAACTGAAATCTGGATGCACTGACGGGAATTTGAACCCACGCCCTTCCGAACCACGGGTTACAAGTAATACCGCACTCTTATTGGCCTTAGTCTTTGTATCCTTTAATCTGATTAGATGACCGTGATGTGTGTTGGGGAGTATGTAATGTTACGTCACGTATACAAAGAATAAAGGAGTTAGAGAAAGGAACCTGGTGACGGTCCATTCAAACCCACCCTTTGGGAGGATATCACCGGTTGTTTCGACGTCGCTTGTGGTTGTGGCTAGTAAGATGTTTGCAAGTCTAAATAAACAACTAGTTCTTGATAATAGAGTATATTTTTATTCTTCGTTAGATGCAGTCTTTTTTCCCAGCAAAGATGGCCACCACTGTAATACTTAAAGCCTTGACACAAGAATAAACGCTGTACGTTTCGACATTCAATTTTTTAATGTTATATTCTCTGGACGGTTCCTCTGATACCAATAAAAATCTGATTGTGTTAAAAAATACTTGGTCAACGTTTCTGCTAGAAAGACTACGAGGTTCACTTTTCACGCAGGATAGATCATTTAAATTTCTTTTCAGCAATTATCACTCCAAAGATATAAATCTCACAGTTCAATTAATTCAGTTTCGCACGCTCCTTTTTCTCTTCTTTTGACTTGAATTTATCTATATCTTTATTCCACTGAAAATTTTACGTTATTTCTTTAATAACTACAGTTCATGACGTTTCTTACTTACTGTCCTCCAGAGATTCTATCTTTCTGAATGTATGAATTTAAGCAAATAATCTCCATCTAATCTGCTACTATTTTCCCTGATAATTATATAAATATTCATTTCCTTAATTCTACATATATAAACAGTCTTCCTATTTTCGATATTTCATTTACTTTTTCCTTTCACAAATCGCCATTCACTATTATTTACACCCTTAATATTACAACTAATCTTTGTAAAATTGTATTGAATGTATGGAGCTCTTGCAACAATATTTCGCTTGTACCATTTTTAGGGCTTAGTATGCTGTAAGGTGCCGTCATATTTAACGTCGTCATCCTGTGGACGGCCGGGCACATTTGAACCCACGATTTTGGTACAAAATTTGGTTATTAGTATCTGTGCATCACCAACTCTCACAACCTGTTGGACAAGAGAATAATGAAAATTTCGTCCAGCACCGGGGCTTGATTTGCAGACAGTGTCACAGTGAAAATGCGATCCTTCGGGCTATACGTCTCGACAACGCCGAGATTATTAGAGGCGGGGAGAAGGGGGCGGGAGAGGGGGCAAGAAATGGGAAGTAATTCTTCCTTGTTTTTTTTTTTGCAGGAACCATCCCGGTATTTGCTTGGAGTGATGTCGGGAAAACGGAAATCTGTAGGACCGGAAGGGGATTCGAACCTGCGTCCTCCTGAATGCCAAGCCCTAGCGCTAAGGCTTACCCAACAAAGTAGCGGTATTTACTTGTTTAATCTCCTACTCCAAAATACGTATAAATTCGTTGAAGTACCTTAACCAACCACTTTTAATAATTGGCTTCATTTCTCGTTTTTGGTGCTGAAGTCTGTGATGTTAGTCAATGTAGGGATCATTTAATCCGCGACTATGGTCACCGTTGGTCGAAATTAATTATGTATGTGCCGTTAATTGCAGGGTTTCACAATGGAAGTTTATCATAGCTGCTAAGCAAAAAGAAGATGGCTCAGGAAATCTCTTTTCATTATTTAGATATCTGGTGACATTGCATATCAAAGGCTATTACTTTAGATCTAACAATGGCCGTGAATGGAATTTCTGGAAAAATGAAGTCTTTTTAACGAACTAGTATACCCAAAGTACTCTCAGTCATCTGGTTTAATTTTTTTGAACAAAGTTTCCTCTCTATGTGGCCGCTCTTGTAGAAACCCAGAAAATAAATTTATTCTCTGTATCCACATTCAGTGCCGCGAAATTTAATTTCTAAACCGGAATTACCATTTCTGGAATTTATTTATCTTCTTCTTTACCGGAAAATATTTTGTACTGGGATGTAGGAGTTTCAGAAACTTGGAGTAAAAACAATAAAATACAGCTTATTTATTGTTTGGCACGCAAAACAACGACGACAGAAGTAGAAATAGGTGTTGCCTACTGCTGGTTGCTATTAAAAAAAAAAAGTCGGTTGCAGCTGTTAAGAAACAGCTCAGGGGATGAGGTTCGGGAAGCGATGAAGTGTCAGTGGTAACCTTAAAGGCGCGTTCCCACGATCCCTTGTAACGAAGGCGAGACAGGACGGGATGGGAAGAATACTCAACCACATGCCATGGGAACAGGGCCGCCTCTGCTAGCGGAGACGAGACGCAGCTACCCACTCTGAGTCGGTAAACATCACAGGCGTGTGTAGCGGTGCGCTGTTGCCATCGGTTTGCAGCAGCGGCGCGCACCCATTCCGTTGCTGTAAAGTGCTCTGTGCCAAACGACACTAGGCAACGTGGTGCGGAGGTGGCGGTGAGGTAAGCTAGGACTAACCTGCGGCCCGCGGTCGTCCCTACACTTCGGCTAATGAGGTCCCGTCCCGTCTCGCCTTCGTTACAAGGGATCGTGGGAATGCGCCTTAACACGCGTAAGTTCCGTCTTACTTTAGGTACGACTGCAATAATGGCGTAAGGACTAGGTAGCAATGCCACAAGGCAACATTTCTGTGGAAACGACAGACAAAGTAACACTATCGCTTGCCATAGTAAAAGACAAGAGTTGAACACAAAACAAAAGATAAGTTTTTTTGTGAAACCAATGTTCCTGGTGACGGTTGGAATGGAGCGAGAAACCTGGAAGTGATAAAAAAATCTTCGGAAATAGTGGCAGAGAGATATAATATAAGAAGGTAATATAAAATAGAATGAAACATTAACAAAATGTATTTTTAAAAATGCCATTTAGTCGATTAAGACATACAGCCAGCTTAAGATCTTTTAACGCATATATTCACAGTATACATATCACCTATTTGAAGCGTTTTTGTTTATGTACAAGTGAAGAAGAACGCAACAGTTAATTAATATCACTGATTCCTCCGTATGAATTCGATCCGGTGACCTTCAATACGGGAAGACAGCACTCAAGTCCCTACGCCACCGGCAGTAACAATTATTTTCAAAATAATAACTAAGTCCCTTGGTTGAGAGAAGTTCTTGAAGATCTAAATAATGGTAATTCCGTGTGGTTTTCATACTTGATGACAGAATTTCTAACCGTCTCTGTCACAGCCACCTAACCTAATCCGGTAATCCTACTGAGTAACGTGAACCTGTGGCTTACCGGGGAATCCGAACCACGGAAGCGTTCTGGGTACTTCAAATGTTCAAAACAAGCTTTGTTGAAGGCGTTAAGGGCCTATGAAAAACCCAGCCGTACCGGGATTTAGACACCTTAACCATTGAGCTGCCTGAATGGAAGATGTGGGATCAGTGAGAAAGATATAGTGACAATACAGTAAGAATGAAAATTTCGGAGGAACGATACTGGTAGCGTTGGTAGAAGAAAGGGAGTGAGCCACGGCACCAATGTGCGAAGTTGTGGTCCCCAACCATAGATAAATGAAAACAATATAATGGCAATAAGGGATCAAGAAAAACGATAAGTGTTAAGTTTAAGAACTTGATGATCTCTAACAAACTTAGAAGTTCGTTTATTCCATGTTTCCGTGTCCTGAATATGTCATCTAAGTACCAAAACCAGAAAGTCGTTAGAAAGTGAATTTTTTAAGCAAGGTGTCTTCCAGTCTGCTCTGCCTGGAAGAAGTTGGGTGAAGAGGGATTCATACGTGGTTCTGAATGGTATACTTTAGCGTGTAGGTGGGCCTCGAACCGGTGCACCTTGAACCCTACTATCTGCAGATCTGTTCAGCTGGGATAGCCATCGTATGTTAAGGCGCATATTTGCTAGATTTGGTTATGCACGATAAGCGCGAGTTCATATATCTCCAGTTATGATTTACGAAATCATTTAGGCCAATGCTGGGATTCCCTAAATATGCACTTTTTACAAACAGCGAAATATAAGTTACATTAGCACACAAGCTTACGTTTCTCTCAGACATATTTTTGGTAGAAATGAATTTATAATCTGTAGGACGATAAAACTGTTGTAAAAAAAGAAAATGAATGGAAGATTAATCAAATATTCCACTTACTTTTGCGGGATTCACGTTACTTTGATCGATGTTTTACTCCCGACGTATCGGCGCCCAACTTGGGGCCTTCATCATGTCTGTTTATAAGTGAAGTATCACTTCTGACGGTTTTCACACCACTCCGTCGTTTATCTTCACGCTGAGCTAATTGTTTTGATTACCGGCAGCGGGATACTTCTAAACAGTCCTGATGAAGTTCCAAGGTTGGGCGGCGAAACGTCGGAAGTAAAACTTCGATCAAAGTATCGCGAATCCCGCAAAAGTAAGTGGAATATTTGATTAATATGACGCCTGCTAAAAGCATAAGATATTGTATAAATAAAAGATTGTTTTAGGACCTCTGCCACACAGTATTTAACACCTCTGTTACTAAAAAAAATACAACTTGATATTGTATGTGCATATATAAAAACTCATGAAGATTTTGTTGTCACTTCTTCATTCCAGATTTACACAAAAAAAATTCAGATTCCAAATGAAACGTTTTGTCACGTTAACTGTGACTGCTTTAGATAAAGACAACAATAAAAAAAAATAAAAAAAATAATTAAAGGAAATTTTAGTGAACTGATGCCACCTACTTTTATACAATATTAAAAAAAAAATCTATTACAGAGAAATTATGAGGCGTCCAGCTGATAGAAACACTGCTCCTCTAACATTGCTACTGCGTCTGGAGCTAGCCACACACTCGATCAAATTTTTAGGGCACTCCCGAGGGAAATTCTCGGCTGTGCTACATTCGATTCTTTACTGAATAGCTACTCCGCGGAAAAAGAATGGACTTCCTCGTCTCTGCGCCGAGTAGATGGACAACAAACCACATATTGTAAAACTTCTCGAATAGTATACCCTTGGTTCGAAGAGAGGCTGAACAATTAATAGGGTAAAACAGGACTTATTAATAATTATACTTATTAAGAAAAACTAAAGAATGTGGGACTTTAATGTCCCAACAGTGCTAATTTATTTGGCGTTACAGTTTCTATTTTTAATTGCAATGTTCTTCAAAGAGCCAAAGCAAGGATTTATACCAAAATGCATTCCCCCCCCCCCCCCCCCTTTCCGTCCCCCAACCACATCACTTTTTGAAATATCTCGTAGACTTATGATACATGTTACATATAAAACACACTACTTATCCAAAATCATTTGCGTACTTAATACAGATTTCTTCGCGCTTTATCCATTGGTTCAATATGTATATAAAATAAACATAACATTTTGTCATGTTGATACAAAATGAAAAAAAAGATAAAGGCAACGAAATTTCAACATTGAAATATAAATCAATTTAATTGAAATAGCAAAATTTTTAGTTGATGTTCAATAGTTCCTACAGTGATTTGGAAAGCATAATCCAATTCTTCCTTTGCCTTCTTCTTTTTCTTCACCACCTTTTCCCAGCATTTTTGTGGTCTGCTGGTTTTGATGAGTGTTACTCATCCGTGGCAAGGTCATATTGGGAGCTCTTCATTCCCGCACAGACGACAGGCATTACATACTACTGTGAAGTCGTACTAAGTGTTGTGTTGCCAGCTGTCTGTCAAACTATGTTCTGTGGGATAAGTGAATTTTTTGTTTGTGAAATCTGTAGACCTTTTTTTTTTACTTATGGCTTTACGCCTCGTCAACGTCGAGGTCATTAGAGGTGGGATAGGATTGGGGACAAGAAACGGGAAGGAATTCTGCCATGGGCTTTTGAAGGAAGCATCCCGGCATTTGCCTGTAGTGATATGGGGAAACCATGGAAAAACTAAATCTGGATGTCCGGAAGGGGACTCGAACCGGCGTCCTCACGAATGCGAGGCTAGAGCGTTAACCGCTCACCCACCACGCTCGGTGAAATGTGTAGGAATGTATTTATATTATGAGGTGGTGACTGTGTACCGCCCCGGTATTCGCCTTTATGGCTGCGGAAAACCGCAGTCAGGACGGCCTAGACTCGTGCCCGGTCCCGTTGTACCTCCAGTGTGCGGCGCCTCAGCGCACTGGGTCATACTGGGGGATTCCTCTGCTTTCTTCGTACTTCTGTATTTACATGAAAGGGACAGTTTCTTCGGCTGTAATTAAAAATGGAACAACATGACGGATTTTTGCATTTGTGTTTTAACGGGGTATTGCTTGTTTTGCTACTATTGTATTACAACGTAATATCGTTTGTATAAGATTGATGATCACTGAAGGGAATCAGACGCACTTTCACTATTTTTTCACGAACTCCGTCAGTAAATTGAATTTGAAGTTTCCTCTAGCACCTCCAATATCCTCGTGGTCTGA
The DNA here is from genome assembly GCA_031002005.1 of Vandiemenella viatica. Classification (NCBI taxonomy): domain Eukaryota; kingdom Metazoa; phylum Arthropoda; class Insecta; order Orthoptera; family Morabidae; genus Vandiemenella; species Vandiemenella viatica. The sequence goes on from CM061921.1 coordinate 103,316,523, forward strand.
GAGGGGTGTTTGAATGGAATTTTCTCTAGCTTCTGCGACGGATGTATGACGTTTTTGGATGCTGTATCAAGAAGTTTCTACACCAGAATTTTAAACTAGTTATAGCACAACACATGGAAAAGTGGGGGGGGGGGGAGGGGCGTAATTCAGCCGGATAGCCTGGATTCTGGCACCAGTGAAGCCGATGAATTTTTTTTCGAAGCTGAACGTCCAGATCGGCTCAACAGTTCGAACCAATCTGCTGTTCAGTAAATACCGAGAAGCAAATAACGACGGAAGCGTGATGGTAACCACCTCAGCTCTACTTCCCAAGATCAAAGTGGCTCTACGAAACGCTACCTCTGAAAATTCCGCGGGAAGCAGTTGTAGCCCTAAGTTACACCGGAAATTTATATTACATTAATATCATTATATGTTTTTACTTAAAAAACCATCATTTAGTGTTTAATACCACAGAGCAATTTTAGAGTGTCTTTAATTACGTTTCTTTACTGTATTTATGTGCGGAATGAACTTACTTTTTCGCTTTTCAGTCTTACAAGACGTACGAAATAAACCCAGTCACCTGAGCTTTCGACCGGGCCTACCTTATGCCACGAGGGCAGGAATCTGACTATCAAAATATGTGATCTGCCTCTCAATTCCTGAATAAATTAAAGTAGCCGTTATGTATTATAGGAATTGTTTATTATTTTTAAATCATCCATCAAATTCGTATTTTTAATAACTTATTGTTGTAGATGACACAGTTAAATATCTCAATAAGAGTATTTTATCAAGATGATACATACAAAAAATATTAAAGAAAGAAATCACAAACGTTGGGATTCTTTTAAACCACGTAGAAGTAATTGCAGATGAGTACAACTGAAAAAAATGTCTTCCACTGGAGATTAGTGAACATTGTTACTTTCAGACGTGTCAGCTTCGGTTGATACTATACGGTTGAGCCTTTTGAGTGGTTATCGTTCTGGAAGAAACGGGTTTGATTCTCTTTTGTAATAGCAAACTTCATGGCAAGCGAAATAATTATAATAAGACACATTATCGTAAATTAATAATAATAGTTTTTCTAACATACGTGGCAAATCCTGTCGATAAACTGTGACAGGCGAGAAGCAGCAAACCTGTAAACAAGCTCGTGGGCGATGGAAAGTGGTTTCTCAACGGACCAGGGAAAAGATTATCCAACAGATTGGTGTGACAACTTTCTTAAGAGGTGCCTGTCAAAAACTGTAACACTGAAAGCCTAAATGTATATGAATAGTCAAACTGCTGTCCGCAGTAGAACGTGGTATAAATGAGACACTACAATCTGTTACGGTCTTTTATTTGAGGGCTAAAAGGACGAACATTTCGCGCGTCACCAAAAGTCAGGATTAACATTAGCTACGGTACTACTTCTCCACGTGACAAGAACGATTCGTCATGATGTCGCGCAAAATCGATTACTGCAGAACAAAACTGATGGAGTTTTCTCAGATATTCTATGTGGCGTGAAGTATTAGTTGTTGATCTGTCGAGACGGATGGAACTCAGTAGCAAGTTCCCAGTTAAGCTGCTCGAGTCCTGTACGAAGCATGGTGCAACCAACAGCCAATCACCGGGACCAGCCGAGAGTCGACTTGGGGTCTCGGTACAGCCTCGTAGAGATGGCTTCCCACGATGCGCATATTAGCGGGCCGGGCCGATCCAGATACCAAGGAGCTGGTCGTGGGAAGGGTACCGTCTGTGCTTGCAGGGATGGCGCGCCTCTATCCCTCGCCTAGTCGGTAAAGATCAAACGACCGGGTAGCTAAAAAGACACTAGGCAAGGTGGTGGGGAGGCGGCGAGGGCTAGTCTGTGGCGCGGCCTATAAAGCCACGCGCCGTGGGAAGCCAGCCTTAACGAGGGCATTCGGTCAGCTTATCTGTATACTCGCAGCCGGACATGTAGATGGTAGGTGACAACACGGTTTTCACTTTCACTTGGCAACTAGGGGATCAGGTAGCTACTTGCAGACAGAGGTTCTGAGCTGATGTATGAAGACAACTATGACGTATCAAAGCACTGTAGTAACATCTACATCTATACTCTGCAAATCACAAATACTGTGGGTGGCAGAGGGTGCTAAGCACCAATCCTAATTCTGCGCATTCCAATCCCGAACAGATCGAGGAATGAAGGAATACATAAATGAATCAGTACGGCATCTTATTTCTCTAATCTTATCCCTCCTGTCATTGCGACCTAAATAGGTTGGCGGAAGAAGTATTTCGTTGCACTCGTAACTTAAAGATTTTCGCATATTCTCCAGCAAATTCAAACGAAAACGATGTCGTCTGTCCGCCAAACAATCCCAGCCCAATCCACGAATCAGCTCTGTGACACTTACGTAAGGACTGTAACTAGCAGTCACGAATCGAGCGGCTCTTCTCTGTACTTTCTCTAATGTGTCAATCAATCCCTTGCGATACGGATCCCAAATTCCACAACAGTATTCCAAATGCGGACGCAATAGTGTTTTGCACGCTATTTCCTTTGTATGAGCATTACAACTTCTCAAAATACGTCCTATGAATCGTAGCTTGGAATTAGCTTTGCCTACAACGGAAGTTATGTGCAAGTCCCATTTCATGTTGCTTTGTACTGTTACGCCTAGATACTTCAGGGAATCCACAGTGTCAACAACTGAATTGTTATCTTTGTACTCCTGAGCAAGCGGGGTCTTTTTATTACTTATTTGCATTGCCTTGCACTTTTTACAGTTAAGTGTAAGCTGCCATTTACGGCATCATTCCGAAATAACATCCAGATCGCGCTGAATATCTAAGCAATCGTCGGAGCACCTCACTTCCCTATAAATAAGTGCATCATCAGTAACACGCATAGCAATAATATTCACTGTAAAAAATCATGTCATGAAACTTTTACTCTTGATGTTTCTTCTCGATATTGCAAGTTATAAATGTACTTTTCTTTTAACAATAGTTAAATGAACTTAAACATACGATTATATTTCTGGAGTCACAATTTTTTTTATTGTGACTTTACGCCTCGTCGATGTCGAGGTCATTAGAGACGAAAAGGAATGGGGAGCAAGGAACGGGAAGGAATTTGGACATAGCCTTTTGAAGGAAACATCACAGCATTCGCCTGGAATGATTTGGAGAAACCATGTAAAACCCATATCTAGATGCTCGGTCGAGGATTCGAACCCGCGTCCTCCCGAATGCGTGGCCAGAGCGTTACCACTCACCCACCACGCTCGGTTCATGATAAATGTAACGACGTGTCAACGAGATTTTCATTTCTAATTCCAATTTCATTTATAAATCCAGAATAAGTAAAAAATATTAATTAATAAATTTTCGTAGCTAATTGACTGAAATGATGCGTAATTAATGTTTGCCTCTCTTAGCGTTTCATTTCACTTTCCAGCCATTCTGATTTCAGTTTAGCCTGGTTTCCCGGAATCTCTGCATAGAAATACTGCCAGTGTAGTTCTTCCCCGTTCACTATCCACAATCGTTTTCTGTCTCCAACTATCTCTATGCCGGCCTCGGTAGCGTAGGGGCTAGAGTGGTAGCTCCGCGTACCGAAGGCCGCCGGTTCGAATCCGGCCGCGGGCATGGATGTTTAAGTGTTGTGTGTCTGTGTGAATGTCCTGTCCGTCCTGTGGCGTCCATACATTGGAAAAATACAATATATATATGACGAATTATACACTGAAAGCTTCAAAAAAAATACATTGTGCTGGCTGTATGGCCTTCGTTGCCAAATGCCATTAAAAAAAAATCTCTATGTCGACGAGCTGTAAAGATTTAATAAAAAAAGATATGATTCGTAGTAATAGTTCGCGCGCACTGTTGTGAATCGTATCCTGAAATAAACACGAAGACGTGTTACGGTATTCCAAAGCCACCTATGAAACACAGACAATATGATGCTACAGTTGTTTGCTGAGAATCTGTTCTGCAGAGATGACACTACTTGTCAGGACACTGTGGACTAGCGCTCTCTAAGCGGCTACCAGTTAATTTTTCGCTGAGAGCTTTTTGTTCTCCACAAGTGTCAACAACTTGTAACGCTGGTGTTAATCGTGGCTAGCTGGTACATAAGATATGTACCAGCCTTTACTTCCCATTAAATCTATGGATAGCTGCAATATCCCAAAGTAAGTAGAAAACATAGCCTTCTCAAACCTTTAATGAGGCTATAGTAGGAGAACTGCGGCATCAAAAAGAATCCTGTTACACTCAAATGAACCCTAAAATAAATGATTCAGGGTTTGAACGGGGTTTTAATTGAATATACAGGAATGTTGAGGGTGAGCAGAGGGTAGTAAACTGCTTCTTCTTACCAATTTGTGTCGAAATGAAAAGAATCGATTTTTCTTTGGTGGTAAGGCCGCAATGTGACAGGCGATCACATGGAAAATAAGACTGAGGAAGTGCATTACATTACGACGTTGCTGGTCTTCATTTCAAAATAAAGAGATTTTGACCGTTAGTAAGAAGGGGAAAAAGACAGCAGTGAATTACATTTTAAATAGAATAACTTCAAAAAATCACCCTGTAAAGGGGAACTGTTCATAGTGACGTCACCGATATTGATGATCTTTACGAATTTCATGATTTTTTGGAGCCTCCCTCCATGTCACAGGTGGTCACATTTGTGTGACCCCCTCTCCTGGTGTGACGTCACATATTTTGCAGTTCTAATTTTATAAATTATTAAATTAAAAAAGCACTTAAAAATTATTTATATATTTCTGTTTAAAATATTTTTCATAAAATCAACAATAAATCAATCATTTTAGAAAATTGAAAAAAAAAACAAACAAAAAAAACCAAATGAATGATACAAAATTTAATCATCTTGTGTACATGGACTTTGAACCTATTCTTTTATATTATTCATGACTGGCATAGAAGTCACTTAGCTATCGATTTGGATAATGTTAGGAATATTCGATGTGTCAGTTTCTTCATACAACCATATAACACCGTCATCGTTTACCAAAACTTCCCTGTCGCGTCTAGTTGTAATTCTTCGTGATGGACAAAACCTCTTGTTGTATCTTATGTGATTGCTTTGTGTTCGTTAGTGGCTTTGTATGATGGAAGATGCCACACGCTCGTTTAAATAAGTATGCGAAGTCATATTTTGTGGAAGCCTCGAAGGTTGTATTTGCGTTTCGGCGTATGTCAACGGCGACACCATAACTACAGCGAGCGTGAAGTCGCGCGGGCCGTCACGTGACAAAAGGTCATACAAATTATACATGTGACGTCACGAAGCTTATGACTCCCCCACCCTTGTCGCACGATGTCACACGTTGTCACTCTTTATTATACCCCCTCCCTTCCTCCCTCTTAAGGTGTGACGTATTTTATAGATGGTCCTAACAGTCAAACTCCTAGAGTTTTCGTCCTCCTACACATCGTTTCCGAGATATGGAGGACTAGAAATTATGGCAACGTGTGGCACCATTCCGTAAACTCATTCCTAGGAATCAGCGGTAATTCGTCAAGATAGATTCTTGTTTATGGCATGTTATTAGTTGATTTATTGTACCATGCAACTTTACCAGGGTTTTCTTGGTTTTTAGGTAATTTATAATGAACTGGAAATTGTTTATAGCTTTTACATATATTTCAAAATTACTACACTAATTTCATTACAAAAAAAGTGCAAAATATGTGCAGTGATAAATCCCATTCTTGGGACCTCCTTGTATTCTCACTTTTAGGTGGTATTGATCTTACTTGAAGCACATTGGCGAAGAATATCACACACAGTTTATAAATACATCTCTTCTACAAACGCACTTTTTCGTTGTGATATTCAACAGGAAATAGCATTCCTGAAAAGAAATTTCTCGATTATTCATTTTGAAGAAAACCTAATTACATTCGAGAAAGAACGAAAATTCTCGAAAATAATACAATTTTCCAAATTTTTTGTGAGTACCTATTTTTTCCTACGAAATAATTTTTATCTTACGAAACATCATTTTTAATTCATTTGTAAATTCTTGGCGACTAAAAAAATAGGTAACTAGCATACATGAAGCCGCATGGAATAATTGAAAATAACAAAAGACTTTGCCAGATAGAAGAAGTGAACACAGGCTTTACAGCATTAAAGGGCGATTCATTACTGCTCGTGCCACTGCGAAGACTAGCAGGAATCTATGAACGTAACAGAGTCACTCAGTGATACATGGGAAACAATGATACTGACGAAAGTAGCTGCCTGTTTTCAAAGTTAAGGCGAAAGATGTGATGCTTACTTACTTCTACGCTGTGACGATCCCGCTTATATACTTTGCAAGTGACACAGGTAATAGAAATGCAGATGGTAGCAACTAATGTCGATGTAGTTCCTTTAGGAAGTATAAAATATTGCAATACATTAGTGACCTTATCCAAGAAACATATCCAATTGTGAGTCACTTCAGAAATATCAAAATTAGTATTTTGAAAAAGAATCCGAACCAATGAAAATAAACTCACGATCCTTAAAAGAAAGAATTTTGGTATATTTGCTTAGCGATTAACTTAAGTAATAGCTTAAAGCTTACAATTCGCAAGTTACTAAACGAAGTTAATGGAAGTTATTCTGTTTCATTATCTTTTGCTAGTCCCACTTTTTGGTAAACAAAGGTGTTCGCGAAATTTGTTGTAATAATACATAATAATAAACAAGCAAATGAAAACTAATTGAATTACAAAACTAAGTTCCGCGCAGATCGTTCAGTACTGGTATGATACATTCAATTTTATGCTTTCGTCAGTCTCTCGACTGGTTTGATATGGTCCTCCATCTCTTCTTATCTTCTGCTAACCTATTCATCTCAACATACCCCTTACAACCCACTGTTCCTTCCACTAACAACCTAATCAATCCCGTAGGTCTTAAAGTATGATCCACTCTTCCACAAATTTCTTTCCCCACCCAGCATTTCCGAAACACATTCATGTAGTACTTCATTTGTCCACTTAACTTTCAGCATCCGTCTATATCCGGTAGTTTATTTGTTTGTTGATTAAACGTATGTAGCTATTTTTTAATTCAGTGGGTTAGATTGAAGGCTCCATCTTCAAAAGTAGGCATCCATTTTCTGAAGGTCAAGGGTCAGGATTTGCGAAGTTATTTCTATGCAATGTAAGGCTGATATCATCAGCGTATGCGAAATGGCGAGAGACCGTGTCTGGCAGGTCATGATTATATAAGTTAAACAGTATATGGGAGACAACCAAGCACAGTGGTAGACCATTATTTAGCTTGCGAAATCTGCTCCTGCTGAGCTCAGTGTAAGCCTGGAACAGGAGGTTGCTTTTTACATGTTTTCCCGTAAAGTTATTACTTTCTTGCAAGGAACAGCCTTGATCAGTTTACGTAGGAGTCCTGATCTCCAAACTGTGTCTTATATTGCCGAAGGACCTAGGAAGACAGATACGTTTTCATTTTCTTATGGTGGTAAGAGACAGGACTTGACCACTATATTCCCGCGTAGGAAGGAATCCAGTGAGTTCAACCGGGATCAGGGCATCGATTGGCGGAGTAAAGCTGAGTAATTCTATCGGACGGTAACTTTGCGGGAGGTTTGAATATTTTCCTGGCTTGAGTAAGGCAATGATTTTCGTTTTGTTGAATACCTGACGAAGCCTTTCTGATTACAGTATTGGAGCTGAAGAATGGTGCTGGTCCACAGTTTTTCAGTAGTTCTGGACAAATCCCATCTAATGCTGCAGCTTTCCCTTTACGAAGGGATTTTAAACCTTCCTGAACCTCTTGTAATGTGGACGGGCTGAATTATATGGAGTGAGGTTGAGTTTCGCGCTTTTGACGCTTAAGTCGAGATTTGACCCGTCCAGTGAAATTTTTTGTTCTGCAGGTACTGTAGATACAAAGCTATTTGTAATTGATTCCACATTAATGGATGAGTGTACCGTTGCGGTTATTGATGTAGGACCTAATTTACGAATGAATGACCAGACGTTGGGTAATAATCAGATTTGTAGCAGTTTACATCTACTAGCATGGTCAAGAGTTATCACACATTCTGTTACCTTCTCGTGAGTCTGCTTGACTCCTTGCTCCATCCGGGAATATATATATATATTTAATTTTGAAACTTCGCGGGATATCTCTTTTCGCTGCTGCTTTTGTTAGTTCTACAAACCTTGCATAATTCTTTGGGACCGCTTTGATCCATTGAATGTTAGTGAAAATGTGTTATTCAGAATAACAATTTTCAAAAACAGTTTATTCTAGATACCTAGTGTAGTGAAGACGTGTGCGCTGGACAACTTAAAATTTGGTACGGAAAAAAAGGAATAAACCCGGGATTCGAAAAGTAGCGGTTCATTTCGTAGAATTTCAGGAATGACGAAGATTCTTTGATTAATCAGAAGCGTGTGTCTTTGAGTGAAAAGCGAGGGAATTATTTCAGCCAATGATCTCCTACCAGTATTATTGTTTCTAATAAACTAATGTTTAATATTTGTGCTAATCTCAGCCAACCACGACGGGGTACTATGTTCCTGAAAACCGACATTGCGTGCTACAAGCTCGTGATTAAGACAGGTACTACAAAGTGGTTTCGAAGCCGACTGTCATTCTAGCTCCGGCTTTAGATTTGAAGTTTTTTAGCTTCGACATTAAGGACTCACGATGCTATCTTCGGGACTGAGTTTCAAGTTTTTCTGGCAGTTTCTGTCATGGTCTACGAACTTCATACGCTGATTCTGGCTCGCACGTCATTTCACAGTACGTTTCGCCCAGTATAAGTCCGATTGTCAGAATTTATGGGTCTGAATAACTGATATTGACACTGTCGACCAGCGTATGGGAGCCGTCCGGAAATCCGACGTCTCTTGCCAATCTACCAATATTTTGGCTGAATTTTTGGATTTCAAAAAGCTGTGTGCTAACAATGGAACAAAAACACATTCGAATGCGACTTTTTCAGCAACATTTGGAGTATTTTAGAAAGGATAAAAAGGATTTTGAGCGTCGTTTATTACTATGGCTGAGACGTGGGTCTACCACCATGATCCAGAATCAAAATAAGAGGCTAAGGCGAGTTAGGGTCCAGAAATCGGCCAAGAAGTGTTAGCATCAGTTTTTTGGGATGCAAAAGGAATTTTGTTCATGGATTACCTCTAAAGTGATGAAACAATAAACTCAGATTATTATTGTAACCTTTTGGACCAGCTGAATGTAAAAATCCGTGAAAAAAGACTTGATTTAAAGAAAACAAATCATCAAGACATTGCACCCTCTCACACTCTGAAAACACCATCGTGAAAATCGGTGAATTAAAGTACGAATTGTTGCCATATCCACCCTATTCTCCTGATTCACCTCCCTCTGACTTCTGGCTGTTCCCGCATCTAAAAAAAAATCATGCGTGGAAAAAGATTTTCATCAAACGAAGAGGTAATAGCAGCCGTGTAAGCCTACTTTGACAGTCTTCCAGATTCTCACTTTAGTTATGAAGTCCATATATTAGAAGGTAACTGTAACAAGTCTATTGAAGTTTAGGAACAATACATTGACTAGTAAAATGTATTTCAAACAAAAAATAGTGTTTTTCTTATCTAACGACAAAACTTATTGAACAGCCTCCGTATGCCGAGCTATGGCAACTAGCTGCTATGGCTGTATTCCATTACGTTAACTCATCGGCCCCGTCAACCACAATCCAAAACCCGTAACTACTCTGTTGACTCGCCCAGGGCCGGCGTTATGGGGGGTAAGCGGGTCAAAAGTACCCGGGCCCCGCGGGCTGATGGGGGGTCCGATCACCGACTATAGGGGCCCTCGGGCCATGAAGCCAAGATTACGCCCATTGTCGCCTGGCCATTTTGTAGAGCTAAAAAAAGAGAAAAAAGTCGCCCATTTTACCCCGGGCCCGAAATTCCTAGCGCCGGCCCTGGACTCGCCCTATGTAAAGTTGTTACAGTTGTAATCTACTATTAACACGTTTGTTTTTTTAGTTTCTTATGTGTTTTTTGAGTATATGTTAATAAAGTTTGATTATAATTTTGTTTTACAAATTTAAAGGGACTTATTTATAGCACTAATCTTATTCCTTCTATTTAATATCAGTATAAAATATTATTTAACATTTATTAGTTTTTGGAAATCAATCCAATTGCCCCCAACATTGTAATAGTCACTATTCTTATTAACTGACAAGTACGATATTTAATTTGACCATAAGCATAAAGTTTCAGTGCCAATGGGATAACTCAGAGAAATTTTTTGATAAAGATTAGTAAAAAAAGTGTTTTTTTACATGCATGCTGATGTTACACGTTTTTTTCCGTAATCGCCTGGATGAATGCTGAGTTAGTCTGATTCTGAAGTTTACGTTTCACGCACAGAATAACAACACAACATACACTGAAATATAACATTTCATTTCCTCATGTTAGGACGCTGCCACCATTGTTTTAAAAAAATGTGCACTCACTACTAATGCAAATATGAACTAAATGAAGTTCTTACTATCATGAACGCTTTCACTTAGCTTTTTCATATAAATATGATAAACGTGTCATTCTCCACTCTTTAAATCAGTTGGTCGTTATGTATTGAAGTTCACAAACAAATGAAAAATCGCTGGCTTACGTTTTGGTTGTGACAGAGATACGCAGCTAAACATTAAAAATTTCAAATTTTTTAAAATGTTATTTCACTTCCTGCACTTCTGTGATCAATCTTTCGTATGTACTGGGTAGTGACAATAGTGCAGAAGTACTTCGTATATTCTTGGAAGTTTGACGAGATGGTTGATAATTGCTTAACACTCAAAAGCGAAATGTGCAATGAGACTGATGGTGGAACATTTCACGTCTGAGCTGTCATTGTTTTTCGACCAGTAAGCATACAGTTAAGCCTACTGTTCATATCAAAAATAATTAGCACTACCATAGTTGATATAACATATTTTAAGCCTAATTGAACGAGCTAAAACGTACTAGGAGGACATCTGATAATATTTAATGCGATCTATATTAGACACAGTGATACTCTGAAGTTCAGTTACTTATAGAACGAGGAAAGAACCAATATTATAAATGACTGTTTCCAACGCATTTTTATCTTTCTTTCCAATTTACGACAAAAGTATGCTTTTGGAAATATTAAAAATAAAAGCGATTCGACTAAGTAACTGTATTAATTCCTTCAAACTCTCCACTGAACTGCATCGACAAAGCGTAAAATGTTGTGTGAACTTTCCCTACACCATCACCAAACTTTTTATTGCATCATTTTATATCTACATACTGTAATGTTCCGGATAAAACACATGTGTGCGTCTTTCTTTTCTCGTCGTGAGTGTGTCGGTCCCTGGGGATGTTCCGCTCGTGTTTGGAAGACGCCAGCCACTGAGTGGGGTCCATTAAATCTGACTTATGGCATAACAGCCCCGTGACAAGGGCCACGACTCAAGATGGAGTGGGGTGCCTGGACTGTTTTCTGCAAACAAATAAAAAAATAAAAAGTAAATCTGTATCCAAGAATAAAGGGTTAGGGGAAGCCAGGGAGTACAGCCAATAGGAAAAATTTGTATTTTTACTATTAAAAAAGGGCGGTTTTGTTGCATGTCCCGAGCCAACCAGCGAGAAGAGCTTCCCTCCAAATGCAGACATTGGCAGACGTCATTAAGAGGGATTGGAAAGCGACGCTTCGTCCTGCAGCACGGAAGAGAAGGAATTGGTTGATTGCCTGCCGAGAGAGGTAGATCGGCAGCCCGAGCTGACCACGGGAGAGACAGCAGGGTTGCAGCCGGCCATGACAGAGAGCTGGTCAACCCGCCGACTGCAAAACTTAGATTCGCCTGCACGGTAACCACCATTCAGAAAAAGGAACTTTTGCATCAACGTCGTTTTACCCTAGTTATCGCCCCGAGACAGACTCTCTTGCTCCACAGAAAAAGTTATGTACCCTTGTGTTTTAAAAATAAAATTAATCTTTGTAAAATCTTGTAAAGTAAACAATTAAAATTCATAAGTAAATCGAAAATTCAGATTGTGAACCTTGTTTTCAATAGATCCCATCCAGTCATCTAATGTATCATTTGGCTTTATTAATAATTCTAGTTTTTCAATAATTCATTTTTCAATAATAATACTTTGAGATGCGGATGTCGCTTCCCTCAGAATAGGGTACACTCCAATCTCTGGCGCCCACCTGATTTGTTTTTATGCTTAATATTATTTGGAAATTAACAACTGGTAGCAAACGGCCACAGTGAGGTCGAGAAGTCGCTTTCCTAACATAGGGAACACTTCAATACACAGTACTCTGTAACTGTGAAGACAGCGTTTGGATTCTTCTCAGTTTATTGAGAGCATGAGAAAATAAAAAATAATTGTGTAGTTGAAGGCACTTTATTTTTCTAATCCTACTCTTAGTGTCGTTATAGCGGTAACGTTCGGGCATGGTATTCGGGACGACACAGATTCAAACATTCATCCTGAAATAAAGATTTCGGTTTTTCATGATTTTCAGAAATCACTCCAGGCATAACCCAGGACGTTTGCTTTAAAAATGACATTGTGAAACCCATTCCCGTTTCTTGCTCCCAACCACAAAAACATGATTTACAATAAAGTGAAGAAAGAGAAATTGTGAAATTATACGTTCAGTTATGGAGGTACGAAAAATACTGTAAAACACGCACCCTGTTAGGTGCCACAAAACATCCGAGAAATAAGCTCCCACCATCAAGTTTCGAAATCATTAAAGCACAGCTTATTACTGAAACGAGTGGATTCGGCAGTAACGTGATGAAAATGGGAATCACAATGAGAATCTGTTATTTTTGTTAAGCCAGAATGTATATCTCATACCGACGCGTTTAATCAATAATATATTGCCTGTATTCCTAAAAATACTATTTTGTGCCATTTTTCATTTTTTGCGTAAGTGAAATCCTTTGTTTTTTGTAACAAAGTGTTTCATAATTTTACTGAGGATTTTTGGCGTCAATCTTTATCTAACTTTAATTATTTGACTCTATTTCATCGTTTAGAGAACTAGATCCGATTTCCTGTTATAAAGTTTGATTGTAACGATTATATTTATAGTTTTAGCTTACGTTATTTAGGTGCCTTAAATAAGTAATTAATCTAGAAAATTTAAGTGATTAAGTTACAAACATTATTTTGCTATTCCAGTAACTACGAATTAAGTGTATGCATTACACCTGATACTTTAGAGTATGCTCCAATTTCCGCACACAGTACAAGTATTTCTAGAGAATTTATATCCTATTTCGACTACTATAAGATGATTTCACCAACTGCTTACGAAATATTAGGACTGTGATGGTAAGCCTACAATGGAAGTGAATCTTTTTTTTTTTTGGCTGCTGCCCAGAATATTTAGTTTTATATCTACGAAGGATAAATTTAAAGGTTATGATCCAAACTAATTGTTTCATTGTAACCAAAAAATAATAAAATATTTATTTTTTCATTTTCATTATCTTCCACGAATGGTCTTATGTGACCAACAACACCTTAACTCGCTACACCTTTCCGTATTCGATATTGACGTCATCGTTTTCTTTCGGCTGTGATTTAAGTTTATTGTTGTTGAATGTTATTACCACGCACGGTGCTTTTTTAAAGTCACTTGTCGGGCGCAAAGAAACATTACCCAACTAGTACAGAGAGTCACTGATAGATGGCATTACAATACCAATAAATGTGGCTGAAGTGCAGCGGAATTACTCCTAACGATGCAAAAGAAGTTTCGCAACAAAAAAAATAAACCCTCTTCCTTCCAAGCAAAGAGCTGTAAACGAGGCTGTTTTTAATTTTACGATATTTCGTGCCGACCAGAGCAATATTTCACTGCAGTCTTCAACACAGTTTCAGCGTAATACTATTGGATTAATTTCTTGTACGCGGTGTATCGACTACGTTGATAAATGATTTGCACGCAGGAAGCCTTGATAGGCGTATATTTTTCTTTCGAAAGAGAAAATATTTTGCGCTTATATATCGATATTAAAAGTAGTATCTGAGTAATAGCGATGTCGTAGCTATACATTTTATTCCAAAAGGTTTATTAGTTCGTACGTCTACGAAGAAAAGAACGAATAAACGTCAAATCCGTCTCGATAGACTTAAAACATGACAGTTACTGCAGGGGCTTTTTCCTACTGGTTTGATAATATTTGTACGTGTAACTCTCTGGAGAGGAAGAAAAATATGAGTGGCGTACTAAATTTCCATCTCTCGTGGAACGCGCAAGGTTCGTAATAAAAAAGTTGGTAATATCACGAGGAGGAAGGCTGCCGGGCCATGAATAGCCACAGTTTCGTAGAATATTAACGATTGCCACCCGCAGAATACCATTTTACCTGCTTTACTGTGACGGGCCGCAAGGTGATATTGCTTCCAGGGTTCTGTTTCTTTTTCCCTGGCTGCCTCATAACGCCCGCTGTAAACTCTCGTCATTGCGGTCTCGACTGACGTTTACATCCCGCACAAATAATAGATATTACAGGTTTGGTCACAGGCTCGAACTCTGCAGGGAGCTTAATGAAAGACGGGAACTGCGGAATCTCACGAGGAGTCATTTAATTATTCCATCAGGTCTGTGTACTGAACATGGTTCCCAGTACCCCAGAAACCGACGATTAACGTAGAAAATGTTCTGCTATACAGAAACCCCATGGAGAATTTATCATGGTGAAACTCGCAAAGCTGGGCAGAAAATCGTTAATCCATTAATCGTTTACTAACGAAGCTAGCAAAATTGCAAACATTTAATTTTTAAATTAACCTAAAAAATCGTTAACGGTCATTTTATCTCCCGTTAAATTTAACTACCGTTATCTTTAGGCCGTTACGTTGGTAGTTGATGTCGTTTGGTATGTTACCACGCGAGGGGGATTGCGAACAAATAATACTGTAGGTAATACGAAGTGCGAGTGTGATGCGTATACAATTATTATGCTTGGCATGGCGTGGGTGTGAGCAGAGTCTTGGAGCGTTTCTATTTTACATCTTCATACCGGCGCTCACTACTCGTTTCTAATTCAATCGGTGATTAATTTTGATATTTTTATAATATGTCTTCTTTTTTTTTACTGCTACGAAAATTTCACTTTGTAGTTGGCATTGGTTTTGTGTTCGTTAGTGAAATGAGCTAATCTGACATTCGTTACATGATTTCGTCATGAAAACTGTAGCTCTTCAGTACGTTAGTGAAAGTATCAATGCTAACAATAGCAACGAGAATTTCAAAAATCTTTGGCCACATTTATGTGATTATGTTGTACTTAAATCAAGACTGGGAGAACAGTTGATTTATAAATTCAAACTGTGTTTGCCTAAACTTTCCACAATCAAGGCACACGTACCTAGCCTTAGTAATCTTAACAACATATGAAGAGAATGCAAGTATCCAAATATGAACAGTGAAAAAGAAGGGCCAACTCATAGGAAAAAAAGAAAAATAATTCAAAGCCTTCTTCAATTTCTGCGGCTTCTTCTCATGTAGATAGCAGCAGAATTAATCTATTTTCGTAACAATCTGCTAATAAAAGTTTATGTCAATAAAAAAATTTGTATCCACACCATCGTATTCCAAGCTGGTGTGGACCGATGTATTGCAAACCTTTTCGTTACTAACATGATTCCACTACATGTTGTAGACTCCGATACGTTTGAGAAGCTGGTGAAAACGTTGAACCTCGGTAAAAACTCAATTTTCAGAAGGACATTTGGTAGATGTATTATTGATTCACATCACGGTACATACCACCTTGGTACTGCTTGCAGTAATAACTGTTGCAATACGTAAACATCAGGTCCACTTCTGAATAGCTAACTTTTAACGGTTAACTTTAACTTGCGTTAAACTTGCAATAATGTAACGCTTTAACGATTGTGGAAGTTAACTTTTCGATTAACTGGTAACGGTTAGAGTTCTGGCCTCGAATTTGGGAGGGGTTCGAACCCCCGTCCGGGCATCCAGATTTGGATTTTCCATGGTTTCCCAAATCACTCCAGGCAAATGTCGGGATGCTTCCTTCAAAAGGCCATGGCTGGATTCCTTCCCATTCCTTGCCCCCCTATCCTTTCTCGTCTCTAAAGACCTCGCTGTTAAGAGACGTTAATCAGTTTAAAAAAATCGATTAACTGTGCCCACATATATATTTGTCCACCTTTCGAACGCAATACAGCAGCGATTCGGCGTAGCATGGATTCTACAAGTCCTTGGTAGGCTTCCAGAGGTATCTGACATCATATTTCTACGCATAGGTAACGAAATTTCTTTAAATTACAGGCCAGCGGTTTGTGGGCACGGTTTCTGGGAACGAGCATCTCGTAAAAGGAGAGGCTGGTCGGCTGTTCGCGTGCTACTGTAGTGAGCATCTACGGAAAGTGTTTAAGGAACGGTGAAACCACGAGTAGGCGACAGTGTGGTGGACACCCACGCCACATCACAGAACGTGGAGTATCAGTGGAAAAATCGCTTCTGGAAGAATTTTACTCTTCCGTCAGATCTGCCACAGATCACCCCTCTGTCCTGCTTTACAGAGCGGGTAAGCCTCCGACCTCCACGTTCTGTGATGTGGCGTGGGTGTCCACCACATTGTCGCCTACTCGTGGTTTAACCGTCCTTCAAACACTTTCCATAGATGCTCACTACAGTAGCACGCGAACAGCCGACCAGCCTCTCCTTTTCCGAGATGCTCGTTCCCCACAGGCGCGCCCACAAACCGCTGGACCGTAATTTAAGGGAATTTCGTGGCCTGCGCGTAGAAATCTGGCGTCAGATACCTCTGTAAGCCTACCAAGGACTTTTAGATTCCATGCCACGTTGAATCGCTGCTGTATTGCGTTCTAAAGGTTGACTAATATGCTGGTAAGTACGTGATCATAATGTTTTAGCTGATCAGTGTATAACGAGTAACATATCATTACATAGCAGTAAATACACATTAAATGGCACAACTAGAGGTGTAGTGTGAAATGCGCCAAAACGCTTCCGTGGCTCGGATTCCGCTGTATGTTCGCTATACCCGGCAGGATTACCGCGTGAACCACGACAAGAGGCGCACTGCGCGGCGAATCGAGAACTCTGTCACTCGGCGGCCGAACAATCCTTCGGTATACCCCAGACAACAATGCTGTACGGTGATTTTATTCTGATCTGCTTACAGCATCACGCCGCCGAAAATTACTAAGTCTGGCTCATGAGACCATAGACTCGGTTATTTCAAAACATTAACTGAACTAGTATCTATAACACTTCTAAACAGTACAGATATTTCGTAACAGAATGGAAGTTAGAAATGGAATTAATGTATGGCATCAAATAACTGTTCCCGAAGAATCGATTTCCGGACGAAACTCGAATGCTGAGAACAAATGAGAGTTCAAAATTGAGTGTATGTTCCACTACTCGTCAAAGAATGAACGCTTCATACACTGCCTTATCCCACGAAGACTCCCTTGGTGTCATTTTTGTTTGAGATATATGACGCCAAATCCGAGCATCAAATCAGGACTATGAGAAGACTCATCCATTCGCCATGAAAATTAACAAATTTAAATGTTAGTTTATAACAAACACCATGCTTGCTACACTCTTATTCGCTATCCACAATAGCATAAATATCATTTCTAGTCTCTCGTGTTCCACTGGCTAATATTAAACACGTTATTTCGTGTTTTATAGCTGGCGAATGAATTTTTCTCACTCGCTGCTCTGTACAGTTCTCAAACTAAATCAGCGTCGCTGGCATATCACACCACAGGATTTATCGATGGATTTGCTACTCTGATAAATCCCTTCATGTCTCTATTCACAGTATGACACTCCCGTCAGTTGAATTTAATTTTTTACTTTAATTTTATATAATTGCGATTGAGCGCACGTTCCGGTGATGGTTTACCTTCACGCCCATTATTTCCCTTTCTTGTAACCACCTACTTTTGAACTGTTTTGCTGGGAATTCAGTCTGAATGAACTCCATACTCCGACTCTGAACTTCTGGAAGTATCCACAACACATAAAAAAATATTATTTTTTCTTGATATTGTATAGTGATATTGAAATTGTATCTGTAATATTCATTTCTGGATGTTTTAAACACTAAATACATTCCAGTACTGTTTATAATGAGATTTGAAGAAAGTAAACCAAAGAGATCCTCTCTCAACGTCTGAGCTGTAGAGTTCAAGGGTTTGTTATATCCTAAAACATAATGCAATTCTTAGATGAAAGCAATTTACACGGATTTCGGGAAAACAGATTATGTCAAACACAGCCCTGTTTTCGCATGATGTAATGAATATTATTCATGTAGTAACAGAAGCTGAGGCATTTATTAATAGTTTCATAAAGCTTTCAACGCTGTATCACGTAACAACCTTTTAAGGAAAATTCTACTGTCCTGAGTACCACAACAGGTTCTTTTTTTTTTTTTTTTTTTTTTTTTTTTTTTTTTTTTTTTTTTTTTAACTGCTTTACGTCTCTCAACAAGGAAGCATCCCGGCATTTGCCTGGAGTGATTTGGGAAACCATGGAAAACCCAAATCTGGATGCCCGGACTGGGATTCGAACCGCCGTCCTCCCGAATGCGAGGCCAGAGCAACAGGTTCGTAGCAAGATTCGTGCTTTCCTAACAGTTCAGTCACAGTGTATCACTGCAGAACAGTGGTGCCCAGATACTTTTTTCCGAGTACGACTTCAAGAAAGAGCTCCACCTCGCGTATCCCTAAAGGCAGAAATAAGAACCACGGCATTACAGCAATATAACTCACACATGCATAGGTTGTCTGAAATATATTTTGGTTATAGTAGTGGTTGGTTAATTTTTTTTTTTTATTTCAGTTATCTTAGTGATTGCCACAGCCAAGATATACCTGCACGTACCCCTTGAACGAACACCTGGGGGTACGAGTACCACTAATTGGGAACCACTGCTGTAGAAGATAAAGAGTTTGTTAACATGTAGTTAAATGGGATATCCTGCAAGGAAGTGTGAAAGTATCACTTCTTTAACTAATTTTTATAAACGATTTTTGGAAACAACTAGAACAATAGTATTAGTTAGTATGCCGATGTTAGAGCAAAGAATTTGCTGATTGTTTAGAAATTCGACACATTTATGATGTTATTTCAGGACCGTGAAATAAACAGAAACTTATTTTTATAGAATCGGGTTTTCACTAACAAGGTGCACTCAGACCTTTCTCCCTCACAAGGTGGCAAGGGACCGTCCATAAACTACGTGGCACGGTCTAGAAGGGGAGAGGGGGAGGGGGTATGGGTTGGCTGGAAGGCTACGCTGCACTACGTGGAAAAGGGGGGGGGGGTTTCCGAGCCAGGCCACGTAGCTTTTCATATCATTTTTCACAATTAAAATGAGGTACACAACACACAACAGCATGTGAATATTTATTTCCTTCTTTTAATTATCTCCGTATGTAATTTACAATAGGCTGACAAGAGAAAACAGTACAAAATGTCTTATTGAATCAAAATGAGAAAAAGCTACGTGCTACGGGGGGGGGGGAGGAGGGGGGGTAGAGGCAAAACCACTTAGGGCTACGTGGGTGGGAGGGGTGGTTCACAGGAGGCCAAAACGGAGCTACGTGGTTTATGGACGCTCCCCAAGAGATACCTTTCACGAACAATGGGCACCCTCACGGCTAACCAATTGTTTACTTGCATTCACCTTTCGCTAACTTAATTCTCGCACAAACCTTCTGTTACAGGTCGCCGCTTTTTAACATTTCGCTCGCTTACGAAGTGTCTAGGAATATTCCATGCAACTTGTTAGTAATATTTAAATCAGTTTTAATAATAATTAAATATTCAAACAGAAACATGTAACACCCATGTGGAATGTTACAACACAAACGCATTTTCTAAAATTTCCACAAACTATGAAATGTATAAAACTGCAAATACTTTCAAGTCCATTTCGGATAGGTCGAGAAACGCTTCCAAGGATAAAGACAATTCGAAGGACAAAGGCATTGTAATTTTGTTGAATAATAGTTACCTTAACGAGCAACCGCAGAGAAATTAAACTACAAGATTTGCGTTCTGCTGACATAATCATGTGTATGAGCGTCGACGCAACGAATGGCTTACATTTTCGCAGTGTACCAGTTGGCTGCCGGTATCCAACACGATTGGCGAATTCAGTAACTTTGTAAAAGCGGAGAGATATTTAATGCATGGGAACGGTAGAGAGCGCTAAAATTGTATCGTGAGCGTTTTACCGACAGTCGAATGCCTGATCACAGCATGTTTTAGCGTGTGCCCCGTCAGTTCATACGAAATCAGCCAACTTGATGCGGATCTGAAGGAGTTCCAGCAATGGATAAAAGTGTTCTGCGACGACGACTCGGCCCAAGCATGTAGCGTAGCTGTCGCTGAATCCAAGTATAATAAACAAACAGCAACTCTTGTAAATAAATCATTTTGATTGCAAAATTGCTATAAATATTTTTCTCTTTTTGTAGATAAAAATACGAGTAACTTGTAAATTGCTATGATAGAGTTGTTTGTTTTGCTGTACTCGATGTTATATGCCAGCAATGAAGAGTACTGTACATACACAACCAGCGACAAACATTAACTGAGACGGTCAGTCAAAGGGGTTCCATCAGTTTCCACAATGATGAGTTCGTATCTAACATTATTCGCAGAAAAAAAATTAAAATTGATGGAAGCTGAAAATCAACAGATCAACAAGAATCAAAGAGTCCAATCGTATAACACAATTTTAAGCATACAGGTACATTCCACAGGCAACTAAAAATCTAGATGATCATTTCATGGCTTCTTACACTCAGGAAACTATATCAGGTTTGGTGAAGCACCTTCAAGTAACTGTTATTTGAAGCTACGATCAACCGACGTTCCACATTCTGACGCTCACGAAGTAATAATGAAAGACAAAAAACTGTGATTTCAACTATACTCTTTTGTGATATCTGATGTGTTAACACTTTAGAGGGGTAAATATTTTGTAGTACCTGACAGTAATGTGCTGGTACAGTAGAACTCCAATTATCCGAATCAATTGAGACCGGACCCCATTCGGATAATTGGATTTTTTCCGAAAAAGGGTGTATTTTAATTAATTCTTGGATGTATGTTGAAAATGGGAGATAAACAGCTTTTAATTAATTAAATGAAAAGGCAACACCTTTACATGTTAAGCGTACTTATAAGTGCTGTACAGTATGTAAGTACCATACTGTAAATATGTAATTGCTTGATGAACATCTCGGTCAAAGTGAACTGTTTGACTGTACTCATCAGTATTCGGGCAGCCTGGTCGCGCAAAGACAGTGAGAAGTTGCATGTGGTCACACTCGGGCTGACGCTCCATTCACATCAACGCTGTGGTCCCATTTCTGCTTCAACTTCCATATTAAGGTCACTTTCTTCTCTCACACTTTCAATAAGTTTATCATCATTTAGAATTTCATACCCTAGGTCTGACGAATCACATACCACCCACTCTCCTATATTTTCAGCACTAACTTCTGAACATCCCCTAACCAAGATCCAAGCTTCCGCCACCATGTAGGCGCAATCTTTCAAATTTATTTTTTTGTGGTTAGCCAACACACCTTTTTCGTCTTCGCCCTCCACCAAAAGTTTCCCTAAAATTGCCTTCTGTAATTGCGTTTCATGGATTCGATAACAGACTGGTCCATTGGTTGCAACAAGCTTGTGAAGTTTGGCAGTAAAAAGATTGTTTTAAACTGGTCATTACCTCTTTCCAAAACTTCTTCGGTGGCATGAGTTGGTGCATTATCAACAACCAAAAGCACTTTACTTCCTTTTTCAAGAGATTTTTGGTGCTTTTTCACTTCAGGGATGAAAATTTCGCCGTACAACTCTGTAAACAATGCTGCAGTTATCCAAGCTTAGGGCTGGTTTTTATAAAAGAGGGGAAGCATTTCGCAGTACGTTTCCATCTTGATTAAAAAAGTGATTCGGATAATCAGTGATTCGGATAATCGGAGATAGGATAATTGGAGTTCTACTGTACTAATTTCAGTGTATCAGAAAAACAAATGACAGGATTTGGAATTAACTTATAGGTAGGAATAACGAGTTTCATCTCTAATAACTTGTACACTCACTGCGACAACCGATACTGTTGGTTCCATAAATGCTCTTAACACCTTTTCTGCCTTTTTCAAGCTGAAGAAGGCAGCTTCTGTTTAGTTCCAATGATGAAACACATGCATGATTTCAATTAGTTTGTATCTGTTTTGTGATTAGAAGATATCATCATCAGTTTTTCTGTCAATAACAAGAAATGAAAATTAGTCCAAATTAATCATTAATCGCAGCAGTTCCACTTTTTGATATACCGAGAAACAGAGTTTCATCGCAATCAGCTTTAATTCTTTTTAGTTCATCATTAATTTAGCAGATTGATTTCGTAACTGCACCTCGTCCTAGAATCCGAATTTATGACTCATATTTCGCATTTGTTGTAAAGTTTAGTCACATAAAAGGAAACTGATATAAATGAGTCAAAGATAATCTTTTATAAACAGAGATGAATAAATAAATACGTGGATAACGTCAGAAGGGATCAATACATATCTTAAAGTTGTCCACAAAAATTATGTTTACCAATCAGATCAAAACGAGCACTTCGGTTTCCTATCCTTATCACAATGTTTTCTGGAAAAGAGTTGTACAGATTTTTAAACGATTTCAGTACAATTTGCATCCACGAAATCTCCAAATAAATTCAGATAGAATTGCGGCGAAAAATGCCGAAGGTAAGTTCGGAAAATGAGTTTTAAAAATCTTCAGTATTTTTATAAAGAGAACAGGAACTGCGAAAAATACTAAGCTACTAAATCAATCGCTTTGTTCATAAGGAAAACTGAGTGATGACGTACAATAGACCTACAAGATCTTATCTGCTTTGTGATGAACACTGACGCAGAGTATGATAAACAAACAAACAAAATTAAAACTGTATATTGTTGAAGCAAGAAAAAGGTCGAAAGCAGAACGGTGTCAGTGAAAAGAACATTCTTCAAAGATAAACCTATCAGTTTCGAACAGAACTGAACGATTGGGTCACACCACTTGACATATGCAAATCTTGTTGTTCAGAAATACCAGACTGAAGGAAAATGCAAGCGTTTTAAATATAAGAATGTTGAAAATTAAGCGGAAATGTTTAGGAAATACTGAGTGAGGAGAAGAAATTTGTAGAATAGTTTAACAGAAAGAAGAGTGAGGACGGTGGGTCATGCTTTACGACATACGGGATTGGTTAGTTTTTTAGTGGAAGGAACAATGCAAGGTAAGAACTGAAGAGCAAGACAGGATAGGTTATGTGTCTCAGATAACTGAGGACGTTACCTCGAGATCAGAAAAGATGGAAGATTTACTCCAATCAGTCGAGGGACTGATAACTTAAGATATAGTATGTAGGGATGTTTCTTTAGTCTTAAGCATATTCTTGACATTTTTTGTGAGTAATTAAGTTCGTAAGCAATATATGCCGTTTTACAGGCACCGGTTAATATCAAACGATTGGGCAGTATTAGAAAACAACAGTTAATGAGGTATTGCTTAAAAACCATAGTTGGTTAGATAAGAAGACAGGTATGTACACCCTTAATGCTGTACAGGAATTTGTTGCCATGGAGCCTAAGTTCTGTGAGGTTATGGGAGGAATAAAGACTCGTTCACATCTACAGACACCGTACGTGCCAGACACGTATTGGCACAGACAAAAAAACATGATTGCATACATTATATATAGGCGTATTCACATCTCCCGCGCGTGATCGGAGCGTGTCCATCCAGACACGTGCCGGCACCGACCAGCATTGTCAGAAAGAATGTTTTGTCTGTGCCAGCACGTGTCTGTGCGTGTCTGAAGGTGTCTGTGCGGTTAGTATGAACACGACAGCGTACTACGCGATCTAATTAAATAAGATGAAAAACGAAAAATTAATTGAATTAGAGAACATAAATTTCTATACGACTTGAGTGACAAAAGATAGTGATGTTAAACGGAAAGATGACGAATGGAGTGAAATAACAAAAATGTTCCAAGTACGAGGTAAGTAGGTATTTATTTTCGAAAATAATTATTACAATTTGTTTACATTGCTTCTGCAAATGACTCAAAATACAAAGCAAGTTTGCAAGCGGTAGATTGACTACTCCCGCGTTGCCTTGGTAATTTACTCAAATTAATAACGGCTGTATTTTCACTTACATGGGTATGGTTATAATTTATGAAGTTGTGTAGAATGCATGTAGTCAATATTACTTTGTAAGCATTTTCGAGTTTGAGCTGGAGTTTTCTGTGGTATAAACGGAACTTCTGAATAACCCGATTCTTCTTCTTCCAGGGAAAATTGCTACTGCAACTAGTTCTTCCACTGAAAAATTTGGAACATTTTATAAGTAGTTACATGCGTGCTCTTCCTAGTTTGTCTGACGACTTCTGAGAGTGTACTACTGTATACAACTTATGTCTGTGCCGCGTCTGACACGTTACATGCTGGACACGTTACACGCTGGTAAATGCGAACGAGTCTTAACTCTTCAGCAGACCTCGTAAAAATATAACAGTGGCGAAGCTACAAACCACTGAATGGACAGTCTAGCCACCCACCCGCCGTAAATAACATTTATTGCTCGCTAAGCTCACTAACCTCGGACATTGGACGGCTTACCTAATGACTTTGCGAATTCTTAACTGTATGCATTGTTAAAATCTTTACATTATATTCAATGCTTAGATGAGGAACCTTTAATACGATTTTAAGAGACACATTTTTTGACTCTCATAATGGAATACTGGATTCACTATCAACAATCTGGAAATCAGGCACGTTTTTTTTAATGTTGAATTAATGAATTTGGCTCGTAAAAACTGAAATAAAAGCTAATTAATTAAAAATCACTGACAGGCAAGCATCATCGCAGCACTGATAAAACTCAATCCTGTCCACTTAAAAGGAACGTTAGATGCCATTACTTTTTAATACAAAGCACTTTCTCCGTTTTTAGTATATAAATGCTTTTGAAAAAGGTCAATATTCGTAGTATAACTTCACATTATAAATTTTTTCACATGTTTTGTTGTTTTAAAGGTCCTAGGCACACAATTTCACTACAAAGAACAAAAATAACTTACACAAAACTTAAACTCATAATTAGTACAAAGAGGAGTTAGTTTTTCAGGAACTCATACGTTGAATAAACTTTCTAAAACTATAAAACACTATGTAGGAAAAAACATGAATTTAAAGAAAAATTTTATAATTGTATAATTTTAAGAAAAGAATTAATTGCAGATGACATGACTTTTAAAATTTCAGTTTTAAGTTTTAATGTTTAAGCTTTGTTTGTTTGTAATATATAATCATTTTTATAATGATTATTATTCATTTTGTATGTGAATATATTAACCGTAACATGTTCCATATCCCAGACGTCGCTCATCTGCAAGGAATTACGGCATAATAACAAGAATTTTTTTTTTTAAATCGTATAAACGGATTTAACAATATTGATTCACAATTTGTTCAAACATACAAAATAAAAGTTTCGGTATCTTTCTTCTAATTGCAGTTTTTTAATTGAATCCGAAAGCAGACGTAATAAGAATAAGTATGAAACCAGTGTGTCACTAGTAAATCGTTAGACACATTGCTGAACACTGCAGTCAAAAGCAAAGACCTGCAAACTACGTCCAAGAGGAATTTCAAACGGCCATGTGAAATCAGATTGCCTGTTTCTATGATCTGAATTTAAGTGGCCTAACAGCTGAGGTAATTAAAGAAAGAGAAGCGACTCCACGTTTGATAACTACGCACGATTATTTGTTAATGTTTAATGTGTTATTAAGCTTGTGAATATTGAGGACCATACAACCATCCGATGGAAAAAATCACACACACAAACTTACGGTGCCTTCTAAATACAGTCATGTATAAAACAGTGTTTTTATAACAGGATATCTACGTTTCAGTTACTTGAAAATACAATCAGCTGTGAAGATAGAACATGTTCAGAGATGGCTAGAAGACTATGGATCGGATATTATTATAACTCACAAGACGCTGTTAACAGATTATTAAATCGGTTGATGTAGAACAGCAGAGGTCTAGAATATACTAGCTCAAAAACCTCTACAATGGTCTCATTGATGTTGTTTAATTTTTGATTATAATTTTAAAAAAACCTCTGCAATGGTCTCATTGGTGGTTTTTACTTTTTTATTGTAATTAAACTGTGTTACTAATATATTTGTTATATTTAAATATCTATTGTAACTATAGGCAAGTATTATGCGGCCCGAGAATCGAAATTGTGCCCCATCTCCAAAATCTATTGGGCAGCCTCCGTGTAGAACGTCACCTAATTAGTGAGGGTTTAACGTAGGCACCTGGAAAATGGCGTAGCTTTAAACGAGTCGTAAAACCCTGTGGTATCGAGCCTGTTTGTGTGAAAGTATGTGATCAGTCAAATGTGAAAATAGTGAAATGTCGCTTTACCGGTGGGGTCCCCAAACCTGTTGTTTGTAGATGTTTATAAATATTTGTAACATACTCGCGTCGTTAGCTGAAAGAAGCAGTTTATAGGGTGTTCGAAATGTGTTCATTTAACAAGACGCTTAGTTAAGATTATGATTTAAATCCGAATCAATATCTTAAAATTATAGTTTTTGAAAAGTAAATTGCGAAGAATGCATTGTCCCTTCCCCAATGTCGACTTAATACATGATGAGAAAAAAAAATGTATGTTTTCGTTCTCTGGATGTGCGAAACGCTGTGGGAGTTGAATACTGTGAATTTAGATTAGAGATCATGGATCTGATACCCCTACGTCCCCCCTGTCCTGCGGCCCCGTACTATAAAGTTGGGCCGCTCATGAATTTTACATCGCAACGTGAGAGATAGTGCGGCTGGCGCCATTTTATTACTCCACTACTCCGACGGCCTTTCTTCCGGACCCGAGGAATACTGTCGACTGAGCTAATTTACTGAGCCACAAGCGATTCGGTTCTAAGTACCGACAACCAGTTTTGCTCTTTAGATAAATGGCAAAGAACATTTTTTACATGAGGTTTCAGAATAAATATGCTACCTTTTCCAAATGTGCATTTTCTCACTTACGGTAATAATCTTTGCAATCTGAATGCAAAACAATCGAAACCCCTCAAACATGTACCCTGCCCTGGGAGGGCGCTCAAATCGCCCGCAACATACAGCCTGATGCAGTGCAACAACCAAATGCCTTCAACCAGCCTGCCGAGATACATTATACCAAAAACGGAACTTAGAAAAAATATTTAATCTAATTATGCTTCTGATCCAAGAAGCCAAAACTCCAACAGCGGATACATTTAACCCAACAATAATTTTAGAAATTCTGTCAAATATTCTACAACAAGATGGGGGAAATTAAGTTATTACAATGGAACACTCGTTCAATCAGAGAAAATAGGGAACAATTTCAACGAGAAGTATGTGTTAATATCTCTTTTTAAAGAAAGCACTTACAATAATAATAATAAAGCCTCCATAAACCATGTAATTTACTTACAATTATACTAAATGTAACGATCTTTATTGTACATTAGCTGTTATTTTATAGGCTTTACAAATAGTATTTGGCAAGGAAACGTTATGGAACTTTGTCATCCTATTATACCAACATTGTATCACTGATGTATTTTATAATCCATTATGAAATAAAAATTTATTTGACTTTATTTTATTACTTGTTAAAACTAATGTAAATATTGAAACTGACCGTATGGTCGATAGACCGAAGGTCATCAAAATAATAATAAAAAAATGCTAAACATTCCCAACAATTCAGGTTTCTTTCTCATTATGATAAATCTCTTCAGTTTACGTGTCTTCTAAATTTCTTTAATTTACGTTTGTTTTTACGAGAAATACATTTCTTCCGTAACGCAGTTTGCAGCAACGACGAGTGTCTCCCTGATCTTTAGCTCAGGTCAGATTTGTCACAACTTAATTCGTTTTTTACCAACGAATTATGTAGCACTATTTTCATTTAAATCGTTTTACTTTCCTTCCCTTTATACTATTAGGGGCGTCCATTAATTACGTGAGTTGAGTTTCCGGAAATCTGGACCCCCTCTCCCCGCCCCTATGCAGAGGTGACATCACGAGGGACTCCCCCCCCCCCCCGGTGACGACTTCGTAACTTTTGTTAAAAGTTAAGAAGAGATTTAGCCGGACCCCCCCCCCCATTTCAAATCACGTAATTAATGGGCACCCTCTTATTAGCAAAGTAAACTTGTGTGACCATAACAATCTGGTGACAGGTTTTAATACTGGCTGCGCAGTCCACCCCTATGATAGCCTAACCCGGTCATGCTATTACACTAGAACTCCAATTATCCGAATCAATTGGGACCGGATCCCATTCGGATAATCGAAATTTCGGATAATTCAATTTTTTCCGAAAAAGGTTATATTTTAATTAATTACTGTATGTATGTTGAAAATGGGAGAAAAAACTGTATTTAAAAGGAAATTTATTGAATGAAAAGACAACACTTTTACATGTTAAACGTAGTTACAAGTGCTGTACATTAGTACAGTACGTACCATACTGTAAATACAGTAAAAGTCATTGCTTGCTGAACATCTCAGTCAAAGTAAGCTGTTTTACTGTTTTCATCTCTTTTCTAGCAGCAAAGTCTCTAATCCGCTTGACAGTGAGAAGTTTCATGTGGTATGTAGGCAGAATCATTATTATTTGAATCGCAATACGTTTCCGTTTAAATTAAAAAAGCTATTCGGATAATCAGCGATTCGGATAATCGGATTCGGATAATTGGAGTTTTACTGTACTAACAGTGGTGTAACTACGCAAATACCGACATTTGAGGAACATACTAATACCCTCACTTATCAAATATAATTTTCCTCATTTGTAAACTAAATATCATACGTATTTTACAGCATCTTTTGGTACGTGACTGGAAGCTTAAGCACCTGTAATGATTTTCACACTAATGAATCGATTTGTTAGACTTGTAAGGTTGAATTCAATAACTTTCTCCACCATGTCTTACAGGTAACAAACTTGAGCCTCCCCGTAAACTGTAATTTTCTACGAAAGATGTAATGAAACGTACACACTCACACATGCAAATATATTTTGTTGTTTGTATGCAAAATGCTCTATTCGGTTACTGACACCTGTTACAGAAAAGAAAGAATGCCGAAACACGACTTATTGGTTCTGGTACAGACATGTGATTTGGCCAGTTCTAACATGTGGTAACGTGGGAATTATTCCTACTACTATTGTCTTCAGCTGGAAGGTTGGTTTGGTCCTCCCGAAGAAAGCAGAGGCATGATTGCCACTTTTCCTACTCTATGTGCGTAGAAAACAGTGTTGAGAGTTGTTAATCGTAGTGTTGTTTATATGAAGATGAGGAAAGCCAGATGGTGTAACCCGATGGCAGCCCAATCAGGCCAACTCTTCTGAAAGATGCTGAGGGACACCAAGGATTTATCCAAGACCCAACGGTTGAATCGCCAGCAACATTCCATACGCTCTCGAAGAGGTTTAGAATTTATTACGAGACTTTGGTACCCAATCTGGTGACTAGGAATACTACACTCTCTCCTATTATGCTGGCCAACTCCCGAGTGGTGGAAATTTCTTTCACAATCACGGCTCGAATATGCCAGCTTTTGGCAGGCGCCAGACACAATCATGCTGTGGCTACTACCCCAGCCAAAAGGGCGGGCACATCGAAACTAGACGACTAGCAGCAATGATAATTTCCATCTCATGATTCGATGTTCCATGTCGAAGACTCTGGCCTTCGACATGGGGTTAGCATGTTAGAACCCCGGTAATGGAAGAGTATACGACATTTGGGATTTGGTTAGAAGGGTAGGAGAGGTTGCGCCAAACCAATTCATAATCACAAAGGCCACCATAGGCCTTGATTAAAACGCAAATGTAAATATGGAGCCAACATGGACGACAGGGTGGATGGTTATTCGTCTCTAGGATGTTGATGCTGGTTTTTCTCACTTATTCTTTCTTCTTCATGTACACTGTATAAAACAATGCACTTACCTTAACACATGACAATCCTCGAAACACATACAACAGAAAGTATCTACACGGAAGGAGGAAGGGGGAGGGAGGGCGGGAATGTATTAGAATGCTCGGAAGGGGTAACCCGTTATCCTCGAATAATACGACCAAGCTTCTTTTAACAGTAGAATAATCTACTTTATAAAAGTATATTTATGATGCATAGTAGGGAAGTGATGTATTAATTAAAATTCAAGCGTCTGTGTCTGTCTTACACAAACTTGGAACACTTACCATAAAGCAGTCTGGATCCTGCATGCATGAAGACTGCCCCCGAGACGAAGATGAAAACTGAAACAAAACAAAAATATTTTATAAATCCGAAACCAATATTTTTAGTCAGGTAGTCAGTAAAATATATTATGTCTTTTGTATTAATCTCCAACTAAAAGAGCTGTTTTCACATTTTTCAGATGCGAATGGAGGAAAACGAGATTCTAAAAATCTAAGAAAATGAAAGGACGCTGTAGCAGAGTAAATAGTCTTTTCTTAGCGTCACATGACGTGTAACTGAGACCCATGACTAATGGCATTTAAAATACCTTACGTTTTAGATTGATAAATTCAAAACGATGCGTACACGCAGCAAAGCACATCTGCTGATTTCAACACTGCAATTAAATTTTCATTCCTCGCACTGTCACGTCCGGGTTTTGTATCCCGCCCTGCAATCCAGACGAATGCCGGAATGATTGTTCATAAAAGCGAAGGTAAAAAAAATATTATTAATGAGGCTAAGAGGCACTTTACGCCGCGTTCTGCAGTTATCTGGAAGAATAAAATCAGCAGGAGACGGTGACTTCAAGAACAGTGGTTTAGGAAGAATACATACTGGAAACATTACTTTCCCTTTATCCGAATAAATAGTGGTTTAATCCTATAAGGTTTAGAATAGGTTAGTGAAGACTTCCATTTTTTCTTTCCGACAACGATTTGATTAGAATTAAAACATCGCAATGGACTAAAATCAGTAAGCTTGTTTATTGTATCGGACTGCGATGTACTTACAACTGGACTTATCACTCTTGCCAGGAATATTTCATAACAGTTCTTTCCGCATACAGTTGTATTCCATCTTTCAATTAATCTGTTTGCTAATACTCGAGTATTTATTGTTCTCTTTGAGTACCGAAAACTCTCCTTAGTAAAGCAGGATAGCACGCCAAAACGCTTAATTCAAACCTTGCAGATCAGCAGATATTGAACAGTTACGCCCTCTGGACCTTGACTTAAGATGCCATCTGCCTGTGAAACATTTAAACTCTCGATAGTGTTCAGTATCACTGTATTTTCAAATATCTATTTCATTATTGACAGAAGTTGAACGTATGCTAAGAATGGATTGGGGATTCAAACCCACTTCCTCCTGAATGCGAGGCCAGAGCGTTACGGCTCCCCCACCACGCTCGGTGAATCTAAATTGATTCCACCTCAAAGCTTTAAGTAGCACTGGTATTTTCCTGTTTAGTCTGTACTGAGATATTCCAAGCAAGCTGCAAAAGAATAATATTCTAGAAAAAGAGAATACGTCAGAGAAATAGCTACAGTAAATAGCGAAACTTAGTTTAATACTGTAATGATACAGCTGAGAGAAGTGTAGTAATTATAATTACTCCGAGACACTTTATTGTGCTTCGTGTGAAGAGTATTTCGGAGAACTAAAACCGAAAATCCCAATGATACGTATCGGGGGTGACATCTATCTTCACTGTGTAGCTAACAAGGTTAGCCCACCACCCACTCTGAGGAACAGTGTCGCCGGACTCAGAGGTTTTAGCCAGATTTACGTTCGGGAACTGGAGTAGTGTGAGACTCCAAACGGAGTTTGCAGCATTCTCTGATTGGTGAATGCAGTGGAGGCTCGCAGAGGGGAGGTTCGGGTTGCAGATTCTGAGTCCGAATTCTGCAGTCTGATTCTGAGATGTAAGAGCACGTCCATTAATTACGTGTGGAGTTTTTCTATTAAATTTGGACTCACCCTCCCCCTCCCTCCCGCCGGAAAGATCACGTGAGATTTGCCTTATAATTTTAATTTTTAAATAATTAAATTTGATATATTCATGTATTTTCCTTTATTCCACTAAATATCAAAGCGTTAATATTGATGTCTTCAATCAACTACATTTTTTTTTCCTGTGAAATTTGTAGCGTTAGGAGTACACTACAAGTGACGCATCAGTTTCCCAATATTTGCACCCGACTTGGTGACAGCCAGCAAGTTAGTGTACAATAGCAGAGGGCGCTCAAGATCGAACCGGAGTGTGACTGTATGGGTGATTGAAAAGGACAGTCTCTGCCATCTGTAGGGTAGACACACTAAGACGGCAATTTGTTTCATGTTTTCGCCACCATACGGCGCGGATCGGCTGGAGGATTCTGATTGGCGGTGCGGTATTGCCGCGGAATAACGACGGCACGTTGGGTGCAAGAGTGAAACAAAGGGGACTGTTCTGGTCGTGGACAAGAAGGAAGCCATATTTTCGACAAGATAATGTGAAAATAATTTGTGTCCACATGTGACCTTGGAATACCCGAAGCGCCCTGTAAAGAGATTCCTGTGGCTCCGCCTTATAATCTTTTCAGCCAGTTTAGTTTTGGACAATAAGGGGACATCCATAAATTACGTGAGGTGTTTTTCCGGATTTTTCGGACCCTCCCCCCCTCTGGTGAGATCAGGCCCGACCTCCCCCCCCTGTGGTGAGATCTGGTTCCGTGAGACCCCCCCCCCCCCCTTACAGATCGTCTTAGCAACTTTTTGAGACCTTTTGTTTTTTTAGGTCTCACCCACACTTTTCAGCCAAATACCCCCCTAAAATCGACTTTCGCGTCAATTGTAGACTTTTTTTTTTAGCTCTACAGTCCTGCCCTATTTAAAAAATCTCACGTGAGATTTCCGTTGACCCCCCCCCCTCCCCCTTGGTCAGATCTGGTGAGATTTCGCCGGATCCCCCCCCCCTTTTTCACCTTATGTAATTTATGGATGCCCCCTAACGACTGCATACTAATATTTTTATTATTCGGAAATTGAGTTTAATATCAGCCATGCCGGAACCAATTTACTGTATTTAGGTATGCTTTCAAAAGTTTTTTTTTTGGAATAAATATAAATTGGTTGTCAATTATAATGAGATGTAATTTTATCCCATACTCAATGCAAAATCAATATTTGAGTAATTAGCAATTTTAATTAACAGTAAGAATTTAGTTAATAATCCCCGTAAGAGAGGTAACGATACAAATAAGAGAAGATAAATGATGTAAAAGTTGATGTGATATTTTTATTGATCCTCCCCCTCCCTCCCTTTAAATGAAATTTGGTAAGATTTTGCGGCGACCCCCCCCCCCCCCCTCCCCATAAACTTATATAAGTGGTCATTGGTGACTGGCATTTGATGGCTGCAATCTGAGTGATGCATTTCCACTGTGCGGTGACGAGGGATTTCCATCGGCAATCATGTGTCCACTTTCATTTTCTACATAGCAGAGATCCAAGGGACACAGCCAGTGCAACCGAGATCAGCCTCCAAAGCTCCCACACACACGCGGTAAGGTACTGTAATGTGATCTTCCACTAATTCACACAACGAACTGTTCCACCTGTTCACCCGTCAACGCCAAAGAGTAGACTGACTTCATGTTCTATGTAAAACAACGACATATTCAGTTCATGGTAATTTTATTTCCTAGCTTGATGTCCGATTTAATGTGTTTGAGTGGCCTATGCCACCTGTGGTCCGAGAAGGTGGGACAGTTGGTCCACAGGCGGAATATTAAAAATTTAAAACTAATAGAGTTAAAGATATCATTACAGAAAAAAGTAAAAACTGTTCACATAAAATGGATGCCGACTGGCAGAAGGCTATAAGCAAGTGTAGGCTGTAAGCCAATCTTTCTTATATCGCATCTGCCAACTTTTAAAACTATTTTTCCGTAAAGACCCTGGCCACAAAAATTTTAAAATCTGCATAGCAAGTACTAAACATCCACAAATGCGTAAACATACCATTTAAGTGGAATCTTACCCACTTACTTCATATTATTTGCTGACAAAGAAAACTATCAAAACAAACTTTGCAGTCAGTATTAACATCGGTAAAAACTAAGTGAAAAAAATGTTGATTTTATGGCTCGCTTCCTATGATTTCAAACTCGTAATGTATTTACCACGCTTCACATGATTGGCCAAATCATCACTTCCGTTATGGGCCATTTTATTATCGCACCCAAACACCATAAAAAACTCAATTTTTCCCCTTCTTGATTTTTAACATGCGCGGATATGCTTCCCTAAATGTTCTGAGAAATACACTTCCTTACAGCTATTCACGGTTACATCAGGGTTACACATTCTACACAAATCATCAACCAGCGATACCTATCCCGAAGTAGGGGGGAGGGGATATTGAAATGTAAAATCGGAGAGACAGATCAGATAATTATTGACTAAATCTTATCATGGCATAACCTTATATTCAAGTGAAAGAAGCTTCAACGCACATTAATGAGCGTTCACAGCCACGAAAGAAATGGGAAACCTACCACAACTATCCATAAAAACCGCAATAATCTTCATCAATATAAATATCTCAAGCAAGCGATCGAATTTTAGTTTGAAAATTCGTAAAATAACACAACAATCCGTAAAACTGTAAAATACAGCACCTGTCTGTAAAATTTACGCGAAAACCGTAAAAGTTAGCAGGTATGAAATATCCATGAATATTTCAACGATCAGACAAAAATCTGGTTTTCCAGGATATGAGGGTATGACTATATTGTTGCTGTGATAAAACAGTCTCCAGTCAGCATACCGAGCGTGGTGGTGTAACGGATAGCGTTCTGGCCTCGCATTCGGGAGGACGGCGGTTCGAATCCCCGTCCGGGCATCCAGATTTGGGTTTTCCATGGTTTCCCCAAATCACTCCAGGTGAATGCTGGGATGCTTCCTTCAAAAGGCCATGGCCGAATTCCTTCCCATTCCTTGCCCCCATCCTTTCCCGTCTCTAAAGACCACGTTGTTAAAAAGGGACGTTAAACTGTTAAAAAAAAAAAAAAAAAAAAAAAAAAAATCCAGTCAGCATCAATACATTTAAAGATCGTGTTACGAAGGTTTTGTTGCAGACCGCCATACGTGCTGATAACAATTGGTAGGGATTGTTAATATACATAAAATATAATATTAAAAAGGTCCATATAGGTTAGTGGCCCATTGAATTATTTTTAGTATTTTATTAGTCCTCGGGTTCAAAAAGGTTGAGAAATCCTGATCTGTGTCATTTGATGTTGCATTCGTAAATTTATTTGCTAGCCTGGCGTAGAATTTAATGTTTCAATGACCTATGCCATTTGATGTTTTATTGGTTTTTATTTAATAGGGTTTTCAGTGATCATGCAAATCCGCCCGATATTTCATTCATAGTAATCCCTTTGCTGAAGTGTTACAGTTTGCTGGATAAATGAAGGACGAAGTTTCTATTTAATGGCTTTGAGAAAAAATAAATTATATTAAGGAGTAAAAGATAGTCCCTTGTCATTGATTGTGTATCAATATTAAAATAATAATTCCATAAGAAATGCCACATATATCAAAAATTCAGAACAATGAACTCGAGCTATTAAATCGTAATTATAATACTAATGGAAAAATACCATATTCTATTAGCAAAAATGTATTATTTCTTTAATTGCCAAGCCAAAAATATGTCATGAAATACAAAATCACTGTAAATTAATGCTTGAATCACTGTGAGGCCAGCTTTCGATATTGTATCTTCATTCATTCGTTGTGGAACGATTTTTTTTTTCCACGTCTCTTAACAGCGAGGTCTTTAGAGACGGGAAAGGATGGGGGGCAAGGAATGGGAAGGAATTCGGCCATGGCCTTTTGAAGGAAGCATCTCGACATTTGCTTGGAGTGATTTGGGAAACCATGGAAAACCAAAATCAGGATGCCCGGACGGGGATTCGAACCGGTGTCCTCCCGAATGCGAGGCGAGAACGCTAACCGTTACACCACCACGCTCGGTGGGAACGAATTTATCAGATTGTGGACAGCGATCATGTTCACCATGAAAATAATAAACTACGGATTCGCTTTAATTTAATTGGTAAAGAACAATCGATAAAAATCATTTTATTGGACTTGTTTCATCGATTCTCAAACGATACTGAGAGCTCTATCAAATCCTACAACAGGGAGAATGAAACAATCCTAGCATTAACTATTATGTTTTAAATGTATACCCGGGTTTATGTATCTTTACGTTCCTAAACCAGATGTAAATACAGCTATAGCTGTCCAATGGTTCCTGCTGATGTCAGAAGTAATGTCTGATATATGCATTAGTCATAAATTTCATAAATTTTGTAG
The DNA here is from genome assembly GCA_031002005.1 of Vandiemenella viatica. Taxonomy (NCBI): domain Eukaryota; kingdom Metazoa; phylum Arthropoda; class Insecta; order Orthoptera; family Morabidae; genus Vandiemenella; species Vandiemenella viatica. Next base: position 103,353,053 of record CM061921.1, read on the forward strand.
CATCCTGATTTTATTATGGATGTAAATGAAGTAAATGTTTCCTCACTCCAGACAACGTAATTTCGCCTGCCTATGCGTCATACGAACGAATTGAATGCAAAACGTTTACTCCAGAACATTAATGGAAATACAGATGCCAAGAATCAACGGGGAAGTACCTAAACTCCGTATTCCTTGCTGCCAAAACTCAAAGTGAGAACACTTTTCTTTCTGTTACATTTTAAAGGTTCGTTAACATCGAGGTTATTCGCGCTGGAAGAGAATTGTTTGGAGATTAAAAACGGAACCATCCAGGAATTTGCCTCTAGCGGTTATGCAAAACCATTGAAAATAGAAATGTGGTCAGCCGCACCAGAGTTCCAATCCACGCTGGCAGATTTATGACAGGTTAAAGATATTCAGCATAAGTGGGACAAGTTTCAGGCTCCAATGTGTGATTGTAGAGCACCTGAGAATTATTAGCGAGTAAACAGACAAAAACGTAGTACTCGATTTGAACTGTGTTTACTCCACGCTCTGATCAGTTCTATAAATTTCTAGATCCAGGATTTATTGGCAAAAACACTGTTTTCGTTCTTCATCAACACTAAGTTTGTATGGTCCACGGCAGGGACTACGCGAAATTTCCTGTTGCTAGCTTTTAACCAGGACATTTTTAATTTTTTTAAGAAAAAATTGTTATCATCTGTTTTTCAAACAGTGTATGTATCAGACAAACTCGTTTGTGGTATACTGTTTTTTGTCAAGTTTAGTTTTGGGTTGGGAAGTGGACACCAATGTATCATTCGCATTCCAGACTCCGGGAAACTTTACTAAAAAAACCGTAAACAAGATGGTATAGAGATTTGGACTTAGGCTTGTCCGCTTCAACTAAGGCATCTCTTTACTCGATACTCACTAGCACTAACAATGTTACCAGTCGGATGACGTCGTACAATGTGTGTACCATCACACACTATTCTTTCATTTTCTTAATTTTTTTTTCTCACTGTTCAAACATCAATTACAGTGGCACAACGAAAAATGAACATACCAATTAATTAATTTGGTAAGTGGAGCCCATATGCTTAATGTTATGCCGTTGTTGTAGTGTCTGCACTTGTTTTCCTTCCCCTCTTGCTTTCTGCACAGTAAACTGACTCTCACCCCTCTCATACACATTTATTTTACGACCGGGGAGCGAATTGCAGCAGGAAGTTCTTGGATTAGTCATCGTGTCTTGGTATAAACACAAAGGACGGGATTGTCATAGAAAATTCTATACCTTTCGCACACTGGTAGATAAGCATTTCGCTTTAGCATATTTCTTCGTGCCATTGCAGTTACATAAGCAACGCAGACCACTACAATGTAAATACAAGGGAACATTGGAGGGAATTGAAATGTAGCAATCACAACACGTTTGCTAAACATCAGCTACAACGCAACCATACACACACAAACATTACAAAAGACATAAAAATATTAAAAATTAATAATCATGCTGACTATACAAGAAAATTTTCATATACAAAATGCTCTCAATGACATTATATATATTTGATTATTGTAGGCCATTTTCTTCTACAGTTGCTTGATAAATTAGTATTTGTTGTTTAATAATACGCCATTACAACTGTTGGATATTGTTTTTATTTTCCGGACGCGTTTCGCCTCTCGCCGAGGTATCTTCAGCATACAGTTTTGCTGTAATATGTGATTTGTTATTGACTATTGAATACAATGATTGTTTTGCATGATAATCCAAAACTAATATAAAAAATATTAGTAATCAAACTGATATATGAATATAAGTAATATTATGCTGCCTATATAAGAATAATTTTGGTAAATCTAAAAATCATTGCATTCAAAAGTCAATAACAAATCACATATTACAGCAAAACTGTACACTGAAGATACCTAGGCGAGAGGCGAAATGCTTCCGGAAAATAAAAACAATATGGCGTATTATTAAACAACAAATACTAACATTATGTATATATACTTAATAAACCAAACATAGTTCAGCACACTTAAAGTTAAATAAGAAACGCACTCAAAACTCAAACACGCCTACATAACACACATGGTAATTAATACGCAAAACAATTAAGCACAATATTGTTTGAAATACGTATTTTTTTGCCTCTCGGCAGTTGGGAAACTCGCATTGTCAGAAATAATTCTAAAGTGATTAGCAGTATTGAAAACGTGTAATCTTATTATCAATTATTATATTACGATTGTATATGAGAAAAATAATATAGTGAAACATGAAACTGGAATAAAACTTCGTACTTAGAACAAATTCATAAACAAACAACTTTAAATACGTAGCAGTGTGAGCTAAGATAACTCTTTTATAAATCCCAAATTAATATATATATATACACAGTATACATGTTACCTAAGGCACTGAGGACGTCTTAAACAAAACCGATATGCATATGCCATAATAAGCGTTTTGTTAAGTTGTAAGATAATGGGACGATGACAAAAACATTATCATAAAAACTGACGAAGATTGGCAGAAAATATTAACTTATTAAAAGAGGATTTAGATTCTTTACCTTGTCAACATTTCGTTAAATAATCCAGTATTTAATTCTTTTATATTAGTGTACGAATTATATGAAAAAACCTTTACATAAAAGAAAAGATAAAATGCATAAAGGGAAGTTATTGTACCACTATAACGATATTATATTTTGGTTTTAAATATTTTCGCCAGGATGTTGCGGGATCAGTTACCTTCTGGACGCTGGCAACGGCAATGTAAGGACATGGCAGCTGGCTCAACGATTCGAGACGAGACAGTGGTTTTAATAAAAGTTAGTTTTCGTCTTTTTCCGACCATACTGTCATTAGGGGAAACGCGGGTTCAATTCTAGATTCAGTCACGATTGTCAGTTTTCGTTTCCGAAATCATTCCACGTGAATGTAGTGATGGTTGTTTGATAAGTGCCACTGCCACTGCCCACTTCTTTCCGCTATTTTCAAGAAACTTCTCCAGGCTTTAATTAACTGGTTGTCTTTAATCCATAAACCTTATTCACAAAATATGAGGATAGTTCCTGGTTTTTCTTAAAATCTGCTAAATATTACATCAACAGTCCCTCTGAATTTTGACATTTCTTTCGAAGCCTTTTGTTTATGTAAAATGGTACAGAACAGTTTTTTCTTTTATTAAGTCTACGTCGGAACTTAAGACTCTAGGTGGATAGTAAATAACAATAATTTTGCATGGCTTTCGTATATGGATACAGATTTACACTTTACTTCCCATACCACCTCCACAGTATTAAACCAGGAGCACATCGCGGAATGACATGACGTGCCAGTAACTGAAAGTCAGATTAAGGGCCTACGACAACTGACCCCCCAAGACAACAGATCGTTAGCCCTTTAAGTAGAAGCGTTTTAAATCCTCAATCAAAAACTTAAGTACACAATTTGACAATAAATTTGGCCGCCGTTGAAAATTTCTATCACTCTTATTTTACAAAATCTGACATCAATGTCATCCCTATAAACAATAATGTAATACTGGCAAGCCGGTACTGCGTTACTGTTTCTTAGGATGACATTGATGTCAGATTGTGCAAAATAAGATTGATAGAATTTTTCAACGGCGGCCAAATTTATTGTCAAAGAGTGTACATGGATGAGGGTGGCCATGCATATTTCGATTTTCCAAATGCCGGGATGGTTCCTTCAAAAGACAATTACACTACCACTTCCCGTTTCTTACTTCTGATCCTTTCCCAACTCTAATGACCTTGACGTCGACGATCCGGAAAACCCGAAGAAAAAATGACAATCCAAAATATTGCTTAGGAAATGTAAAACAACCGGTATTCTTCAGTTCTTTTCAGAAACGTGAAGCCGCTAAAGAGTTACATACAAATATAATTGCAAAATTATGCATGAGCTACAGGTATATTACCAGGGGACATGATGTGCGTTGGTTGTTACATGCTTAAAAGACAAAACATTTCTCATGGGGATGTATTCTGCGTGTTCCAGTTGCTACAAAAGGACATTATGTGTTATCGCCCCCGGCTGGGCAATTATCCAAGAACTGGTATTACATTCTACAGTGACCGAGAACAAAGGAGAAAGAGTTCCTTCGCACTTGATCGTGGCGATCAAGAAAACAACAACAGTAGATTGCCAAGTTTCTTACGAAGTACCCATTCTGTGTCACTTCACAAATTGAAGTAAAATGTGAACTCACCAAGTGCCAAAAGATTTAATATATATTGGGTTACTGAAGGTAAGTGATCGGAACACTCGTAGCTGGAAGAAAGAATTACATCAACAGTACACAGAACACAGAGAATTGACATCGACTAGGCCAAAGATATTAAGCACAATCATACAAATATTCCAGCGATAATAATTTTCAATAAACATGCAGCTCAACTAACAAACTAACTCTGCTCACCATCTCCGCGCGTTTATATAGACGTTACATCAAGATCCAGAACAATGCAAAGAGCTCCGACCGACGTTTCTCGAATTCTAACAATACTTTAACAATTAAATCCATACAAAAATAATCACAAATTGTACAAAATCACTCACAATCATCAGAAAAATTTTGAAATGAAAGTTAATACTGGTTACAAGCATTTACACACAAAATTATCGACATTAACCACTACAGACCGTCGTAAATTGACCTCTGAACGTCGTAGCTCACATCAACACTTACACTTACAAACTTTTAATTAATGTTTCATACACAATACTGTCCTTTAACACCTTACATAGCATTTACTTAGTTTCTGTCTATAAAAAAAGGTTCATTTGCATGACGCATATACACAAATTCAAAACTAGTCACACAAAATATACACAAATCCGTAATTAACCAACTCCTAGCTCGCTATACATAATTCTTGAAATAACATTTCATACAAGGGCTGTTATAACATGGAAAGAAAGTCTTTACATTCAAAAACAGCTGCGACCGAGCGTGGTGGTGAGCGGTAACGCTCTGGCCTCGCAATCGGGAGGACGCGGGCTCGAATCCCCGTCCGGCCATCCAGATTTCGGTTTTCCAGACCAAATCACTCCAAGCCAATGCCGGGATGGTTCCTTCAGAAGGCTATCGCCGAATTGCTTCATATTCCTTGCCCTTAATCCATTCTCGCCTCTAATGACCTCGATGTCGACGAGGCGTAAAGCATAATAAAAACAACTACTGTGAACGATTGATTCCAGGTTTCTTACAGAATTCTTCCTACAAATGGGTATCAATCGTGCTGACATATACTTTCGTAACCAAGATTAACGTTACTCATTGTCATTTCAATGGGTATTCACGAACTAAAATTTTCTACGTTTTTTGTCCATGTTTGACAGTCTGAAAGGTCGAGATTCGTCAGTGTGGGTATTATAGGCTTTCGTCTCACAGCAGTCATATGAGGAACTATCTGACTAAAATGTTTTTAATTTGGAGACGGGTTCGGCCGACCTCGATAGCACGGGACTAGCGTTGCAGAGGGTGCCAGTTCGAGTCCGGCCCAGGGCATGGGTGGTTTTAATTAAGTGTTGTGTTAATCCTGTGATATCCTAGAGATTATCAGCAATACTTGAGGCGTCTGATACAACTGAGGAAAATGAAACACACATGATGCTCGCTGAATGGCTAAAAGCCTAATGACACTTTTTGTGATAAAAAAAGGAAAAGACGGATTTGGGGGAAGTATTGACCTTATAATGGTGAAACGTGATAGCATTGTCCATCATGCAACCGAGCGTGGAGGATAAGCTGTAACGCTATGGCCTAGCGTTCGGAAGGACGGGGGTTGAATCCAGATTTGGGTTTTCCATGGTTTTCCAAAATTACTTTGGGCGAATGCCGGGATGGTTACTTTAAAATCTGATGCGGTGGCGGGAGCGCTGTAGTTAGGTTTGGTTACGTACATTCCGCCTAATGGCACTGGAGTGTAACAATTTAATATATGCAATACGTATATACCAACAACCCTTCAGTGAGGACTGCATTACACATCTTCTATCATCAGAATTGGAACGCTTGCAAGGAGTTATGCCCATTTCTTGTTCATGCACTTAAAATGGAACCGAAGAAGATGGCAATGTTGGTACTATAACTCTAGATACGCGCTCCCGTGTGTTGTTTGGGAACAACACAATAATAATCGAGTTAACTGTACCTTCTCAAGAAGCTACGAGCAATATCTAAGAACTTCTTTGTTTTTCCATCAACATCTTATTATTATTATTTTCTTGTTCATCGCCTAATCCACGAACGCTGGAAAAGTGACGAATTTTGCACACACAATAGCTTCTCTATTAAACAACTGCAATGAGACTGATAAATATGATGAAGATTTACACAAAGTAACTTGAGTCATGTGCTCGTTTGTTTTCTCTTCTTCTTCTTCCGGTCCCTATCCGTTCCGGATGTCGGCAACCATCTTGGCTGTTTTATATCTGCTGGTTGATGCTCGGATTAGCTCCGTAGTTGTCTTGGAGGTCCATGTTCTCAGATTTTTTTAGCTAGGAAGTTCTTATTCTACCAGCACTTCTCTTTCCTGGTACTTTCCTATGTAGAACTGACTGCTGGCGTTCATAACGGCTATTGTTCCTCATGATGTGGCCAATGTATTGCAGATTCCGTTTTTTTTACTGTGGTCAATATTTGCATATTCTTTTTCATTTTGCGGAGCACTTCAGCATTTATGGTATGATCTGTCCATGATATCCTCAACATTCAGCGATACATCCACATTTCAAAAGCTTCTAACCTTTTAATGTTAATGTCCACGTTTCAACACCATAGCAGTGCAGAAGTCTCATTTTCGTGGTAATCGATATATCAGGACTTTTAAAAAGATTATTCATTTTAGTGAAAGAAGCTTTGCCTTTACCAATATGTAACTTTACTTCATCAGATGGATCCCATTGGCTGTTTACTGTGGTATACCTTGATACACATTCACATTTCTCTTAGACAGTGTTATTATTAGCTTATACTCGTCTGTGGTCTGAAGGTGATAAGCGTGGTTATGATACATATTCTACATTAACTTATTAGTTTATAGTGCATTCTAGTGTATGCAAAAATAATTTAAGAACAGATAAAAATAATTAAGACAAAAAATAAAATGAAAAAAGGTTAGTTGTGCGCTGTAGCTTATCAGGAAGCGAAAGATCGCTTTGTCTGGTGTGGCCTACATTGATAGAGATGTGACCTGAGAGATATTGTATGTTTTGCTGGATTGGAACTTTTATTCTGAGAACACTGGAAACGCGGGTTTTCATCACCAGTTTTTTCATATTAACCCAAAATTCACACTTCATTTGACGCAGTATGTGCTTTATTTTTTGAAATAACACCACAAGAGACCACTGCAGGATACATAATTTTAGCATTAAATGCAAGCTGTTAATTTATATCTCGAAAACAGGTGTAGTACATTTGTAAGAATGTTTTGAATCCTGTACTGTAGTTCGTTCTATGCAGGTACTGCCATGAGTGGAACTCTTTGCGTGCAAAATGAATCAGGAATTACAGATTTTCAAAAAGATTTGTGTCCTTGCACACTTCCCGCATTGTAGAACTGAAATTAACTATTTCGTACTAGGGACGGAAGTAAACAGTTCCCGGTATTAATTATGTTTCTTCGCATGCAGTCACTTTGACCATGCTGAAGTCTCCCGGTTAACGCTCTGGCCTCGCATACGGGAAGATGGCGGTTCGAATCCCCGTCCGGGCATACAGATTTGGATTTTCCATGGTTTCCCCAAATCGCTCCAGGCGAATGCCGGTATTCTTCCTTCAAAAGGCCATGGCCGAATTCCTTCCCGTTCCTTGTCTCCTCGACATCGTAAAGCCAAGTCACCGTGGACGTCACCTGGCAGTTTGCGGTATGTAAGAACGCCGATCATTGCTCGTTCTCAGTGTTACTGGTGATTACAGATGTTTCTAAAGCGCTGTCGATCACAAGCTTGACTGAAATGTAAATCACAAGGCCGAAGGACCGATACCGATATTTGTCGATGGAGAATCCTTTTAAATACGTCTCCTTGAATCACTCTCCTTAGGAAGCGTCCATAAAATACGTGGCTCGATCCAGGGGTGGGAGGGAGGGGTTGGCTGAAAAGCTACGCTGAGCTAAGTGGGGGAGCGGGGTTCCGGGCCAGGCCAGGCCACGTAGCTTTCCGATCATATTATTTTTCACAGTTAAAATGAGGTACAGAACACACAACAGCATGTGAATATTTATTTCCTTCATTTAATTATCTCCGTATGTAATTTACAATAGTCTGAGAAGAGAAAAGAGTACAAAATGTCTTCTGGAATCAAAAGAGAAAACAGCTTCGTGCTACGTGGGGGGGGAGGGGGACAAAAGCCATGTCGGGCTACGTGGGGGAAGGGGGGTTCACAGGAAGCCAAAATGGAGCTACGTAGTTTAGGGACCCTCCCTTACCGGAATAGTCCACTCGCGAATCTTTATCGAGTTTTAGTGCAACGGCAGCCGCGCTGGTATTCAGTAAGGATAGATGGTCATTCCATGTAAGCGTCAGCTCTTTCTCAGTTATGCGAGATTCATATTTGTCCTGTGTCGTGACATCAAAGCGACCAGGATTTTACGATTAAGTCATAGAATTTTTTTGTGCAATGAATGTTCAGCCACCCTCGCAGCAGTTGTATTTTCACTTTAACTGATATGCGAGACTCACTTTCAAATCGTGCAATCTTCCGTTTCGCAGTACATCGAATATTTTTTCTCGCAAACTACGTATTCCGGCCTACTTTCACCAAATGAAATCCCACGCGATTAATAATTTTAAAATTATCTGTGGGTAATGGAATTATCAGTTCACGTCACTTGTGTGTAGTCTAGAGTAGCGGAATACCTCCTTTATTAACCTCTTAAGATTTTTTTTCCTGTCATTACTCTTTCGACTGGCTTGATGCAATCCTCCATCCTTTCCTATATTGTGCTAACCTCTTCATCTCTACATATCCCTTACAACCCACGTCCTCAATTATCTGCTTCATATATTCTAATCTCTGTGTTCCTCTACAGTTCTTGCCTTCGACCGTTCCCTCCACCAGCAAATTAACCAATCCTGCATGTCTCAAAATATGACCTACCAGCCTCTCTCTTCTTTCTATAAGCTTCTTCCACAAACTTCTTTCCTCACCCATCATTTCCAAAACTCGTTCATTTCTTACTTTGTCTGTCCACTTTCAGCATTGTTTTGTAGCACCACATTTCAAATTCTTCAATTTTTCTCCTTTCTGGTATTTCTAAAGTCCATGTTTCGCTACCGTAAAGTGCTGTGCTCCACACATAGAGTTTTAAAAAGTTTTTTTCTAATTCCTAGATCAATATTTGAAGCTTTTCACGAAGGCTCTTTTTGCTAGTGCTATTCTGCTTTCAACATCATTCCTGCTTCGGCCATTGGTTGTAATTTTGCTACCCAAATAACAGAATTCACTTACTTCTCCAATTGCATTCGATCCTATTTTTATATTTAATCTGATAGTATTTGTATCATTTCTGCTACATTTCATCACTTTAGTCTTGCTTTGATTTATATTCAGGCCAAAATTTTCCTTCATTATTTTGTTCATGCCATTCAGTAATTTCTCAATATCCTCAGCCCTTTCTGCTAACAAGACAATGTCATCAGCAAATCGTAGCATACTATATTTTTTTTTTTTTTTTTTTCTCCCTGAACACTTATGCCACATGGAAATTTTTCTTTTATTTTATTAATTTCTTCTTCTACATACAAGTTGAATATTGACGGGGATAGACTACAACCTTGTCTCACGCCCTTTTTTAACTGATTCTTGTCCCTCATGATTCCCTACTTTTATTACAGCCACTTGATTCTTATATAGTTTTAAAATTTTTAACATATTGTCCAACCTAACATAATCAAAAGCTTCTTCTAAATCAAACCGAGCGTGGTGGTGTAACGGATAGCGTTCTGGCCTCACATTCGGGAGGACAGCGGTTCGAATCCCCGTCCGGGCATCCAGATTTGGGTTTTCCATGGTTTCCCCAAATCACTCCAGGTGAATGCCGGGATGCTTCCTTCAAAAAGGCCATGACCGAATTCCTTCCTATTCCTTGCCCCCATCCTCTCCCGTCTCTAAAGACCACGTTGTTAAAAAGGGACGTTAAACTGTTAAAAAAAAAAAAAAAAAAATTTCTATACAACAAATGCCATAAAATTATCTTTGTTTTTCTTGATCCGCCCTTCAAGTATTAATCTTAAAGCCAGAATTGTTTCCCTTGTACCGCGATTTTTCCTAAACCCAAACTGACCTTCAACCACTATGTCTTCTACTGCCCTTTCCATTCTTCTGTATATTATTCTGGTCAGTAATTTTGAAGCATGCGATGTTAGACTTCATGCATAAAACTATTACCCTAATTCTGAGGTATTTCCTGACCCCTGAAAGAGATAGCACCGGCAATCGAAACCTTCGGACGGATAGTAATATTTCAGTTAGGTTAGTCGCACGTAAAAGATTGATCCCACGTCATCACTTCAGGAGTCATACATAATAAAAAAAACTTGACAATTGGTCGAACGGAACACTCGACTAGAAAGTGCTGTAGTAACCTTTTTTTGAATATAACTCCTGCTCTGTTCCAACTCTGAACATTTTCGGAAATGTAAGATTCATTGGTGATCTATAAACAAATTTTCATTGCATAACTTTACTTTTTACCAGCTGCCAAAAGTTATAAAGGTATATATAAAGTCTATATATTTAAAGTTGTTTTTATTAAAGTTTGTTGAGATCTTGCATCACATTTTTACAAATTCTGATTCACAAGCTGAAAATAACAAATAAAAATACAATCACTTTATCACTCAGTGTATATTACGGACATATCTTATTGAATCACTATCAAGTATCAGCTAGGCTGTATTGTGTTTACACTGCAGAGTATTACATTGTATTATAGTCGATCCACAAAAATAAAATTTTGTGGTGGACAGACCGAGCGTGGTGGTGTAACGGCTAGCGTTCTGGCCTCGCATTCGGGAGGACGGCGGTTCGAATCCCCGTCCAGGCATCCAGATTTGGGTTTTCCATGGTTTCCCCAAATCACTCCAGGTGAATGCCGGGATGCTTCCTTCAAAAAGGCCATGGCCGAATTCCTTCCCATTCCTTGCCCCCCATCCTTTCCCGTCTCTAAAGACCTAGTTGTTATAGGAGACGTTAAGCAATTTAAAAAAAAAAAAAAGTGGTGGACAGAGTTCATGTTCTAGGATTCTCTTATATGAACTCATGCGGTGTGTAGTAACTACGCTGTACAAAGTCTAGTTAAGGATATCCTCGGCGCATTCCGATCTTTTCAGTTATGTTGTAAGGAGGTTGCTGGATTCTAGAAACTGCGTAGGTTGTTTGCGCAATAATCAGAACACATTTTTCAGTGGTATTAAAAACAGCAAATGATTTTTCTTTGAAGGGAAATCTTTACCGTAGTTTATGAAAGTAACCTGCTGATGCACTGCTGAATGCGTGAACTCCAGATTGCAAGTCTTAGGTGGGATATTAAGGATCTGTAACGCATATACTAATGAGATATCGTATAAAACTTCGTAAGTCGACATCTTAAGTACGGTTGGGCTGGTATGGAATCGACATTGCACAAGACTGATTGCTAGAAAAAGTTCAGAGAAGATCCATTCGTTTTGCGACCTCTTGCTATAACCATCACGAATTGGTGCAGAGGTTGGTCTCGGATTGTCTGGCAGAACGAAGACGTAGTTTACTATTGTATTTATTGGTAGACACGTGAACACTCATCTTCATTTACAACTGCAGGGAAATAATTCACCCACCAACACATTTGAGTCGAAACGACAGGAAAGACTACATCAGGAAAACACAGATGCTTCCATGTATCCCTCGTGGCGTGAGGGTAGTAATATTTTGGTGCAACGTATCCTCTGACACCCACAGTTTAGTAAATTGCAGCGTATAGATGTGAATTTTGTCCTGAGTCTCGCTATTGATTTGCCTTCAGACCTGACGTACCAGCCGTCTTCATTACGGTTTCTAAGCTTCTTGTCACAGTCATCCAGGAATTTCCACTTCAAAATCTACAAATATTACACAAACAAATTAATTTATAACATACAGAATGCACCTTGCACGGTGCAGTTATTATGGAAGCAGTTGCGTTCCATTTTTAGGATTTACGGAGGCAAAACTCATACTGGAAGGTTAGGCATTCAGGATTTCTAAACCAATAACCAAGTTTTTCAATCTAAGCTCTTCTGTAATAATAGTAGTTTTTACCTCAAAGGGTATTTTGTACCCGTCCAGGCATCCAGATTTGGGTTTACCATGGTTTCCCCAAATTACTCCAGGCGATTGCCGGGGTTCTTCCTTTAAAAAGCCATGTCCGAATTCCTTCCCGTTCTTTGCCCCCCCCCTCACCACCCTTTCCCGCCTCTAATGACCACGAAGTCGACCAGATGTAATGCAATAAGCAAAAAAAAAAATGTGTTTTGGATTGCCTAGCATATCTGTACGTAAGGCAAACGGAAAATTCGTTCCAACAACTGTAATTAACATAAACGTTGCAACAAATTAATAAAAGCTGATGTGTGCGATGTTGTTAATGGGTTTAGCTTGGTGATTTTGTCACGAGTACCAACCGTTGCTTTAGCATGGGGAGACTTGTTACTCAGTGACTAAAAGCGATAACCTTAAAGTATGGTTTGACAGACTACGCGACAGTGTAACCAGTACCTTAAACAAACCACAGTTTGTTGCTTTGATTGGATATGTGATCTGATATTACAGAAACGGACAATAATAGGTAATCTATATATTATAATTTTAGTCTAAAGTAATAATTATTAGGACAATAAACATTACTTCTCGAAAATTACTGAAAAATTTCTCACAATTTTAGACTGTCGCGTCAAAGGTAATGCGACTAACTTCACTGGGAATAGCAGATAGTACATTCCGGTGGAAAGAATGAGAGCCTGCGACTTGGCAGGATAGAAGGTATAATCACGTGATAGCTATGCGGCTGAGTCTACAACACAGCCTCGGTCAATATTTTTAACCTACTTAAAAAAGGTATCTTGTTGAAGAGTGAATGCAAATATACGAAAGGCATCTGTTGGAAAAATTCACAAAAGGCAAAAGCATTTCGAGGAACAGTTAGCTAAATATGATACAGAAAATAAACTTGAGAAGCAAGTGCCAAAATGTGTTATGTAACATTAAAAAACCGACCACGGCAGCGTAGGGGTAGCGTGCTTGCTTCTCGTTGCAGGGGTCGCCGGTTCGAGTCCGGCCTTGGGCATGGGTGGTTTTAATTAAGTGTTGTGTTCGTCTTGTGTCGTCCTTACACATCAGAGAAAATAATCATACTCATAAGAAATCTGTACATTGTGAGAGAAACAAACACATTGAGCTGGCTGAATGGCTAACACGGCCGAATGCCATTTAAAAAAAAAAAAAAAAAAAAAAAAAAAAAAAAAAAAAAAAAAAAAAACGGTGACCACAGCAGACACTTGAAGCAATACTAGATGCGAGTGGCAGATGACTTGTCACTACTCATTGCAGTGCCAAAGTGATTCTCTGGGCTATGTAGGGTGGGGGGGGGGTGGGAAGGAAGAGGTTCGGGAGCCTAGCCACGTAGTTTTCATTCACCGAGCGTGGCGGTGTAACGGTTAGCGTTCTCGCCTCGCATTCGGGAGGACGGCGGTTCGAATCCCCGTCCGGGCATCCAGATTTGGGTTTTCCATGGTTTCCCCAAATCACTCCAGGCAAATGCGGGGATGCTTCATTCAAAAAGGCCATGGCCGAATTCCTTCCCATTCCTTGCCCCCATCCTTTCCCGTCTCTAAAGACCTCGATGTTAAAAAGAGACGTAAAGCAGTTAAAAAAAAAAAGTTTTCATTCATATTATTTTTCACGGCTAAAATAAGGAACAGAACACTCAACAGCATGTGAATATTTATTTCCGTCGTTTAGCTATCTCCGTATGTAATTTACGATAGAATGACAAGAGAAAACAGCGCAAAATGTCTTCTTGAATCAACAGGGACGAAAGCTACATGCCACGCCGGGGTTAGTGGGCGGGGGTGGGGGGGGGGGGGTGGAGTAGAGGCAAAAGTCACTTCAGGCTACTTGGGGGGGAGGGGGTTCAAAGGACGCCAAAATGGGGTTACGTAGTTAATGGGCGCTCCCTAGCAAATTACAGGCCAAATAATTCCTCTCAGATTTTTTTTTTTTTTTTTTTTTTTTTTTTTTTTTTTTTTTTTTTTTTTTTTTTTTTTTTTTTGAATGGCATTTGGCATCTGAGGCCATACAGCAAACTCGATAGTAATTATGTCACTCAGTGCTTTCAGTATCTCCAGTATGAAATTTTTCCAGATACTTAGACACACCACAGGACGGACATGACATTCACAGACACAACACTTAAACACCCATGCCCGTGGCCACACTCGAACCGGCGTCCTTCGGCACGTGGAGCTAGCGCTCTAGCCCCTATGCTACCGAGACCGTTTTTTTTTTTTTTTTGCAGTTAGCAGGTAACACCACCAACATGTAGACATACATCACGAGAAGTTGCGAAAGAAAGTTCCATTAATGCGATGTAGATGGCGTACACTGAATATAATGGAATCATACTTGACTGTTCACATGGTACTCGTGAACGCGTTAGCCACACGAGCCACGAAATGTGGATAGGAAGAGCAGGCCAACTCGTTCCCTGATCTCACCACACTTAATTTTTTTTGTAGGATCCTGTGAACTACTTGTGTTCGACACATCCGTAGAGGCCGAAGAGAATCTCGCAAAACTACTTTGGGTACCACAGACCCCGCAACGAGACTGCTGGAAGCCTGTTTAATGACTTCTGTCAATGTATTCGCAGCTTGCGAAACAAATATTCGTTAGTTCTCCTAATCTACTTTCATAGGTACCCCAAAACAATTTCGCCTGATAACTTGCGACTCTGCAGACCCTGGAAACGTAGGGGTAGCGTGCTTGCTTCGCGTTGCAGGGGTCTCCGGTTCGAGTTCCGCCGAGGGCGTGGGTGGTTTTAATTAAATGTTGTGTCGTCCTTACTGAAGATGGAAAATAATCACACTGAAATCAAATGTATACATTGTAAGAGAAACACACACGTTGAGCTGGCTGTATGGCTAACATGGCCAAATGCCACTAAAAAAAAAAAAAAGTTGTGACTCTTCCGTGTCCAGATCAATGTTCCTTATATCAAATTGATATATCTGTCCTACTCCATCATGCCTAAAAGTTTACATCATCATCACTGAAACTTCTTGTGTGTACTAAGATGTGGTACTACAATTTGTTGTGATGAAGTACTGTGCAAAGTAAAGAGCTCCAGGAAGATGCACTGTCTTGTTGATAATAAATCAGTACGGTTGTCAACATGCGCTTTGCCTCAGAAAATGAGTGTTGTGTAAATTATGCCGGCACCAGTCTAGCTGTTGCGCTCATAGCGATCACTTCCGTGTTCCGGAGCTTAGTCTGTCTCGTAAACAGTCAAGTGAACTACCAGTCCATCAGTGCAGTGAAGTGTGAATAAAATTTGAATTGCCTGAAGATATAGGCTTCAATTCTTAGCATCTTCTGAAAGCCTGGGCCGTACCCTAACATGGAAGAGCCCCCAGACACGGGGCAAATAATCAACGCGGCACTGCAGCCGTGTTATTTTCCAGAAACAGCCTCTTCACCCCCGACGATGATGCACTTCCAACAAGGTATCCAGCCACAGCCATCTCATCTTCATCCGCTCAACTACCCAGGTAACGACGCTGCTTCTGCAAGCTGCCCCTCGATCGCAGTGTTGAACAATGTAAATTCGGAAGAAAGAACTGTTAAACGGTCTCGCATAGAGGGAAACCCTACTGAGCTACCGAACGAGGAAATGTCCACTGTAACGTTAAACAATCCAGTGAATGTGCCCCAGGAGTTAGCTTCCATGTCATCAGTGGTGTTTTACCCAACTACTTCAGTCGCAGAATTAGATTATCAATATGATAGCCGTGATCCAACCCAAAAAACATTAAACGAGGGTACGGGCATGGATATCACAAGCATTCCCGTGGATCGTGAAGGAGTTCAAAGTATATTATCGATCAATCGGAACCCTACTAACCAAAATAGTATACCCCAGGTGCCAAGCCCCAACTTAAATTCCAATAAAGACAGAAGTAAGAATAACCGATACAGCCGCACAGACACGGGTCCATACTTCGTCTTTGTAGAAAGTGTGGATAAAAATATTGGTAGACTTCACCCCATGTCAATAGGGAAACTTTTTTTTTATTTTATTTGGTCCTTGGCTTTCGCCATTATTGACCAGCTAACAATGTTACATTTTTGACCAAATTACAAAAATACATTCTTGCTCAGTTGACATTAATACATTTTGCATAGAAATCAACTCTTGTTTGGCCATCATTTTAAGACACAATTAGCAATAAAAACTTTTACATACTTCTCTTACTTTTATCCTTCTATCTTTAATAGTAACATATAATCCCTATATCATTATTTAGTGTTGGAAGGAACTAAAACTTTACATATTACCTATACATTTTATATTATGCATATACATGATACCCATTACATCGTTCAAACAGCGGCATCCACAAAATTAATTTTTTCGCCCGCTTTCTATCTTTTGTAATTAATTTGTCTATCTAAGTCCTTATATATTTCATACAAAAACCTAATTGATATTCAGAATTGTACATTTGTTTATCATACATTATTTCTCCACACAAACATTTTCCTATCATCCTGTACTGGATTTGGAAAACTTGATAGTTTCCTCATAAAAATAGTTCAAATCGAGAAATACTATAAGAGATACCTTATTTATTTTAACACGAATTATTAATATTCCTGCTCACAACAAAAATTCCTTAAAGAATAATTTGTGTTCTCTTGTACAAAGTAGCTCTCATATAATAGGGAAACTTCTTTATACACATAGCCCAGCACATAAGCATATCATCAATATCATAGCGGCCGGGAGATATAGGTTAAAAATCGAAACCAATTCAGCAGACTCTGCTAACTTGTTGGTTCAATCTACAGTTTTCAAGGACAGAAACCTAGAAGCATTCATTCCAAATTTTTTAATAAACAAACAAGGTATTATCAGGGACGTAGACACCTCCCTGTCAGAAGAAGAAATCCTACAGGCGATTTTACAGCCAACCAGCCAGTGTTATTAGATTGTTTACTCTTCGCTATTTTACAATAATTGTTTCAATGTTTAATTAAACTTCCTGTCTGCATGGCCGACCTCTTTACAGTCGGCCATTTAGGCGGTATTTTAGTCAGTGTTTTCGTATTTTATTATGCTGTCTGTGTGGCCGACCCCTTTACAGTCGGCCATGCAGACGATAGCTAATTTTATCCCACATTGTCATTTTGTGTTTGAGTTAGGGCGCTAATGACCAAGTCGTCGACGCGCCCTAAACAACAACAACAACCTACAGGCGATAGAAAGCCCCTATCCAGTTATCGCAGTTAAACGGTTTAACAAGAAGAACTCATACCAAAATAATGATAGGAGAATACCGATACCAATATGCATGATCACCTTTAGATCACAATCCCTTCCGGACCACATAGCAATCTTTGGAGCACGTTGCTCAGTCGAACCTCATGTCCCACAAATTCTCGTCTGTGATAATTGTTTACGTTTTGGCCATCGTATAACTCAATGCCGTAGCTCTGCCCGTTGCAATAAGTGCGGAGGCCCACATACTATGGACACGTGTACCAGCACAGCTGATCCACAATGTGTGCATTGTCACGGTCCTCATTTATCCAATGACAGAATATGTCCCGTAATAGTTCAACAACAAAAAGCACGTAAGGCAGCGGCCCATAATAAAGCCTCTCCCAAGCCGAACTGGCATCCCACCCATCGTCATACATATTCGCAGGCAGCCAGCGCCGCTCCGCTGTATTACGACGAAAAGCAATTCCCCCCGCTCTCTCCAATGGCAGTGCAGACACTCAGTTTAGCCTCAACAACAAATGCATTCCAAAACTGTCCTATAATCCCTATCCAACAAAATCAAGAGTCACGTCACCAAAGTAAAGCACTCTCTCCAAACCAACCGAAATATACTACTACTACCGTAGGCCGCAACAAGCAAAGGCCAGCAACCCCAAAAGAACTAAAGTCCCAATACCCTCCTGTTTATCAAAGAATGTATGTACCCCATCATATACCAATAACACCTATCACACAGAATCCCTACCCTCCTCAACCCAAGGATAAGGAAAAGTCCCCCTCACCCGAAAAAGTAGCACTCATAGAGAAGATATTGCAAATGATTATGAAGATGATTCAAGAATTTCCAGTAGCTCCATCTGATAGTTCCCAACTCGACACATTTCGTCACCTTCTTACCAACCTAGCAGGAACAAATTAAAGAACCGAATAATCTCTCTAAAACTAGTTAATTGTAAGGATTTTACTCATTGTAATGTCGGAAGAAAAAACAACTATAAGGAACTAACAATAATGTATATTTCACTGTATCATTTGTAATTATGTCTGAGCAAGTTTATTTAAACATAATGTGTCAAACCCCTTTAGGGGATAAACAAAAATGTTCCTTTCTGATTAATCAGTTTACCTTGTTCTATCCTTTATATTTTACTAATCATGTCAAGTCTTGCTCTCTTACCTATATGTAAAATGTTTATATATGTATGTACAATTGGATGATGGTTGTATAGTGCCTAGGCGCTTAAAGCCAAATAAAAAATAAATAAATTATGCCGGTAGTACTCTGTTCTTTAGTCAGTTTATATCTAACAGCTTTTTGTGCAGAATATACAATCAAAATTTAGGTCCATAGTTCAAAAGTAATTAAACACATGGTTCAAACAACAATAATAGCGAAGGATTTAAGTTGTCGCTTTTTACTCAAAAAATTAGTGATTGTTGTCCTTTATTTATGCTTTCTAATTTAAATGGAAATAGAGAGACAAATGTTTTTTGAAATATTGTAAACTTTTCTACTTATGTAAGTAGTGAAAACAGATTCGATTTGTCAGTAACAGACATAGGACGATCTTTGTTTGACATTAATGTGAACCCATTTTAAACGTTTTCAGCCACTGTAATCTCTAGAAGTATTTAGTGTTTAAGCCCCCATAAGCTTTCGTTGTTAAATGGGAACGATCGATGAACGAGTAAATGTTATTTTGCTGCTAAAGAAACATGGATGAGTTAGGCGTTGACGCAGCGCTGCCTGTTCCCAGGTTTATTGAGCGAATTAAGGCCGTCCTACATATACTCCGTGCCTGGTGATATGTCATTCGCAACATACTAGCGCTCTTTTTGGTAAGTTGGTGTCATTAGTTTTTTTTTATGGTTTTACGCCTCGTCGGCGTCAAGGTCATTAGAGTCGGTATGGGACTGAGAACAAAGAACGGGAAAGAATTCGGCCATGGCCATTTTTGAAGGAAGCATCGCGGCATTCGCCTGGAGTGGTATGGGGAAACCATGGAAAACCCAAATCTGGATGTCGGGACAGTGTTATTAGGTGCTGACATAAATTACAGAAATAGCGTAGTGAAGTAATAATACCGACATTAAGAAACAATAAACAAAAAAGTGATTATGACTGCGGAACGTTTCGTCCTGGTTTAAAAGAATTATTTTTGAATTTCTAAAAGGTCACTAAATTTGTTGTATAAATTAATAATGAGTACTGTAACAATATTTTAATCATCACATTTTCAACATACAAATCCTGTAAAACGAAAGTTAAGAGCAGGAAACGAAATGAAAATTCACGGTTTGAGAAAGTGTGTGATGTTATTTGAGTGATTAGAAAGTCCAATCAAATTTACAAAGAACTTAACAGTGTGAGCATAATTATCATTATGACGTTGCACCACTGATTAGATGGGGAAGGGTGTTACAAACTCGTTGTGGTAGCTACACAATTGCTGTAACTGGTCTTTGATATCCTGGATACTGGCACTGTGGCTGGGACATAGTTGATATCGGAGCTGGTCCCATACGTTTATGGGAGACAGATCTGGGAATCTTGCTGGGCACGGTAGTATCTCAACATCAGGCATACGATTCATAGAGATACGTGACATGTGTGGACGAGCATTGTCTTGTTGAAAATGTCACCATGATACAGTAGAAACTCCAATTATCCGAATCAATTGCGACCAGGCCCCATTCGGATAATCAAAAAACCGGATTTTTTTCTGAAAAAGGGTCTTTGTTGTATGTATATTGTAAATGTCTTCTTTTTGGGTCATTTTCCACTACAGTATGAAAATTTCGCCGTACCACTCGGTAAACAAAGCTGCAGTCATCCGAACTTTGGGTTGGTTTTTAAAGCCTTTTCGCAGTACGTTTCGGTCTTAATTGAAAAAAGCGATTCGGATAATCGGCGATTCTGATAATCGGAGTTCGGATAATTGGAGTTCTACTGTACTGTCGCACGAGGACGTACGCGCATTATGTCCGTGACGTACCGTTGTGCCGTCAGAGTTCCTTCAGTAACTACCAGCTACGACCTGATGTCATACCTGATGGCTCCGAACACCATGACGCCAGAAGTAACACCGCTGTCCCTCTCCAAAATATTGGAGAAATAGGATCTCTCCCCTGCTCACCGCTATACTCGATGATAATGGTGATCCGAAGTATTGCAGAACAGTGATGAACACAATGCGCTGCCATTCATAGGCAGTCCATACTTCCGGTTACGTAGCAGCAAGCAAGCAAGAGAACTATTTTCTGCTGGATCTTTACCTAGCAGTTGTGGTGAAGGGTTTGTCTACTGACATTTCCTTCAAATTACTGTTTGGTCTGGCATTGTTTTTTGGTTTGTCAGTTCTGTTTGCTCAAGATGTTGTCTTGTTTATTGAAGTATTGACAGTGGCCGTTTGTGCTTGTCGAAAGCGGTGTTGTAAGTGCCGAGGTTGGCTATTAATGGGTTGTTCGATTTTCTTGCCTGCCTATAGAAGGATTCGGCTAATGTCCTTATCCCGTCTTTAAGCAACGGGATTCCTGCGGCAGTGTGCAGGTCAGCAGTCGGGAACCTGGGTGGGACGTGCAGTGCTCGTCGCAGCGCCCTGTTCTGCATGGTCTGCAGTCTGGCCAGCCGCGTCCTGGCCGCGTACCCCCACACCAGGCACGCGTACTCCATTAGCGGTCGGACCAGGCTGCAGTAAATGTTGACTCCTGTGCTGGGCTCAGCGTGCTGTTCCAGTTGAGTACCGGATAGAGTTGGTGAAGCCGGGCAGCTACTCGGTTTCGTAGTTCCTCTATGTGACGAGTCCAGGTCAGTTTGCAGTCAAGGTCACTCCCAGATATCTAACTGTTTGTGACCATGGTA
Source organism: Vandiemenella viatica (assembly GCA_031002005.1). NCBI lineage: Eukaryota > Metazoa > Arthropoda > Insecta > Orthoptera > Morabidae > Vandiemenella > Vandiemenella viatica. The sequence goes on from CM061921.1 coordinate 103,374,455, forward strand.
TGCTCTCCCCATCGAAGGTGAGGTTCGGGGGTTGGTTTTGCTGACGGGGGCGCTTCCCCCCGGCGCCTTGTCAGCATAATAGCTTGCGTTTTATTGGCGTTTATGGTGATAACGCCACCTTCTGGCCCACGCGATGGTTTGCTGTAATACGTCTTGCAGTCTTCTTAGGGCGATTGCCCTGTTCCTGTGAGCTACGAAGAAGCCTGTGTCATCAGCGTACAACGCTGTGCGAACGGTAGCAGGAGCAGGGACGTCAGCAGTGAAGGAGTTATATAATATCGGTCCCAGCACAGATCCCTGTGGGACACCAGCATTATTGGGCGCCTTGTGGGACATCTTATCACCAACTCGCACCCTGAACGATCTACCACATAGGTAGCTCTTTAACAACTTCACAACAGGGTGGGGAATCCCTGTTGGAAAAGTTTATACAGAAGACCCTCGTGCCAGCCGGCGTCGAAGGCTCTCGCCACGTCTAGTAGTACTAGTGGACAGTGTCCCTTGTGGTTAAAGGCGGTTGTAGCACGTTCCACAATGCGCATAATTTGGTGAGTGGTGGAGCGGCCTTGTTGAAAACCGAATTGGTAGTCGGGCATGATGCATTCATTGATGTGGACGTTCATTCTCCTGAGCAAGAGTCTTTCGAACACCTTGCTGAGGGCTGGCAATAAACTGATCGGCCGTAGTGTTTGGAAACGTGCTGTCCTTGCCAGGTTTGTGCACCCCGATCACGACCGCAAGCTTCCAGTATCTGGGGAACCGTTGAGTTCTGAAGATATTGTTGAACAGCTGTGTTAGATGGTAGATGGCCTCTCGTGGTAGGTTCCTCAGCATTTGGTTTGCAAGCTGGTCTACACCTGGAGCCTTTCTTGGTGGGAGGCGGTTGATGATTTGCCTGATTTCGTCTTCTGTAGTTTCCTCTATGTGGTAGTCGTCTTCAGCTGCCAGGAATGTCGTCAGCCTCCGTCTGACTTCCGCTGTGTGGTCTGGGTCGTGGTCATCAGCAGGGCGGAACTGCCGCTCGAAATGGTCCGCGAGTGCTTGTGCTTTCTCTTCGTCGGTGAAGACCAGGCCTCTTTCCCCATGTAGTGGGGGATGCGAGCTCGGCTTTGGTGAAGCGCCGAGTCTCGTTCCATAGGCTGCCATCTCGTATATTCAGGGAGGCTAGCCTGGCTGACCATTCCCTGTTACGGTGTTCCGTAATGGCGGCTTTGAGTTCACGTTGGAGGCGGTTGAGAAGGCGTCTGGTAGAGGTTGGCGAGTCATCTTCCATTCCCTCGCCACACCGTTTTTGTGCCGGATCTGAGCGAGTATTTGTGGAGGCAACGAACGGGACTGCTGTTGGTGCCAGGTGGTGGAGTGGCATTCTTGGCTGCCTGTACAATGGTGGCGGAGAACTGCTTTAGCTCCATCTCTGGGTTGATTGGTTGGCTGTTTTCTATGGAGACTCTGATAGTTTCACGGAAACTGTCCCAATCCGTTTTGTTGAGTTAAGATAGTTGGAAGGGAGTTTGTGCCACGTTCCGACATCCATGTTGACAATCACCGGCGAATGATCGGATGATAATTTGTTCACTGTATTGGCGGCGATGAAGCCTGTGATACCCTTGGTGATGACGATGTCTAGAACGTCGGGTCGATTGCCGCTCCACGGGTGGTGCGTGGGCTCGTCCGGCCCCCAAGCTTGCATGTTGTGACGCAGGCAGAGACGATGGAGTCGTGCCAGCAGGGTTTCTTACGCGGGAATTCCACTCAGGGTGCTTCGCGTTTAGGTCTCCACCAATGAGTAGCTTGCCCCTGCGGTTGAACATTTGGAGGAAGTCATCCTCTACGAAAAGTCTCCGTGGTGGCCTATGTGCTGCAACTACAGTGATAGGCCCTATGGTTGTTGCTATCTCGATTGCTCGTGCTTCTAGTTGGAGCGTGGGTTGAAGCATGATGTCGTGGTGTGGGAGACCATGTTTGATGTAGATGGCTACTCCCCCACCAGCGGTGGGTCTGTCGGATCTGTAGCAGTTGTAATTGGCTACTGAGGCTCTTAACCGGGCTTCAGGTGCGTCTCGGCAACCAGGCAGATGTCCACGTTTTCCTCCGTAAGAATTGCCTAAACTCACCCATTTGTTGGTAGATGCCACAGGCGTTCCATATACATAGAGATAAGTTTTCAATGTGAACTCGGTCCATTGTTGTTTATGGAGAGTTTCTGGTTGAATGGGACCGTGGTCCTCCTTACTGCAGCTTTAAAGTCTGCGGCTAGTGCGTCAAATTTAGCGATCAGGGAGGTCATCAGATTTGTCAAAGCCACGATGGCGTTGAGTAAGTACTCCATCGCACCACCGTTGTTGGTCGCCTCAGGGTGTGGACTTGGCTGGTGGCAGTGGTGGCAGTCTTGCCTGTTCTGGCTCTGGACTGATGTGGCCTGGGACCTGGTCTCGTCCGGCTCTTGCTGGGTCCCACTTTTTGTTGCTGCTGCATAGGAAGAGGAGGAATTGCCGCTGGCTGGATTTTTGTTTGCGGTTTTCTTCCTTGAAGTTTGCACGCCTTCTTCCGGTACTGCCTTTTGGCGGCTTTTGGTGGTGGTTTGGCTGCCTTGGGTGGTGCAGGCTTCTCTGTTTGTTGCACCTGGTTTTGGTTTTTTGTAGCATTCTGAGCTCCATCTCGGGTGCTCGGTTTTCGCCGAGATTCGCACTCTTACTTGTATCACGCTTCTTGCGGGATGAGTCAGCCTGCTCGGCTGTGTTCCCGCAGCCTGTCCCGGGCACGTTTAAAGGCAGGACAGCCCTTGTAGCTAGCTACGTGCTGCCCCTGGCAATTGGTGCATTTTGGGGTGTCGACTCCCTTCTTCAGCGTGCAGTCGTTGGATAATGGGGTCCCGCGCACTTGACACAGACCGACGGCATGTTACAGTGCCGGCTATGTGTCCTAGTGCCTGACAGTTAAAGCACTGCGTTGGGCCGTTCGGAGATCTTAATTTCTCGACTGTAATCCGCAGCGACATCAGAGGACTCCAGTGAAAAATCTCTTTATTTTGCGCCTGTCTGGGGGACTACCAGAAACAGAGGCATCAGGTCCGGTCCCCCGGGTCGCTTCAGTTGCACGACGGTGCGTATGTCGAAGCCCTGGTCCTCTAGTTCTTCCTTATGTCAGCAGACGGCATGTTTATCGGGATACCTCGGAGGACTGCCTTTAGCTGCTTTTCGGCGGCAGAGGGAAAGGTATAGTATGCAATCCCCTTCCTCTGTAGTGCCGCTGTGACTTTGAGGTACTCCTCGGTTGTGTTAAAGGTCAGCTTGACTTTATCGCCGCCAGCAGATTTAGCTTGGAAAGGGTGGCCTTCCAAGATCCCTTTCACCAGTTGGTGGAGTTCTTTGTAGGAATTATTGAATTGCACCACTATGGGCGGAAGTTGTTGCCTTTGGATGTGCAGCTGCTGCTGTTGTTGTGGCGGCTGCTGCTGCTGTGTGTTGATCTTGTTCCATATCTGCCGTTAGGGCGCTGTATGGGTTAGACATCTCCATCGGTGCTTCCTGCAGGGAGCCCCTCTGTGCGGGCCGGACCGTTTTTCTGGCGATTTGGAAGTCATCCGCCGCAGGTGCTTGTAAGACAGTGGTGGTGGTTTGTATAGCTTCTTTAAGCATAGACGACTTGGCTGATGTTACTGATCTGGGTAGTTGTAACTTTTCAGGCCTTTTGCTATGCTTGACCTTGCTTTCTGATGGGGCAGGTTTGGTCTTCACCGATTGCCTCCTTATTTTTGAGCCTATAGAAACTGCTGGCCCAGACTCTTTGCTGCCTCGCTTCTTGAGGCTGTTTTTTATCATGCGGTCCACATCTTTGTTTATTCCCCATGACATTTTGAAGAATTGGTGGCAAGTTAGTTGCCGGTGATGACGAGGTTGTAGCTATGGATGATGATACAACGCTGCCAGAATTGTCAGAGACATACCTATTATCCAAGGCTGGAAAATTTCTTATGTAGGCTTGCTGGTTTCCAAATGCAGGTGGGGCGACGTTGGAGGCACCAGCCTCCAAGGACTCGTCACCGGTGTTGAAATCTGTACCTTCCATCAGCTCTTCAGGTGCCGCTTGGACGGTTGTTGTGCTCCGCCCGGAACGGCCCTAAGGCCCGACGAACGACGGTTACTGCGCAGAGCAGGCCTCGGTGTTGTAGTACCCTGCTTCCTGACGATCGGAGCGGACAGCCCCAGCCGACGGACCACCGACAGGGAAGCGCGCTCCCAACAACAGGCACGGGTGCTAGCATACGCCAGCAAAACAAAAGGAAAAAACAAAAGGAACGTGAATTCTGAGGAGGTACCTCGTGGAACAACAAGGAACTCCCCGGTGGAACAACCGAAACAAACGTAACGAGAACAAGGAAGTAATATTAGAACAATGGAAGTTATCGGTAGGAACGCACGGTTCAGATGAATTTGAGCCTGTGCCACGCGTTAATGCTGCTGTTGCTGTATTCCTTGTTTGTTGATAGCGACCAATTGTGGCTGCTAGCTGGTCACCTTACAAAATACCTGCCACACACGAAATTCCGGGCTAGAACGCGATAAAGTAGCTACTTGGGCCCGGCTATGACGAAAAAGGGGACCTGCTACATAATGGCGGCCGGATAATAGACTTTCCTTGACGACTCACAAAATTCGGGGCTGCTTGCCAATTACACCAGGTCACCTGTTAGGCAGTGGAGTTATTCGTAACCTCCATTCGTCATCGATCACTATAGAAGATTCCAGGATGGCTAGACGTCCCAGGATTAAGACGGAAATTTTCCACACCTGAGGAACACACCTGTCAGAGTAGTCCTGGGGCAATGTCATCATGGAATCTCCAGTGAAGAAAGAGACTGTGCACAACCAGTGTCGAGATTTTCCCCCGTGGCCTGTCATTGGCTATAACCCTCAACCAGGGCACTAGTTGGTGCCAATCTCCACACTGACGCATTTAAATTGTCCCGATTCACACTGCCAGCTGCACTCTTATTTGTCCATTCAATCACCCGCGCTTTTGGCTTTATAACGATTCATGGCCTCTGACTGGCCGAAACAGGGAATTAAAAAAAAAAAAATAATAATCCTGAGTCCTCTTTTCCCACTATCCCAGCTTTCATGAACAAATCAAATTGTAGCAATACGTTATGCGTAAAACTTACTAGCTTATGTTTCTGTAGTATTGCCTCATTCCTCTTGCGAAAGTCAAGAAGAGGTAATTTGATTTTTTTCTTTGTATTATACAATTCAACCACGGAATTCACTCTGAGATTACGAAGCTTGGAACATGTCACCAATGTATAGTCGATATTTAGTCATACTCGGGTTTGAATTGGTTGTTGCCGGCTTACATAATCGTTCGGCAATCTTGAGTCTTTTCACTCCTCAATTATTAACTAATGTCTCCAGACATTCCTGAATCCATAACAGTCTCCTGCCGGTTTGAGTTCATTGCCTGAATATAATGGTACGAACGTGTGTCGGGTCTCCCAGAGCGCCCGCCTGGTGTGGTGCGACTTTTTTAATTAAGAGAGTCAGCTTAAGCAAAGCGCCGCAGCGTGACGCGAGCCGAACGACGGCGCCGCTCATTGTGCGACCCCCCATTGTCCCGCCGCACTCGCTGCAGTAGAGCAGCCACTGCTAAATGTTAATCACGGGACGGCGGCGGGTTTTCAGTTCGGAGAACAAAGGCCAGCGCGTGATTAGCGCTCAACTGCCGGCACAATGCGTCTGCCTGCGCCACGTACCCTGACTGACAGCTGGCCTCGCCACCTGGATTCGTACCTTCACAGAACACTCGAGAAGTTTCTCTCCTGATTGATCGTCAAGATGCCACATGAGCCTGTGATGCATAATTGTGCCTGACGCTCCTTATACGGATAGTTAGTTCGATCCCCGACAATGGTAGCATGTCCATCACCTCCCTGAAGGTTAGAAGAGGGTATTGTGCAAAACTTCCAAAAAATCATGTTGTGCCAGAAACTCCGAAGTTAATGTATTTGGCTGTGTCTGAAGAGTTGTTGCACACGGAGATTGTAGATGTGTTATTGTAATATTAGTTAATTCGTAATAGAGACGAATACGGTTGATTACTATGCTCTACTTCGGCCGCGTAGCCCAGCTGGTGTGCCTCCGACCAAGGACCAAACAACTGGGGTTCGGTCTCCGATGAAGCAAGGAGTTCTGTTGGGAACTGGGTGTCTGGAACGGCTCAGTGGGCCCATTAAGTCTGCTGTTCAATGACAACCGTGGAGAAAACTCCGCGGGGAAATAAAGAAAGACGTGTGCTGTTGATTCCGTAACTAGTGCCAATGGTTTCGATGCAAAGCGGAGCACTACACCGTGAACTGGCAGGAGACATAGGAATCCGGTGACCTTTACTTTACTATCCTCCATTATGTTAAAGCTCAGCGATAAACTTGTTCATGAGGAGATGATGTTTATCAGCATGTCTGTGAGGAATAACTGATTTGTATATCAGCAATGTGGGTTTAGCAGTGGTTTTTCATGCTGACTGCCCATCAAATTTCACGGAAAATGGTGTTAAACCATCGGCGAGAACGATGGATGACTTGCTGATTAGAGTTTTTTTTTGGTTTTTGTTTTTGTTTTTTGTTTTTTGTTTTTTTAGTCAAAAGAAAAGAAAGAAACTGTGTATGCCTGGAACAATGTGATACTGTCCAAACACAGAGAGAGAGGCGTATATTATGTTGAGACCATTGAGTATCTGAATGTCCAGTGTTACGGCACTGGTTCGCCAAGAACGGAATTGAATACCTGTTAAGTTTTTTCTATCACATTGTCCGTTATTTCCAGGGATCTTCGCCTTTAATAGCACCAAACATACTCTTAAATAAAATGCGTTGTCTGTAGACTGCGCGTTCCTCGATAACTATTGGCTAGAGAACGGTCACTCAAAAATTAACAGCAACTATAAAGTTATAAGCTAACTTTCATTTAAATTTACATGTTGCTTCTTGTTTATTTACAACAACTAGATGCAGAAATTCGTGTAAAGAGAATGGTATTCGATTTTTACGCTGTATTATATGTATCCAGTTTTAAGGACTAGGTTAAAGCATAAACTAAGAATTTTTTTTTCCGAACATAAGAAACAATTAAATTATTAAAACTCAGAAAAAGTTACAATAACCTATGCAATCGAGAAATGTATCAATCAAATAAATAATAGTTTATCCGTTTTCGAAATTTATCTGTCCGTCATTAAAAATAAAATGTATCTGTTTTTTTTTTTTTTTTTTTTTTTTTTTTTTTTTTTTTTTTTTTTTTTTTTTAAAAAAGCCTTAGCCAAATACTCTGATAATCTAAACAAGTAAGATATTCATATCACGAAATATATCATTAAAATGATTCTTATTCGTTTTTCCTTACAAGCTTTTCCGGAATATATTTCTGCTACGATCATATATTATACCCGTAGTTTTTGATACACGTGTTAACTATTAAGGATATACTATGCATACGCGATGTGAGGGGTGTAAGGGTTTGGAGAGACTATACTAGTCTTTTCCAACCAAATGTCAACCTCTCCTTCACGTGGTGCACCCTGTTTGCACGGACGAGGCTCTGGCGACTGAAAGATTCCCGGTATAAGGAGTCACCCACTGCTTGCCAACGGCCTCTGAAAGAGGGCGGAAGAGCGGGGAGCGGTTCAGGGCACCCTCTTGCCCTTGGGGTTGGAAACGGCCCCTAAAGGCGGATGAATCAGAAATGATCAACGGCATGGGGATGCAGAAGGCAACGGGAAACCACTGCATTAAAGACCCAAAGGGTATCCCGAGGACATGTAATCCTCTCAAATTACATATATCATGATGGCTTCTTCCTGGGTAAAATATTCCGGAGGTAAAATAGTCCCCCAATCGGATCTCCGGGTGGGGACTGCTCAGGGAGGAGTCATCAGAATGGATAGAAACATTCTACGAGTCGGAGCGTGGAATGTTAGAAGTCTGAATAGGGCAGGTAGGTTAGAAACTTAAAAAGGGAGATGAACAACTTAAGTTAGATGTTGTTGGGATTAGTGAGATTAAATGGAAGGACGCACAGGATTTCTGGTCTGGGGAACACAGGATAATTAGCCACACAAGCTGTCAATGGAGTCACTGGCGTAGGATTTGTAATGAACAAGAAAGTAGGGAACGGGTTAGTTATTATGAACAATTTAGTGACAGGATTATTTTGATGAGGTTAGAAACTAAGCCCGTCCCAACCACATTAGTACAAGTATATATGCCAAGCGTCACAGGGAGATGACGAAGAAATAGAAAAAATATACGCCTGAAATTGAAGAATTAATCCAATATGTGAAGGGGATGAAAATCTAATAATCATGGGTGATTGGAATGCAATAGTGGGAGAAGGAAAAGAGGGGAATACTGTAGGAAGTTTTGGTCTAGGAGAAAGAAATGAGCGAGGAAGCAGGTTGCTAGAATTTTGTGAAAGATATAAGCTAGTAGTGGCTAACACACTGTTTAAGAACCATGCAAGAAGAATATACACCTGGAAACGTCCTGGGGATACAGGCAGATATCAGCTAGATTATATCATGGTCAAACAGAGATTCAGGAATCAAGTTCTAGACTGTAAAGCGTACCCAGGAGCAGACATAGACTCGGACCATAATTTGATAGTAATGAAGTGCAGGCTGAAATTCAAGCGAATAAGGAAGCAGCATAAGCAGAACAGACTGGAAGTGAATAAACTGAAACAATCTAGCACAAGAGAAAAATTTGCAGAAATGGTAGACTTAGGTCTAAGAATTAACTGTGAAAGGAGCTCAACCGAGGACGAATGGAATGCATTAAAGACCGAAATAATGAAAGCTGGCAAAGAAACCTTAGGCTTTAGGGAACAAGCTGCCCGAAAACCTTGGATCACAGAAGAAATTTTGCAGCTGATGGATCAGAGGAGAAGGTACAAAAATGCTCAGGATGAAGCAGGAAAGAGCAGTACAGGCAATTTAGAAATCAAATAAATAGGAAATGCAAAATAGCAAAAGAAAAATGGCTACAAGAAAAGTGTGAAGAAGTAGAAAAGGAAATGGTTGCAGGAAAAGTAGATGTTGCATATAGAAAGATCAAACAGAATTTTGGAGAAATGAAGAAAAGAGGTATGAACATTAAGCTGCCGATGGGAAACCTCTTTAAGGTCAGAAGATAGAGCTAACCGATGGAAGGAATACATTGAGAAACTGTATGTTGGGGACGACTTGAGCAATAGTGTATTGGAAAAGGAAGCGATGTCGACATGGATGACTTAGGAGATCCTGTTTTGAGGACAGAATTTAATAAAGCTCTGAATGACTTGAAAGCAAATAAGGCAGTTGGAATTGATGAGATCCCTGCAGAACTTCTTAAATCTCTAGAGAGGAAGGAATCGAAAGATTATTCAAGCTGATATCAAAAAGTTATGATACAGGAGAAATTCCACTGATTTTAATAAAAATATCATCTTCACACTTCCAAAAAAAGCACAAGCCTGACAAATGTGAGAATTATCGCACCAATTAGTCTAACATCACATGCTTCAAAATTACTGACCAGAATAATATACAGAAGGATGGAAAGGGTAGTAGAAGAGATAGTAGGTGAAGATCAGTTTGGGTTTAGGAAAAATCGCCGGTACAAGGGAAGCAATTCTGTCTTTAAGATTAATACTTGAAGGGCGGATCAAGAAAAACAAAGATACTTTTATGGCATTTGTTGATTTAGAAAAAGCTTTTGATAATGTTAGGTGGGGACAAGATGTTCAAAATTCTAAAGAAGTCAGGTCTTAAGTATCGAGATAGAAGAATCCTCTATAAACTATATAAGAATCAAGTGGCTGTTATAAAGTAGAGAATCACGAGAGACATGCATCAGTTAAAAAGGGTGTGAGACAAGGCTTGTAGTCTATCCCCGTAATATTCAACTTGTATGTAGAAGAAGCAATGAAGAAAGTCAAAGAAAAAATTTCCATGTGGCATAATTTTCAGGGAGAAAAAAGTCAGTATGCTACGATTTGCTGACGACATTGTCTTATTAGCAGAGAGGGCTGAGGATATTGAGAAGTTATTGAATGGCATGAACAAAATACTGAAGGAAAGATTTTGGACTGAATATAAATCAAAGTAAAACAAAAGTGATGAAATGTAGCAGAAATGATACCAATACTAGCAGATTAAATATAAAAATAGGATCTGATGCAATAGGAGAAGTGAGTGAGTTCTGTTACTTGGGAAGCAAAATTACAACCGATGGCCGAAGCAGGAATGATGTTAAAAGCAGAATAGCACTAGCAAAAAGAGCCTTCATGAAAAAGAGAAACCTTTTAGTTTCAAATATTGATCTAGGAATTAGAAAGAACTTCTTAAAACTCTATGTGTGGAGCACAGCACTTTACGGTAGCGAAACATGGACTTTAGGAATACCGGAAAGAAAGAAACTTGAAGCATTTGAAATGTGGTGCTACAGAAGAATGCTGAAAATTAGGTGGACAGACAAAGTAAGAAATGAACGAGTTTTGAAATGATGGGTGAGAAAAGAAGTTTATGGAAGAAGCTTACAGGAAGAAGAGACAGGCTGGTAGGTCATATTTTGAGACATGCTGGATTGGTTAATTTGTTAGTGGAGGGAACAGTTGAAGGTAAGAACTTAGAGGTAGACAGAGATTAGAATATATGAAGCAGATAATTGAGGACGTGGATTGTAAGGGGTATGTAGAAATGAAGAGGTTAGCACAGGATAGGAAGGATGGAGGATTGCATCAAACCAGTCTAACTGACAGCAAAAAAAAAAAAAAAAAAAAAACGCGATGTGAAAACTAAATTTATTAAAATCGCAATTCAACAACGATAATCTTGGCGCAAAATAACAGCGAACAGAGATATTAGAAGTTAGAGATTATGTGCACAGTTTAATACATACGCAACTGCTATGAAATTAATTGCCATAATACATTCATAAAGTTTGCTTTTCGTTGGATTTTATACTTTAAAAAAATGTGGAAAAACCATTCGGCTGAAAAACCTGGAACTACGTCTATTTTTTCAGTATCAGGTAGCTAATGAAAGTAACATTTAAGAAACTTAAATTTCTCATGGTCTCTGCTATAACCACGAAAGCCAAATCTCATTCCGGCCTGGGCTAAACTTAAATTTAATGTAACTTTCGCTAATGTTGCTGCTTGACTAAAGTTTATTTTATACGTTTATTTGCTTTTTACAAATTTTACTGACAACTTTCGTTAATGGTCTTTGTTCACGTTGGCTGTACGTGAGTTACTAGGTTATTTAAAGTGGATACCAGGCAAAGAAAATGTTGCCTAATCGATTATTCTGAGAATTCATTGTTCGGAATTGTTTAGCTATTAAATAATGTGGAATTTGTATAATTTTTCCGGCGTTACAGAAACTATGACCAACATTACATTATGAATGTTTTACTATATTAAATTAAAACAACGAACGTGATGTTTTAAGGTATGATAAAAAAAAACCCATTAAAACGCGAGGAGGAGATGCGTAGTTCACTTTCTTGCTGCGAGTATGATTGAATGTGTATTTTGTTTATCTGCCATTACCAATTTTGGAAGAAGCAGCGAAAAAGCGAGGGGTAAAGCGGGATTTTACTATGTATAAGGTACTTCTTATCACAGCTAGCGATGACGTTGTCAGTATGCATTAGTCACTAGCCACGAACGCTGCCGTGTAACAGGCTTTAGTTTGAAATAAGCGTCGCGTGGCAGTGCGTTGGAACTGCATGTGGTCATGCGTCGCAGATGGCGTCCTCTCCGACATGCAATATAGCGAGAGCGACGGTGCTGCGCTCTGCTGACGAGCCGATATTGCCCTCTTATCGAGCCACCCAACACTGCTTGCGATGCATCACTGTAATGGAATTCTTGATGATATCGCGACCACGCCGGAAATTTCGTAACGCACTTCGGCGCCATCGAGCGCGGCTGAAAGCGTTATTTAATTACTGTTGACCTCACTAGCACTCGCGAGGTCGATGTCCGACAGCCACGATGAAAGAATAGAATCCAACTCAATAGTGATGGAACAGATATCTGAAAATGTTCTGTCCAACATTTATTACCCAGTTCAACAAAACATTATTTTTTACAGAAGTTATGCCAAATAAACTTCAAAGTATGTTATTAATTATCACACTTTATGTATACTACATTCCACATACTCCACTACCCAAACACGAAAAAAGCTAATGTGAATTCGAGTTTGAATTTTCAACCACAGTTGCTAAACAAATTGGAGCATACATTAGAACATGATATAGCCTCTGTTGTTTCTCATATACACTATGATTTGTGTGACATAATAAGGGGGATGAAAAGATTATTTCCGTTGATGCTATTTTTTATCATGCAATCAAAACCCAGAAGACTGAGCTTTGTTTACAAGACGATATTATGAAATAATTGCGCGATGTAAAGACTGGCAGTTCAGTTAAATGCTAAAAAGTGCCAAGTCATGCGTGTAAGTAAAAAGATGACATCATTTTGCTCTGAATGTGGTGCTGTCCTTAGAACGGTAGATTCCGCTTAACACCTAGGGGTAACATTTCATAATAATTTGTCGTGGAAAGAGCATATCGACAAAGTAATTGGGAAAACAAATTGTATGCTCCAATTTCTAGGTCCTAATTTAAACCACTGCACTCCGGAAGTCAAATCGATTGCATTAGTGCGTCCTCACTTAGAATATTGTTGTTCGTATGGGGTCCCCATCAAAAGAAGTAAATGGGAGGCATTAGAGAAGGTTCAAAGAAGAGCCGCCAGCTTCGTGACAGGTATATATAGTTAGAGGAAAGCGTAAGTGCGATGTTGAAGGAGTTAGATTGGGAAGACCTGGAACACCTAAGAAGCTAATTGAAAATTCACGACTAACATATATCGGAATGACAGCAAACAAATTTTACTACAGCGCCATTGATATCCAGGAATGACCTAAAATAAGATAAGAGAAATCAGGACCAGAACCATTCTTTTCTGTATTCATTTTTCCCACGAGCGATTAGGAGTGGAATAGAAAGGGTTTACCGGGCGAGTATACTTAAAATCCGACAGAGTAGATTTCGATTAAACTCTCCGGCCATCCTGATCTGGGTTTTCCATGGTTTTCCCAGATCACTCCACGCGAATGCTGGGATGGTTCCTCACATAGCCATGGGCGCCTCTGCCATATCCCGTATATCCCTTCCAAACTATCGCCCTTTTCGATAGGTGCAATGCACCCTCCGCCACACTTTTAGTGAATCGTGGAGTAATAATAATAACAAAGAAGTTAGATAACATGATAGCTGTTGCACAACATTCTGCACAGGATACTATACTGCAATTCTGAAAACGTATTCATATTTATTTATTTTGCCTTTCTTGTTAATAATAATAATAATGGGAGTCGTTGGTGACTACCGATAGAAGTGAAAGACGTCATAGCTACAGATATACTAAATTAGTATAATAACCTGCTCACA
>CM061921.1:103388952-103428325 GCA_031002005.1 Vandiemenella viatica
TAGAATCCAGCAACCTCCTTACAACATAACTGTAAAGATCGGAATGCGCCGAGGATATCCTTAACTAGACTTTGTACAGCGTAGTTACTACACACCGCATGAGTTCATATAAGAGAATCCTAGAACATGAACTCTGTCCACCACTTTTTTTAAAAAATTGCTTAACGTCTCCTATAACAACTAGGTCTTTAGAGACGGGAAAGGATGGGGGGCAAGGAATGGGAAGGAATACGGCCATGGCCTTTTTGAAGGAAGCATCCCGGCATTCACCTGGAGTGATTTGGGGAAACCATGGAAACCCAAATCTGGATGCCTGGACGGGGATTCGAACCGCCGTCCTCCCGAATGCGAGGCCAGAACGCTAGCCGTTACACCACCACGCTCGGCCTGTCCACCACAAAATTTAATTTTCTGGATCGACTGTAATACAGTGTATTACTCTGCAGTGTAAACACAATACAGCCTAGCTGATACTTGATAGTGATTCAATAAGATATGTCCGTAATATACACTGAGAGATAAAGTGATTGTATTTTTATTTGTTATTTTCAGCTTGTGAATCAGAATTTGTAAAAATGTGATGCAAGATCTCAACAAACTTTAATAAAAACAACTTTAAATATATAGACTTTATATATACCTTTATAACTTTTGGCAGCTGGTAAAAAGTAAAGTTATGCAATGAAAATTTGTTTATAGGTCACCAATGAATCTTACATTTCCGAAAATGTTCAGAGTTGGAACAGAGCAGGAGTTATATTCAAAAAAAGGTTACTACCTCTCTTGTGTGCAGTGCATTGACAGCACTTTCTAGTCGAGTGTTCCGTTCGACCAATTGTCAAGTTTTTTTTTTTTTTATTAAGTATGACTCCTGAAGTGATTGACGTGGGATCATTCTTTTACTGTGCGACTAACCTAACTGAAATATTACTATACGTCCGAAGGTTTCGATTGCCGGTGCTATCTCTTTCAGGGGTCAGGAAATACCTCAGAATTAGGGTAATAGTTTTATGCATGAGGTCTAACATCGCATGCTTCAAAATTACTGACCAGAATAATATACAGAAGAATGGAAAGGGCATTAGAAGACATAGTGGTTGAAGGTCAGTTTGGGTTTAGGAAAAATCGCGGTACAAGGGAAACAATTCTGGCTTTAAGATTAATACTTGAAGGGCGGATCAAGAAAAACAAAGATAATTTTATGGCATTTGTTGATTTAGAAGAAGCTTTTGATAATGTTAGGTTGGACAAAATGTTCAAAAATTTTAAAACTATATAAGATTCAAGTGACTGTAATAAAAGTAGAGTATCATGAGAGACAAACATCGGTTAAAAAGGGCGTGAGACAAGGTTTTAGTCTATCCCCGTCAATATTCAACTTGTATGCAGAGGAAGCAATTAAGACAGTAAAAGAAAACTTTCCATGTGGCATAAGTGTTCAGGGAGAAAATATCAGTATGCTACGATTTGCTAATGACATTGTCTTGTTAGCAGAAAGGGCTGAGGATATTGATAAATTACTGAATGGCATGAACAAAATACTGAAGGAAAATTTTGGCCTGAATATAAATCAAAGCAAGACTACAGTGATGAAATGTAGCAGAAATGATACAAATACTATAAGGTTAAATATAAAAATAGGATCGAATGCAATTGGAGAACTAAGTGAATTCTGTTATTTGGGTAGCAAAATTACAACCAATGGCCGAAGCAGGAATGATGTTGAAAGCAGAATAGCACTATTAAAAAGAGCCTTCGTGAAAAAGAGAAATCTTTAGCTTCAAATATTGATCTACAAATTAGAAAAAAAACTCTATGTGTGGAGCACAGCACTTTACGGTAGCAAAACATGGACTTTAGGAATACCGGAAAGGAGAAAAATTGAAGATTTTGAAATGTGGTGCTACAAAAGAATGATGAAAATTAAGTGGACAGACAAAGTAAGAAATGAAAGAGTTTTGGAAATGATGGGTGAGGAAAGAAGTTTGTGGAAGAAGCTTACAGAAAGAAGAGAGAGGCTGGTAGGTCATTTTTGAGACATGCTGGATTGGTTAATTTGCTGGTGGAGGGAACGGTCGAAGGCAAGAACTGTAGAAGAAGACAGAGATTTGAATATATGAAGCAGATAATTGAGGACGTGGGTTGTAAGGGATATGTAGAGATAAAGAGGTTAGCACAATATAGGAAAGGATGGAGGATTGAATCAAGCCAGTCGAAAGAGTAATGACAGAACAAATCTCTTAGAGGTTTATAAAGGAGGTATTCCGCTACTCTAGACTACACACAAGTGACGTGAACTGATAATTCCATTACCCGCAGATAATTTTAAAATTATTAATCGCGTGGGATTTCATTTGTTGAAAGTAGGCCGGAATACGTAGTTTGCGAGAAAAAATATTCGATGTACTGCGAAACGGAAGATTGCACGGTTTGAAAGTGAGTCTCGCATATCAGCTAAAGTGAACATACAACATCAGCGAGGGTGGCTGAACATTGATTGCACATAAAAATTCTATGACTTAGTCGTAAAATCCTGGTCGCTTTGATGTCACGACACAGGACAATTATGAATCTCACATACCTGAGAAAGATTTTTTTTTAACTGCTTAACATCTCTTAACAGCGAGGTCTTTACAGACGGGAAAGGATGAGGGGCAAGGAATGGGAGTGATTTGGGAAACCATGGAAAACCCACATCTGGATGCCCGGACGGGGATTCGAACCACCGTCCTTCCGAATGCGAGGCCAGAACGCTAATCGTTACACCACCACTCTCGGTGCCTCAGAAAGAGCTGACGCTTACATCGAATGACCATCTCTCCCTACTGAATACCAGCGCGGCTGCCGTTGCACTAAAACTCGATGAAGATTCGCGGGTGGACTATTCCGATAAGGGAGCGTCCATAAACTACGTAGATCCATTTTGGCTTCCTGTGAACCCCCCTTCCCCCACGTTGCCCGACATGGCTTTAGTCGCTACCCCCTCCCTCCCCCCATGTAGCACGAAGCTTTTTTCTCTTTTGATTCCAGAAGACATTTTGTACTCTTTTCTCTTGAAAGACTGTTGTAAATTACATACGGAGATAATTAAATGAAGAAAATAAATATTCACATGCTGTTGTGTGTTCTGTACCTCATTTTAACTGTGAAAAATAATATGAACGGAAAGCTACGTGGCCTGGCCCGGAATCCCCCGCCCCCCCCCCCCACCTTAGCTCAGCGTAGCTTTTCAGCCAACCCCTCCCCCCCACCCCTGGATCGAGCCACGTATTTTAATATCGCTTCCTAAGGAGAGTGATTCAAGGAGACGTATTTAAAAGGATTCTCCATCGACAAATATCGGTATCGGTCCTTCAGCCTTGTGTTTTACATTTCAGTCAAGCTTGTGATCGACAGCGCTTTAGAAACATCTGTAATCACCAGTAACACTGAGAACGAGCAATGATCGGCGTTCTTATATACCTCAAGCTGCCAGGTGACGTCGACGGTGACTTGGCTTTACGATGTCGAGGAGACAAGGAACGGGAAGGAATTCGGCCATGGCCTTTTGAAGGAAGAATACCGGCATTCGCCTGGAGCGATTTGGGGAAACCATGGAAAATCCAAATCTGTATGCCCGGACGGGGATTCGAACCGCCATCTTCCCGTATGCGAGGCCAGAGCGTTAACCGGGAGACTTCAGCATGGTCAAAGTGACTGCATGCGAAGAAACATAATTAATACCGGGAACTGTTTACTTCCGTCCCTAGTACGAAATAGTTAATTTCAGTTCTACAATGCGGGAAGTGTGCAAGGACACAAATCTTTTTGAAAATCTGTAATTCCTGATTCATTTTGCACGCAAAGAGTTCCACTCATGGCAGTACCTGCATAGAACGAACTACAGTACAGGATTCAAAACATTCTTACAAATGTACTACACCTGTTTTCGAGATATAAATTAACAGCTTGCATTTAATACTAAAATTATGTATCCTGCAGTGGTCTCTTGTGGTGTTATTTCAAAAAATAAAGCACATACTGCGTCAAATGAAGTGTGAATTTTGGGTTAATATGAAAAAACTGGTGACGAAAACCTGCGTTTCCAGTGTTCTCAGAATAAAAGTTCCAATCCAGCAAAACATACAATATCTCTCAGGTCACATCTCTATCAATGTAGGCCACACCAGACAAAGCGATCTTTCGCTTCCTGATAAGCTACAGCGCACAACTAACCTTTTTTCATTTTATTTTTTGTCTTAATTATTTTTATCTGTTCTTAAATTATTTTTGCATACACTAGAATGCACTATAAACTAATAAGTTAATGCAGAATATGTATCATAACCACGCTTATCACCTTCAGACCACAGACGAGTATAAGCTAATAATAACACTGTCTAAGAGAAATGTGAATGTGTATCAAGGTATACCACAGTAAACAGCCAATGGGATCCATCTGATGAGGTAAAGTTACATATTGGTAAAGGCAAAGATTCTTTCACTAAAATGAATAATCTTTTTAAAAGTCCTGATATATCGATTACCACGAAAATGAGACTTCTGCACTGCTATGGTGTTGAAACGTGGACATTAACATTAAAAGGTTAGAAGCTTTTGAAATGTGGTTGTATCGCTGAATGTTGAGGATATCATGGACAGATCACACCATAAATGCTGAAGTGCTCCGCAAAATGAAAAAGAATATGCAAATATTGACCACCGTAAAAAAAAACGGAATCTGCAATACATTGGCCACATGAGGAACAATAGCCGTTATGAACGCCAGCAGTCAGTTCTACATAGGAAAATACCAGGAAAGAGAAGTGCTGGTAGAATAAGAACTTCCTAGCTAAAAAAATCTGAGAACATGGACCTCCAAGACAACTACGGAGCTAATCCGAGCATCAACCAGAAGATATAAAACAGCCAAGATGGTTGCCGACATCCGGAACGGATAGGGACCGGAAGAAGTGAAAACAAACGAGCACTTGACTCAAGTTACTTTGTGTAAATCTTCATCATATTTATCAGTCTCATTCCAGTTGTTTAATAGAGAAGCTATTGTGTGTGCAAAATTCGTCACTTTTCCAGCGTTCGTGGATTAGGCGATGCAAGAAAATTTAATAAGATGTTGATGAAAAAACAAAGAAGTTCTTAGATATTGCTCGTAGCTTCTTGAGAAGGTACAGTTAACTCGATTATTATTGTGTTGTTCCCAAACAACACACGGGAGCGCGTATCTAGAGTTATAGTACCAACATTGCCATCTTCTTCGGTTCCATTTTAAGTGCATGAACAAGAAATGGGCATAACTCCTTGCAAGCGTTCCAATTCTGATGATAGAAGATGTGTAATGCAGTCCTCACTGAAGGGTTGTTGGTATATACGTATTGCATATATTAAATTGTTACACTCCAGTGCCATTAGGCAGAATGTACGTAATCAAACCTAACTACAGTGCCACCGCCATCAGATTTTAAAGTAACCATCCCGGCATTCGCCCAAAGTAATTTTGGAAAACCATGGAAAACCCAAATCTGGATTCAACCCCCGTTCTTCCGAACGCTAGGCCATAGCGTTACAGCTTATCCTCCATGCTCGGTTGCATGATGGACAATGCTATCACGTTTCACCATTATAAGGTCAATACTTCCCCCAAATCCGTCTTTTCCTTTTTTTTCAAAAAAGTGTCATTAGGCTTTTAGCCATTCAGCGAGCATCATGTGTGTTTCATTTTCCTCAGTTGTATCAGACGCCTCAAGTATTGCTGATAATCTCTAGGATATCACAGGATTAACACAACACTTAATTAAAACCACCCATGCCCTGGGCCGGACTCGAACTGGCACCCTCTGCAACGCTAGTCCCGTGCTACCGAGATCGGCCGAACCCGTCTCCAAATTAAAAACATTTTAGTCAGATAGTTCCTCATATGACTGCTGTGAGACGAAAGCCTTTAATACCCACACTGACGAATCTCGACCTTTCAGACTGTCAAACATGGACAAAAAACGTAGAAAATTTTAGTTCGTGAATACCCATTGAAATGACAATGAGTAACGTTAATCTTAGTTACGAAAGTATATGTCAGCACGATTGATACCCATTTGTAGGAAGAATTCTGTAAGAAACCTGGAATCAATCGTTCGCAGTAGTTGTTTTTATTATGCTTTACGCCTCGTCGACATCGAGGTCATTAGAGGCGAGAAAGGATTAAGGGCATGAATATGAAGGAATTCGGCCATAGCCTTCTGAAGGAACCATCCCGGCATTGGCCTGGAGTGATTTGGTCTGGAAAACCAAAATCTGGATGGCCAGACGGGGATTCAAGCCCGCGTCCTCCCGATTGCGAGGCCAGAGCGTTACCGCTCACCACAACGCTCGGTCGCAGCTATTTTTGAATGTAAAGACTTTCTTTCCATGTTATAACAGCCCTTGTATGAAATGTTATTGCAAGAATTATGTATAGCAAGCTAGGAGTTGGTTAATTACGGATTTGTGTATATTTTGTGTGACTAGTTTTGAATTTGTGTATATGCGTCATGCAAATGAACCTTTTTTTTATAGACAGAAACTAAGTAAATGCTATGTAAGGTGTTAAAGGACAGTATTGTGTATGAAACATTAATTAAAAGTTTGTAAGTTAAGTGTTGATGTGAGCTACGACGTTTAGAGGTCAGTTTACGACGGTCTGTAGTGGTTAATGTTGATAATTTTGTGTTAATGCTTGTAACCAGTATTAACTTTCATTTCAAGATTTTTCTGATGATTGTGAGTGATTTTGTACAATTTGTGATTATTTTTTTGTATGGATTTAATTGTTAAAGTATTGTTAGAATTCGAGAAACGTCGGTCGGAGCTCTTTGCATTGTTCTGGATCTTGATGTAACGTCTATATAAACGCGCGGAGATGGTGGGCAGAGTTAGTTTGTTAGTTGAGCAGCTGAGCTGCATGTTTATTGAAAATTATTATCGCTGGAATATTTGTATGATTGTGCTTAATATCTTTGGCCTAGTCGATGTCAATTCTGTGTGTTCTGTGTACTGTTGATGTAATTCTTTCTTCCAGCTACGAGTCTTCCGATCACTTACCTTCAGTAACCCAATATATATATATATATATATTAAATCTTTTGGCACTTGGTGAGTTCACATTTTACTTTAATTTGTGAAGTGATACAGAATGGGTACTTCGTAAGAAACTTGGCAATCTACTGTTGTTGTTTTCTTGATCGCCACGATCAAGTGCGAAGGCGCTCTTTCTCCTTTGTTCTCGGTCACTGTAGAATGTAATACCAGTTCTTGGATAATTGCCCAGCCGGGGGCGATAACACATAATGTCCTTTTGTAGCAACTGGAACACGCAGAATACATCCCCATGAGAAATGCTGTCTTTAAGCATGTAACAACCAACGCACATCATGTCTCCTGGGAATATACCTGTAGTTCATGCATAATTTTGCAATTATATTTGTATGTAACTCTTTAGCGGCTTTACGTTTCTGAAAAGAACTCTAGAATACCAATTGTTTTACGCTTCCTAAGCAATATTTTAGATTGTTTTTTTGTCTTCGGGTTTTCCGGATCGTCGACGTCAAGGTAATTAGAGCTGGGAAAGGATCAGAAGTAAGGAACGGGAAGTGGTAGTGGAATTGTCTTTTGAAGGAACCATCCTGGCATTCGGAAAATCGAAATATACATGGCCGCCCTCATCCATGTGCTTAAGGTTTAGATTAAGGATTTAAAAAGCTTCTACTTAAAGGACTAAAGATCTGTTGTCTTGGGGGTCAGTTGTCTTAGGCCCTTAATCTGACTTTCAGTTACTGGAACGTCATGTCATTCCGCGATGAGCTTCTGGTTTAATACTGTGGAGGTGGTATGGGAGGCAAGGTAAAAATCTGTATCCAAATACGAAAGCCATTATTTACTATCCACCTAGAGTCTTAAGTTCTGATGTAGGCCTAGACTTAATAGAAGAAACAACTGTTCTGTACCAATTTACATAAACAAATGACTTTGAAAGAAATGTCAAAATTCAGAGGGACTGTTGCTATAATATTTACCAAATTTTAAGAAAAACCAGGAACTATCCTTATATTTTGTGAATAAGGTTTATGGATTATAGACAACCAGTCAATTAAAGCCTGGAGAAGTTTCTTGAAAATAACGGAAAGAAGTGGGCAGTGGCAGTGGCGCTTATCAAGCAACCATCACTACATTCACGTGGAATGATTTCGGAAACTGAAAACTGACATTCGTGACTGAATCTAGAATTGAACCCGCGTTTCCCCTAATGACAGTATGCACGGAAAAAGACGAAAACTAACTTTTATTAAAACCACTGTCTCGTCTCGAATCGTTGAGCCAGCTGCCATGTCCATACATTGCCGTTGCCAGCGTCCACAAGGTAACTGATCCCGCAACATCCTGGCGAAAATATTTAAAACCAGAATATAATATCATTATAATGGTACAATAACTTCCCTTTAAGCATTTTATCTTTTCTTTTATGTAAAGGTTTTTTTTTACATAATTCGTGTACTAATATAAAAAAATTAAATACTGGATTATTTAACGAAATGTTGACAAGGTAAAGAATCTAAATCCTCATTTAATATTTAACTTTTTAATGTTTCAGATTTTAATAAGTTAATATTTTCTGCCAATCTTCATCAGTTTCCATGATAGTGTTTTTGTCATCGTCCCATTATCTTACAAACTAAACAAAATGCTTCTTATGGCATAGGCATATCGGTTTTGTTTAAGACGTCCTCAGTGCCTTAGGTAACATGTATACTGTGTATATATATTGATTTGGGATTTATAAAAGAGTTATCTTAGCTCACACTGCTTCGTATTTAAAGTTGTTTGTTTATGAATTTGTTCTAAGTACGAAGTTTTATTCCAGTTTCATGTTTCACTGTATTATTTTTCTCATATACAATCGTAATATAATAACTGATAATAAGATTACACGTTTTCAATACTGCTAATCACTTTAGAATTATTTCTGACAATGCGAGTTTCCCAACTGCCGAGAGGAAAAAAAATACGTATTTCAAACAATATTATGCTTAATTGTTTTGCGTATTAATTACCATGTGTGTTATGTAGGCGTGTTTGAGTTTTGAGTGCGTTTCTAATTTAACTTTAAGTGTGCTGAACTATGTTTGGTTTATTAAGTATATATATATATAATGTTAGTATTTGTTGTTTAATAATACGCCATATTGTTTTTATTTTCCGGAAGCATTTCGCCTCTCGCCTAGGTATCTTCAGCGTACAGTTTTGCTGTAATATGTGATTTGTTATTGACTTTTGAATACAATGATTTTTAGATTTACCAAAATTATTCTTATATAGGCAGCATAATATTACTTATATTCATATATCAGTTTGATTACTAATATTTTTATATTAGTTTTGGATTATCATGCAAGACAATCATTGTATTCAATAGTCAATAACAAATCACATATTACAGCAAAACTGTACGCTGAAGATACCTCGACGAGAGGCGAAACGCGTCCGGAAAATAAAAACAATATCCAACAGTTGTAATGGCGTATTATTAAACAACAAATACTAATTTATCAAGCAACTGTAGAAGAAAATGGCCTACAATAATCAAATATATATAATGTCATTGAGAGCATTTTGTATATGAAAATTTTCTTGTATAGTCAGCATGATTATTAATTTTTAATATTTTTATGTCTTTTGTCATGTTTGTGTGTGTATGGTTGCGTTGTAGCTGATGTTTAGCAAACGTGTTGTGGTTGCTACATTTCAATGCCCTCCAATGTTCCCTTGTATTTACATTGTAGTGGTCTGCGTTGCTTATGTAACTGCAATGGCACGAAGAAATATGCTAAAGCGAAATGCTTATCTACCAGTGTGCGAAAGGTATAGAATTTTCTATGACAATCCCGTCCCTTGTGTTTATACCAAGACACGATGACTAATCCACGAACTTCCTGCTGCAATTCGCTCCCCGGTCGTAAAATAAATGTGTATGAGAGGGGTGAGAGTCAGTTTACTGTGCAGAAAGCAAGAGGGGAAGGAAAACAAGTGCAGACACTACAACAACGGCATAACGTTAAACATATGGGCTCCACCTACCAAATTAATTAATTGGTATGTTCATTTTTCGTTGTGCCACTGTAATTGATGTTTGAACAGTGAGAAAAAAAAATTAAGAAAATGAAAGAATAGTGTGTGATGGTACACACATTGTACGACGTCATCCGACTGGTAACATTGTTAGTGCTAGTGAGTATCGAGTAAAGAGATGCCTTAGTTGACGCGGACAAGCCTAAGTCCAAATCTCTATACCATCTTGTTTACGGTTTTTTTTAGTAAAGTTTCCCGGAGTCTGGAATGCGAATGCTACATTGGTGTCCACTTCCCAACCCAAAACTAAACTTGACAAAAAACAGTATACCACAAACGAGTTTGTCTGATACATACACTGTTTGAAAAACAGATGATAACAATTTTTTCTTAAAAAAATTAAAAACGGCCTGGTTAAAAGCTAGCAACAGGAAATTTCGCCTAGTCCCTGCCGTGGACCATACAAACTTAGTGTTGATGAAGAACGAATACAGTGTTTTTGCCAATAAATCCTGGATCTAGAAATTTATAGAACTGATCAGAGCGTGGAGTAAACACAGTTCAAATCGTGTACTACGTTTTTGTCTGTTTACTCGCTAATAATGCTCAGGTGCTCTACAATCACACATTGGAGCCTGAAACTTGTCCCACTTATGCTGGATATCTTAACCGGTCATAACTCTGCCAGCGTGGGTTGGAACTCTGGTGCGGCTGACCACATTTCTATTTTCAATGGTTTTGCATAACCACTAGAGGGATTCCGGGATGGTTCCGTTTTTAATATCCAAACAATTCTCTTCCAGCGCGAATAACCTCGACGTTAACGAACCTTCAAAATGTAACAGAAAGAAAAGTGTTCTCACTTTGAGTTTTGGCAGCAAGGAATACGGAGTTTAGGTACTCCCCCGTTGATTCTTGGCACCTGTATTTCCATTAATGTTCTGGAGTAAACGTTTTGCATTCATTTCGTTCGTATGACGCATAGGCAGGCGAAATTACGTTGTCTGGAGTGAGGAAACATTTACTTCATTTACATCCATAATAAAATCAGGATGCTACAAAATTTATGATATTTCTGACTAATGCATATATGAGACATTACTTCTGACATCAGCAGGAACCATTAGACAGCTATAGCTGTATTTACATCAGGTTTAGGAACGTAAATATACATAAACCCCGGTATACATTTAAAACATAATAGTTAATGCTAGGATTGTTTCCTTCTTCCTGTTGTAGGATTTGATAGAGTTCTCAGTATCGTTTGAGAATCGATGGAACAAGTCCAATAAAATGATTTTTATAGATTGTTCTTTACCAATTAAATTAAA
Source organism: Vandiemenella viatica (assembly GCA_031002005.1). Classification (NCBI taxonomy): domain Eukaryota; kingdom Metazoa; phylum Arthropoda; class Insecta; order Orthoptera; family Morabidae; genus Vandiemenella; species Vandiemenella viatica. Next base: position 103,400,379 of record CM061921.1, read on the forward strand.
GCGTATTCGTAGTTTATTATTTTCATGGTGAACATGATCGCTGTCCACAATCTGATCAATTCGTTCCCACAGACAGTGGTGGTGTAACGGTTAGCGTTCTCGCCTCGCATTCGGGAGGACGCCGGTTCGAATCCCCGTCCGGGCATCCAGATTTGGGTTTTCCATGGTTTCCCAAATCACTCCAAGCAAATGTCGGGATGCTTCCTTCAAAAGGCCATGGCCGAATTCCTTCCAATTCCTTGCCCCCCATCCTTTCCCGTCTCTAAAGACCTCGCTGTTAAGAGACGTTAGGCAGTTAAAAAAAAAAAAAATATTCGTTCCACAACAAATGAATGAAGATCCAATATCGAAAGCTGGCCTCATAGTGATTCAGGCATTAATTTATAGTGATTTTATATTTCATGACATATTTTTGGCTTGGCAATTAAAGAAATAATACATTTTTGCCAATAGAATATGGTATTTTTCCATTTGTATTATAATTTCCATTTAATAGCTGAAGTTCATTGTTCTGAATTTTTGATATATGTTGCATTTCTTATGGAATTATTATTTTAGTATTGATACAGAATCAATGACAAGGGACGATCTTTTACTCATTAATATAATTTATTTTTTCTCAAAGCCATTAAATAGAAACTTCGTCCTTCATTTAACCAGCAACCTGTAACGTGTAACACTATGAATGAAATATCGAGCGTATTTGCATGATCACTGAAAACCCTATTAAATAAAAACCAATAAAACATCAAATGGCATAGGTCATTAAAACATTAAATTCGACGCCAGGCTAGCAAATAAATTTACGAATGCAACATCAAATGACACAGATCATCATTTCTCAATCTTTTTGAACCCGAGGACTAATAAAATACTAAAAATAATTCAATGGGCCACTAACCTATATGGACCTTTTTTATATTATATTTTATGTGTATTAACAATTCATACCAATTGTTATCAGCACGTATGGCGGTCTGCAACAAAACCTTCGTAACACGATCTTTAAATGTATTGATGCTGACTGGAGACTATTTTATCACAGCAACAATACAGTCATACCCTCATATCCTGGAAAACCAGATATTTGTCTGATCGTTGAAATATTCATGGATATTACATACCTGCCAATTTTTACGGTTTTCGCGTAAATTTTACAAACAGGTGCTGTATTTTACAGTTTTACGGATTGTTGTGTTATTTTAGGAATTTTCAAACTAAAATTCGATCGCTTGCTTGAGATATTTATATGAATGAAGATTATTGCGGTTTTTATGGATAGTTGTGGTAGGTTTCCCATTTCTTCCGTGGCTGTGAACGCTCATTAATGTGCGTTGAAGCTTCTTTCACTTGAATATAAGGTTACGCCAAGATAAGATTTAGTCAATAATTATCTGATCTGTCTCTCCGATTTTACATTTCAATATCCCCTCCCCCCTACTTCGGGATAGGCATCGCTGGTTGATGATTTGTGTAGAATGTGTAACCCTGATGTAACCGTGAATAGCTGTAAGAAAGTGTATTTCACCGAACGTTTAGGGAAGCATATCCGCGCATGTTAAAAATCAAGAAAAGGGGGAAAAATTGAGTTTTTTATGGTGTTTTTGTGCGATATTAAAATGGCCCATAACGGAAGTGATGATTTGGCCAATCATGTGAAGCGTGGTAAATACACTACAAGTTTGAAATCATAGGAAGCGAGCCATAAAATCAACATTTTTTTCACTTAGTTTTTACCGAAGTTAATACTGACTGCAAAGTTCGTTTTGATAGTTTTCTTTGTCAGCAAATAATATGAAGTAAGTGGGTAAGATTCCACTTAAATGTTACGTTTACGCATTTGTGGATGTTTAGTACGTGGTATACAGATTTTAAAATTTTTGTGGTCCAGGGTCTTTACGGAAAAATAGTTTTAAAAGTTGGCAGATGCGATATTCGAAAGTTTGGCTTACAGCCTGCACTTGCTTATAGCCTTCTGCCAGTCCGCATCCATTTTATATGAACAGTTTTTACTTTTTTCTGTTATGATATCTTTAACTCTATTAGTTTTAAATTTTTAATATTCCGCCTGTGGACCAACTGCCCCACCTTCTCGGACCACAGGTGACATAGGTCACTGAAACACATTAAATTGGAATGAAATTACCATGATCTGAATATGTCGTTGTTTTACATAGAAAATGAAGTCAGTCTACTCTTTGGCGTTGACGGGTGAACAGGTGGAACAGTTCGTTGCGTGAATTAGTGAAAGATCACATTACAGTACCGTACCGCGTGTGAGGGAGCTTTGGAGGCTGATCTCAGTTGTACTGGCTATGTCCCTTGGATCTCTGCTATGTAGAAAATGAAAGTGGACACTGTTGGTTGCCGACGGAAATCCCTCGTCACCGCACAGTGGAATTGCATCACTCAGATTGCAGTCATCAAATGCTAGTCACCAATGACCACTTATCAGGGCCGGCGCTAGGAATTTCGGGCCCGGGGTAAAATGGGCGACCTTTTTTTTTTAGCTCTACAAAATGGCCAGGGGACAATGGGCGTATTCTTGGCTTCATAGCCTGAGGGCCCCTATAGTCGGTGATCGGGCCCCCCATCAGCCGGCGGGACCCGGGTACTTTTGACCCGCTTACCCCCCTCCCCCCTAACGCCGGCCCTGCCACTTATATAAGTTTATGGGGGAGGGGGGATTTTCGCCGCAAAATCTCACCAAATCTCATTTAAAGGGAGGGAGGAGGGGAGGACCAATAAAAATATCACATCAACTTTTACATCATTTATCTTCTCTTATTTGTATCGTTAACTCTCTTACTGGGATTATTAACTAAATTCTTACTGTTAATTAAAATTGCTAATTACTCAAATATTGATTATGCATTGAGTATGGGATAAAATTACATCTCATTATAATTGACATACAATTTATTTTTATTGAAAAAAAAACATTGTGAAAGCATACCTAATTACAGTAAACAATAAATTGGTTCCGGCATGGCTGATATTAAACTCAATTTCCGACTAAGTAAAATATTAGTATGCAGTCGTTATTGTCCAAAAATAAACTGGCTGAAAAGATTATAAGTCGGAGCCACAGGAAACTCTTTACAGGGCGCTTCGTGTATTCCAAGGTCACATGTGGACACAAATGCAGATAGTAATTATTTTCACGTTATCTTGTCAAAACATGGCTTCTTTCTTGTCCACGACCAGAAGAACAGTCCCCTTTGTTTCACTCCTGCACCCAACGTGCCGTCGTTATTCCGCGGCAATACCGCACCGCCAATCAGAATCCTCCAGCCGATGCACGCCGTATGGTGGCGAAAACATGAAACAAATTGCCGTCTTAGTGTGTCTACCCAACAGATGGCAGAGACTGTCCTCTTCAATCACCCATACAGTCACACTCCGGTTCGTCTTTGAGCGCCCTCTGCTATGTCCACTAACTTGCTGGCGGTTACCAAGTCGGGTGCAAATATTGGGAAACTGGTGTTTCGCATGTAGTGTACTCCATAACACTACATATTTTACAGAAAATAAGTAGTAGATTGAAAACATCAGTATTAATGCTTTGATATTTAGTGGCCTGAAGCCAAATACATTAAAGTATCAAATAAATTTAATTATTTAAAAATTAAAATTATAAGGCAAATCTCACGTGATCTTACCAGGGAGGGGGGTGGGTGAGAGTGAGTCCAAATTTCAGAAAAAAAACACCACACGTAAGTAATGTACGTCTCCTTACACCTCAGAATCAGATTGCAGAATGCGGACTCAGAATCTACAACTGGAACCTCCCCCTCTGCGAACCTCCACGGCCGTCACCAATCAGAGAAAGCTGCAAACTCCGTTTGGAGTCTCACACTACTCCAGTTCCTGAACGTAAATCTGGCTAAAAGCTCAAGTCCGGGGTGGTGAAACCTTGTTAGCTACACAGTGAAGATAGACGTCACCCGCATGCGATACGTATTGTTGGGATTTTCGGTTTTAGTTCTCCGAAACACTCTTCATATGCAGCGCGATAAAATATCCTGTGGTGGTTGTAATTACTACACTTCCTTCAGCTGTACCATTACAGTATTCAACTAAGTGTCGCTATTTACTGTAGCTGTTTGACGTATTTTCTTTTTCTAGAATATTATTCTTTTACAGCTTGCTTGGAATATCTAAGCACTAAGTAAATAGGAAAATACCACTGCTGCTTAAAGCTTTGAGGTGGAATCAATTTAGATTCACCGAGCGTGGTGGGGGAGCGGTAACGCTCTGGCCTCGCATTCAGGAGGAAGTGGGTTTGAATCCCCAATCCTTTCTCAGCATACGTTCAACTTCTGTCAATAATGAAATAGATATTTGAAAATACATTGATACTGAACACTATCGAGAGTTTAAATGTTTCACAGGCAGATGGCATCTTAAGTCAAGGTCCAGAGGGCGTAACTGTTCAATATCTGCTGATCTGCAAGGTTTGAATTAAGCGTTTTGGCGTTCTATCCTGCTTTACTAAAGAGAGTTTTCGGTACTCAAAGATAACAATAAGTAGACGAGTATTAACAAACATAAGTGCAAGTGCTAAGGTTAATTTAAAGAGGGAATACAACTATATGCGGAAAGAACTGTTTTGAAATATTCCTGGCAAAAGTGATAAGTCGGGTTGTAAGTACATCGCAGTCCGATACAATAAACAATGGCAGGGATGCACAGACCAGCTTACATACTACCACTAAGTTTAGATTAAGCTTACTGAATTTAGTCCATTGCGATGTTTTAATTCTAATCAAATCGTTGTCGGAAAGAAAAAATGGAAGCCTTCACTAACCTATTCTAAACCTTATAGGATTAAACCACTATTTTTTCGGATAAAGGGAAATTAATGTTTCCAGTATGTATTCTTACTAAACCACTGTTCTTGAAGTCACCGTCTCCTGCTGATTTTATTCTTCCAGATAACTGCAGAACGCGCCGTAAAGTGCCTCTTAGCCTCATGAATAATATTTTTTTTACCTTCGCTTTTATGAACAATCATCCCGGCATTCGTCTGGATTGCCGGGCGGGATACAAAACCCGGACGTGACAGTGCGAGGTGCTTTGCTGCGTGTACGCATCGTTTTGAATTTATCAATCTAAAACATAAGGTATTTTAAATGCCATTAGTCATGGGTCTCAGTTACACGTCATGTGACGCTAAGAAAAGACTGTAAGGAACAAGACCGATACCGGGGTTGTAGTATCGCTTATGTGCCTTAACTTACTCTCTTGTCGACTAACAGTTCTCTTTAAAACTCGTTAAATAATTTGGATTTGACCATGTAGCCAAAGTAACTCAACTGAATGCTCAGGTCGCCACTATATTCGTTACCCCCGAATATAGAAAAGGGTTCTATGCTAACAACTGAAGCACACAAGTTCACTGTTAGAAAAGTCCAAAGTTTTATTCTTCAAAATCAAAAGTTCAAAATTGCATTTACAGTTGAGCAGGCATATCGAACACTCGTTCCACAAGTTTGCAGATTGTGAAGAGAAACCACCGACCGACCCCTTTGCAATGTTTACAAGTTCATGGTGAGTAAACAGAGCCACGCCCCAATCATGATGGCCGAACCCGGTAGTGCCAACTGAAGGCCTGAGCTACCAACATAAGTCGGAGTTGCCAACCTACCAACGCACACACGCCTATAACATTTTACTAGCACGACTTCAAACCCGGAAAAGACCCCGTCACCACCGCGTCCTGTGATTTATACCTTCGCTGACGTCAGAGCCAAAACACAACTTTCTGCTAACACTTCTACGATTTAGATCTGAAATATCTCAGTAACTAAGCGGTTATCCAAAACTTTAAGTGTGACAGTGTTTTGACATATTTAATTGTGAAATAATGGATATTTAGTGAATAATTTTAAGCAACTGGTTTAAAAGTTGTAAGGGTAGGAGTGAACTACTTCTCTACTCTGGGGAAGTACTATTGTGCTGGAAATTTCTACTTTTCGTCATTTTATTAACGCCACGATTTATGCAAATTATTTTTTTATCACTGTGTTCTACTAAAATTCCTGAGTTTATTGGTGTAAATTTTATTAAGATTGGTGTAGGGAAAGTTTAACTACGACGTAACCAAAGTGCGATTTCAGTTTTAATTTTATAACTTTATTTCTATTAATTTTATCGCAAATATAAAATTACTACGGGATTCACTGAATTAAACTACGTATTCTGAAAGTTATCTCATCTCTGTATCTACTTTAGATCGGCTGGAAAATATTTCTAAGTTGCCCACATGGCTGCAATAAAAAATAAATTTTACGATCTCTATCAGATCGGTTCTATTACTTGGAATTACTTGAAATTATTATATGTGATATTAGATTTTTAGTTCTTTCCGGAAATCTACTTTTTATTTCGAATGTTCTCTAGGATTTTGAGATAAAAAATTATTAAAAGTGCAGGGTATCTGACGAAGTATAAAAATTGATTTAAGTTATTTAAACGTTCTGAAACTACGAAATTTTAGTGAATTTATATTTTAATTGCATGATTACTTCCCTACAATTACTTTATTTTGTTCGAAAGTGTGTGAAAACAGTGAAATGCCAAATATTAGAAATTGCTTGTGTACTAAACTGGATTATTTTGGATTATCATATTTAAGGTTAGTAAAAGGTGTTAATATCATTACAGAAAATTGATTTAGTTGGTTTATTTACTATTAAGTTACTTTCTTGCTCGTTAATCGGTTTAACAATGGCAAAATACTTCCAAAGTAGAAATTCCTAAGTCCAAGGTAATATTATTACTGATTGTTTAATTTTCAGTTGATTAAAAGTTTATTTATTATCATTCAAAGTTTATATTCGGCGTTTAGCAACTACTGAAGGTCTATACTACCTTCAAATTGGTTTAGAAATTACAAAGTTAACCTATATCAAAATCTATTATTTGAAACTGAACTCGTGGGATTTAATCTATTCCCTCCCAAACTGATGTTTTATTTTTGTTATCAAAGGTTTATTCCGAGTATTTATTTAATTTTGAATACTTTTATTATCCCTAAAGGGTTTTATTTAGTGTGTTTGGTTACTGTATCTCTATGCTACATAAAGCTTTACTCCCATAACCTGTACATGAACTGAAAACTATCTTTTACTACAGAATAAGCTTTACCCCTGATGCCTAGAGGTGAGAGGCTAGAATTTACTAAAATTCTAAGATGCTTACAAGACTATTTACTCTGCTACAGCGTCCTTTCATTTTCTTAGATTTTTAGAACCTCGTTTTCCTCTATTTCCATCTGAAAAATATGAAAACAGCTCTTTTAGTTGGAGATTAATACAAAAGAAATAATATTTTACTGACTACCTGACTAAAAATATTGGTTTCGGATTTATAAAATATTTTTGTTTTGTTTCAGTTTTCATCTTCGTCCCGGGGGCAGTCTTCATGCATGCAGGATCCAGACTGCTTTATAGTAAGTGTTCCAAGTTTGTGGAAGACAGACACAGACGCTTGAATTTGAATTAATACATCACTTCTCTACTATGCATCATAAATATACTTTTTTATAAAGTGGATTATTCTACTGACAAAAGAAGCTTGGTCGTATTATTCGAGGATAACGGGTTACCCTTTCCGAGCATTCTAATACATTCCCGCCCTCCCTCCCCCTTCCTCCGTCCGTGTAGTTTCTTTCTGTATGTGTTTAAAGGATTGTCATGTGTTAAGGTAAGTGTATTGTTTTATACAGTGTACATGAAGAAGAAAGAATAAGTGAGCGAAACAAGCATCAACATCCTAGGGACGAATAACCATCCACCCTGTCGTCCATGTTGGCTCCATATTTACATTTGCGATTTAATCAAGGCCTTTGGTGGCCTTTGTGATTATGAATTGGTTTGGCGCAACCTCTCCTACCCTTCTAACCAAATCCCAAATGTCGTATACTCTTCCATTACCGGGGTTCTAACATGCTAACCCCATGTCGAAGGCCAGCGTCTTCGACCATGGAACTTCGAATCATGAGAGGAAATTATCATTGCTGCTAGTCGTCTAGAGTGAAATTTCGTCTAGTTTCGATGTGCCCGCCCTTTTGGCTCGGGTAGTAGCCACAGCATGATCGTGTCTGGCGCCTGCCAAAAGCTGGCATATTCGAGCCGTGATTGTGGAAGAAATTTCCACCCCTCGGGAGTTGGCCAGCATGGTAGGAGAGAGTGTAGTATTCCTAGTCACCAGATTGGGTACCAAAGTATCGTAATAAATTCTAAACCTCTTCGCAGAGCGTATGGAATGTTGCTGGCGATTCAACCGTTGGGTCTTGGATAAATCCTTGGTGTCCCTCAGCATCTTTCGGAAGAGTTAGCCTGAATGGGCTGCCATCGGGTTACACCATCTGGCTTTCCTCATCTTCATATAAACAACACTACGATTAACAACTCTCAACACTGTTTTCTACGCACATAGAGTAGGAAAAGTGGCAATCATACCTCTGTTTTCTTCGGGAGGACCAAACCAACCTTCCAGCTGAAGACAATAGTAGTAGGAATAATTCCCACGTTACCACATGTTAGAACTGGCAAATCACATATCTATACCAGACCCAATAAGTCGTGTTTCGCCATTCTTTCTTTTCTGTAACAGGTGTCAGTAACTGAATAGAGCATTTTGCATACAAACAACAAAATATATTTGCATGTGTGAGTGTGTACGTTTCATTACATCTTTCGTAGAAAATTACAGCTTACGGAGAGGCTTAAGTCTGTTACCTGTAAGACATGGTGGAGAAAGTTATTGAATTCAACCTTATAAGTCTAACAAATCGATTCATTAGTGTGAAATCATTACAGGTGCTTAAGCTTCCAGTCACGTACCGAAAGATGCCGTAAAATATGTACGATATTTAGTTTACAAATGAGGAAAATTATATTTGATAAGTGAGGGTATTAGTATGTTCCTCAAATGTCGGTATTTGCGTAGTTACACCACTGTTAGTACAGTAAAACTCCAATTATCCGAATCCGAATCGCTGATTATCCGAATCGCTTTTTTAATTTAAACGGAAACGTATTGCGATTCAAATAATAATGATTCTGCCTACATACCACATGAAACTTCTCACTGTCAAGCGGATTAGAGACTTTGCTGCTAGAAAAGAGATGAAAACAGTAAAACAGCTTACTTTGACTGAGATGTTCAGCAAGCAATGACTTTTACTGTATTTACAGTATGGTACGTACTGTACTAATGTACAGCACTTGTAACTACGCTTAACATGTAAAAGTGTTGTCTTTTCATTCAATAAATTTCCTTTTAAATACAGTTTTTTCTCCCATTTTCAACATGCATACAGTAATTAATTAAAATGTAACCTTTTTCGGAAAAAATTCAATTATCCGAAATTTCGATTTTCCGAATTGGATCCGGTCCCAATTGATTCGGATAATTGGAGTTCTAGTGTAATAGCATGACCGGGTTAGGCTATCATAGGGGCGGACTGCGCAGCCAGTATTAAAACCTGTCACCAGATTGTTATGGTCACACAAGTTTACTTTGCTAATAAGAGGGCGCCCATTAATTACGTCATTTGAAATGGGGGGGGGGTCCGGCTAAATCTCTTCTTAACTTTTAACAAAAGTTACGAAGTCGTCACCGGGGGGGGGGGGGGGAGTCCCTCGTGATGTCACCTCTGTATAGGGGCGGGGAGAGGGGGTCCAGATTTCCGGAAACTCAACTCACGTAATTAATGGACGCCCCTAATAGTATAAAGGGAAGGAAAGTAAAACGATTTAAATGAAAATAGTGCTACATAATTCGTTGGTAAAGAACGAATTAAGTTGTGACAAATCTGACCTGAGCTAAAGATCAGGGAGACACTCGTCGTTGCTGCAACCTGCGTTACGGAAGAAATGTATTTCTCATAAAAACAAAAGTAAATTAAAGAAATTTAGAAGACACTTAAACGGAAGAGATTTATCATAATGAGAAAGAAACCTGAATTGTTGGGAATGTTTAGCATTTTTATTTTTTATTATTTTTTATTTTGATGACCTTCGGTCTATCGACCATACGGCCAGCTTCAATATTTACAATAGTTTTAACAAGTAATAAAATAAAGTCTTATTTCATAATGGATTATAAAATACATCAGTGATACAATGTTAGTATAATAGGATGACAAAGTTCCATAACGTTTCCTTGCCAAATACAATTTGTAATGCTTATAAAATAACAGCTAATGTACAATAAAGATCGTTACATTTAGTATAATTGTAAGTAAATTACATGGTTTATGGAGGCTTTTTTATTGTTATTATTATAAGTGCTTTGTTTAAAAAGAGATATTAACACATACTTCTCGTTGAAATTGTTCCCTATTTTCTCTGATTGAACGAGTGTTCCATTGTAATAACTTAATTTCCCCCATCTTGTTGTAGAATATTTGACAGAATTTCTAAAATTATTGTTGGGTTAAATGTATCCGCTGTTGGAGTTTTGGCTTCTTGGATCAGAATCATAATTAGATTAAATATTTTTTCTAAGTTCCGTTTTTGGTATAATGTATCTCGGCAGGCTGGTTGAAGGCATTTGGTTGTTGCACTGCATCAAGCTGTATGTTGCGGGCGATTTGAGCGCCCTCCCAGGGCAGGGTGCATTTTTGAGGGGTTTCGATTGTTTTGCATTCAGATTGCAAAGATTATTACCGTAAGTGAGAAAATACACATTTGGAAAAGGTAGCATATTTATTATGAAACCTCATGTAAAAAATGTTCTTTGCCATTTATCTAAAGAGCAAAACTGGTTGTCGGTACTTAGAACCGAATCGCTTGTGGCTCAGTAAATTAGCTCAGTCGACAGTATTCCTCGGGTCCGGAAGAAAGGCCGTCGGAGTAGTGGAGTAATAAAATGGCGCCAGCCGCACTATCTCTCACGTTGCGATGTAAAATTCATGAGCGGCCCAACTTTATAGTACGGGGCCGCAGGACAGGGGGGACGTAGGGGTATCAGATCCATGATCTCTAATCTAAATTCACAGTATTCAACTCCCACAGCATTTCGCACATCCAGAGAACGAAAACATACATTTTTTTTTCTCACATGTATTAAGTCGACATTGGGGAAGGGACAATGCATTCTTCCCAATTTACTTTTCAAAAACTATAATTTTAAGATATTGATTCGGATTTAAATCATAATCTTAACTAAGCGTCTTGTTAAATGAACACATTTCGAACACCCTATAAACTGCTTCTTTCAGCTAACGACGCGAGTATGTTACAAATATTTATAAACGTCTACAAACAACGGGTTTGGGGACCCCACCGGTAAAGCGACATTTCACTATTTTCACATTTGACTGATCACATACTTTCACACAAACAGGCTCGATACCACAGGGTTTTACGACTTGTTTAAAGCTACGCCATTTTCCAGGTGCCTACATTAACCACTCACTAATTAGGTGACGTTCTACACGGAGGCTGCCCAATAGATTTTGGAGATGGGGCACAATTTCGATTCTCGGGCCGCATAATACTTGCCTATAGTTACAATAGATATTTAAATATAACAAATATATTAGTAACACAGTTTAATTACAATAAAAAAGTAAAAACCACCAATGAGACCATTGCAGAGGTTTTTTTAAAATTATAATCAAAAATTAAGCAACATCAATGAGACCATTGTAGAGGTTTTTGAGCTAGTATATTCTAGAACTCTGCTGTTCTACATCAACCGATTTAATAATCTGTTAACAGCGTCTTGTGAGTTATAATAATATCCGATCCATAGTCTTCTAGCCATCTCTGAACATGTTCTATCTTCACAGCTGATTGTATTTTCAAGTAACTGAAACGTAGATATCCTGTTATAAAAAACACTGTTTTATACATGACTGTATTTAGAAGGCACCGTAAGTTTGTGTGTGTGATTTTTTCCATCGGATGGTTGTATGGTCCTCAATATTCACAAGCTTAATAACACATTAAACATTAACAAATAATCGTGCGTAGTTATCAAACGTGGAGTCGCTTCTCTTTCTTTAATTACCTCAGCTGTTAGGCCACTTAAATTCAGATCATAGAAACAGGCAATCTGATTTCACATGGCCGTTTGAAATTCCTCTTGGACGTAGTTTGCAGGTCTTTGCTTTTGACTGCAGTGTTCAGCAATGTGTCTAACGATTTACTAGTGACACACTGGTTTCATACTTATTCTTATTACGTCTGCTTTCGGATTCAATTAAAAAACTGCAATTAGAAGAAAGATACCGAAACTTTTATTTTGTATGTTTGAACAAATTGTGAATCAATATTGTTAAATCCGTTTATACGATTTTAAAAAAAAAAATTCTTGTTATTATGCCGTAATTCCTTGCAGATGAGCGACGTCTGGGATATGGAACATGTTACGGTTAATATATTCACATACAAGATGAATAATAATCATCATAAAAATGATTATATATTACAAACAAACAAAGCTTAAACATTAAAACTTAAAACTGAAATTTTAAAAGTCATGTCATCTGCAATTAATTCTTTTCTTAAAATTATACAATTATAAAAATTTTCAGTTTTTCTTTAAATTCATGTTTTTTCCTACATAGTGTTTTATAGTTTTAGAAAGTTTATTCAACATATGAGTTCCTGAAAAACTAACTCCTCTTTGTACTAATTATGAATTTAAGTTTTGTGTAAGTTATTTTTGTTCTTTGTAGTGAAATTGTGTGCCTGGGACCTTTAAAACAACAAAACACGTGAAAAAATTTATGTACTAAAAACGGAGAAAGTGTTTTGTATTAAAAAGTAATGGTATCTAACGTTCCTTTCAAGTGGACAGGATTGAGTTTTATCGGTGCTGCGATGATGCTTGCCTGTCAGTGATTTTTAATTAATTAGCTTTTATTTCAGTTTTTACGAGCCAAATTAATTAATTCAACATTAAAAAAATGTGCCTGGTTTCCAGATTGTTGATAGTGAATCGAGTATTCTATTATGATAGTCAAAAAAAGTGTCTCTTAAAATCGTATTAAAGGTTCCTCATCTAAGCATTGAATATAATGTAAAGATTTTAACAATGCATACAGTTAAGAATTCGCAAAGTCATCAGGTAAGCCGTCCAATGTCCGAGGTTAGTGAGCTTAGCGAGCAATAAATGTTATTTACGGCGGGTGGGTGGCTAGACTGTCCATTCAGTGGTTTGTAGCTTCGCCACTGTTATATTTTTACGAGGTCTGCTGAAGAGTTAAGACTCGTTCGCATTTACCAGCGTGTAACGTGTCCAGCATGTAACGTGTCAGACACGGCACAGACATAAGTTGTATACAGTAGTACACTCTCAGAACTCGTCAGACAAACTAGAAAGTGCACGCATGTAACTACTTATAAAATGTTCCAAATTTTTCGTTGGAAGAACTAGTTGCAGTAGCAATTTTCCCTGGAAGAAGAAGAATCGGGTTATTCAGAAGTTCCGTTTTACCACAGAAAACTCAGTCTCAAACCCGAAAATGCTTATAAAGTAATATTGACTACATGCATTCTACACAACTTCTTAAAATATAACCATACCCATGTAAGTGAAAATACGGCCGTTATTAATTTGAGTAAATTACCAAGGCAAGGCGGGAGTAGTCAATCTACCGCTTGCAAACTTGCTTTGTATTTTGAATCATTTGCAGAAGCAATGTAAACAAATTGTAATAATTATTTTCAAAAATAAATACCTACTTACCTCGTACTTGAACATTTTTGTTATTTCACTCCATTCGTCATCTTTCCGTTTACCATCACTATCTTTTGTCACTCAAGTCGTATAGAAATTTATATTCCCTAATTCAATTAATTTTTCGTTGTTCATATTATTTAATTAGATCGCGTAGTACGCTGTCTGTGGTGTTACGTTGTCGTGTTCATACTAACCGCACAGACACCTACAGACACGCACAGACACGTGCTGGTACAGACAAAACATTCTTTCTAACAATGCTGGTCGGTGCCGGCACGTGTCTGGATGGACACGCTCCGATCTCGCGCGGGAGATGTGAATACGCCTATATATAATGTATGCAATCATGTTTTTTTGTCTGTGCCAATACGTGTCTGGCACGTACGGTGTCTGTAGATGTGAACGAGTCTTTATTCCTCCCATAACCTCACAAAACTTAGGCTCCATGGCAACAAATTCCTGTACAGCATTAAGGGTGTACATACCTGTCTTCTTATCTAACCAACTATGGTTTTTAAGCAATACCTCATTAACTGTTGTTTTCTAATACTGCCCAGTCGTTTGATATTAACCGGTGCCTGTAAAACGGCATATATTGCTTACGAACTTAATTACTCACAAAAAATGTCAAGAATATGGTTAAGACTAAAGAAACATCCCTACATACTATATCTTAAGTTATCAGTCCCTCGACTGATTGGAGTAAATCTTCCATCTTTTCTGATCTCGAGGTAACGTCATAACCTATCCTGTCTTGCTCTTCAATTCTTACCTTGCATTGTTCCTTCCACTAAAAAACTAACCAATCCCGTATGTCGTAAAGCATGACCCACCGTCCTCACTCTTCTTTCTGTTAAACTATTCTACAAATTTCTTCTCCTCACTCAGTATTTCCTAAACATTTCCGCTTAATTTTCAACATTCTTATATTTAAAACGCTTGCATTTTCCTTCTGTCTGGTATTTCTGAACAACAAGATTTGCATATGTCAAGTGGTGTGACCCAATCGTTCAGTTCTGTTCGAAACTGATAGGTTTATCTTTGAAGAATGTTCTTTTCACTAACACCGTTCTGCTTTCGACCTTTTTCTTGCTTCAACAATATACAGTTTTAATTTTGTTTGTTTGTTTATCATACTCTGCGTCAGTGTTCATCACAAAGCAGATAAGATCTTGTAGGTCTATTGTATGTCATCACTCAGTTTTCCTTATGAACAAAGCGATTGATTTAGTAGCTTAGTATTTTTCGCAGTTCCTGTTCTCTTTATAAAAATACTGAAGATTTTTAAAACTCATTTTCCGAACTTACCTTCGGCATTTTTCGCCGCAATTCTATCTGAATTTATATAGCAATTTCGTGGATACAAATTGTACTGAAATCGTTTAAAAAGCTGTACAACTCTTTTCCAGAAAACATTGTGATAAGGATAGGAAACCGAAGTGCTCGTTTTGATCTGAATGGTAAACATAATTTTTGTGGACAACTTTAAAATATGTATTGACCCCTTATGACGTTATCCACGTATTTATTTATTCATCTTTGTTTATAAAAGATTATCTTTGACTCATTTATATCAGTTTCCTTTTATGTGACTAAACTTTACAACAAATGCGAAATATGAGTCATAAATTCGGATTCTAGGACGAGGTGCAGTTACGAAATCAATGTGCTAAATTAATGATGAACTAAAAAGAATTAAAGCTGATTGCGATGAAACTCTGTTTCTCGGTATATCAAAAAGTGGAACTGCTGCGATTAATGATTAATTTGGACTAATTTTCATTTCTTGTTATTGACAGAAAAACTGATGATGATATCTTCTAATCACAAAACAGATACAAACTAATTGAAATCATGCATGTGTTTCATCATTGGAACTAAACAGAAGCTGCCTTCTTCAGCTTGAAAAAGGCAGAAAAGGTGTTAAGAGCATTTATGGAACCAACAGTATCGGTTGTCGCAGTGAGTGTACAAGTTATTAGAGATAAAACTCGTTATTCCTACCTATAAGTTAATTCCAAATCCTGTCATTTGTTTTTCTGAAACACTGAAATTAGTACAGTAGAACTCCAATTATCCTATCTCCGATTATCCGAATCACTGATTATCCGAATCACTTTTTTAATCAAGATGGAAACGTACTGCGAAATGCTTCCCATCTTTTATAAAAACCAGCCCTAAGCTTGGATAACTGCAGCATTGTTTACAGAGTTGTACGGCGAAATTTTCATCCCTGAAGTGAAAAAGCACCAAAAATCTCTTGAAAAAGGAAGTAAAGTGCTTTTGGTTGTTGATAATGCACCAACTCATGCCACCGAAGAAGTTTTGGAAAGAGGTAATGACCAGTTTAAAACAATCTTTTTACCGCCAAACTTCACAAGCTTGTTGCAACCAATGGACCAGTCTGTTATCGAATCCATGAAACGCAATTACAGAAGGCAATTTAGGGAAACTTTTGATGGAGGGCGAAGACGTAGAAGGTGTGTTGGCTAACCACAAAAAAATAAATTTGAAAGATTGCGCCTACATGGTGGCAGAAGCTTGGATCTTGGTTAGGGGATGTTCAGAAGTTAGTGCTGAAAATATAGGAGAGTGGGTGGTATGTGATTCGTCAGACCTAGGGTATGAAATTCTAAATGATGATAAACTTATTGAAAGTGTGAGAGAAGAAAGTGACCTTAATATGGAAGTTGAAGCAGACATGGGACCACAGCGTTGATGTGAAAGGAGCGTCAGTCCGAGTGTGACCACATACAACTTCTCACTGTCAAGCGTTTGCGCGACCAGGCTGCCCGAATACTGATGAGTACAGTCAAACAGCTCACTTTGACCGAGATGTTCAGCAAGCAATTACATATTTACAGTATGGTACGTACATACTGTACAGCACTTATAAGTACGCTTAACATGTAAAGGTGTTGCCTTTTCATTTAATTAATTAAAAGCTGTTTATCTCCCATTTTCAACATACATCCAAGAATTAATTAAAATACACCCTTTTTCGGAAAAAATCCAATTATCCGAATGGGGTCCGGTCTCAATTGATTCGGATAATTGGAGTTCTACTGTACCAGCACATTACTGTCAGGTACTACAAAATATTTACCCCTCTAAAGTGTTAACACATGAGACATCACAAAAGAGTATAGTTGAAATCACAGTTTTTTGTCTTTCATTATTACTTCGTGTGCGTCAGAATGTGGAACGTCCGTTGATCGTAGCTTCAAATAACAGTTACTTGAAGGTTCTTCACCAAACCTGATATAGTTTCCTGATTGAAAGAAGCCATGAAATGATCATCTAGATTTTTCGTTGCCTGTGGAATGTACCTGTATGCTTAAAATTGTGTTATTCGATTAAACTCTTTGATTCTTGTTGGTCTGTTGATTTTCCGCTTCCATCAATTTTAATTTTTTTTCTGCGAATAATGTTAGATACGAACTCATCATTGTGGAAACTGATGGAACCCCTTTGACTTACCGCTCAGTTAATGCTTGTCGCTGGTTGTGTATGTACAGTACTCTTCATTGTGATTTTTAATTGCTGGCACATAACATCGAGTACAGCAAAACAAACTACTCTCGCATAGCAATTTGCAAGTTACTCGTATTTTTATCTACAAAAAGAGAAAAATATTTATAGCAATTTTGCAATCAAAATGACTTATTTACAAGACTTGCTCTTTGTTTTTTATACTTGGATTCAGCGACAGCTACGCTACATGCTTGGGCCGAGTCGTCTCGCAGAACACTTTCATCCATTGCTGGAACTCCTTCAGATCCGCATCAAGTTGGCTGACTTCGTATGAACTGACGGGGCGCACTTTAAAACATGCTGTGATCAGGCATTCGACTGTCGGTAAAACGCTCACGATACAATTTTAGCGCTCTCTACCGTTCCCATGCATTAAATATCTCTCCGCTTTTACAAAGTTACTGAATTCGCCAATCGTGTTGGATACCAGCAGCCAACTAGTACACTGCGAAAATGTAAGCCACTCGTTGCGTCGACGCTCATACACATGATTATGTCGGCAGAACGCAAATCTTTTAGTTTAATTTTTCTGCGGTTGCTCGTTAAGGTAACTGTTATTCAACAAAATGACAATGCCTTTGTCCTTCGAATTGTCTTTATCCTTGGAAGCGTTTCTGGACCTATCCGAAATGGACTTGAAAATATTTGCAGTTTTATACATTTCATAGTTTGTGGAAATTTTAGAAAATGCGTTTGTATTGTAACATTCCACATGGGTGTTACATATTTCTGTTTGAATAATTAATTATTATTATAACTGATTTAAATGTTACTAACAAGTTGCATGGAATATTCCTAGACACTTCGTAAGCGAACGAAATGTTAAAAATCGGCGACCTCTAACACAAGGTTTGCGCGAGAATTAAGTTAGCGAAAAGTGAATGCAAGTAAACAATTGGTTAGCCGTGAAGGTGCCCATTGTTCGTGAAAGGTATGTCTTGGGGAGCGTCCATAAATCACGTAGCTCCGTTTTGGCCTCCTGTGAACCACCCCTCCCACCCACGTAGCCCTATGTGGTATTGCCTCTACACCCCCTCCCCCCCGTAGCACGTAGCTTTTTGCCATTTGATTCCAGAAGACATTTTGTATTGTTTTCTCTTGTCAGACTATTGTAAATTACATACGGAGATAATTAAATGAAAGAAATAAATATTCACATACTGTTGTGTGTTCTGTACCTCATTTTAATTGTGAAAAATGATATGAAAAGCTACGTGGCCTGGCTCGGAACCCCCCCCCCCCCCCTTTTTCCACGTAGCGCAGCGTAGCCTTCCAGCCAACACATCCACCCTCCCCCTCTCCCCACGTAGTTTATGGACATTACCTTGCCACCTAGTGAGGGAGAAAAGTCTTAGTGCACCTTGTTAGTGAAAAACCGATTCTATCAAAATAAGTTTCTGTTTATTTCACGGTCCTGAAATAACATCATAAATGTGTCGAATTTCTAAACAATCAGCAAATTCTTTGCTCCAACATCGGCATACAAACTAAAACTACTGTTCTAGTTGTTTCCAAAAATCGTTTATAAAAATTAGTTAAAGGAGTGATACTTTCACACTTCCTTGCAGGATATCCCATTTAATTATATATTAATAAACTCTTTATCTTCTACAGCAGTGGTTCCCAATTAGTGGTACTCGTACCTCCAGGGGTACGTGAAAGAATATCTTGGCTGTGGCAATCACTAAGATAACTGAAATAAAAAAAACAATTAACCAAACACTACTATAACCAAAATGTATTTAAGGCAACCTATGCATGTGTGAGTTATATTGCTGTAATGCCGTGGTTCTTATTTCAGCCTTTAGGGGTACGCGAGGTGGAGCTCTTTCTTGAAGTGGTACTGGGAAAAAGTAACTGGGCACCACTGTGATATACTGTGACTGAACTGTTAGGAAAGCACGAATCTTGTTACGAACCTCTTGTGGTACTCAGGACAGTAGAATTTTCCTTAAAAGGTTGTTACGTGATATAGTGTTGAAAGCTTTCTGAAACTATTAATAAATGCCTCAGCTTCTGTTACTACATGAATAATATTCATTACATCATGCGAAAACAGGGCTGTGTTTGACATAATCTGTTTTCCCGAAATCCGTGTAAATTGCTTTCGTCTAAGAATTTCATTATGTTTTAGGATATAACAAACCTCTACAGCTCAGGCGTTGGAGAGGATCTCTTTGGTTTACTTTCTTCAAAACTCATTATAAGCAGTACTGGAATGTATTTAGTGTTTAAAACATCCAGAAATGAATATTACAGATACAATTTCAATATCACTATACAATATCAAGAAAAATAAATTTTTTTTTATGTGTTGTGGATACTTCCAGAAGTTCAGAGTCGGAGTATGGAGTTCATTCAGACTGAATTCCCAGCAAAACAGGTCAAAAGTAGGTGGTTACAAGAAAGGGAAATAATGGGCGTGAAGGTAAACCATCACCGGAACGTGCGCTCAATCGCAATTATATAAAATTAAAGTTAAAAATTAAATTCAACTGACGGGAGTATCATACTGTGAATAGAGACATGAAGGGATTTATCAGAGTAGCAAATCCATCGATAAATCCTGTGGTGTGATATGCCAGCGACGCTGATTTAGTTTGAGCACTGTACAGAGCAGCGGGTGAGAAAAATTCATTCGAAATAACGTGTTTAATATTAGCCAGTGGAACACGAGAGACTAGAAATGATATTTATGCTATTGTGGATAGTGAATAAGAGTGTAGCAAGCATGGTGTTTGTTATAAACTAACATTTAAATTTGTTAATTTTCATGGCGAATGGATGATTCTCATAGTCCTGATTTGATGCTCGGATTTGGCGTCATATATCTCAAACAAAGATGACACCAAGGGAGTCTTCGTGGGATAAGGCAGTGTATGAAGCGTTCATTCTTTGACGAGTAGTGGAACATACACTCAATTTTGAACTCTCATTTGTTCCCAGCATTCGAGTCTCGTCCGGAATCGATTCTTCGGGAACAGTTATTTGATGCCATACATTAATTCCATTTCTAACTTCCATTCTGTTACGAAATATCTGTACTGTTTAGAAGTGTTATAGATACGAGTTCAGTTAATGTTTTGAAATAACCGAGTCTATGGTCTCATGAGCCAGACTTAGTAATTTTCGGCGGCGTCATGCTGTAAGCAGATCAAAATAAAATCACCGTACAGCATTGTTGTCTGGGGGATCCCGAACGATTGTTAGGCCGCCGAGTGACAGAGTTCTCGATTCGCCGCGCAGTGCGCCTCTTGTCGTGGTTCACGCGGTAATCCTGCCGGGTATAGCGAACATACAGCGGAATCCGAGCCACGGAAGCGTTTTGGCGCATTTCACACTACACCTCTAGTTGTGCCATTTAATGTGTATTTACTGCTATGTAATGATATGTTACTCGTTATACACTGATCAGCTAAAACATTATGATCACGTACTTACCAGCATATTAGTCAACCTTTAAAACGCAATACAGCAGCGATTCAACGTGGCATGGAATCTAAAAGTCCTTGGTAGGCTTACAGAGGTATCTGACGCCAGATTTCTACGCGCAGGCCACGAAATTCCCTTAAATTACGGTCCAGCGGTTTGTGGGCGCGCCTGTGGGGAACGAGCATCTCGGAAAAGGAGAGGCTGGTCGGCTGTTCGCGTGCTACTGTAGTGAGCATCTATGGAAAGTGTTTGAAGGACGGTTAAACCACGAGTAGGCGACAATGTGGTGGACACCCACGCCACATCACAGAACGTGGAGGTCGGAGGCTTACCCGCTCTGTAAAGCAGGACAGGGGGTGATCTGTGGCAGATCTGACGGAAGAGTAAAATTCTTCCAGAAGCGATTTTTTCACAGATCCTCCACGTTCTGTGATGTGGCGTGGTTGTCCACCACATTGTCGCCTACTCGTGGTTTCACCGTTCCTTAAACATTTTCCATAGATGCTCACTACAGTAGCACGCGAACAGCCGACCAGCCTCTCCTTTTACTAGATGCTCGTTCCCAGAAACCGTGCCCACAAACCGCTGGCCTGTAATTTAAAGAAATTTCGTGACCTGTGCGTAGAAATCTGGTGTCAGATACCTCTGGAAGCCTAACAAGGACTTTAAGAATCCGTGCTACGCCGAATCGCTGCTGTATTGCGTTCGAAAGGTGGACAAATATATGTGGGCACAGCCTTTCGATTTTTTAACTGCTTAACGTCTTTTAACAGCGAGGTCTTTAGAGACGGGAAAGGATGGGGGGCAAGGAATGGGAAGGAATCCGGCCGTGACCTTTTGAAGGAAACATCCCGACATTTGCCTGCACTGATTTGGGAAACCATGGAATATCCAAATCTGGATGCCCGGACGGGGATTCGAACCACCGTCCTCCCGAATGCGAGGCCAGAACGCTAACCGTTACCAGTTAATCGAAAAGTTAACTTCGTTAATCGTTAATCCGCTACTTAAAAAGTTAACTTCCACAATCGTTAAAGCGTTACATTTTTGCAAGTTTAACGCAAGTTAAAGTTAACCGTTAAAAGTTAGCTATTCAGAAGTGGAACTGATGTTTACGTATTGCAACAGTTATTACTGCAAGCAGTACCAAGGTGCTATATGTCGTGATGTGAATCAATAATACATCTACCAAATGTCCTTCTGGAAATTGAGTTTTTACCGAGGTTCAACGTTTTCACCAGTTTCTCAAACGTATCGGAGTCTACAACATGTAGTGGAATCAAGTTAGTAACGAAAAGGTTTGCAATACATCGGTCCACACCAGCTTCGAATACGATGGTTCCGGTAGCTATGATACAAATTTTTTATTGACATAAACTTTTATTAGCAGATTGTTACGAAAATAAATTAATTCTGCTGCTATCTACATGAGAATAAGCCACAGAAATTGAAGAAGGCTTTGAATTATTTTTCTTTTTTTTCCTACGAGTTTGCCCTTTTCTTTCACTGTTCATATTTGGATACTTGCATTCTCTTCATATGTTAATTAAGATTACTAAGGCTAGGCACGTGTGCGTTGATTGTGGAAAGTTTAGGCAAACACAGTTTGAATTTATAAATCAACTGTTCTCCCAGTCTTGATTTAAGTGCAACATAATCACATAAATGTGGCCAAGGATTTTTGATATTCTCGTTGCTATTGTTAGCATTGATACTTTCACTAACGTACTGAAGAGCTACAGTTTTCATGACGAAATCATGTAACGAATGTCAGATTAGCTCATTTCACTAACGAACACAAAACCAATGCCAACTACAAAGTGAAATTTTCGTAGCAGTAAAAAAAAAAAAGACATATTATAAAAATATCAAAATGAATCACCGATTGAATTAGAAACGAGTAGTGAGCGCCGGTATGAAGATGTAAAATAGAAACGCTCCAAGACTCTGCTCACACCCACGCCATGCCAAGCATAATAATTGTATACGCATCACACTCGCACTTCGTATTACCTACAGTATTATTTGTTCGCAATCCCCCTCGCGTGGTAACATACCAAACGACATCAACTACCAACGTAACGGCCTAAAGATAACGGTAGTTAAATTTAACGGGAGATAAAATGACCGTTAACGATTTTTTAGGTTAATTTAAAAATTAAATGTTTGCAATTTTGCTAGCTTCGTTAGTAAACGATTAATGGATTAACGATTTTATGCCCAGCTTTGCGAGTTTCGCCATGATAAATTCTGCATGGAGTTTCTGTATAGCAGAACATTTTCTACGTTAATCGTCGGTTTCTGGGGTACTGGGAACGATGTTCAGTACACAGACCTGATGGAATAATTAAATGACTCCTCGTGAGATTCCGCAGTTCCCGTCTTTCATTAAGCTCCCTGCAGAGTTCGAGCCTGTGACCAAACCTGTAATATCTATTATTTGTGCGGGATGTAAACGTCAGTCGAGACCGCAATGTCGAGAGTTTACAGCGGGCGTTATGAGGCAGCCAGGGAAAAAGAAACAGAACCCTGGAAGCAATATCACCTTGCGGCCCGTCACAGTAAAGCAGGTAAAATGGTATTCTGCGGGTGGCAATCGTTAATATTCTACGAAACTGTGGCTATTCATGGCCCGGCAGCCTTCCTCCTCGTGATATTACCAACTTTTTTATTACGAACCTTGCGCGTTCCACGAGAGATGGAATTTAGTACGCCACTCATATTTTTCTTCCTCTCCGGAGAGTTACACGTACAAATATTATCAAACCAGTAGGAAAAAGCCCCAGCAGTAACTGTCATGTCTTAAGTCTATCGAGACGGATTTGACGTTTATTCGTTCTTTTCTTCGTAGACGTACGAACTAATAAACCTTTTGGAATAAAATGTATAACTACGACATCGCTGTTACTTTTAATATCGATATATAAGCGCAAAATATTTTCTCTTTCGAAAGAAAAATATACGCCTATCAAGGTTTCCTGCGTGCAAATCATTTATCAACGTAATCGATACACCGCGTACAAGAAATTAATCCAATAGTATTACGCTGAAACTGTGTTTAAGACTGCAGTGAAATATTGCTCTGGTCGGCACGAAATATCGTAAAATTAAAAACAGCGTCGTTTACAGCTCTTTGGTTGGAAGGAAGAGGGTTTATTTTTTTTGTTGCGAAACTTCTTTTGCATCGTTAGGAGTAATTCCGCTGCACTTCAGCCACATTTATTGGTATTGTAATGCCATCTATCAGTGACTCTCTGTACTAGTTGGGTAATGTTTCTTTGCGCCCGACAAGTGACTTTAAAAAAGCACCGTGCGTGGTAATAACATTCAACAACAATAAACTTAAATCACAGCCGAAAGAAAACGATGACGTCAATATCGAATACGGAAAGGTGTAGCGAGTTAAGGTGTTGTTGGTCACATAAAACAATTGGTGGAAGATAATAAAAATGAAAGAATAAATATTTTATTATTTTTTTTTTGGTTACAATGAGACAATTAGTTTGGATAATAACCTTTAAATTTATCCTTCGTAGATATAAAACTAAATATTCTGGGTAGCAGCCAAAAAAAAAAAAGTTTCACTTCCATTGTAGGCTTACCATCACAGTCCTAATATTTCGTAAGCAGTTGCTGAAATCGTCTTATAGTAGTCGAAATAGGATATAAATTCTCTAGAAATACTTGTGCTGTGTGCGGAAATTGAATCATACTCTAAAGTATCAGGTGTATTGCATACACTTAATTCGTAGTTACTGGAATAGCAAAATAATGTTTGTAACTTTATCACTTAAATTTTCTAGATTAATTACTTTTTTAAGGCACCTAAAGAACGTAAGCTAAAACTATAAATATAATTGTTACAATCAAACTTTATAACAGGAAATCGGGTCTAGTTCTCTATACGATGAAATAGAGTCAAATAATTAAAGTTAGATAAAGATTGACGCCAAAAATCCTCAGAAAAATTATGAAACACTTTGTTACAAAAAACAAAGGATTTCACTTACGCAAAAAATGAAAAATATATGATATTGAAAAATGGCACAAAATAGTACTTTTAGGAATACAGACAATATATTATTGATTAAACGCGTCTGTATGAGATATACCTTCTGGCTTAGCAAAAATAACAGATTCTCATTGTAATTCCCATTTTCATTACGTTCACCTCCGAATCCACTCGTTTCAGTAATAAGCTGTGCTTTAATGATTTTGAAACTTGATGGTGGGAGCTTATTTCTCGGATGTTTTGTGGCACCTAACAGGGTGCGTGTTTTACAGTATTTTTCGTACCTCCATAACTGAACGTATAATTGCATAATTTCTCTTTCTTCACTTTATTTTAAATCATGTTTTTGTGGTTGGGAGCAAGAAACGGGAATGGGTTTCACAATGTCATTTTTAAAGCAAACGTCCTGGGTTATGCCTGGAGTGATTTCTGAAAATCATGAAAAACCGAAATCTTTATTTCAGGATGAATGTTTGAATCTGTGTCGTCCCGAATACCATGCCCGAACGTTACCGCTATAACGACACTAAGAGTAGGATTAGAAAAATAAAGTGCCTTCAACGACACAATTATTCTTTATTTTCTCATGCTCTCAATAAACTGAGAAGAATCCAAACGCTGTCTTCACAGTTACAGAGTACTGTATATTGAAGTGTTCCCTATGTTAGGAAAGCGACTTCTCGACCTCACTGTGGCCGTTTGCTACCAGTTGTTAATTTCCAAATAATATTAAGCATAAAAACAAATCAGGTGGACGCCAGAGATTGGAGTGTACCCTATTCTGAGGGAAGCGACATCCAGATCTCAAAGTATTATTATTGAAACATGAATTATTGAATTAATAAAGTCAAATGACACATTAGATGACTGGATGGGATCTATTGAAAACAAGGTTCACAAAACTTTTTCTGTGGAGCAAGAGAGTCTGTCTCGGGGCGATAACTAGGGTAAAACGACGTTGATGCAAAAGTTACTTTTTATGAATGGTGGTTACCGTGCAGGCGAATCTAAGTTTTGCAGTCGGCGGGTTGACCAGCTCTCCGTCATGGCCGGCTGCCACCCTGCTGTCTCTCCCGTGGTCAGCTGGGCTACCGATCTACCTCTCTGGGCAGGCAATCAACCAATTCCTTCTCTTCCGTGCTGCAGGACGAAGCGTCGCTTTCCAACCCCTCTTGATGACGTCTGCCAATGTCTGTATTTGGAGGGAAGCTCTTCTCGCTGGTTGGCTCGGGACATGCAACAAAACCGCCCTTTTTTAATGGTAAAAATACAAATTTTTCCTATTGGCTGTACTCCCTGGCTTCCCCTCACCCTTTATTCTTGGATACAGATTAACTTTTTATATTTTTTATTTGTTTGCTGAAAACAGTCCAGGCACCCCACTCCATCTTGAGTCGTGGCCCTTGTCACGGGGCTGTTATGCCATAAGTCAGATTTAATGGACCCCACTCAGTGGCTGGCGTCTTCCAAACACGAGCGGAACATCCCCTGGGACCGACACACTCACGACGAGAAAAGAAAGACGCACACATGTGTTTTATCCGGAACATTACAGTATGTAGATATAAAATGATGCAATAAAAAGTTTGGTGATGGTGTAGGGAAAGTTCACACAACATTTTACGCTTTGTCGATGCAGTTCAGTGGAGAGTTTCAAGGAATTAATACAGTTACTTAGTCGAATCGCTTTTATTTTTAATATTTCCAAAAGCATACTTTTGTCGTAAATTGGAAAGAAAGATAAAAATGCGTTGGAAACAGTCATTTATAATATTGGTTCTTTCCTCGTTCTATAAGCAAATTAAATATCGTATTTGTCAGTTAATAAGAATAGTGCCTATTACAAAGTTGGGGACAGTTGGATTGATTTCCAAAAACTAATAAATGTTAAATAATATTTTATACTGATATTATGCCTAGTGAATGATATTAAATGGAAGGAATAAGATTAGCGCTATAAAATAAGTCCCAATAAATTTGTAAAACAAAATTATAAACAGAATTTATTAACATATACTCAAAAACAAATAAGAAACTAAAACAAACAAACATGTTAATAGTAGATTACAACTGTAACAACTTTACATAGGGCGAGTCAACAGAGTAGTTACAGGGCTTTGGATTGTGGTTGACGGGGCCGATGAGGTAACGTAATGGAATACAGCCATAGCAGCTAGTTGCCATAGCTCGCCATACGGTGGCTGTTCAATAAGTTTTGTCGTTCGATAATAAAAACACTATATTTTTGTTTGAAATACATTTTACTAGTCAATGTAATGTTCCTGAACTTCAATAGACTTGTTACAGTTACCTTCTAATATATGGACTCCATCCCTGAAGTGAGAATCTGGAAGACTGTCAAAGTAGGCTTCCACGGCTGCTATTACCTCTTCGTTTGATGAAAATCTTTTTCCACCCATGATTTTTTTTAGATGTGGGAACAGCCAGAAGTCAGAGGGAGGCGAATCAGGAGTATAGGGTGGATATGGCAACAATTCGTACTTTAATTCACCGATTTTCACGATAGTTTTTTCAGAGTGTGAGAGGGTGCATTGTCTTGATGATTTGTTTTCTTTAAATCAAGTCTTTTTTCACGAATTTTTACATTCAACTGGTCCAAAAGGTTACAATAATAATCTGAGTTTATTTTTTCATCACTTTAGAGGTAATCCATGAACAAAACTCCTTTTGCATCCCAAAAAACTGATGCTAACACTTCTTGGCCGATTTCTGGACCCTAACTCGCCTTAGCCTCTTATTTTGATTCTGGATCATGGTGGTAGACCCACGTCTCAGCCATAGTAATAAACGACGCTCAAAATCCTTTTTATCCTTTCTAAAATACTCCATATGTTGCTTAAAAAGTCGCATTCGAATGTGTTTTTGTTCCATTGTTAGCACACAGCTTTTTGAAATCCAAAAATTCAGCCAAAATATTGGTAGATTGGCGAGAGACGTCGGATTTCCGGACGGCTCCCATATGCTGGTCGACAGTGTCGATATCGGTTATTCAGACCCATAAATTCTAACAATCGGACTTATACTGGGCGAAACTTACTGTGAAATGACGTGCGAGCCAGAATCAGCGTATGAAGTTCGTAGACCAAGACCGAAACTGCCAGAAAAACTTGAAACTCAGTCCCGAAGATAGCATCGTGAGTCCTTAATATCGAAGCTAGAATGACAGTCGGCTTCTAAACCACTTTGTAGTACCTGTCTTAATCACGAGCTTCTAGCACGCAATGTCGGTTCTCAGGAACAT
>CM061921.1:103429325-103545989 GCA_031002005.1 Vandiemenella viatica
CATTACGTTGAAAATTTGTAAAAATATTAAATTATTTTTGTTTATCCTCTCACCTCTGTCCATTTTTTATTAGAGTTTTTTTTTTTTGCCCAACGTATTTTACTATTGTCTCACGAGTTAACACGCCCGTTGTTACAAGACAATGCGTTTGAAACCTATTGCGTAAAATGCAGACCGAATGAAACCGAAATTTCTCCAAGTTACAGCTGCGACGTTCAAATACGGGTGCAATTATTACCATCCTCAGAAAACCTATGTGTCACAAAGTACTTTCGATGACTAGCCACTGACAAATGGGTCTTGTTCTGAGTGTATGTTCTGACTTATTGTTTCTATGTCGAATGGAAGTAATATGTCTCAAATGGAAGAGAGGAAAGAGACGAGACGAGGAAATGGTGTTTCAGGGTTACGGTGGTCGTCCCAAGTGCACGGAAGTGTAACAGCTGTCTGCAAAGCAAAAACTGGAGTCACGAGTACATTATCATTTTTGCGGTCAGGTATTAAGCTGGAAAGAACTAAAACAAAACAACATTTCATGGTATTCAATAATCTTCTCATTAAGACTACTTGTCTCGTTATTTTAATTGTTGTGGAGTAGCTATTATTAAACACATTACAGTTGCAGTCATTGAAACGAAAAACATCTAAGCTCGGTAAGTATTCCTTTCGGTGTAAACTTGCCCTAACCTGGATGCGTTGTTACAGACTACGTAAATTTTTTTTCCGTTAACTCCACTTCGCTTCTGATTTGGCAACAACGGAAGATGTTGCGACGGCGAAAAACTTTCAACACATCCTTACACGTCAAGGGCCAAATTTTCAAATTCGTGATAATTTGCACAAGTTTAATTTCAACCACCCTCCCACCTCTATGGATCTCATAGTTTGTTGCACAGTCTTCAGATACAGAGCTTAGTGAGTAACGTTGAAAACTGAAAACATGGGAGTACTTGGCTGAGTCCGTCAACACTGTAACCAGCATCATTTAGCTTAAATTTTTTTTTTTTTACTTGTGGCTTTACGCCTCGTCGACATCGAGGTCATTAGAGGCGGGATGGGACTGGGGACAAGGAACGGGAAGGAATTCGGCCATAGTCTTTTTGAACGAACCATCCCGGCATTCGCCTGGAGTGATTTGGAGAAACCATGGAAAACCCAAATCTGGATGCCCGGACGGGGATTCGAACCGGCGTCTTCCAGAATGCGATACCAGAGCGTTACCGCTGTCCCACCACTCTATGTGTTGCAACTGTAAATTGTAATCCGTCCTGTCACAGGCAGTCAGGCAGTGCGTTGTGTTGTTAACTCCTATACTTTTACTGAATTTCCTGACTTATTTAGAACATTGTTAACTCAGGGAGACTACATACGGCTGGATTGCGTGAAATGTAAAAGCGTACGGCATTGTTGGCCGGGAAATCCTAGATTGATCGGCCGCCGTGTTACACGAGTTTCCATTTAAACCGCATGGGCCCCAGTGGTGATTGCGCTAACTGGAAAAAGGGACCTACAGTTTTACGTGGAATCCCAACCACAGAGCGTTGTATTGTACGAGGCGTAATTTTTAAGTAAGAACCGTTTGGCAATAAACTTTTAACAACTAAAAATATTTTGGTAATTTATGTAACATGACATTCTGCAACCTTTCAGCTACTTTTCCAAACAGTTGCCATTATTGTTCAAGCATTTGTCATACCGTGAGATGAGTTTTTGTTTACCATCATCATAGAAGTCTGCCGCCTGAGCGGAAAACCATTGCTGAACCGCAAGTTTCACTTCATCATCATTGTTGAAACGCTTGCTGCCGAAGAACCGCTTTAGGTGCAAAAAGAGATGGGACAAGTCTCGTCTCCTGTGATGATGTGGTCAAAAAATCCATCACCTTCTTCTTGATATCGTGTCAGAAACGTCAATGCACTAACACACCTTTTCGTTTTGTGTTCCTCAGAAAGCATCTTTGGAACCCATCGGGAGGACAACTTCCTGTAATCCAATTTCTCCGACACAATGTTGTAGAGAACGTATCTTGAAACTTGTGGAAAGTGCAAGGACAACGTGGAAATTGTGAAACGCCTGTTGTCACGAATTTTGTTGTCTACCGCACGCACAAGATCGTCGTTGATTACGGATGGCCGGCCCGAGAGCGGTTAATTGTGCACATTCTCCCCACCTTCCTTGAATAATCTTACCCACTTACGAACGTTACCTTCATTCATTGCATTGGGGCCATACACTTGACAGATCTGGCGATGAATTTCCACCGGTGTCACATTTCTTGATGACAAGAATCTGATGACTGACCTTATTTCACATGCGGCGGGATTCTGGATCGTCTTAATCACTTCCATCGCTCACCACGAAGTGTACACTCCGCTGACTTAGCGATAACTGCGTCTACGCGTGCTCAAAGGATGCCAAAATAGTGTGCACATGTGCTCAATTTCGTTCGTGGGTTGTTTAAGAGGATACCGCCGTCCGGTTCTTACTTAAAAAATACCCCTCGTATTTCACATGAACTAAGCAAAGCTTTGCCAGAGGAGAAGTTCAGTTTTAAGGCCCGTAAAAAGTAACAGACGAGTGTGATTCGAACCGAGGACCTTCCGTTCACCAGTCAGGCGTCTTAACCCACTGAGACACCAGCTACTCTGTTGCGTAAAACAATTACTTCTGATAAGGAAATATGGATATTTTATAACGTTAGAGCGAAACTGATAAATTACTACCTCTCGTTACATGGGACATATGATTACCACGTCGGTTCTGTACTTCACCTAATATCAGCTTGTTATAACGCAACTTCATCGTTGTCTTCAACATCTTTAGTGATTTAATGTTTTCCATTCAATGAACGACTGGACAGCTATAGTTTTTTTTTTTTCAGTGGCTTTAAAAGCCTCCACCCTTAAAGTTTACCTCCTATTATGAAAAGTGAAAATATAGACAAAGGTCATAACTTCATTCCAGTAAGACTCTACATTAATTCATAGACGTTATTAATGGCTCCTACGGCTCTCAGCTGCGAAATTTTGATCTTCCCTTTCCAGGAATTTATGTCCATTATTTTAACACATTTTGTAGTGTCACGGTTTAACAGATTTATGGATCACTTCCTGTCCATATAACTGCTGTAAACGCACTAAGAATTAGCCGTCAAAAGAATGATGCCGGAATTTATTCCACAGCCATGAAAATTTGTTCGCAGACGGTTAAAACACGAATAAGATATCATAAACGTAGCGCATTAATGAAGGGCAGCATGAAATTTTGTTGAGGTTATGTTTGGAACAACAACATACGAAAGAGATATCTTTCTCTATTATTTGCTAAAGAGTTTGTAAAGTTACTGGTAGAGATAAGAAATACTAGAGTCACGCAGAGCCTTGAAACCAAATTGAGATTTAATACTTTAGTAAGTTAAACAGATAAGAGTTTTGCGTGAAATTTTTCTATGAAAAACTTAAGAAATGTGTAGGGGAAGTGGTGGTATTATGGAACACTTTTTCGTTTAAAGCAATATACTGAATTTAAAATGTGGCTGTTCCATAAAAAATGTCACCTCTGTTAGTTTATATATCTGTTATAAAGGATCAATAATATTTGTGATGAATAATAAACATTTTCAATAATTACAATAGATTTGTTTTAACTTGCTGTAAATTATGAGCATTTTGAAATGGGGTGGTAATATGAAACGGATTTAAAATAAATTGTAAAACAAACATTGTTAGTGAAATTATTAAATTATATTTTGACATTACCTGGTAGAAAATCACAATTTGAATCTAACCCTACAAAAACTTTGGGAGGTTGTAAAACTAAGTGGGTCTATTCACGGCCATAAAACAATGTGATACTGATCTCTGTTGCCTCTAATGATGGAAACAGAACTTTAGGATTACCATAACTGAAGCTGCTACCAGATGGCATTAGTAGTCTGCAAATGCTATGAAGTTTCATATTACAACCCTGTTTCATATTACCACCACCTTCCCTAATGTTGTAACTGGGATGAGGCAATTATTGTAAAAGTGTTTAACACTGACATGCTGCTTAAAACATACACTAATATTTATAACGATTAATGTATCTTGAATATTAATTTATTCTGTAAATGATCATGAATAACAATTCAAGAGAAAGTTTAAGACAGCTGTCTACTAACGAATTTTTATGAACACTTTTGAAACCAAATTTTGCTTTCAAATCTTACAGCTGGTTTTGAAACGTAATCCTTCATACGAAATTTATCATGGTTTTAGCTTCAGACTTCGATAGTTCAAGGACGTAATTTAATGAAAGAAATAGCAATGGAATCAAGTGGCAGCCAATTGTTTACATGAATACTAACATTACCTTCAATAAGCCAAACCAATAAAATTAAAATTAACCTTCTTGCAGTAGATCATCATCTTTGAAAGAAAACTAAGCAATCCTGCTTTCTGCGTAATCAGGGAATATACTTTCAAGCTTCCTTCACAACAGTTGCTAACTAATGCTACAGATGCAAATCTTAATTTCAGTACGAGTTATCCATTTTCCTCTTTCATTAAACAACTGTTTCATGTCTCAAGGAGTTGGGAAATCTATGTCCTTCCAAAGGCAATGTCATTCTAATTTTCTATCCTACTCGCCATCTGCACGAGAGATTTCACCCCCAACATCCACCCATTCCACAGCGTGGATTTCCGCATGTGTGGTGATAACACTAGTAGATTCCTGTGGGCCGGAAGTAGATTCTGTGTCAGAATCGATTTCTTCCTCCCTGTGGCCCAAGTCGAGTTCCTGATACAAGGCGTCGGGGTCAGTCATCTCCCTCTGTACCGCTCTCGAATCACTGTGCAACCAGCTTCTCGGGGGCATTCTATCATCCTGAAAGATTGACGTTACTTCAGTCAAATAATCCCGATCTTCAAAAAGCCACTTGCATGGTGGAAAAGGAAATCTTTCATATTCTTCTTCATCCATCCACGCTTTCCATTCGCAGCTGACTTTCTTCTTCTGCAATGCACTGCACCATTCGCAGACTTCGATGGGCTGCCGTCTGCTCCAAAGCTGTTGCAGTATGCTAATTATACCGAGAGCACCACCAACTGAAAGTTAATAAAATTCAAAGATTAGTGTGTAACGACACACACACACACACACACACACACACACACAGAGAGAGAGAGAGAGAGAGAGAGAGAGAGAGAGAGAGAGAGAGAGAAAGAGAGAGAGAGAGAGAGAGAATGAATGAAATAATAGCTTTCGCTTCTTTGTACACGTGCTTCTGATATAGTGGCAATAAATTTGAGGGTAAAATGTACGAGTCTGCAGTAACATACAGAGTTGCTCTCATTTAACATTTATCCACCATATTTCTGAGTAATCTGTAGAAAGAAGACTTATTTCTGTACTGGTATTCATGGCCTGATATTATACAAAGGCTGCTTTTCACTGAAGCTCTATAATACATGTTCATTTCAATTTTAATGTAAAAATCATCGTAAATTTTTTTAATAAGATTTAGAGTTGGGCAAACAGATTTGATTTCATAAACTTTTAAGGTGTATATAGGTTTCTGGAAACATTCTATTTTGTAGCATGCCTTTCGGAAGCCTACATAAACATAGAAATTTATTTTCAAAATTTATTTACATATGCTAAAATATTACATAGACATCACTAGGGCGAGGTGAAATTTGTCGGTCTTTGTTAGAGATTGTATCGGTATCAATGTTTTTTGTTATTTTAATATTTGATTTTTTTAAGATTTACACCTCGTCGACGTCTAGGTCATTAGATCCGTATGTAGTATTTTATCCATCATCTGCTCTAAATAAATCAATCATACGAGACAAGCTTTCATCTGGACTTATCACTTTGATACGAAATTGTTGCTTTCAATGGAACACGCCATAATTATATTCAACAAAATGCAAACACGATGGCTCAGTAAGGAGAGGCAAGATCCAGTTCTGTCAACACGGAAATATCAGAAGTTGTGAGAGTCTTGACACAGTGGTTTAGGATTAGAATATAGTGGACATTCGAGCGTAAGTCATATCGATCAAAAAATTGCTGTGCTGATCAAAAATTATGTTCAATTTGTAATGAGTTCTTCACACCAAAAAATACGTAAATAATTTAAAAAAAAAAGAATTGGTGAAAATTATTTTATTTATTATTTCATAGCAATGTATTAAAGTGTAAAAAACAAACCTTATGCAATCGTAAGTACCGACCCTACTTAATATTACCACATAAAAATCTCGTGTGTATCCTTGCCGCTTTGAGTACAGGGTGTAGGTGACATTCACGATTAAAAGATAGTGGACATTCTAACTGAAGTCGTAATAACGATTTTATTTTAAAAAAAATCGTTTGATAAAAATGAGTCCTTCACACACACACAAAAAAAAATAAATAGAAAAACATTGTATGGAAAGAAATCTATTTTTTTTAAGTGTGTAGAATTCCTTTTATCAAAAATTGAACATAATTTTTGATCAGCACAGCAAATGCTATTTAAAGCATATTTATTTATTTGATCGATATTATGACTTTAGTTCGAATGTACAATATATTTTAACCCTGAAATTCACTTGCTCCCTGTAGTCAAAGCGGCAAGGATACGCAAGAAATTTTTATGTCGTAATATTAGGTAGGATAGGTACTTACTATTGCATAAGGTTAGACTTCGACACTTTAAAAAAAAAAATAGATTTTCACCCATACATTTTTTATAATATTTTTTTTAAATTTAAGTAAGATGGACTCATTTTTATCATAAATTAAACATAATTTTTGATCAGTACAGCAAATTCTATCTAAAGCAATTTGTTTTGGATCGATGCGACATTATGATTCAAGTTCGAATGTCCCACTATATTCCAATTCTGAACCACTGTGCGACGTGGAGATCAACAAGGAAATGTTCGACATTCTTCCTTACACTGAATTTAAGAAAATTCCTTTCACACACCCTTTGATTGGTGGCAGTTCTATTAGAATCGTCTCGTATTCTGGACTCGCCGCAAACGCGAAAAGTTTTCCGTCCATAACTAGCAATAGTCTCCCTACAAGTTAAGTTACTCTCTTCCTGGAATAATTTAAAACCGGGAAAGTGTTGGCGAGTATTGTAATTAACCAATCACCCATTTAAACTACTAAGTGTCTTTGTAAACAGAAAAAAAACTTTCTTTGGTTTCTATGTCCATTAACACAAATATGTATAGGTGGAGGAGGATGTGAGTGCGTACATCCGATACTTATAAAACACAGCTAGATATGAACTACATTGTATCGTGCTTAAACAGTGATTCAGAAACCAGTTCACATGTCAGCTAACGACAGCAAGAAGCAAACAGACTAAGGAACAGGCGTTACCGCACGCCCACCATGTTCGATGGCAGAATTTAAATTTTGACGAATATCTCCTTAATATGATCCTCGTGAAGGAGGACCAAAAACTGTAACCACAGATGTGATCATCAAGAATGCGCCCAATACGGTATAAAAAAAGATGTACAGCATAACTGTGACCGTAATCATATCTGAAGTAAGAAATCAGAATATTTTACATCAAGAATTAGAGATGAGGCTGGCCTCGGTAGCGTGGGGCTAGAGTACTAGCTCCGCGTGCCGAAGGTCGCCGGTTCGAGTCCGGCCGTGGGCATGTGTTGTGTCTGTGACTGTCATGTCCGTCCTGTGGTGTGTCTAATTATCTGGGAAAGCTCATCAGGCTGGCTGTATGGCCTATGATGCCAAAAGCCATTAAAAAAAAAATAATTAGAGATGAGAATGTTTTGTGCAAGATGGGTGCCGCATTAGTTAACTTACAAAAAACAAATGTGAGAACTTAATTCTCCTCGATGTTTGGAACGTTTCAAAATGGATCCCATCAATTTTGGGAGCACCTTTGTTATCATGGATGAGATGTGGGTTCACCAACGGAAGATGGTAACAGTGGGTGGGAAACTAGAGGCTCTGTAACAAAACTATGGTTGGGAAACTAGTGGCTCTGTAACAAAGTTGTGTAGTCGGTTTCATCTGCCAAAGAGTTTACAGGCAGCCTTTTATGAGATGCAAAAGTTTTTTATTTATTACCTTGAAAAAATTGGCGAACACTACCGGATACGCGATCCTGGACAAACTGCATTATAAAGTTTCTGAGAAGAGTCCTGGATAAGCTTTAATCAGGACAAAACTACTGGCAATGAAAATATTGACAGATCTTAAATACGAATTGCCGGTACATATGTCATTCACCAGATTAGGTCCCCCCATAACTTTCATCCGTTTTAAAATCTAAAGCAATTTGTGGCCCAAAAGTGTTTTGAATCAAACGAAGAGGTGATAGAAGCCATAGATGGGCATTCTTCAGACTTTCCTCAGTCTTATTTCTGGAATGGAATTCATTCAATGGAGAAACGTTGTCCAAAATGGATTAATGCAAAAGGTAGAATACATTTATGAACTAGGAAACACTTTCACTGCCAAGTCAAGAAGTTTTTACCTTGTCCTTGTATATTGTCTCTACTTAAACTGTCAAAATTATCGTGAATAGTTAATCGAACTTTTAAATAAAAAACCTTGGTATAATAATCTGTGATACTGAAAAAAATTAAAAAAGATACGCATTATGCTTTAAACCGTTACTGGGATGACCAAAAATCACTGCAGAAATGTAAAGAAACTATTTTTTTTAAAAATTTTATTCATTCATAAAAAATACAAAATAAGATTGCGAATATTCTTTGGGTTGGATTTTCCTATGACGAATTTCTTTGTAATAGAAGTAAAAATGTACATCACTGGCGGTATAAGTAATACTTACTTCCTTTCTGTACAACTAACGGAACTTCGCTAGTATCCATGTATGTGACAGCATACATGGTTATTTGATAAGCTATGATGCAGGCCTCGCACATCAACCAAGGGATGGAGTAGCTCCCATATCTCTGAAGAACATTTAACATAGTTTCAGCACTTTTAACTTTGTCTCAATTACTATGTTTCGAGAATACTAAAGAATACTCACATCTCGTCTTGCGTCTATTAGAAATGAACTCGCCATTCCAAATACAGCCGCAAATGACCACATCTGTGCAGCAATTAGTTTACCTGGAACATTGATCACATAAAGAAACAATCTCATAATCTTAAATGAATAACATAAGAAGATGCCATGTTATACAGCGAAACTTGAGATCAAATAATAGGAATACTCACTTTTGGCAGTTATTTCTATACAACTGGTGGCAGCCACGTACAAAAGAAATATTTTTTTAATGGTTCGAACCCCTTTCACAAAGATGGAAAAGAAGCAGACAAGTTCGGCATCCATTGTAAAAATCTACAGATTTAGGAATGAATTCAATGGATTAAAGTCATGATAGGGACTACGAGAACTTCAAATCGCAAACTTAACAGGTAGAGAAATTAATAAATGTACACTTGCTACAATCTGGAAAACCATGAACAGTGAGTTTTGAAACTGCGAAGTAACCCAGATCTAATATGAGAAACGGCCTCACTACGGAAGACCGATGGTGGCCTTTAACAATGCACTTAAATTTTCAAAGTTCTGGTAGAACAAAATGTAATTGCACCTATTACCTCCACATGCAACACACTATCAGCATTTCAATGAAAATTTTGACACATTCCATTTCCAATGTTTTTCAGGAATCTGCTTGGTTCAGCTATAGCTGTGGCACGCAGAAAAAATTTCAAGAATCGCAGAACATTTTTATTTCAAGTGCATAAACAATATATTTGAAGATATTTTTAGAGTTTGATACATTTGCTCGGGAACTTCTAATAATGAGAACGAAAACAAAATCCGAAGCAATATTTAGATAAGTAATATATTGACACGTCACACGTATGATTTCCTGAAATATTCGGGCGTAACATGAAATGGGACTTTCACATAACTTCCATCGTAATTAAATCTAATTCTAGATTACGGTTAATAGGTCGTTTTTTTAGGAATTGTAGCAAAGGAAATAGCATACAAAACGCTCGTGCGTCCTCAATTGAATCGTTTATTTCAGAAACCAGTCAAGCACCAAGTGTGTCCATTTTGGGAAAACACAAAAAACTGTCTACCATTAGACTACATGTTCTGGAGGTGACTTGGGTATTTTTTGCCAAAAGTAGTACATATTGCAAACTATTGTATCAAAGAAAAAATATTTTGGGTATTTTAATATGGCTGCAAACAGAATGAAATAAAATTTCGCTTAACTGGTTTCTGCAGTAAACCAGTGGAGGAAACATGATTTTATGTTATAATAATTCTCCATACTTTTACAATTTTCAAATAAAATCGATTTTTGAAAAAAAATGAATTTTTAATTAGATTGAAACTGCATTACTAATACAAGGTAATTACACAGATGAAATAATCAGGTACTCCAATCATCACCGTAGGAGTTACTCAATCCTCATAAATTCCACAGCACATTCTGCCTCTGTGATAGGCCATTGTAAAATGATGTCATAAAAGGTTTCATACCCCACCAAGTAAGGTCTTAGCGCATTTATGTCTCGCAGCTTCTTGATATTGATGGGAGCCTAAACCAATAATGAAGGAATTAGGGCTCGGATCATAAACATTAATGGAGAGTGGCCAAAACATATATTACTTCAGACTGCACTACAATATTTTAGGTAAACTTTTGAATGAAAGAATATAATTACATCTAATAGTAATATTTGTGTAAGTTACCTAATAATATTAGGTAAAATATTATATTATACTATTTATAAACTTACTTTTCCTTGAGGGGTAGGCCAAATTGTTGGGTAAGTCAGTAGGGGGGAAGGGGGAAGCAAGGACAAAAGATCTTAAGCCGGCCCCGGAAGAGACTCCACTCGTCCGCGATGGCCGCCCGTTAGTTCTTTGGCCGGCCAAGATGGCGGGCCGGCCGGCCAAGATGGCGGGCCGTTAGTTCTTTGACCGGCCGCACAGATGGCAGCATCTCCTGGGGGCGCTGGACCGTTAGTTCACTGATCGGCGGCTAGATGGCAGACACCGTTAGTTCTTTGGGCGACTGGTAGATGGCGTTCGGTGCAAGTATTTCCGGCGCGCTCTGCGAAATGTGTACACTGTTTCAAAATTCCCACTCGACTGTTATCTATATTTGCTTATCCATTAAGCGTTGCGAAATGTGTGCCGCGCGGGTATTCCTAGCACCCTGTTAAGCAAGCACTGAACGTCTTGGCTACTATCGACACACAGTAAAATATTTTCTTAGGTTCTGTGTCGTGAAAAATACTTAAGCGTGAACCATTGCGATTTTTTTTTTACTAAAGTCCACATCAACTGATATTACGTGAACAGACAACGGTAGCGTTGGGGCTAGAGTGCCGAAGGTCGCCGGTTCGAGTCCGGCCGCGGTGTTTTTATTGAAAAAGCCGTTCCAACTCGTCAATTTCAAAACGAAAATCAAAATTTTAGTTTCCATACCTAGAGAGTATGGCGCCAGCCTGCCTTGAATAAAAAATAAGTCGAAAAGCATAAATGTTTCCTTTTAACGTTCGATATGGGAAAAAAAAACCGTCATAAACTCCAGATATAAAACCGAGTAAGAATTCTATGTGTACCTGTTTTCATGAAATTATTTAGTGTTCTGGCCTTGCATTCGGGAGGACGGCGGTTCGAATCCCCCGTCCGGGCATCCATGGTTTCACCCCAAATCACTCCAGGTGAATGCCGGGGATGCTACACCGAATTCATTCCCATTCCTTTCCCGTCTCTAAAGACCACGTTGTTAGAGAGACGTTAAAAAAAAAAATCGACTGCCGAGATGCAAAGTACCCCGGTTTCCGATAGATGGCGCGGCGTGCATCATTTCTCAACGCGATAGGTATTTTAAGAGAAATATTTCAGGTATTCCTGCCGCTATTATCGGTATATCAATGTGGCAAGTATTTCGAAGCCATGGGGTTATTCTCGGCGTGCAGTAACATTATTTCCGTTTCCCCAGCGACAAACTATTTACACAACAAGGAGCAAATATTTCAACACAGTAAAAAATTTCCTTGGTTCTGTATCAAGATTTCGTCAAATATACTTAAGCGTGAACCATTATGATATTATTATAATTAAGGATTGTGTGTCTGTGAATGTCATGTCCGT
The DNA here is from genome assembly GCA_031002005.1 of Vandiemenella viatica. NCBI lineage: Eukaryota > Metazoa > Arthropoda > Insecta > Orthoptera > Morabidae > Vandiemenella > Vandiemenella viatica. The sequence goes on from CM061921.1 coordinate 103,441,456, forward strand.
CCTGTTGGTGTGTATAATTAGCTAGAATAAATTCATTCGCATGCAAATACTTAATAATGATGTGAGTAACTTCAGCACTCGGGAATTCGATCCGAGGGGGTGTGCTAGGCGAAAAGAAAACATTAAGTTCTCGCCCGTGTAAATCTACTTATGTCATTTTCTCATTGCCACAACTATTTACCCACCCATTAAGTGTTTCAGAATAAAAGCGTCATTTGCTTCTTTTTTTCAACTGGCTAGGCAAGTTTTGTATATTGGGTATCAGCAAATTTTTTTACTTTTTATATATTAAGTATGAGTGATGCAAGATCTACTAAAACTTTACTGGTTGTAATTATTCAAGATAATTTTTAAGTCGCGTTGCCATGAAATATTGAAGAAAAATTTAAGATACCATTAAATCAGGACACCCCCGCCCCCCTTTAATTAAATACTTAGGTCCCATCAGAGTAAATTTCAGGTTGAAAGAAAGACATAGATAAATATCCTAATTTCAGAGAATCATTATAAATAAATCAATACTTGTAGCTTTTTGCAGGGAGTTGAATTTGAAAATTTTATGTACAACTAAAACTACGGAGTTCAAACAAGCTAAATATCCTAATTTCAGAGAATAGCAAACGTCCTTCTTGATTGATATCATAAAAAAGCAAAAGAATAATATGGGTCCTTATGAAAACAGGATGATTAATTCTACTATAGTAAAACAAAAAAAACTATGAATTATTATATTTTTTATTTAAAAAGACTATTAATCAAGAATTATTACATCATCATCATCATCATTATTTATCAGATTACTTCTTTGTATCCTATCTAATTTTGTTATAAGGGCTTCTATATCATCATCATCATCATCATCATCATCATCATCATCATCATCATCATCATCATCATCATCATCATCATCATCATCATCATCATCATCATCATCATCATCATCATCATCATCATCATCATCATCATCATCATCATCATCATCATCATCATCATCATCATCATCATCATCATCATCATCATCATCATCATCATCATCATCATCATCATCATCATCATCATCATCATCATCATCATCATCATCATCATCATCATCATCATCATCATCATCATCATCATCATCATCATCATCATCATCATCATCATCATCATCATCATCATCATCATCATCGTTTTGTGACTCAAGCCATTCATTGATTGTATCTGAAAAAAAAAAAAAAATACACCAATTATTCCTACGTTCAACCAAGCTCGAAAATAAAAACAGGGGAAGTAACAAAAAGAAATTTTGCATTGTCTGTATCACACGATTGAGATAAATTTATGAAAACGTCACGAGAAATTTCAATCACATTGGTATTGGGGAAAGAAGAATGTCACAGTTTAAACCATTAGCTTACCACTGCAGTCATCTATTATTTGTACATCATCATCGTTTTCTGACTCTAGACATTCATTGATTGCATCTGAAAAAAAAAAAGTTACGACAATTATTCCTAAGCTCAACCAAGCTCGAAAATTAAACATACATTTTAGCAGAAAAAGAATGTCACAGTGTGAAAATCATGAAAATGAAACAAAAATGTTACTCTTACACAGAGGTATACTGAAAAAAAAATGCAAGTCACACAAGAATAAAATATGTGACAGATACACAACAATAAAATATTCGAAATACTTTACTCACCAGATTGTAATAGCTGAAATATCTCAGCGAAAAGTTCATCACTCGTAACAAAAGGCATTTTTAGCTCTCTTGGGAAAATTCGATTTGTACACAGTAGGCAGATAGGTGGGGAGGGTTTATCCGCTGTATAAAGATGAATATAGTACATCCAGTTTATTGCACTTGTTTCCAAATAAATACTCGTCTTAAAATATATCTTATTTAATTTTTCAAGTCGCACATTATCTTGGAGACTGTTGTTTTAAACACTTAAAAAATGATCAGACTGTTTACTACTAATACTGGATCATCGAAACGTTAACGTGGTAGTTTGACACATGGCTAATGATCTTATACAACCTTTGTTTGATTTCTTATTACAATTTTTTAATTCAATACATCATTAGTGCAGACTTTTGCGATGGTCATTAATATCGAATTGAATTCTGTGAAATAGCTAATTAAAATTCACTGTAATGTTTTGACACTACAGAGGGCAAAGGGATCGAGTGTTTAATAAGATCCACCAGATATTACATTGCTGAACAGTACACTGAAATCCTTTTCATACAGACATTTTGGGCGTAAAGCCGTAAGCCAGAAAAAGGAGCTGTAAGTGGCTCCAACTCCAATATTTGTCTCTCTAAATCTTTTTAATGACTGATGCCCGGTGTTTCATCCATGCGACACTAATGGAAGCATGTTATTTCGACTACGAATTCCATCTCACTCGAGGGTTTCATGTAAAATGCATGGGAATTTTATCTTAAAAAAAAATGTACTACGAGCCTATGTGACTACTGAAACATCTAAAAGATAAATCTCCGGTCTGCAATTGTCAGACATAAAAACTCACATATTAATTGCAAAGTCACCTCCTAAATGGTGTGGCATACAACTCAGTACTTAACCCAATTGATTTAATGTATCATCTACGCATAGGTAACCAGTCATTGTGAAATCTCAAAGTCGAGCTGAATCCTAATAAGCCAGAAAAAAAGGAGCTGTATGTGGCCCCCCCTCCCGCTCCAATATTTGTCTCTCTAAATCTTTTAATAACTGAAGCCAGGTGTTTCATCCATTTTACATTTAGAAGAAGTTCGAACGAGGTTTTAATCCAGATAGGGAGTGGTAGAGTAAATAATTTAATTTTGGCTGTATCCATAGCTTTTTTGTGTGTGTGTGTGTGTATGTGTGTGTGTGTGTGTGTGTGTGTGTGTGTGTGTGTGTGTGTGTGTGTGTGTGTGTGTGTGTGTGTCTGCGTGTGTGTGTCCATATCGATGTACGTTATTTTTAACGCCCTCGGAATTAAATCCTTTTCTTTATACGCAAATTGTCATGCCAAAGGTTGTTCAATGATTTACTTGAGAAATTCGTGAGAATCCAGTGTTAATGTCATCACCTGATCGTTTGTGTACCCACGCTAAGCGAAAATTGTCACCAACGTTGCGAAATGAATGAGCTTTCCCCATTATTTACACACACTAATGGAAGCATGCTATTTCGACTACCAATTCCTTCTCACTCGAGCGTTCCTTGTAAAATGCATGGGAATTTTATCTTAATAAAAAAAAAAAAGTACTACGAGCCTATGTGACTACTGAAACATCTAAAAGATAAATCCCCGGTGTGCAATTGACAGACGTAAAAACTCATTAATTGCAAAGTCACCACATAAATGGTGTGGCATACAACTCAGTACTTAACCAAATTGATTTCATGCATGAACTAAAATCGCGGATTTCGACAAATTACCTTTTTTCCGACAAATTACAGTTTTTTTTTAATTACGCACAGAACCACACAGGAACACGTACACACACATATGTCCATGCATATACCACAATTTCATAAGTTACCACATACATACAAGTAACTGCAGGAAAGGGACCCGACACACGACGTCCACACTAAGGTATTACATGATAGGCAGATGATAGTATGTCTTTACAATACATCTCAGTGCTCGCCACACATACTTGATTTTTAATGTGCCATCAATATAGCTGGTGGCTGGAACTAAGCTCTTGGCAATGTTTGGCCAAAAGTCATTTGTTAATAGCAGCTCATCAAAGACAAATTTTTGGGTGAACCTGCCCAGGCGCGCGCGGCGGGAGGTGGCCACCCTTCCTCACAGCGGACGCGTACATCGTGTTTTAGTAGGTCGGTATACCGGCGCATATTACCGCTTAGAGCGCAATGAAATTCCGGACGTCAGTGCGGTCCTAAAAATGCGGTTACCGGTAGTAGGTCCCGGTCGGAAAACTCCGGTAAACCATCACGGTCCGCGCTTTTAGACCGGCGTATTACGTTTTTTTTTTTTTTTTTTTTTTTTTTTTTTTTTTTTTTTTTTTTTTAAGATAATATTCCCATGCATTTTATATGAAACCCTCGAGTGAGATGGAATTCGTAGTCGAAATAACATGCTTCCATTAGTGTAGAATGGATGAAACACTGGGCATCAGTCATTAAAAAGATTTAGAGAGACAAATATTGGAGTTGGAGCCTCTTACAGCTCCTTTTTCTGGCTTACGGCTTTACGCCCAAAATGTCTGTATGAAAAGGATTTCAGTGTACTGTTCAGCAATGTAATATCTGGTGGATCTTATTAAACACTCGATCCCTTTGCCCTCTGTAGTGTCAAAACATTACAGTGAATTTTAATTAGCTATTTCACAGAATTCAATTCGATATTAATGACCATCGCAAAAGTCTGCACTAATGATGTATTGAATTAAAAATTGTAATAAGAAATCAAACAAAGGTTGTATAAGATCATTAGCCATGTGTCAAACTACCACGTTAACGTTTCGATGATCCAGTATTAGTAGTAAACAGTCTGATCATTTTTTTTAAGTGTTTAAAACAACAGTCTCCAAGATAATGTGCGACTTGAAAAATTAAATAAGATATATTTTAAGACGAGCATTTATTTGGAAACAAGTGCAATAAACTGGATGTACTATATTCATCTTTATACAGCGGATAAACCCTCCCCACCTATCTGCCTACTGTGTACAAATCGAATTTTCCCAAGAGAGCTAAAAATGCCTTTTGTTACGAGTGATGAACTTTTCGCTGAGATATTTCAGCTATTACAATCTGGTGGGTAAAGTATTTCGAATATTTTATTGTTGTGTATCTGTCACTATTTTATTCTTGTGTGACTGTTGCATTTTTTTCAGTATACCTCTGTGTAAGAGTAACATTTTTGTTTCATTTTCATGATTTTCACACTGTGACATTCTTTTTCCGCTAAAATGTATGTTTAATTTTCGAGCTTGGTTGAGCTTAGGAATAATTGGCGTAACTCTTTTTTTTTTTCAGATGCAATCAATGAATGTCTAGAGTCAGAAAACGATGATGATGTACAAATAATAGATGACTGCAGTGGTAAGCTAATGGTTTAAACTGTGACATTCTTCTTTCCCCAATACGAATGTGATTGAAATTTCTCGTGACGTTTCATAAACTTATCTCAATCGTGTGATACAGCCAGTGAAAATTTCTTTTTGTTACTTCCCCTGTGTAAACCTGTTTTTATTTTCGAGCTTGGTAAACTGTGACATTCTTCTTTGATGATGATGTACAAATGATAGCTGACTGCAGTGGTAAGCTAATGGTTTAAACTGTGACATTCTTCTTTCCCCAATACCAATGTGATTGAAATTTCTCGTGACGTTTCATAAACTTATCTCAATCGTGTGATACAGCCAGTGCAAATTTCTTTTTGTTACTTCCCCTGTGTAAACCTGTTTTTATTTTCGAGCTTGGTAAACTGTGACATGCTTCTTTCCCCCCAATACCAATGTGATTGAAATTTCTCGTGACGTTTCATAAATTTATCTCAATCGTGTGATACAGTCAGTGCAAAATTTCTTTTTGTTACTTCCCCTGTTTTTATTTTCGAGCTTGGTTGAGCGTAGGAATAATTGGTGTATTTTTTTTTCAGATACAATCAATGAATGGCTTGAGACAGAAAACGATGATGATGATGATATAGAAGCCCTTATAACAAAATTAGATAGGATACAAAGAAGTAATCTGATAAATGATGATGATGATGTAATAATTCTTGATTAATAGACTTTTTTAAATAAAAAATTAATAATTCATAGTTTTTTTTGTTTTACTATAGTAGAATTAATCATCCTGTTTTCATAAGGACCCATATTATTCTTTTGCTTTTTTATGATATCAATCAAGAAGGATGTGTGCTATTCTCTGAAATTAGGATATTTAGCTTGTTAGAACTCTGTAGTTTTAGTTGTACATAAAATTTTCAAATTCAACTCCCTGCAAAAAGCTACAAGTATTGATTTATTTATAATGATTCTCTGAAATTAGGATATTTATCTATGTCTTTCTTTCAACCTGAAATTTACTCTGATGGGACCTAAGTATTTAATTAAAGGGGGGGGCGGGGGTGTCCTGATTTAATGGTATCTTAAATTTTTCTTCAATATTTCATGGCAACGCAACTTAAAAATTATCTTGAATAATTACAACCAGTAAAGTTTTAGTAGATCTTGCATCACTCATACTTAATATATAAAAAGTAAAAAAATTTGCTGATACCCAATATACAAAACTTGCCTAGCCAGTTGAAAAAAAAAAAAAAAAAAAAGAAGAAGCAAATGACGCTTTTATTCTGAAACACTTAATGGGTGGGTAAATAATTGTGGCAATGAGAAAATGAGAAGATTTACCCGGGCGAGAAAATGTTTTCTTTTCGCCTAGCACACCCCCTCGGATCGAATTCCCGACTGCTGAAGTTACTCACATCATTATTAAGTATTTGCATGCGAATGAATTTATTCTAGCTAATTAGACACACCAACAGGACGGACATGACATTCATAGACACACAATCCTTAATTATAATAATATCATAATGGTTCACGCTTAAGTATATTTGACGAAATCTTGATACAGAACCAAGGAAATTTTTTACTGTGTTGAAATATTTGCACCTTGTTGTGTAAAGAGTTTTTCGCTGGGGAAACGGAAATAATGTTACTGCACGCCGAGAATAACTCCATGGCTTCGAAATACTTGTCACATTGATATACCGATAATAGCAGGCAGGAATACCTGAAATATTTCTCTTAAAATACCTATCGCGTTGAGAAATGATGCACGCCGCGCCATCTACCGGAAACCGGGGTACTTTGCATCTCGGCAGTCGATTTTTTTTTTTAATGTCTCTCTAACAACGTGGTCTTTAGAGACGAGGAAAACATGGTAATGAATTCGGTCATGGCCTTTTGAAGGTAGCATCCCCGGCATTCACTTGGAGTGATTTTGGGAAACCATGGATGCCTGGATGGGGATTCGAACCGGTGTCCTCCCGAATGCAAGGCCAGAACGCTAAATAATTTCATGAAAACAGGTACACATAGAATTACTTATATCTTTCCAATTTATGACGGTTTTTTTCCATATCGAACGTTAAAAGGAAACATTTATCTTTTCGACTTATTTTTTATTCAAGGCAGGCTGGCGCCATACTCTCTAGGTATGGAAACTAAAATTTTGATTTTCGTTTTGAAATTGACGAGTTGGAACGGCTTTTTCAATAAAAACACCGCGGCCGGACTCGAACCGGCGACCTTCGGCACTCTAGCCCCAACGCTACCGATGTCTGTTCACGGAATATCCGTTGATGTGGACTTTAGTAAAAAAAAAATCGCAATGGTTCACGCTTAAGTATTTTTCACGACACAGAACCTAAGAAAATATTTTACTGTGTGTCGATAGTAGCCAAGACGTTCAGTGCTTGCTTAACAGGGTGCTAGGAATACCCGCGCGGCACACATTTCGCAACGCTTAATGGATAAGCAAATATAGATAACAGTCGAGTGGGAATTTTGAAACAGTGTACACATTTCGCAGAGCGCGCCGGAAATACTTGCACCGAACGCCATCTACCAGTCGCCCAAAGAACTAACGGTGTCTGCCATCTAGCCGCCGATCAGTGAACTAACGGTCCAGCGCCCCCAGGAGATGCTGCCATCTGTGCGGCCGGTCAAAGAACTAACGGCCCGCCATCTTGGCCGGCCGGCCCGCCATCTTGGCCGGCCAAAGAACTAACGGGCGGCCATCTTGTGACGTCACGCGGACGAGTGGAGTCTCTTCCGGGGCCGGCTTAAGATCTTTTGTCCTTGCTTCCCCCTTCCCCCCCTACTTAAGTCAAGGGCAGGCTTGGTTTTCAGCAGTGTGAAAGTTGGCTTAATGATTCCATCAATATGTGGCTTTACTACAACTTTTCCAGGAGTATTACTGTTGTAACAAAATTGTTTGTATGCGGACATCTTGAAATTCTCCTTTTGTCTTTAGGAACAGCTCTCCACAGTTTACTGCATAAAACAGCCAAGCGGAGTTGTTTGACTGGTTTCTGATGTAAACTAGAAACTAAACGAAAGGACAGATAACAATTTAAGATATTTGTGTGCTTTCTGCACTGAAGTGTGCTATTACCATTAAAGAATAATATGGCGCTATTAACTCATTTTTTTCTAATTTTGGCGCTTGACTGGTTTCTGAAATAAACGATTCAATTGGATATACTGTTGCGCAGTTTGGGATCCGTATCGCAAGGGATTGATTGATGCTTTAGAGAAAGCAAAGGAGAGCCGTTCGAATCGTGACTGCTTGCTACAACCCTTGCGAAAGCGTCGCAGAATTGATTCATAGGTTTGGCTGCGATTGTTTGGCAAACAGGCGACGTCGTTTTCGTTTGAATTTATTGGCAAATCTGCAGAATTCTTTGATTCACGAATGCAATGTAATCATTCTTCCGCTAACCCATTTAAGTCGCAATGACAGGAGGGATAAGATTAGAGAAATATGTATTCTTCTTTCTTCGTTCTATTCGGGATTGGAATGCACAGAATTAGGCTTGGTGCTTAGCACCCTTTGCCACCCACAATATTTGGGAATTGCAGAGTAGAGATACAGATATAGATTCGTCTCATTCTTGGTCAGATTATTTGAGGGAATGTTTATGGTATTAAAAACAGTATTAAATATCTGAACTGGCTGTAATAACTGGCTGGAATCCATGACAAAGCACGACTCGCAGGAGACTATTCTGTCATTTCATCAGGAGCAGTTCGGTAGAGACTATAGATTAGCGATTAGCTAAGCCGTCTCTCGTTGACCTACTCCAGCCACCCACGCATTCCACTAAGTTCGGTATATCATTCTGTTAGTTAACATAAGATATTATGCAGTTTATTCGGTAGATGAGAATTATGTCAAAGACGTTGGTCTGGAATAGCCTTGCAGTACCACGTCAACGCCTGTAATAAAGGGTGATTCAGGAGGAATGATAAATATTTAAGGAGGTGGTAGTATGAACAATATTGAGTAAAAAAAGTTTATATAAATATATATCAGATTTCCATTCGTTTTGGAGATACACGTGGAATTTTCGAATATTTAAACTTCCCGATCCAGTTAGCATATTATTAGAATATTTGTGGTTTTGACGAAACTGGTGTTTGGTAAGTGCTCAGTTTCTAAATTTATTACTATGAAATGAGATGACTTACAACTTCTGAACAAAATTCTTTTGCAAGAGTGATGTTTTTGCTGTAAGTTCCTGATTTCGTGATCATGATTGTTTCTTTGCATTGTTAAGAATGAATGACTTTCTTTTTGCCGTCATCAATCTTTCGACTGGTTTGATGCAATTCTCCAATGACGTTTCTATAACGGCGCCAAACATGGCAAAGTGGCCACTCTGTACGCTGAGCACGGATTCTGTTTGTTGCTTGCAGATTATTAACATTATACAATGCTTTGAATAGATGCTTTATCATCATGTGAAGCTGAATTGAGTATATTAATAATAACCAAAAAACAATAGTAATTAAATTATTTCCGTTTTGTGGACAGGAAAACTTTTTTTTTTTTTAGCTCAAAAGATATTTTCGTGTAACAATAGCAGGAAAAAGCAAATGCAATGGCCGAAACAAAGGTTCTTTGCAAATGTTCACATTAAGTTCATGCAAAAATGTACTTGAAGTTACAAAAGCTAACAAAAAGAAGTAAACCAATACTAGATACAAAACCACCAACTGCAGGAAATCTAACCCAAAAAGATGATCAAGAATGCACACAGTGCAACGAAAATTTTTCAGCTCAAGATCACAAGAACGATGGATCGAGTGCTAAATGTGTTCCTCGCGATGGAGTTGAACGTAACAGCTATTCCTTAGTTTGCGAAAATTTCAATTAAAGTGTCTTTTGAATTTTAGAATCTCTATTATTTACAAGTTATATGAACTTTTTTAAATAAAGTACACTGTTTTGAAAATTTAGAACGTTTATTTCTGATTTTGAAATTAAATGTCCACTTAGTCCGACCTTTTCGGGCAAAGTGTCCATTTGGGTACTTTTTTGAAAAATTGGTTATTTTAGATACTAAACTTAATGCAAAGGTACCTAAAAATTTTTGTTATATACTAGAATAGTTATATTTTGTAACCCCTGATTTTCATGCCTTTAGGTATAGTGTAAGTTATCTTAAAACATCGTCGAACCTTAGCCTGGCCTTCCCCCACTTCAATAAGTTATTTGTGTGCTCTTCATCATTTTCTGAGATTTATTTTATGCATAACATTCCACCTGTATCTCCGAATCGAATGTAAATTGGACACTGGTTTATGTCAATTTTTTTACTCAATTTTATTCATACTGCCACCTCCTTCAATATTAACCATTCCTCCTGAATTACCCTGTATGTAAAGTCAAATGTTACAATAAATAGGTTATTTACTAGTTAGTTTCATCATTTAAGTATAGACACTCAACATTTAGCACGTACGTGCCAAACTCTCACCAACGTTTCCAGACTATCAATCGGATGGTGTCAAGTTCCTGACGTATTCAACATATTTGTTTGTAGCTCACAAGAACGGAAGAGGGCTCGCAGATGATAAAGACACGAGATAAGAAGGCGCAAGATCAGAAAGCTCAAGAGACAAGGTCGAAAGATGATGAGTTCAGTCAAACCCCACCCTTAGGCCCTCCCACACATCAATTGCTCTTCAAACTAACCCCCAACCACTCCGCATCTAACAATTGTCTCCTATCTCTCAATGATGTATTTGTGAAAAGACAGAAAAAAAATAATAATCAGAAGCTGAATTTCTTCTCCATTTTCGTTTAATTTTTATTTTATTTTTTTCGCTTCCTTTCCATTTTGATATGGCGTTAAAGCAGGTAATCCTCTTCTGGTATAGACGTATCTCTTGGCCATGTAAATTTCGGCTCAACATCGTGGTACTTATATGTAATTGGAAACTATTTGAGCACTGAAAGGAAACGGTTTGATAAAAATTATAGGCCTACAGGTTACAAGACTGACGTGGAAACCAGACTAGTGAATATAAACAGGCTGGATGGAAACTCGAGAGGACTTTATTACTTCCTGTGTTTTTATGGGAATACAAAAGGCAACGGGAAGCCCTCGCACTAAAGAACCAAAAGGTATCCTGAGGACATACCGTACAATATTTTTGAATGAAGGCTTCTTCCTGGGTAAAATATTCCGGAAGTAAATACTCCCGCAATCGGTTCTCGGGGAATGCTGAGGGAGCAGTCTCAAGAACAAACAGTCCAGTCAGATAATAGATGTCTGAATAACCCAGGTAGATTAGAAAACTTTAAAACGGAGATAAGTTAAATGTTGGTTGTTGAGAGTAATTGGAAGGGCGAACAGGATGTCTGGTCTGTGGATATGGAATAATTTGCAAACAGGTCGTCAGTGGAGATTAACGAACGAGAGTCGCAAATGGGTGAGTTACTATGAACTATGAACAGCTTAAAAATTATTTTGACGGGAATAAAAATTAAGCCTGCGTCAACCACAAGAGTCTATACATATATGACCAATGTCACAAAAAGTAAATATACGATGAAATTGAAATACAATATGTGAAAGGGAAGGAAAATTATAAACATAAATTACTGTAAAGAGAGAGAGTTGGAGGAGGTAAAGAGGTAGTTTTGGTATACGAGGAAGGGAAAAAAAAAAAAAAAAAAAAAAAAAAAAAACCAGCGAGGAAGCAGGTTGTTAGAATTTTATGAAAAACATAAGTTGACCAGTAAAACATTTCGAAACTTGCGCAACATCTCCCTCCTCCCAAAAAAGTCTTTGGCCTGATTGCTGAAATTATCGTCTCAGGTAGGTACACTAAATAGCGAAGAATTTGTTAATGTGAAAGTATTTATAGTACCTCTTTGTACACAATTCTTTTATGTCAGAATGCAATAATCTTGAGCTTTGTTATTTTCGTAAGTAATACAAAGATATTGTTAGAAATGGCCTCACAGAGTTGTCCATTAGCATTTGGCAAGTTTAATCCACCTCTATAAAGTGTTTGTCGTTGAGACTTATTGATAGCCATTGAAAAGAAACTTTCGTTAGGGAAGTCCTATATGTTGTAACAGCTGCACTTACTGCGGCTACACAAGCATACAAGTTTAATTCATTCATTTTAGAGACCAATGACGAAAAATTTTATGTAATGTAATGGAACTGATAAAATGTCTCTGATAAAATAAATATGAAAAATTCTTCAATAAAAGTTCTTTGAGACAGATCTTTTACAGTTCAATGCCAGCCATACCCCCATTTCTTTGTGGCTGGACACCTTAATCCTTGTTGTGCATATTTGCGCACATCTACCATAATCTGCAAACCTGATGGCTTGCTGCTCATTACCAAAAATATCAAATAAGTTGCAACAAGGGCATTATCTGCTTTTTATGATCTGAATGCCAGTTTACGGAAAAAGCATTAAAAATAGTAAAACAAGTGCAATCATACCGAAATGATTTAGAATTTTAAGTTACATTTCTGAATATGAACGTTGAAACAATCGCCGATATTACCAACACAGTTGGTCGATTTAGAGAAGAGCAGATTGGGTGAAACAGTGGACTTTGATTCTGAATGATACCTTCAAAATATTCTACTGCCCTTAGGCACAAAACGAAAAAGCAGTGACCCGAAATTAATAATATTATTTGCCGCATGCACACTTCCGAACATCTCTACTATTGTATTTCACGAATTTTTACGTTGTTTCAATGTTTGAGGTTAGTTGTCCAGCATGTTCAATCCGACTACCTTACAACGAAAGAATAATTTCCTCACTTGTTTTATGCTAGTTGGTGCACTACCGCAGAAAGCTGAAGGTATACGAAAGTTTCAAATTTCGGCACATGTAGCTTTTAAGTTAATGGAAGTACACTTAAGGTAACCCATCTTCATTATCATGACTAAGCAGAATATTTGAATATTTAGAGTTACAAAAAATTATGATTGGAGGCACCTATGACCGCAAGATGGTAAAGAATTAGCATTTTTAAGCAATCACTTCGAGAATAGAGACGAAAAAGACATGGCTTTCAATCACATCTTATAAAGGATTCTGCTACAACAGAATAGAGTGACAGACCTATAAACATGTGTCGTGCGGAAGTGCGTAAGGGGAAAATCGAAAAAGGAATGAGAGATCGTGAAGAAGACCAAACGTTACCGATATACTTAAGAAAAAATGGAATGAGGTAGAACAAACGTTGGACATGACATAGGCTAGCAGGTGATACCACTAAACGATGATACGGCAGAATCTTTAAAAGGTTAAGAAATACTAACTGCAGTTAGTGTAGAAGATGAAATATGGAGAAAAATTGTGAGGTATGGATGAAGATGCTAAGACGAAACCATGAGAAGAATTGAGGTACAATTTGGAAAGTTTCTAAAACAAGTTGGTGGAATAATGAAACGGTGTCTGTTTTACACAAGAAGTTGTGAAAGCCTTAACCTCTTAGTAAACTTACCTTTAACACTGACTATAGGTAGCCACGGCTGAACGCCTATCAATCTCAAAGGTGACCAGTTTGCGCTCTTTCCACCCAGTAGTTTCTCGCACATTTCAGCTTCAACCATCACTGCCATCATCTGCAAACACAATTCAGACTGATAACTAAAACATGAAATCAGTCTGTCTCGACAAGTTAAACGTGCAGCGCTAGAACGTTACGACTACTGGAGTAATACAATACTTATAATATGATAACTTTATTTTTTTTTATTTATGGCCTTACGCCTCGTCGACGTCGAAGCCATTAGAGGCGGGATCAGATTGGGGACAAAAACTGGAAGGAATTCGGTCACGCACTTTTTAAGGAACCATCCCGGCATTCGACAGGAGTGACTATGGGAAACCATGGAAAACCCAAATCAGGATTCCAGGACGGGTATAATACGATGAAAGTGAAATTTGTGAAATGGGGGGTTCACTAGGTGTTAGACAACCAAAAAATTACAAAGATAAATTAAAATATTTATCACTTTGCTAGTTGCTTGCAGTCTGCCAGATGTATAACACTTGCCACGTTGGGTGATACGTTAGAGGAAATGAGCGGATCTTATGCTAGGTTTGATTCTGGATAGGAGGAGGGAATGAGAAGTGCCACATATGAGTGTATTGCGACCACTACTGTTTATTAAAATAATGAACGATTCCATAGCTGGAACCATTTTTTAAGGAACCATTCAAGTATTCGCCTGGAGTGATTTAGAGAAACCATGGAAAACACAAATCTGGATGGCCGGACAGGGATTCGAACCCGCGTCCTCCTGAATGCGAGGCCAGAGCGTTACCATCCATCCACTCTGCTCGATAACATTGAGAGCCTACTGTGAACAGCTCCAGAGGCATTTATATGTTTCAAAGTACGATGAAGACATATCCCTTTAAGAGTCATCTTATTAGATGTAATGATAGGAAAATTAGGGTTTTGTTAGACGATGGGGTGAAATAGAAATTGCAGGTTAACGGCGAAAAATATAAATAGACAGGTATCTCTACATTTATAAATATCATTATAAGCTCAGCTGGGCAGAACACACAGGGAAGGTGGTAGCGAAAGTTTTTAATATCCTGAATATAATAAAGGAGATAAATGGAGGATGTTACTAGATCTGGGTAATATGGTATATAATTAGAGGCTACGAGATCAAAATTATGGATATCAGTTATAGGCATTTGATGGGGTACAAACTTGGTCAACAAGGTACGTCTATTGAAATTACTGGAGGATCGTCATATCACTTTTCTTTCATCAGAAGTCCACAACCAGTTACAAAAAAGAAACAATCCAACTAGAAACTTACGTTCTTTCCAAAATTTTTATGTCTTTTAGCTATAACTATTCCAGATTTCTATATCTGGCACTGGACATATAGAGTCACATAGAACAAACTACATTCTGAAGATAGTCGTTCGTATCTTCCACCAATACAATTGCAAATCTGATATCCTAATAATAAACGCATCTCGGGGTTTAATTTAACTAGGTCCATGCAGATAATTTCAGCACAACAATGCGCAGCTATATGTGGCGAAAAATGTGTAAGCCTCTTCGAAGAGCGGCAGTTAAGAAAGAAATGTGAATTTAAAAGGTATTGCTATACGATATAGCCATGGGTCGTAACCCGACCAGTTTATTTCATAAAAGAACATATGGCCTGCGGACGAAGGTGTATTTAAAGTTAAGTATCTATAAACAATCAAGGATCAACACTTTGCCCTATGAGACTGTAAATCATAAAATTGAATAAAACTTAGTATGACTTAACAAAATTCTTCACTTCCAAATAATAATAAAAGGACATTAAATAATACAAGAATGATTTTATAATGCGAATAGACATGCATGATTATTTGGTTCACCTTACATTAATTCAAAAGCATAATCACTAAAGTTCGTTCTTGATAGTTTTCTTTGCTCTCGGCATTATCTTTGGCGCAGTTTTATACAGTCAATAGAGGATGGGACCCTATACTCAAAGCGTTACAGGGTGAGTTATACGGGCGAGTAGTGACTGCAGCAAATTTCGTCAGCAGCGCAACGGCTCATCTGATATTTGTAAGCTCGCACAACCTGATATGGCCAACAAAACGTTGAGAATTTCAATTCTGATAGTGTAATACCATCAGCTCACGATTTCCGGTCAGCCGTCGTGATAATGGAAATCGTCACACTCTCTTTCTGGCATTTGAAGCTGGCTTCCCCCGTCTCCCTCCAGTGTCTTGAATCATCCCGGGTCACATATGAGCAGGATATCCCGAAAATTGATCACATGTTTCAAGTATCTCCCATTCATCCACGTCGCCAAACTTGACATGTTTCCTGTACAGAGATTGGCCAACATGTTCGGCTTTTATCGATAGCCTACGGGTCTGACTTTGGACCTTTGCTAGCTGAAAGTCTCCTTAATTTCCACGGGTAAAACTACTGTCACCTGTCCGGCCGTAAATCTTTGATACTTGGAGTGTTCACTCGGGCATAATACCTGCTGAGGATCAGCTCGCCTTTGTTTACCTCACACCAGCCGCTCCTTTCAAATTAGTTTTGTGTGGAAGGTCGTTTATTGTTCAAGGGTAGGGGTCCTTTGGTTGCGAATACGTGTCTAGACTGTCTCGCGTTGTCATTAAATGTATTGCAGTTTAATTATCACTGTTTTATTAATATATAATGAGTCATCTCATTACATACTCGTATTAAAAAAAATTAATCCCTCCTCGTGTAGCGATACTTCACAATTTTAACATAAGTTCATTTACGGATCTGACTGTCTTCACTCTTCTGGATAAACTAACATCGCTTTCTAGAGCCACGAACAGCAATTTGAAACATGTATCATGGCTCCGCTGAATTGCATCTGATCACCTGACGAAGATAACTGACCATCAATACCACACGACTTGTTGATTTTAATGGAAAATACTACTGGATCACAGTCAATATTCCGAACCCTCCAAAATCCTAAGATACTTGCTGGCGAGAGAAATTAATACTTGGCCGCACTTAATTTCTGGCTCAAAAATTCGGTGACCAACACTTAGTTTCCAAACGACAAAAGATCAGATTTGTGGTGCGTCACATGAATTCAGCTGCCTCCAAACACGATTTTTACCTCCAATAAAGACATCAGTCCGTTTCTTCGTAATACTTCTGGAGCGACCACATGTGCATTCTGAGTTCTGACTGCTAAAGTAAGCAGTAGTAATCTTATACGTTGTACCTTAGAAATGTATTTAGAGTTGATAAAAATCTTTGTCATAAGTCCACTCATAATTATTTTTTTTTACTGCTTTACGTCTCTTTTTAACATCGAGGTCTTTAGAGACGGGAAAGGATGGGGGGCAAGGAATGGGAAGGAATTCGGCCACGGCCTTTTTGAAGGAAGCATCCCGGCATTTGCCTGGAGTGATTTTGGGAAACCATGGAATCATAAATATTCTTGTCGATATTACAACATTAGTCATTACCTCAAACCATATAGTGAAACTTCCTCTGGCAGCATCCCATTCGACCTAAGCATAGGTACAGGCGAATAAATTAGTAGGCCTATTCTCAATGATCAGCTGTATCTGACTGATAGAATTCCATAGTTTTAAGTTTTCACTTCTGCCGGCAGTTTCCAATCATTGCCAACTGTTTTATTTATTTCATTGCGTTGTTGTAACTGTCGCACGAATGAAACTCATTTTTTTTTTATTGCGTACTATACACAATGTTCAAAGAAATTGTCTTCGTTGGCAGTTTAAACCACGTGCTGCGGTGATGTGACTTCTGTTTCCACCATGCATGAAGAAATAAATGTGCACGCTTTAATGTCTTGGCACACTGTGGTACATTTACGGCAAAGTTATCTTTTCGGCATTTTCGTTGGTAATGTACACTACTTTCATGTTTAGGAACAATGTGTGTGATCTCGCAACCAGCAGATGTTTCTGGGCCGCTATAACGTTTCAACTAGTTCAATCGTTGCGTTTCGGTTACTTCTGTATTGAGTATGCGCAGTCACTGCACGTACGTGCCCCAATGTGGTTCAGTAGGAGCGGAAATTCGTTTACCATATCAGAATCATCCAATCTGAAAATGATTCCATAGCTGCCCTAGGAGCATAAACGTGAATGTCCAAGAAATTTAGTTTTGGCGGGACAAATATACATTGTCAGGGATTAGTTTTGCCCGGGATTAGTTTCTTTAAACAAACGGAATCCTTTGTTTTGGAAAATGGTGACAGACATAATCACGGCTTTGAAAACGCATGAGGCATGTGTATGTCCGTCAGTGACTGATTTTTTTGTTAGTATTTCTGAAATACACTACTGTTTTTGTAAATACCAGGAAGGTGACATGTTATCACAATGAAATTTATTCTACTGGTTAAGGACATGACACTTCACAAATGATCAGAATTACAGAGCTGTAGATGTACTTTGACCGCTAGAACTCGATACGGTGCGAAGTCGCCACCTGCTGTAATCAGAGCCTCTAGACATCGTGGCATGGAATCAGAGAGCCTGGATATGCGGCGGGGGAACACACCACCACGTAATTTGCAGACTCGTCAAATCGACAGTGGTTGGAGGAGGACCAGAACAAGCAAGCTGGTGACTGACCATATCCCAGACATGTTCGATGGGCGACATGTCAGGAGAATGTGCAGGCACCGGCACCAACTGAACCAACAGGACGAGCATAAACAATTTTAGAAGATGTGAAATATTAAAAGTAGGCCTCTGGATGAGATATAAGACATACACTGAAGAGCCAAATAAACTGGTATAGGCATGCATCTGCAAACACAGATACATAAACACTGCGATCGGCAACGCCTAAATAAGATAACAGGTGTCTTGCACAGGCGTTAGACTGCTGCTACAATGGCAGGTTATCACGATTTAAGAGAGTTTGAACGTGTTTTATGGTCAGCGCACGAGAGATAGGACACAGCATCTCCAAGGTAGAGATGAGATGGGGATTTTCCCGTATGACCATTTCGCGAGTGTACCGTGAATATCGGGAATCCAGTAAAAATCAAATCTCAGACATCGCTGCGCCGGAAAAAAAAAGATTCTGCAAGAACGGGACTAACGACAACTGAAGAGAATCGTTCAACGTGAGAGAAGTGCAACCCTTCCGCAAATTGCTGCGGGTTTCAATGGTGGGCCATCAACAAGATTCAGCGTGCGAAGCATTCAACGAAACATCATCGATGTGGGCTTTCGGAGCCGAAGACCCACTATTGTACCCTTGCTGAGTGCACAACACAAAGATTTACGCCCGTGAACACCGACTTTGGACTATTGATTGGAAACATGTTGCCTGGTCTGACGAGTCTCGTTCCCAATTGTATCGAGTGGATGGACGTGTACGGGTATGGGTAAGGGTAAGGAGACACCCTCATGAATTTAAGGACCCTGCATGTCAGCAGGGGACTGTTCAAGCTGGTGGAGGCTCTGCAATGGTGTGGAGCGTGTGCAGTTAAGAGTGACATGGGACTCCTGATACGTCTAGATGCGGCTCTGACTAGTACATACGCATCCTGGCTGATCACCTGCATCCATTCATGTCCATTGTGCATTCCGACGGACTTGGGCAATTCCAGCATGACAATGCGACACCCCACACGTCCAGAATCGCTACAAAGTGGCTCCAGGAACACTCTTAATTTAAACAGCTCCTCTGTCCACCAAACTCCCCAGACATGAACATTACTGATCATATCTGGGATGTCTTGCAACGTGCCATTCAGAAGAGATCTCTACCCCCTCGGACTCTTACGGATTTATGGACAGCCCTACAGGATACATGGTGTCAATTCCCTCCAGCACTACTTAAGACATTGGTCGAGTCCATGCCACGTCGTGTTACGGCACTTCTGCATGCTCGCGGGGGCCCTACACGATATTAGGCAAGTGTACCAGTTTCTTTGGCTCTTCAGTGTAAAACAGAGGGTAAAGGGTAAGTCCGGTAGGATGGTGGACGATATTTTTTTCCTATCAGTTCATAACGAACGGAAAGACACAGAAAAAGTTGAATTTTCTAATGTGGGGGGATAGGAGTGGTAAAGTGGGGTATTCTGGGGTAGGGGGGGTGGAAGGGTTTAAACTCTGTCCATTCATCCAGATATCTGTTGCCTAGCGAATAATTTCGGTTTAGTTCCTTCAAAAGTCCATGCACAAGAATATATATATTTTTTAAAGGTTTTTTTAAAAAAAGTGGAAAGGATGAATCTCAGAGTTTTATCGACTTGTGTTTCTAATCTTATTGGGGGAGACTTTTTTATGAGTATGACTCTCTTGCCGACTTGCTATCCCATGCTTATACATTTAAAAAAAAATTAAGTTCGCTTGAACGTGAAAAAGTTAATTAGGAATTTTTAACTATATCCAGGGAAATGTTTTAACAAATAAGGTTGTTTATGTGTTGTTTCTACTAATAAATTTACAGTTTTTGGCATTTATGCTCATTCCATGTAAGCCCGCCCAGCTAAATACTTCTATTCTCTGTAGCTATTCCAAATCATCTTCTATTTTAACACTTTGCAATAAAAGTAACCATAAAACGATCTTCATAATAATGAAGAACACCAATGTCTCCGATATACTACCATATAGCACACCTGTTTTTCCCTTCTACCTCTTGATACTGCATTTTCTTATATCTTGAATGCTCCCTGTAATTCACTTTTTATCCACCCTTATTCACCACAATTTTGTGTCCCATTCTGTAAAATATCTTTGAGAAATTCAGTGGCAAACTTAACATAAGCTTTCTTAATCATTTCATCTGCAACATCGTAAACGATGCCCACTGACAGAATTTAATAGTCTCTCCTAAAACTACTTGAACAAACCGTATTTTTTCTTCATATATTTCTGATGTGGCTGCAAATAAGTCTTCCCAACTACCACTGAACTCAAAGTAATTTAATTTTCAACCTCTTCTTTAAGAACCGGTACTAAATGTTTATCTGAAATGTAGAGATCATGAGCCGAATTATTTCCACTGGTGTATAAGTTTCCTATTTTGTCATCTGTAATTAAACTAATTTTGAAGCACTAGTTACTAACAGAAATTGCATTTGATTTGCAAACTTAATATTTGTTTTGAATGTACACACTTTGACAATAAATTTGGCCGGTGCTGAAACATTCTATCACTCTTATTTTGCAAAAACTGACATCAGTGTCATTCTAAGAAACAGTAACGAAAATACTGGCTTGCCAGTATTACATTACTGTTTCCTGGGATGACATTGATGTCAGATTTTGCAAAATAAGAGTGATAGAATGTTTCAGCACCGGCCAAATTTATTGTCAAAGTGTGTACATTTGTATCTACAGAGAGGAATATTACAAGTTATGTGTAAGGCGTTGTTAGCGCAGAGTATTAATGTTGTGGCGGAATCGTGATCGCCCCCCCCCCAAAAATAAATATATATATTGCACAATCGTAGAAATACACTCGAAGTGCGATCCATTGCTTGTTAAGATTTAAAGTTGCATACAATTTATTGTTCAAGAGAAAGTATACCACACACTATAAATCAACATGTTATTTTAACAATTTTTTTTTACTTATGGCTTTACACCTGGTCGACATCGAGATCATTAGAGGCGAGATGGGATGGGGACTGGGAACAAGGAACGGGAAGGAATTCGGCCATGGCCTTTTGAAGGAAGCATCCCGGATTCGCCCGGAGTGATTTGGGGAAACCATGGAAAACCCAAATCTGGATCTCCGGACGAAGATTCGAGCCGCCGTCCTCCCGAATGCGAGCCCCGAGCGTTACCGCTCGCCCACCACGCTCGGTATGTTATTTCAAGACTATGTTACGTCTTCGTTTTTATAGTGTTTAGACACTGATTAGATCTACTGCCTTGTTAGATACACAAGAATGTCCTATTTTAAATACTTGGAATCTCTTACTACAGAACGCGTTCTGTTCACGGTATTATTACTGTATGACTCACAGACATCGGTGATCCCACCAACCTATGCTGTGTCTGATAAGTTGGTGTGATCCATGCACCAATAAAATTAATAAACTATTCACTATAAATTTCACCATTTGTTATGGTTAGTTCAGAAGCTAAACTTTCGGATTCCGTCACGCTTGGAGTGTATTGTTTTAATATTATAGTTATTGCATGGAATTAAGCCAAACAACACAAGCTAATAACGTACTGGTACACGCTCGCAGCCAACGATGTTAATGTATGCAGTATATATAACGCAATAGAACTAATTCAAATAATAATTATTACTCTTTCACGAAAGAAACTACATAACTTAATTCATTATGATCGAATTTCGACCCTTGGGCGATCACTGGTTCTAATTAATTTGTTACTCAACTTTCTTTCACTTTAAAAATATCCATGAATACTGCAAAAAACATGTTTCATCACATATTATCATCAATCAGCAGGTAACGATGCTAAGAATTTCTCGGTAAAATACCGGTCGCTGTAATGATGAATACTGCTCACCAGAAATAAGTAAAAGACAATCGATAAATCGTGTCATCTATAAAATCTTCGATTATTTTCTGTAGTGCACCGAACAAATGACTTGCCTTTAAGATGTAAAGTGTAACATCAAAGTGTTCTTGAAGACCTGCTGAAACTGAGAATTGATTGAAGTGTTCTAGTTATGTAAAAGCATTCTGACAAAGTAAAGAAAAATGTCATGTATATCTTACCATAGATTCAAAACGAAATCATCGCTCTGTGTGGCTTGGTCATTAAAAGTGAAATTATGCATGCCACAAAGAATGCGTTTGCTTGTATTGTATTGGCAGGTAAGTCGTGTGACATAACTGGGAAAGAACAGCTTTCAATAAAAATCAGTTTTTATGACGAACATAAAAATACAATTCGCAAAAGAATTCTCAGATTCATAGAACTGATGGCATTGAATGACAAATTATAACATCAGAAACTGACAGGTTTTTAGAAAGGGAAGGACATGGACCTTACAGGTGTGTTAGCCAAGGGTATGAAGGGTGTTCTACATTGGCGCGTGATATTGGTGGAATTCAATATTGTTTTAAAGAGAATTGTAAAAAAAAAAGCCTTGTATTTTCATTGCGCAAGCAACAGACTTAACATGTTTGTAAATAATTTAAATCAAATTACAAAAATACCGAACACAATTAGCACCATACCACCAAATTATTACAAGAAACCTTTTTACACGGAGAAAGTACGTGCCAAATATTTCAGCTTTATATGAGACCCGCTGGTCTAAAAATTATACCTGTTTTGCTATTTTTAACGAGCATTTTGAAGACATTGCCAATGAGCTTTCGAATGTTTCTAGAGAAGGGAATGATGTGGCGAGGAAAGCTGCTTACCAGTTACAGTGCGCTGCTACTAAGTCAGAATTCATTATATGCGTTGGATTGATTACTCAGGATTATTGGAACCTGTTGCGCTGCGTTACAATCAAAGGTGATCGACATGTATACATGCATTGATCATGTTAATAGAGTAATTCCAGTCATAAAAGATCATCACAGGAACGCCGACACAGAGAGCTATAATATTTTAAACAGATCTATCAGAACTGCAGCTGCCATTGGAACCGATTTGAAAGTCCGGCGCACTGTATTTGTGCGACAACTTCGTTCCAATCACCCTGCTTGGTCTCTATACGATTTTTGAAAGGGATCTATTTTCATACCTTACTTAAATTCCTTGATAGCTTCACTGGAGCAATGTTTTCGGATTATATCTTGCACTTTTACACGTTTTGTTTTAAATCTAACTCTAGTTATTTAGTAAATATTCAATTCTGGTAAGTATTCAGTTTAAGATCACATTACATGCCTCACAGTAAATCACGTCTGTTTGAAAAATAATCTATTTATCTAATAAGCACTGAAACTATCTCTTTATAAGCAAAGAATTCCATATATAGCTAGCAGCCGAGAAAGCCCTTTCTGCCTCCTCATTCGTTGGTTTGATTGAAATTATCATAAATAAAAAACTTTTTGGAAAACTTAAAATCTTTCTGTACTTTTTTGAGATTATTATATCTGTAAATTACCTCAATATGTGGATGAACCAGTATTACAGTCATGCGTTGTGCTTCAATTGTGGCGTTCAGGTCTTCGTGGTCTACATCCGAGTCAAAGTGTTTCTGTTCGTTCAATTTCTTTCAGTAGTTTTCTTTTTTGGCGGGTGGGGGGAATTGTGTGCTGTGTTGAAAGTACAACTGCAGGTACCAAGGCAGAACGTTTTCCATGACGCTTGTTCCATTCGATCTTTTGCCGATAACATCAGTTTCAACAGCAACACCAAAGCTTGTCAGTCGTTCTTTGACCAAACAGATGCAATTCTCCGTGGTACACGAACCGCGAATTCTAAGCAAGCTGATATTAAAATTTGTTTCTTTGCGGTGAACATAAACGTTCAAATATGGGTGATTTTTTGGGACGTCCACTCATCAAACACTCAATGCCATGGTTTCTTGAAATATTCAAACTGAACAATTATGTCAACCTTTACAGTATTTAAAACTATCATATATCTTATAGAAATATCAGAATTTGGAAATTTAAATCCACTTTTTGAAAAGAAATCTCATATATGATGAAGTACAGTTTGTAACAAAAACATTTTAACACATTTTTTCCAATAGATTTTGAAATAGTTGTCAATAGTTCCAATCTTCTTTTCGTATTGTTTCTACTTTCTCATCATAAACACTCTAATTATATATTTTTTGTGTACGATCTGCAGGGGCGCCGACTCTGTGGGTGCTCGGGGGCTCCTGCACCCACGAGAGGTAAACAGTGGGTGCGAAGCACCCATGAGCCTAGACACCAAAACTAATCTCATCAGTAATCGACTTTGGGCGATACCAGTATTACCTACCTCCAACTCAGCGTGGTAAGGCAAGACGTCTATACGAGATCGCTCTTGCTTACGATGCGAGCGTGTGCGACTGCACTTCCAAGGATAAAATAAACACTACGTTATGTCATGCGTAACACCCATGGAGCAAGGAATATATGGAGGCGACCCAGGGGCCTTCACCACGCACTGGAGGGAAGTCGGGTAGAGAAAAGTGGGGTGGGGAGATCGCTATATTGGTCGGCCGTAGGCACAAAAACCTCAAGGGAATTATACGACAACCGTGGCACCGCAAATTGATGATGGATTATTATGTAACTCGAGGGAACAGACCAAAAATGAAGCATTTTTTTATGTCCTGCATAGTTCTCGAGATATACTGTATCAAAAGTGAGGTGTTATGGGTTGAATTCAGCAGAAACATTTCCCCAAGGTCAAATTTGGTGTTCGATTCTTATATAACACGACGAGACAACTTGAAAACAAAGAATAAAAATTTTCGAAATCTCGCTTAGTTCTCGAGATTTACTGTCTCAAAAGTGAGGTGTCCTCTACTTGAAATTCTGTACGGTTATTACTCAAACACGTTAAAAACGCTGAACCAATTTTAATGTAAATAAGTAAGATTTGGTCTGGAATGGAATTTAGAAAATGCAAAATCTTTGTGTTCTCTGCCTGTCTCTTCACTTATAACTGAATTTTCACGATTATGTAAGACTAGCTGGTCGCTGCGACTTCGTGTTTGTCAAGAATTATTATTATTAATTTTTTTTTGCATGGAACAAATATTTTCAGGGTAAAACGTAGCCTAGGTTACTACCAGCCAAATCAGTAACCGTCCAATAAACTCCCGTCGAAATAGCTTCACACACGTCGCTATTTTTTTTTTAATATCATATGAGTCTGAGCACCCATGAGGTTTTCTAAAAGCCGGCGCCCCTGACGATCTGCGAACTAGTTTTGCATTAGGACGACATAACTCAAATTACAGTAATGCACACAACAAAAACAAACTTGTGTTCTAATAAAATCTAAAAGTGAATCTATTTACTTAGGATCACGAAGGACGACAAACACACATTTGTTACCGTGAGTCAAATGTCAACATGACGGGTACAGATAAACGGAGCGATACAACTGGTAGAGAACGAGTCGGATCAGAAAGTGACGACTGGGAGGCAAGGTGACAAAGAATGAAATATGTTTTCACCCCATTTTACGGATTGCGGATCCGTTTAATTTTGTGCTAGATCCGCCCGACTGCCAAACGATGTGGGTTCCCGCATTGCTGGATTGCAATTCCTACCAACATCCCAGTTAAACTTTAAGTATATCGTTGGTTGATTAAAAATCACAAAGCCTCTTAAAACTTTTTTGATTATGAAATCGAACTATGGATAAACTATGGAAAGACAAAGGTATGAGAACAGAAAATCTTTGAGAACTAGAACTTACGAAAGAGTTAAATGAGGCGGAAATATTTTCTGCGCCAAAAAACGCCATCCTAATTTCCTTGACTCAGCCTTGTAGCCTACAACAAACAACAAAGAGTCCTTCTCTACACTGAAGTCAACGATGCTAGAGAACCATCTAAACTGTCTGTGTATGCTTAGTTTACACACAAAATTTTGGATGAAGTAGCTCAAAATTACTATTAGTGTTATTATATATATATAAATGGAATATGTATAGTCCATTAATTATTCCATTAATAAATTTATTTGTAGCATGCATAATAGTTTTCTCTTGCTGCCCCCCCCCCCTCATGGACAAAATCCTTGCTACGCCCTTGTATAAATGATGAAAATATGAAAATGACTCATGTCCTTTCAGTCGTCACAAAAAGAAAATAAATATCAAAGTGCTGAAGGTATTAAAAAAATATTGTCCCTGGAAAAACGAAAATATGTTTCACTAGCATATTAATGTGCGTGAGTTTCCTACGGGTACTAAATGTAGCTCTTGATTGCGCAGTGGAGAGAATGCTGACGCCGCGTCGCCGTGAGATAACACTTCCTGTGTGGGTCGCAAGAATGTGCTTCTTGCCGCTCGCTCCAGGCTAGAAGCAGTACCGTGCTTCAAATAATTCTAATGATTGCCGACAGAGTTTCTCCACTTTGCTCTACTGCCTGCTTCAGACTAGGGTAACGGATGTCATCATTGTGAATGCGGATGTTGAGTGCTTGACATCCGCGGATGTGGATGTTTTGCGGAAGCGGATGTGGAAAAATAATTTTAAAATCAATTTTTTTTGTAAAGGTTAATAACACGCCAATGCAATTGAATTTTGTTTTATTCTTTGTGTCGTACGCGTTTTACTCTGTTTCCAGAGTATCATCAGCGACATATGGGACTTTATTTTGTTCTCGTGGTCAGGGTTAGCTTCTCCGTGTAGGTTTTTGTACGATTCATTGTGGAATCTTCCAAAGATATAAAGCACTACACTGCACCTACCAGATTACACAGTATCACAGTAAAAAAATGGCGTGGTGTTTCGGGCGTGGTGGGTGAGCGGTTAACATTCTGGCCTCGCATTCGCGAGGACGTGGGTTCGAATCCCCGTCTGGCCATCCAGATTTGGGTTTGCCATGGTTTCCAAAAATCACTCCAGGCGAATGCCGGGATGATTCCTTCAAAAAGTCCATGGCCGAATTCCTTCCCGTTCCTTGTCCCCTGTCCCATCCCGCCTCTAATGACTTCGATGTCGTCGAGGCGTAAAACCATAAGTAAAAAAAGTTTTTACACTCTCACGTTTTGAAAGCGACAGTGATAATAATAGTGATGCTGTGTAATCTGGTCGGTGCAGTGTAGTACTTTATATCTTTGGAGGATTCCACAATGAATCCTACAAAAACCTACACGGAGAAGCTAATGACCATGAGAACAAAATAAAGTCACATATATTGCTGATGATGCTCTGCAAACAGAGTGAAACGCGTAAGACACAAAGAATAAAACAAAATTCAATTGCATTGTCGTGTTATTAACCGTTATAAGAAATTGATTAACTCGTAATTGAGGAAATGGCCCACAATAGCCAGTTGTTAAATTTATAATTATTTAGATTTTAACATTTTCAAAAATAAATTTAATATCAAAATAAGTGTATGTTTCGTTATTAAATTCTATTTCCATATAATACTGCCTTGATTTATTTTTGCCTCAACTTTCAACAGCAAAAAGTGGGATGATTTCACAAGTGAATTAAGTTATTTACATAATAACGCACGCGACTAAAAACCAATCTTTGTCATATAAACTTTGCAGAGTTTGTGGCCTGACTAATTCAACCGTCAAGCACAAGGCCATGCCACCGCGCATATCCGGGCTCTTTTCTCTCCCCCCCCCCCTTCTTTTGCTTATGGCTATACTCCTCGTCGACGTCGAGGTCATTAGAGAAGTGAAAGGATCGGGACTAGGAACGCGAAGGAATTCGGCCGTGGCCCTTTATAGGAAGCATTCTCCTGGAGTGATTTGGTGAAAACCATAAAAAAAAAACCCAAATCTGGATGCCTGGGGATTCGAACCGGCGTCCTCCCGAATGCGAGGCCAGACCGTTAACGCTCACCCGCCACCCGCCTTCCCACCGCTCTAGTGGCGCATTCACAGTACAACTTGTAGGACCCACGAGTTCCGATTTTCTATAAAAAGAACTCTTGATGGGCCATGAAAGGGGTTACAGGACTACATGTGATCCTTGCTATTCAGTAAGCTAAAGATATTGGAGGAAACATCCTACGAATGTGCGATAAGGACACATGGTGTGCCGCGAGAAAGTACAAGTAGAAAGGAATTCTTTGAACATTTTGTTGGACCCCTTCTAGTAGCGTGAATGGTTGAGAAAATCTCACGGTAGTTCTACACGGATGTTGTACCTTGAATAGGCCGAATTACTTCACATGCAAGTTCAAACATGTAAATTCGTCGCTTAGGTAATAACACCGTTCAGTTCAATATTACTTTAATTCCAAGATCACCAGAATAAAACCCGACCACTTTTTTTTTGTTAGCTAATCGACGATGGGCCGAATCTCTTACAAAAAGAAAGGAATAATATACCTATATTGCAATGTATACAGAACATCTGCTATACATCCGCATGAAAAATTGCAGATGAGGATGCCAAAGCGGATGTAGGATTTCACGCCAAAGTCCCGCACTTGCGGATTCGGATATCCGTTACATCCGTACTTCAGACTACCTACAACAATTACTCGACTATTTCTACACTGTGCGCTTCCGCGCTCAACAGTGTTTCGTAGAAAAACTAAGGCTTTACAAACCATTAACCTTACTTAAATGATTTCTTTGGCTCTTTATATTTCAAAATGCTTTGTAAATTCTAAATATCACCCCAAACACATTAAATTTACGACTGCCTCTCCATTTCTTCTGCATATTGGCTGATCCAATACTGTCTCGCCACACAGATTCGAACCCACGTTCTCTCGAATGAGAGGTTAGAGAGTTACCAGTACCGGAGTAACCACGTAGCAAGAGTTAGCAAATGCTACGGGCCTCGCGCCTCCTAGGGGGCCTCGCACATAGTCTAGCCGGCGACCGTTTTTTTTTTTTTTTTTTTTTTTTTTAGCTCAACAATTATCCCCCGGACGGCAACAATCAAGGGCCTCTTCTTCACGTTTGCTACGGGCCTCGCGCTTTCTTAATCCGGCCGTGAGCGTTACCGCTCACCCACAACGCTCGATAAATAAGTCTTTACCTGTAAAGCGAACTGAACTAAAAATTACACACACAGCTAGAAGTATCAGTAAAATATTCTGATTTAACAGCAGATTTACTTGGCCAATACATCAAAAACTATATTTTGTTTTTGATATTTCAGATCCTCTCCGTTACAAAAAGTCACAAGAAATTTATGTTAGCAAAATATTTTCCACGGTTTAGTGATTGATACATTAGCTATGTTTTGGACATAAGAGTGCCTTAACTGTATGGAAATACCGCATTTATATGGCTTTTACGATATCTTTCTCCTGGTGCATGTCACATTACAACCTAACCACAACCGCTATGAAGATAATAAAACAGTTTAGGTTGATATGACCCCTGTACCGTCAACAAAGTGTTTTCAACGTTGTGGCGGTATTGTAATTTAGAATTAACGCTATGGTTTCCATGGGTAGATAATCTAGAAAATTATTGCCATGCAAAATATAGCCTATGGAAACGAAATATTAAATATGCGTCATTTCCAAATGATTTGTGTCAACAGATCTCAGTCAGTCTGGTTAAGACAATGTTTACACGATATGATTAGTAAACATGTAAGTACTATATGTATTTTATTGCCAAATCAAGCCACTTCATGTTTGAAAATTGCCATATTCAAGTTTTCAAGAAATTTCAGTTGCGTTATGGTTAACTGTAGAATTGTGCCGTAACTTCGGAAAATAGGGTAAAAACGCTGCAGAACAACCATATCCGGCCCTTATAAGGAATAGGATTAGGTTATGGTCTGCAGACCAATAAACTTCATACAGTAATGCCACGTATTCAATATTTTTTGCCAACAGGGCTTGACTGCCAAGTGCTACAGCAATTATTTTTAATGTTGTAGGTGGTCTACTTCATCGTTGTCCACGGTTTCGTGCAAATCAGTTTGGATCCTACTCAGTTGTATAAGAATCCAGTAAAACTAATAATATTATCTTTCCGGTAGCCGAGTATCAATCGCAAGGAATTTGTAATACAGCTCCCGGTGTACAATGAACAACGCGACTTTTCATATCATAACAAACGTGGCAGTTAAGAGTATTTCTAAGCGCGGAAATAAAAACATTCAAGACGATTTGCGGTGGGAACAACAGCTTGCACAGTGTGAAACTTGGTGCCAGTATGGAGTAGAGAATTTTGTATTAAAAATAAACTACAACTTAACTGGAATCTTTTAATCCTGATCCTAAGTATAAACTTAAAAAGCTGTGCCAACTCCAAAGTGAACAATGAAAAGTATTAGAGAGACCTTAACGCTCCGTTATTGTAGGGCAGACTGATTAAGAGGGAGAGAAGGCACTTTCTCCACCTGCCGGAAACTGGTTCAGACCTGCTGAAATTTGTTTTAACTGCTTCGATATAATGTCCTCTACACGTTTTATACTCTCCTTTTCCAAAAAATTCGCCACAAATTGAATTAAAAATGTGGAAATATGAGACGCTGAACAAGCACGAAATGTCAGTATTGCAAAAATGACCCAAAAATTATCGGCACAGGGATCATACCAACCTAAACAGGCTCGTTTTGTAATAGTGATCGCGGTTAGGTTGAAATTCGTTCTGCGGTATCCATCTCAGAAATGGAGCCTTTGTTTACAAAGGAAGCAATCAATTGTCTCCGACTCCTTGTATCGATATAAATATGGCGAGCGTTGTTGTACTATATCTCTGACAAATATTTTCGGGTCTACTGCAGATCGCGATTCCATTAAATCATCATTCAGTATTGACGTCAGAATACTGTTATAATCATAAGACGTATTATTTTGAAACGGTAATTGCGTTGTAATACAGCCTGGACCATCATTTTCAAGCAGAAATTAGGATGTAATACAGCCTGGACCAGCAAGAAACCGTTGAATGTACTTCCAAAAGTATTCCTAGCGGAGTCTTGCGTTTGACAACTGCAGTATTATTACGCCAATTCCTGGCGGAATCAAGTAATCACATGTTTTCTATCTGTTAATTTCGTGCGACTGAAACGCCAAGAAAATATTACAACAAAGAATTGTCATTGATTTTGCAGCGACGGCGGCTTCTAATAGCTGCACGTCTCTCATATTTCAGCCTTTATACTTAAATTTTGTAATTTTTCGATAAAAGAGAGTGCAAAACGTGTAGAGGACATTATAACAAAGCAGTTAAAACAAATTTCATCAGGTCAGTACCAGTTACGACATAAACAATCTATCAAAAATACTTACAATTCCTGCGATGCCAAAAATACAGAAACGATTGATCCTGGAAAACACTTGGAACGGAGTACGGGATATACAGGCAAACATCTTGCTTCCCCAACGTTCGCCACAGAAGTAAATGAACGAGTTTCCTCCTGCCCTGCCACATGACGTACTTATACCATCTCGTCAATATTTACATCTGTGTTCACTATGGCCAATACTATTGAACATGTGATGGAAAGTTTTTTTTAATATTTAAAATATTGATGAGGTAGTCATAATATTTTTAACTTTATGGGTGTTGTATAATATGGGCAATCTCCCCATAACCAGTTTAATGTTGAGTAAGGTCTTCGAACATGCAACACGGTTGGGACGATGATTTCTGTCGTTCTTCAGCAGACTTATAGATGAATGCAGATAACATAAAAGAGAACTCCTTGAGCTTATGAGACATTAATTTCTCACTTTATCTAACGAGATACGAAACGAAACATTAATAACTAATAGTTTCCTCTATGCCTCTCCGAATGACGTCACAGCAGAAAGCAGTGGCTAAATTTAAAGAACTATTAAAATGTAAACAGAATTAAACTGTATTATAAACAATACTTTAGTAAGTTATCAAATTACCATAATCGGTTTGACTCACTTATTACAACGGCTGCCAATACCGAGCGTATTGGATGTGCGGTAACGTTTTGGCCTTGCAGTCAGGAGGACACGGATTCGAATCCCCGTCCGGCCATCCAGATTTGTGTTTTCCAAGGTTTTCCTCAATCACTACACGCGAATACTGGTTCCTTCAAAAGACCAGGACTTAATTCCTCCGCTTCCCTTGCTCCCAGTCCCTTCCCACCTCTAATTACGTTGACGAGCCTTACAGCCAAAAAAACTGCAATGTTTGGTTCTGCAGAAGAAATTTAAATGAGCATTCGTATCAAGTCGAATATATTCAGTTTATTTCTATTTCAGTCTGTTGAAAAAATTCTGAAGTAATGATATTTTCTTTTCTAGGCTCAATGCTTTTGAGATAACGCAAGTTTCAACACTGGTATTCCAGATTCGTTCTCTGTCCGCTGTCCAATTTTTTCCTGGTAATAAAGTTTTATGTATTTTTGTCTTAACTAAAGACATCAATAGTATTATCCTTGGGGAATCTGCAACTGTTTACACGGTATACAATTATCCATCGTGTTCCTCATTATTATTATTTTTATTTTTTTTAAACATACAACTCTACATCTATAGAAAGAGTGAGGTGTGGAAAGTATCCAAACGAACAGTAAAATGTATCGTTAAATATCGGTTGTGGTGTTTTAACATTGGTATTAGGAAGACATTTATATCAAGCCATAAGTAAAAAAAAAAAAGTCTCAACAAGTACTGCCAGCGTCTGCGGAGATGAAAGGCACTTTTCTCACCCACACAGTAACTACATTCCTCCCCTGCTTGGACACTGAAATCTAGATAAACGTTACAACTGAGAGAAATAACTTAACTTTAAATGGACGTCACATTAAAATAAAACATTCTACAGGCATTCAACAAACATTTGCCTCAAAATCATCAGCTTCACGACGTTACTTTAAAATGGAACAAACCGTGTTTTACCCGCGGAAATTCGAGCTGTACATCAATCAAAATCCGACCAGTTCAACGAAAAATTACCTTAATTATTTTTTCAGCTTCTTAACGTCATGTCAAAATAAAGCTAATTCTATTTTAACTACGGAACCGCGGGTTGTACTTTAATCGATACACAATTAATATCCGACTTTTAGTTCTTGCATGAATGGCATTCAACAAATAAAAAATGTCTTAAATTTCTCAAGTTTTTGATGTCTTTTCGAAATGACACACAGGGTGAACATGGTCTGTACATTAATCGAAACTCCATCAAAATTTTACCAGTGATTCTTGCGTGAATCACGTTCAACTAAAAATTATTTCAACTCTCTCAATTTTTCGATGTCACTTCAAAATGAAACATACCCTGCTTTTCCCACGGGACGAAGATCATTAGAGGTGGGATGGGACGGGGACAAGAAACGGGAATTAATTTGGCCTTGGCCTTTTTTAAGGAAGCATACCGGCATTCGCATTGAGTGATTTGGGGAAACCATGGAAAACTCAAATCAGGATGCCCTCCCGAATGTGAGGCCAGAGCGTTAACCGCTCACCCACCACGCTCGGTATGGGCTAAAAGAATGCAAGAATGCCAAATTTCTAACTTTTTCGGCCTCTCATCAAAATGACCTACTTTATCCCCGGGACCACAGGTTGTACATCAATCGAAACTCCATTAAAATCTGACCATAGTTTTTGACTGAAATGAAACTGATAATCACTTGGTAAATTTCTCAGTTTTTCAAACATCGTAAGTTTGAAATGTACCATATTCTAACCGTGGGATCAAAAACACTAACACAATTTTCTCATTGCTTCAACTTCACACATCAAACTGAATCATATTTCATCCTTGGCTGCAAATTAATCGAAGCCCCATAAAAATCCGACCAGTAATTTTTAAGTGAATTGCGTTTGACTAACCATTAAATTAATGAATTTACGATGACGCATTAAATGAATACGTACCCGATGGACATAGGGTTATACCTTGATCGAAACCCCATCAAATCTAGCCAGTGGACTAGTATTTGTGAATCTCGTTCAACGAAAACTCATCAATTTTTTTTTTAGTTTTTCCAATGTCACATCAAAGATACACATAACTTATTTCACACGATGGCCCTACGTGGCTTTTGGCTCTACCCCCCCCCCCCTCCCCACCGGCAGCACGTGGCTATTTTTCCTTTTGATTCCAGAATACATTTTGTACCGTTTTCTCTTGTCAGACTATCGTAAATTACATTCGGACATAATTAAATGACGGAAATAAATATTCACATGTTATTGTGAGTTCTGTTCCTCATTTTAACTGTGAAAAATGTTATGAAAGGAAAGCTACGTGGCCTGGCTCGGAACCCCCCTCCCCTCCTCCCACGTAGCTCAGCGTAGCCTTCCAGGCAACACCTCCCCCCCTGGACCAAGCCACGTAGTTTGTGCACGCTCCCTAATATGAGTGAATCACGTTCATGGAAAAACGTACGCTATTTTCTTTTTAAATTACCAACTTTTCGACATATCATCAAAATGTTACTTACCATAATTTACTGCGGGGTCAGGCGCTTTATATTAAATAAAACCCAGTCAAAATTCGACAAGTAGCTTTGGGGGGAATGGCGTTCATCGCAAATTTCATACAGACAGGCATAAATTTAAAAATGTGTGCCAGCTTGTGGTCATGGTCATCTTTACCTTTCCAAGCACCTCTCTTAATTTTCCCACCAATATCTTTTCATGTTTCATCCCCACGACACTCTTTACCCTACTTCTATCCTCCAATGAATTCCACACCACCTCCTTTATCATATTAGTTACCGATTGTGTTGAGGGGTAATTGCCAAAGACAGATCTGGCAGCCTTTCTCTGCTCCCTCTCCAATTCCTGTATTTGATACCCAAAATGTGGGTGTGGGTCCCATACTACACCACCATATTCCAGCAGTGGTCTGACCAAAGTCTTGTACCCCAATTCCCTTACTTCTCTAGTGCATCCCCCCTCATCACTCTTTCCAACAGGTGAAAGATTTTGAACCCTTTTCATACTTCCTGTCCAGTGTGTTCTGCCCTGTTAAGTCTGCTATCAAATGTTATGCCGAGGTATTTACATTTCTTCAATAAGTGGCTCTTTCCCCACTTTATAATCATAATCAACCTTTAGCTTTTCGTCTGTGTACCTAATAAGCTGGCTCTTCTTTGCATTTATCTCCATCCCATGTAGACTCACCCAGCTAGTTATCCTATCTAGATCACTCTGCAGCTGTCTACGTTCTTCTATTGTTTTAGATCTTTTTATATAACAGTATGTTATATGCAAACAATCATTCATTAGAATATCGAATAGCAATGGTCCCTATACACTACCATGTGGAACACCCATGTTCACTTATACTTCTTTTTGACACTGTATTTTCCTACCCTAACTTTTTGCTTTCTACTTTTTAGGAATTCTTCTCCCCAGCAAATCACCTTTTTATCAACTCCAATAGTTTTTACCTTATTTAGTAAATATTGTTCGAAGACCGCCGGAACACTATCAGCGAACTTTCTCTTCAGATTTCTGACGTTTCTCCTACCACAATTCAGAATATATTGACTGAAAAGTTTGGGTATTGGAAGGTATACGTGTGGTGTGTTCCGCAAATGCTCATAGAAAATCACAGCAACGTGAGGACAAGAGGGAGAAATTCTTGGATTCCGTTGCCACCGGCGATGTAACCTGGGCGTTTCATTTCACTACGGAAAAATAATAACACTCACGCTAGTGGCGCCATTAAGCTATGTCCAAGCCGAGAAAGGGACATTAAAAAGTTTAAACAGATGCAAAGTAATGATCACTGTCTTTTTGGAAAGAAAGGGGATATTGTTGATTGATTTCAAGCCCCTAGGAGGGGCAGTAAACTCAGACGGGTATAGTGACACCCTAAGAAAACTTAGAAGGGTGATACAGAACAGCCTGAGAGGATTGCTGAGCAAAGAAGTCACGTTGCTTCACGATAGCGCTAAGGACCTGCTCAAACAATGTGGATAGTTGTAATGTCCCTCATCTCTCTTACCGTCCGGACCTAGCACCTATCGATTACCACGAGTAAGGTACCTATTAGCTTGCCAAAAGCATTTCTACAAGCTATCCCCAGTGGTAAAATAATCTATAGGTTGAAGTTTCTCTTGTAGGAGATAAAAATTTCGATTAAAGTAGTTTTTCAACTTGTAGGCCTACGGATTTTCCTCCATTCATTTCCAAAAACTAAAGCTCACCATAAGAATCATTTTAATGTGCATTTAATATTCCCGGGAAATGTAGTTTAAGCGATAATTTGGTTTGTTTACGTTTTTAAGCCATGGGCATAGAAAGACTAAATTCTAAGATTTGTAATAACTTTGAATTGAGTGAAGTTGCAACTGATGTTTTATCACCGGCACCTTCTAGCATATTTTGAAAGTAAAATTAACTAATTATGCAAAGTATAATTAGTGGTTTTAATTAAGAGAAAAAAATAAAGATTTTAAGTAAAAAAGATAAAACTGAGAAATTTATATCAGATGGTAGAGCAAATTAAGAGGATTAAAAATATAGGTTCCTATAGAAAAATTGATGCATCTATGAGAAAAATTGGATTTTGGGGATGGTTCGTTGAAATTGTCTTAATTGTGAAGGGAAACGCTAGATTTGATGACATAAGAGACTTCAAGTTTAATCTTTTAGAATCCTTTTTAAAGGCTAAACTAAATTGGAATAGACAGAATAAGCTATCAGGAAGTCCATCTATTAATTACAAGTTAAACTATCCAGTACATTGGGAGATATTAATTTTCGAAAGTTTTTGACTTACGGCATAGAAATCTGAAAGTCAATAAAAGCACCTGCAGCCATCTTGAAAATGCCCAGTCTTCCAGTAAATTTTAAACGGTTAACTTCGCGTCGGTTCGCGGAGCGAACTGCTCCACGTGGGTAGTTGTTGCGGCATATCGTAAGATGCCGTAATCGATCACTCACTTAAGTTAAGGGGCTTAGTGAGTGTTTGTATTCTTGAGTAAATGTGCTTAAGCTGGCAGTCTTCTAAGGAACTGTTGTCCGACTGCTTATCCAGACACTGGTACCGATGCTGTAAAGCAGTGGCGTAGCTAGGGGGGGGCGGTGGGGGCGGTCCGCCCCGGGTGTCACCCGTTTGGGGGTGACACCCGCATTTCGAAAATAGTAATCGAAATTAGTGTGATACATATATATATATATATATATATATATATTTATTTATTTGATTGACTTCTTTTATCCTTTGGTGTCGAAACACGTCTACCTTTAATGTTCTGAATATTTCTTTTTAAGTTGATCTATCGCTTTTTCAAATACAATCCAGTACAGTGTAATATTATTGGCTACACCGCGCGCTTAAACAATAGAGCATCGCTCTGTTGCTCCAACAATCACAGGAACTCGTTGTGCTTGCCGTCCGTCACAGTTGTTTGGTTTGTTACGAGCGGCGGTGGATATAATGTAAGTTTTCTTGTATTAAGAGAGGAAGTTTTAAAATTAAAGGATATATCTAAAATTGATAAAATCATGGTAATTAGGCTGTTAAATTGTAATACCTTGAAATTATTTCAAGAAAAATGTTAGATTTTCCTTTGAAAATGAAAAAAAGCAACCAAGCGTATGCTGGAATTCGCGTAGTCTAGGCTTCAAAATTGTTTTGCTTTTTTAGAATTATATTAGCTTTCTAGCTAAGATTCACAAGTGACTTGAAGTATTTTCTAGTAATTTTTGAATTTATCATCTGACAGATTCGAATTGAGTACATTTCGTGTTATCCGATATACACTCTGCGTACCTTCCTTTTGTCGACAGTGCACCTATACTCGACCTGAAATCATATCATGTTCGAATTTATGCAAATAAAATGATTCGGAAAAGTGCATTAAACTAGCAATACGGTCAGGTTTCAAGTCAATCCGGACGAGTCCAAGTGTTATCGTCTGTCGGTAATCAGTTTTTTCTAGGGCATGTGTTTAAAACAGTCGGAACCGCGTATCTTGCTAGCGAAATCGTAACATTAGTAAGGGGACATCCATAAATTACGTGAGGTGTTTTTCCGAATTTTCGGACCCTCCTCCCCCCCCCCCCCCTCTGGTGAGACTTCGTGAGATCTGATCCCGTCAGACCCACCCCCCCCTCGCCCTACGGATCGCCCTCGCCAATTTTTGAGACAATTTTTTTTTAGGTCTCACCCACCCAAAGCCGGTTACACCCACACTTTTCGACGAAATATCCCCCTAAAATCGACATTTGCGTCATTTGTAAACACTTTTTTTTTATTTTTTTTTTTTAAGCTCTACAGTCCAACACAATTTTTAAAAATCTCGCGTCAGAATTGGTCAGATTTCGCTGCACCCCGCCCGTATTTCACCTCACGTAATTTATGGATTCCCCCTAAGCACTTTAACTCTAGTTTCATGTAAGTTTGATATGCTTTCTACTGATTGAGAATATACAAATATGATCGCGATCAAATAAATAAGCGTATGCTTCTCTAAGAATTTTCCATCATAAATTTACAGAAGAAGATTTCTATTATGGGTAACCTCTTTGTCGAATACACGTACCTACATTCTTATGGGTTCCTTAAATCGACAGGGATGTCGAACTTCTGTTCCTGAACAAAAATTGAGCTTTAATCATAAACTGAACGAACATTCGAGCCGTTTACATCTTTATTTATACTCTACCGAGCGGTGCTAGAAATCTAAAATTGACACATGGAGATGGGCTTCGATACATATCATATTTAGGAGTCTGTAGCTACTTATTTCTTAGACGGGTAGTAAAATACTTCACTTATTAAGTACTTCATGTAAAGGCGGCAGATATCTCAAAGGCATGTTCTTTTAATACCTGACCGTTGTTTTTTTTATTTTAAATTACGTTCAATTATGATTTTATATTTTATTTATTCCTCTATTTTTATGAAGGAACTTAATGTAGAGTTGCTTCTCTTTCTATACAGTAACCCCCAGGGTCTCACAACTTGTGGGACCCGGATCCTGGGTTTGCTTCAATCGGACCCCATCTGGGTCTGGAATTGCTTCTACTCGGATCAAGCCACTTCTGTTAACTTTCCTCTCAATATCATTTGGTCCTCCAAATACCGAGGTTGTGAAGTCA
Source organism: Vandiemenella viatica (assembly GCA_031002005.1). NCBI lineage: Eukaryota > Metazoa > Arthropoda > Insecta > Orthoptera > Morabidae > Vandiemenella > Vandiemenella viatica. Next base: position 103,480,566 of record CM061921.1, read on the forward strand.
TTTAAATACAACCTATGTTAACGTTTCAATAACAAATGGGTAGCTTTCGACTTTTTTAAATTTATAGCGAAATCTTATGGTCGCCCAATAGTTACACTGGCGGAAATACACGCATACATGAATGGTAGAATTTTAGGAAACTTTGAAAATATATCCAGGGTCATACATAAAAGAAATAATAACAAATGGAAATGGATCAGGCTAAGTTATTACCTTTTACAGTTGTCAGTGAGAAATGCGCCCAACTTGAGCACCAATACATTCGTGGATCCTTGCCGGCATTGACACAAGTGTTCGGTTGTCTTCTTGGTGTATGTCTCACTACACGTGCATGTCTTTTGCAGTCAGTTGTTGCACAGTTTGTGCTGGGTGACCATGTAATCTAATGTGTCTACTTCTGGTATCCTAGAAATGCTCTATTTGGGGCAAATCTAGGAACCGTGCTGTCCATATTGTGATCGAAACTCCTTGCAAGGCTTGTGTGACGGTGGCCGCAATATGAGGACGGGCACTGTCTTGTTGGAAAATACGATTCGGATATTGAACATGTAGGGTACCACAATAACATGCAGTACCCCGTTCACATAGTGATGGGCTGTCATTGCCTTCAGCAACAGCCGACTCAGTCATGCTATCGAAACTGATTGCCACTAAAACATGACACCGGTGGCGGCACTTGCGTGAGGTTCTGAAATCACAGCAGATAAGCCGTTCGTCCACTACGCCTGCGAACATGTCATCGATTATCACTTTGTCACAGACAGAATCGAGACTCGTCTCTAAACACAAAATGTACGCCATTCACATGTCCATTTGTGTTTCGCATTATACCAAGGTAGATGATGATGGCAATGAAGTTAGATTAATGGGACACAATGCACAGTGGCCAGAGAGTGTAACCCAGCTTCAAGCAATTAGTTTACAATCATCCGGGGAGGGGCGGAGGCGGGGTGTGACTATGTGTAACCACTACTTGGATCTGGCCTGCAGTCAACCATCTGCCAGCAACAGCCACCCACACCATTTGGCAGTCTTCACGTGCTGTTATCCTTCTGTATGGACCTGTACCTGCTCTAGGAGTATTATAGCTTTTTTTCATCACTGTGTAACAAGTCTGTATACTGACATTGCACTGCGGCAAATCGTTCTGGAGATTTCACGATATGATGCACCCTTTGAAAACACGTCAATTCTCCGACCTCTCTCACTGTTAGACATTTGGGTGTAGAGAGTTGTCACTCTTCGCCTTGGCATACTTAGACAACAAAAACTTGTAGGCAACCATGTGTCATGGGACACCACACTGTTAGCCACTTATACGCTAAAAAAAAAAAATTAAAAAAATTGCTATTACATAATATATAGCACCGTAATTCTCACATTATTACATGTAAAACTTTTAATGTTAAATCATTTAAAGTTTAAACTCTTCATGCGGGCATATTTGGGGCCAAATTTCATTCGTTTATCACAACACCGTCTGGGTGCTGGGATTTTAATTTGCACCAGTTTGTGTATCAGTTGCTAAGTGTAAAGGTCGAACTGCACTTTGCCAATACTGGCATGTACCGTAACCGCAAACGACAGCCGGCCGAGTGACGGCTCGCCCCCTCGCGTCCAAACTTTTCCATAGCTCGCCCGTGTTCCTACCCGGTCTTTAGTCTCCTTTAACGTTTACAAGTGATTGTTTCAGGGAATCACTGTTGGAAATGACAGGTAGGTTTGACACCCTACTTTATAATAGAGTACTGTACTTTATTCTGCACAGTTTTAGTACGAATGTACATTAAAATACTTTTTATCTGACTCACGTAATCACCTAACTGGTTGATATTTTATGTACAAAAATAGTATTCCAGCGCAGTATTAACAGTATCAACGCAATCTCAATGAAATGTCAATTACTCGCACTTGACGTGTTTGTTTACATATAAGTCGTAAAGATTGTGTATAGTAAAAATAATAATTTCATGTTATCTCAATGTTCTAGCCACAGTGTTTCTTATTTAGAAACTCGCAGTGCACCTATATCGTAGTCACCTAACTTGAAAAGAAGACCTACAAGGCTACAGATTAAAGTGAAATTCAAACCACCGAGCATCCTTTCGCATTAAAAGATAAAAGCTTTGCCATTGGTAAAATTCAGTTTTAAGGCCCGCAAAAATTACAGTCGAGACCGGGATTTGAACCCGGACCTACAATCTTCAAATCGCACGCAGTAATCATTTGAGTCACCAGTCCGAATATAGGTGTGATGAAAAATAAGTTTTCAAACATGATAAAATAAACATATTCTTTTTCTATACCATATATTTTTGTTATCAAAAGACACGAATCCACTTTTATGTGTTTGAACACTATTTTTCAGTACTTCTAGATTAGTCTTGCGTCTGGTTACGGCGTGCTATTCGGGTGTGGGTGGTTCGGTTACAAATGCGGATTTCGGCTGCAATTTTTGTGGGTCGTAAAATTGGTCTTCAACTCTGGCAAAGCTCTGATTTTTTTAATGCGAAGATGCCAGGACTCTTCCTACATTTTACGAACATCTGATGAACATGGATGAAAAAAAAAATACTTTTTTTTAAGGCAAATAATAACATGAAAACAACATTTAGTCGTAAGGGAAGGTAAATTTCCGAACTCTCTCGATGCGCTTCTCCACATCTAGAAGGCCGAGGATACTGATCCGCACCGTCAAAACATAAACCAATCCAATGACGGCCGAGTGTCGGACTGAGACCCGATCTTCAGAGGCCTCTCTAAAACCACTTTCGATCACCGATGAGCAACACGTGGCTAAAATCTTGCCATATTGACTATTGAACATGAAGTAACTAAAATTGATAATTTTGAAGATGTGGTTTACGAGTTTGCAGCTGTTAAAGCTAAAAAGAGAAGATTGTTTTTAGTTTATTGTGTTTTTTTAAATGAATTTAATATTACAATTTTATTAATTATAATTTTAATAACAATAAATGTTTATTTAATTATGTTTTATTAATATGATATTTTACACTTACAAAATATTATATTTTACCTAATTTTGAATTTAAATTTTCGAGGGGTGACACCATCGATATCCGCCCCGGGTGTCACCCACGCTAGCTACGCCACTGCTGTAAAGAGAAACTTTTTCAAGAATACAAGTATATTGTGATCCTAAAACTGTCACGTGAACTTATTTAATTGTACTCACACGTTTATAATAGGGGTTTATAATAGGAACGTGTGGTGACCGCTTTATTAAATATTAAGGTAACTTACCAGAAGGCTCACGGTTACGAACATTATTTGTTCATAGTTCTGACGAAAAGTGTTTCTAGTCCCCAGTATTCACTTTGATCCTGATACATGTGTTTCCATAATTCAAGAAACAGTCGGTTGGACAAAGCTTCATCAACGACGACGAAGTTAAAGAAGAGGTGAATCGCTGTCTAAGCTGGATGGCGGCGCAATTTCATGATGAGGACATACAAAAGATAGAGGAGCGTCTCCAAATAATGATTGGATTTAAATTTACGTTGAAATTAGAATGTTGTTTTAGTTTTCAAATGATGTATTTGGTTTTGAAAATAAATGTTGGTAGGCCTATATAATTTTTAAGAAATAAGGAAATCTTACTTTACGATCTGTCTTCATATTTCAGACAAAAATGGTTTTATTCCCACCGCGTACTCAGAAAATAGTCTTACTGGGATACCGCGGTTTCCTCTACTTAAGGAGCTAAAATTTTTTTTACAATATATTATTTAGTCTGTTAATGAATCCATCTCTAATTCCGCACGATGTGGTAAAATGGGTAGCTATGTTTTCCATATTTTCGTCAGTAAATGAATTTTTAAATTCGGCCTCAAATATGGTAGCAGTTATCGTTAACGTCAAGGTTCGTCTTGTGTTAGTACTGCGATATTGTTGACGTGACAATTGACTGTTTTTTAAGTAGGCCTACGACCAAAGTTTCTTTGGGTTTTTGGTGACGCTCCTAGAAAGTGAATTTCATTTTTTAACACGTCATCATATCTCGTATAAGTTTTCTAAGTCACTGCGGTACCTCGTCCTTCAGATCGAACCAAATGTCAGACCCGAGTATTAGCTAACCGTTCGCCGTTGCTCACTAGGCGTTTGGCAGATTAAGCCACAAACTGACGGCAAATAAGGTAAAAACCATTTGAATTGATGAAGAAGTGACTTGACGGGTTGAGGAATTAGTAAAACGTAGAATATAAAGAGTTAAGGTAGGAACTGCAGTATCGAAAGAGATGGAAGTAAAAATGGGAGTGTCACAAGGTAGTTTATTGAGACCTTTGCTGTTCACCACTCTGATATATGATTGTATTGATGATTTACGGCCAGAAGTTGGGTTGTATGCCATAACATGATGTTATACAGTGTGAATACAACAGAAGAAGACAGAGAACAGCTTCAGGGAAATCTGGACAGGGTAACTACATGGGTTGGGCAATGTGGACTAAAGATAAATTCCAAGGACGGTAAGCTGATGAGATACACAGACAAATTAATAAAGGCTCTTTATGATCATGGGGTGGGTGAGGAATTGCTTGTTGAAGAGATCAATTGTAAATATACTGGTGTAATATTTCATAGTAAACACAATTAGGCAGGTAACATTATATAATTTTTTTTTTTTAGGTTAATAGATTCTATCTGATTTCAAACAGAATAGGCATATTCAATATTTACATTTTAAATTGACTCAAAACTCCTATGTTTGATATATTTTAAACTCAGCTATAGGCAAGCAAACCTTGATAAATCCGTATTCTCCTAGATTTATGGACAGATAACATATGGAATTATATACTGTTATTTATAACAAATGGATTAAATACCTTCAGAATTTACTATAATTTATTTATTTAATGTAGGGCCTATATGCTCTTACTAACAAGCATTTATATCTTCATCCCTTTTTTTAAAAGAAATAATGTCATTTGTACAAAACACTAATGTGTCTGCATTGGGGTTACTGTTGTGGAGTTTGGGATCCATATCGCAAGGGTTTGATTGATATGTTAGAGAATGTACAGAAGAGAGCCACTCAAATCGTGACTGCTAGTTACAGTCCTTACAAAAGTGTCACATAATTGATACATAGATTGCGCTGGGATTGTTTGGCAGAGAGACAACATCGTTTTCGTTTGAATTTATTGGATAATAAGTGAAAATCTTTAATTTACGAGTACAATAAAATACTTCTTCCGCCAAAATATTTATATCACAATGACAGGAGGGATAAGATTAGAGAAATAAGATGCCGTACTGATGCTTTTATGTAATTTCATCCATTCTCTTCCACCTTAGTTGAAGCTATCTAAAGACTTTTTCATGCTTAGTTGATACCTATGATGTTATTCATTAATACTGGGCCAAGTTATTTGTCTTACATATCATTTTTTGGACATTAATCCCTGGTCTGCACTTGTCTCACAAAAATTCCGTATTGGGGTAAGTGCAGATGTAGCCTTCGGGGCAAGTGCAGAGTGGTATGTACTTCCCCCTTTTTGAGTATTAATTGATTAGGTATTAATAATTACTTACTTAAGAATTGTATCATCCAAGAATTAAGTAACTAAGGATGAAATCCTCATAATTTTTTTTTCTTATTTTTAATAAGCATGATGATATTAGAATAAATATTATACATCACATATTTCTAACAATTATGATATGTATGATATAAACATGTTAAAACATTAAGAAAAACTAGTGTAATTGCCAAACTTTCCATTATTATTAAGATTAATAAATATACTTATTTTATTTTATTTTTCCCACTTGACATTCTCATCACAAAAGGTGAGAAACTACACAAGAAAAACCAAAGATGAAAAATTTATATGTGACAAGAATGTTTGTTGAATTTGTAACATTGATTCTTATTTTTAATGTTTTAAATACCTATAGGTTAATGTTTTAAATATGGTACGTGGGCTAATGGAAACTGAAGTGTATCAGGTTTATGCACTTGACTGATTGCTGTTTATTTTTAGAGCGAATGATTCAATTGTCGATATATCGTCAGAAATTAGGTTATTCGCCAATGACAAAATATTGTACAGTAGCATCAAAGTAAAAGATAATTGTAAAGAGCTATAGATGGAACTAAACAGGATATCTAGTTGGTTAGCTAAACTTGGAATAAAGACAAACCTCAAAGGCTCAGCTTTTATTAGGCACACTGACATAATAATCATTAAAAAAGGCTTTTCAGTTGTTAATTATTTTCTGTTCATCTTTTTTGTTTTTTTCCTTTTCTTCGCATCTTTTGATCTGCCTCAGGAAACAGTGTATAACTCTGTGAATGTTTTTTTTCCCCATTTCAACCTATCCAAAGACAAAAGAATCATCACTGAATAGACTTTATCAATTGTCCCTATGATGCTCTAGAATAAAATTAGGCGTAAATAAAGGCCACGTATGCACTTACCCCATTTTGTGGGGGCAAGTGCATACATTGGTTCTTCCTCCTTATTTGCTCTGAAAATTCGAATTTATTAAAATAGAAACTTTTAAACACATGTTTTTAAGGAGAAGATACTACTGATTAATTTGAAACAGTCCTACATTTCATGCTTCAAAAACCATATTTTTCAGGGGCAGTTAAAGTTGAACTTAGTAAATTTTGGTGCACACTTACCCCTCTCACCTTACTGTATACTGGCAAAGTGGTTCATTGCCAATATGGATGGAAGTATAAGCCAGGTTACCGATAGATCCCACCTGTACGCAAGAGGGATTAGTTTTGTGGTGTTACCACTGATAAAAACGAATGCCCACTTTGGGCGTACAAGGCAGAAAAACTGGATGTAGTGAAAATGGTGAAACCAGATCAAATGCATATTGTGATGCATTATTAGCCAATTTTTCATTTTTATTACAACAATAAATGGCGAACGATAGCTATCTGTATGCCGGATTAAAATAAATAATTTTCTTGAAAACAATTACTGACCCATGTTTTTTCACTATTTAACGTTTATTTCAAATACTGCAGGAATCATTTATAAATGATTTTCTTTGCATTATTTAGTTCTCGGACTAAACGTACTGTTTCCTTTCACTACAAACTCGATACAATTCTTTGTTGTGATCAATGATAGCTAACACATAACAATTAGCTTAAAGTCTAATAAGCCTAATTATTAATACTCTTATGCTGCAGCTATCTAACTCATATATCAACATATTATTTTACATACAACATTTCGTATACATTAGCTCTATGGTTGGTACCTCTCAATGGCAATCATTTGTGTCAGTTAAATAATGTTTTTCCAAAAGATTATTTCAACAAATCGAAATGTTAAATACATTAATTATCAACATTGACAAAACTAGCTAAATTACCTGTTATACTATATCCAATTAACTTTTCATGTTTTTTATTTATTTTGTTGAATAAACAAGTACAGAGTTATTATTTAAATCAACATTCGATGAAATTGTTTGATTCAATCCTTCTTTACAAGCAGGTCAATCCAATTATATAATGACACAAAACATTAATTGCATTTTAACAAAAATACAACATAAATCATTGCACTATTCAAGAAAAGTTTAAGATCACATTACTGAAGTCAATCAATGAAAATAATAATGGAACTCAACAAAACACTATGTTACAATTAGACCATGATTAAGAAAAGAAATATGTATTGAAATACCTAAAGAATACTTCCATGTAGCCAAGAAATGTATTAAGTCTTTAGTATTTTTGCTTCACCATCAGTGTCTTATATAGACTGAGATGAACCATGGTCATCAACTCAAATATCTTTTTTTTCCATACTGAACAGACTAACAGTTAGGTGTTTGGAGAAGATTTTCCCATATTCACCAAAAATCCTGATTTCACATGAAAAATTTCTTGATTTCAGCAGTTATTTCATATAACCTCATCTAGCAACAAATCACCTGCATCAAATTCAGCCAGCTAACACTCTCGTTATGTCTTTTCTCAGTTTTTTATTTTTTTATTTTCTCCTCCTTCATTATTACATTGTTCCAAATTTTTTGTCATTCTCACCTATTGTATTTTTTCCTTCAATTTTGCTTTTCATCTTTTCTTCCTCATTTTCTCCATCGGCACCTATTGCATTTTCTTCTTCATTTTCGTTGTCCCTACTAAATGACCCTTCTTCTTTATTATTGTATTACTGCTGCCCTCTGGCTTTCACTTTCTCTCTTTTTTTTTCAACAGTCAGTTTCTAACAATTTTCTTCTGATCTGCAGGGTCTTACCACTACAGTTTATTTTGTTACTCGTCGATTAACACTCCTTAACTTTTCTTCGGCTAACTTCAAATATTTTCCCAATCTGAGTCACTCATTTTCACTTAATATTTCCTTTCTTATACCACAAACTTTTTCCAATTTTTTTTAATGCTTTACCTCATTTTACTCCTTCATGATCCAAATCACATTTCTTCCATCTTTCCTTGTTAGAAAAATGAATGTAGAATCTTAGTCTTAATCACGCCCCCATTTTGAACATATAGTCTGCTATATTGCTACCTTCAACTAACCAATACTGTTTCTTCGTTCCTTTGGTTTCACTTGCTTAGAAGACATCATCTTCTTTTCTTTCATCTTCCCATATGGTGATTCCTGATATCGATTCTCTCCTCCATTCATACTCATATTCCTTAAATTTCTGGCCATTTATATAAGACTAGATAGGCCGTTTTTGCATCTCTTTTGTTCACATTAATAATACAAACAACAACTGATAAAATTTCTATGGAGTGCACCATCTGGTGGCAATCTTCCTACACTCCTGCCATTCTCCTTTCCTCATCCAACCTAATTTTGTCCTCAACTAATTTTTAATTCATCTTGCAATGTTTTTGGTAAATTATTCATCAATTCTCTTGGCATTTTATTCCAATCCCTTACACCCTTTCCTATGAAGGGAAGTTTTCCCCACACTCTTATGCCTGAAATCAAGTGCCAGCTTGTGGTCATGGTCACCTTTATCCTTCGATGCACCTCTCTTAATTTTTCCACCTATATCTTTCCATACTTCATCACCAATATAGGCCTTGTACACTCCCATGACTCTCTTCATCCTCCTTCTATCCTCCAATGAATCCCACTCCAGCTCCTTTATCATATTAGTTACCGACTGTGTTATGCAGTAATTTCCAAAGACAAATATGGCAGTCTTTTTCTGCATCCCGTCCAACTCCTGTATTTGATACCCAAAATGTGGGTCCCATACAACACCACCATATTCCAGCAATGGTTTGACCAAAGTTTTGTACCCCCAATTCCTGAAACTCTCTAGTGCATTCCCTTACCACCCTTTCCAACAGGTGAAAGATTTTGAGCCCTTTCCCTACTAACTGTCCTATGTGTCCCGCCCAGTTAAGTCTTCCATCAAATGTTATGCCGAGGTATTTACATTTCGAGTTTTCAGTAAGTAGCTCCTCCCCCAGTTTATAATCATAATCAACCTTTAGCTTTTATCAGTGTACCTAATAAGCTGGTCCTTCTTTGCATTTATCTTCATCCCATGTTGACTCACCCAGCTAGTTATCCTATCTAGATCACCCTACAGCTGTCTACAGTCTTCTGTTGTTTTGATCCTTTTATGTAGCATTATGTCATCTGCTAACAGTCTAAATTCTGACAGTAAACCATTAACACAATCACTTATTAGAACAATGACAAGCAATGATCCCAATACAGTACCCTGTGGAATTCCAATGTTCACAGTCCTACTTCTTTTGAAATTGTATTTCCTAACCTAATTTTTTGCTTCCTACCTTTTAGGAATTCTTCTACCCAGCAAATCACCTTTTAATTAACTCCAATAGTTTTTACCTTAGTTAGCACCTTTTTATGGCACACTCAGTCAAAGGCCTTTGAAAGATCTAATGCTACAGTGTCAACTTGATCTCCCATGTACATTTCATTAGAAATATCTTGAAAATAGCCTATTAACTGAGATTAGCATGAATATCAATGTTTAAAACCATGTTACCGACTTGAAAACAAATTACATTCCTCACTTACATGACTAATATGGGTTACATAATAGTCTCCATTAATTTACCTACCACTGACGTCAAGCTGATTGGCCTATAGTTTTCGACCCTATTTGTCATCCCTCCTTTATCAACGGGAACTATTATCACACTTTTCCAGTCATCTGGTAAACAACAAGTATCCAGACTCAATTTAAATAATGTTTCCAGATATGGTACAATGTCCCATCATACTGTCTTTAACCCTAGATCACTAACCTTATTTGTTCAACGCTTATTACTAACCTTCGTCGTTTGGACTACGCTGTAATAAAAATAGGTTTATAAGGTTTTATTAAATAAAATAATTATTTCTTTTACATATTTTTTATTAAAATCAATTATTAAGAAAATTATAACATTCTTATTTATTTAAATCACATATTTATTACTTAATCAGCCTTTACACTGAGACCATATTTAAAACACAATACTAGAAAACAATACTAAACTAGAACACAATACTTTATAAAAAAAACTAAAATAATTAAAATAAACATATAGAATCAACAAAAAAATAACATTTTGGTAAAAAAAAAACAAAACAAAAAAACTATGAACTAACACATTTGTGACACACATCAAGTTTGTGTTCGCCACACAACGATTTATTGCACTTATAGCAAATAGATTTCGTCATCCTTTGTTTTGCTGATGGGCATATGGCACAAATTTTTCTTATTTTAGCGATAGGATGACCTGCAGCTTCCCTTTCTTCAGTCTCAAGTGTCAAACTCGATCTACTACTTCCTGGCAAATTAAAAATTTGTGTAATAGAATTGCGCAGACCAGTTTGAAGTGTGGGCACAAGTATTCGTTTTTGCATATGTGGCTCGACTAAATTATGATGTAAACTTTTCAAGTAGTCATGCCTCGATAAAGGTTTTTTATTTGCTTCCACATTGTTAGTTGCGTATACAATGTAACTATTTATGAATGCTATACTGAGCATTCTGTAAAAATTGTATAGAGGCCAACGTCAAGTTTTGCAGCTGCAAGAAGCAAGGGAGCACATTTGGTCCAATGTATCTACCCCACCTTTGGTTTGGTTATAAAATTCAACCATTGTTGGCTTCTTAGAAGTCTCATCCATCTTTCCTTCTTCATCGCAAGTTGAAAGTAAAAATACTACCTTTTGAGGTTTGGGCTTGTATGAAAGCAACGTGAGTTCATTGTCATAGCAGAAAATAGCTGTACCAGTTCTACGTGTGCGCTCGTTTTGTAACTCTGTCGGTATTTCTCTTTGTTTGCTCTTAGAGTTCCTACTAAAGTAAGCTTGTAAGGTTCTTTAGTAAGCTTTTGGCTAATGGCACAGAGGTGAACCAATTGTCGATTGTTACGTTCCTATTAGTGCCATGAACAGTACGTGTCAATTTTTTCACAAAATATTCTCCGAGTGGCAAGCCGTTGGTTTTAGTAAAAGAACCCAGATAGGGTTCTGCATCTACCATATATTTCGTGGAATTATCTACTACCATGACAATTTTAATGCGATATTTATTTGGCTTATTAGGGATATAAATTCGAATGGGCATCTTCCCCTGAAGCCCAGTAACTCTTCATCAAAAGTAAGGTAAGAACCAGGTTTGTAGTTTTCTTGACAGGCAGCTATAAAAAAGATTCCACAGATCATGGAATGGAGCATATACATCAGTCTGTCTACGTTGTTGATGCGTAGACTTGTCGTCAAATCTAAGGCAGCTTATTAGGAAATCAAATCTCTCATTCGACATTGTACTACTGTATCTATTTCTACAAAAAGTAGTATCAAATATCTCCTTTGATGGCAAATGGTATCCTTCACTGCTGCAGTTAACATAAGAATTCCAATAAGAGCTCTAACCTCACTAGCATCTGTTGAGCTCTGAGTGGCGGTTGCGTTCTGTATTTTGCAGATTTTAGTAAATCTCAGCATTGGTATGTGTGACAATTATATTTACCATATCATCTGTAATAAAAAGCCGAAAAGCAACCCAAAGGATCCAATTCATTTCTGCAAATGCGAGTAGGTCCAGGTCTAACGTGCACTATGTTTCTTGCAGCTGTTCGGCTTTGTGACCTAGGCTTTAGCGATGACCATTTGTGCTTGTCTTTTCCGCGAAGTATGTTATGTGATGGTATAATAATAAATTCGTTACGCTCCTGTGCCGAAGTATTAGGTATCTGATCTTCTATTGATGGAGATGCATGGTCATTTACCTGAACGTCTTGAGCTGGAGGTGGATGTTGTAACAAAGAAGAAACCTCTTCCTTGCGATCTGACTCATAAGCAGGATCAGGCTCGATGTGGTCTTCCTTCTCACTCCTGAAGAATTTTCTTCATCACTATTATCGGCTAATAATAGCTGAAGAATTGTATCTAAAATATAAAAATAATATACATTACTTTTATGATGTTAAAACTAAAATAAACATAAAATATTATAAGCACAATGTGGGTTGTAAAAATACAGCAACCACATATTGTGACTGGTTGCTGTATTTTACAACCCATATTTGACATCACAGTCGCGGAAGTTCCACCAATCCATCATGGATAAAATATTATAAGCACAATAGTAAAAAATATAACGTTAATACTAATCTTCGTCGATGCGATGAGCCATAGTCGCTGGCCCGGCGCTCACAAATCTCCCACACTAAAAACACTACCGTCCGTCGCGGGGGCAACGGGTCGACTGAAATTACACGGGAGTTGAAATAGGTGCGACCGCGCATTCAAAAGTTACGGCACTTTTTTTGAATTCGCGTCATCGATTCGATGAAGCTTAGTGATCTAGGGTTAAGACAACTGTAGTAATATCCACACCTGCCCTTTTACGATTTTTGGATTCCTTAGTTCCTTTATGGTATTATCATATTTAATTTCAAATTTTCTTATGAGTTCACTTCCAATTGTGCAGATAGGCTCATTCCTCAATTATTGTCCTTAATGGTCTCATTGAACCAGTTACTTAATAACTCAGTTTAAAAAAAAAAAAAAATCCTCACTTACTTCTTCTCCATCCTTATCTATAATTGTCTCAACACTCTCTGTTTCCCGATATAGCTATAAAAATTTCCAGATGCTTCAATTAGAGGTTCCCCTGCACCAATTATATTCTTCATAAACTCATCCTTAGCCATTTCTTTGACATTGTTAATTCCTTGGTTAGTTGTTTCAACAATTCCCTACTGCCTTGCTGTTTCTTAACTCTGTTATGTTCTCGTCTCACCAAACTCTTTAACCTCCTCACCTCTCTGTTATAGAATGTAGGATCTGTTCTTCTCTTTATTTTATGTTTTGGAATAACCATTTCTTTACCCTTTTTTAAAATTATTTCCTTGAACTCTTACCACTTTGTCTCCACTGTACTTTTGCCATTCTACCATTTAATAAAATTAACCTGAAATATATTTTCAGTTCCAATATTTGTGCCTTTTTATAATTGTATCTCTTTCCCCCTTCAGTTCTGGCCTCTGGTTTACTGTATCCCCTTACATCCATCAGAACTGAATTTTGATTACTTATTCCTTCAGTTACTTGACAACTGATAAGGTTATCATCAGGCTTTATTAGGAACATTTCCAACATGTTTGGTCCCCTTGTTTTCTGCTTGACCACCTGTGTAAAGCCTCCTTCCCTTAATAAGGAATTTTCAAATCTCTGTTCCTTTGTGTTATTAATCTTATTTCTTACACAGCTATCACCTGGTAAGTTCAAATCCCCACCAATAATGACCATTCTATGTTCACTTCTGACCTCTGAATATTAATTTAATTTCTCCCCAAGAGCCTCATCTTTATCATTCATTCTTCCACTATGGTATGCAGCCAATACCCTGACTTTTTCTTTTTTATTTCCCCAGAATTCTATGACAAGTAACTCGTGGTCATGATCTCTGAACACCAGTGAACTGTAGTAATCTTTGATAACCAGTATGAAATCCCCTTACCCTGTTGCTCCTCTATCTCTCTGTAACCATCAGGAAAAACCCCATTGTCTAGTACCCCTTTTTTTAACTAGGACTCTACCCCTATAACTACTCAAGGTTCATGTATCTCTATTAGGTTTGAAAACTCCATTGCTTTGTTCATTATACTTCTACAGTTTACCAGTAACATTCTTATCACTGGCTTTGTGATATTTTCAGCACTAACATTTGCCTTCCCAGATCTGCCCCCCTCTGTTAATGGTTCAAAAGTTTCTTCTATTTCTATAGTATTAGTGATTTTTCTAACTATGGATCTACACTCATTATCCATCTGATTACCTATTTTTATCCCCTTACAAGCAGCCCCTAATCTAAAAAAAGGCACAGTCCTGACCCTCTCTTCATTGGAAGTGGGATCCCTTACAACTTTAGCTAACAACTCAGAAAGTACTCCCTTGCCCCTCTTATTTAGGTGTAGATGATGCATAGTGAAACCCCACCTACTAAAGGTCTCCACAGGCACAACCCCCATGACACAACTGATGCTGTTCCCAAGCAGCACCTCCATTTCCACATTTACCCGCCTCACACAATGGTTCAATTGTGGCTGGTCATGGTGACTTAGGACTTGCAGGAGCTCCACCCTAGTGTGTTGTGCCTCCTTCAACACTTTCTTCAGGTCACTCTATATACTATAATTAGCATATTCTATCAATACTGTTCCCTGCACCTCCCACTATCACTACCCTATCCTCCTCGGTGAAACCCTTACAAAGTGAACCTATATCTTCTATTACCTGACCTAAAGTTGCACTAGGTTTGAAAAAACTTGTGACCTGGTAACCTGAGCTCAGCTGATCCTGCAAGAGAGGCTCCACACATCTCCTGTGGCTACTACCTAGCAGCAGAACCCTTTTCTTCCTATTCTTTCATTGCATGCACCTACTTCTAAAGGCCTACTGCACCTTAGCTACTCCTACATCTACATGAGTCTCCTCTCCTCCTGACTCTGGTAACAGGTCATACCTGTTTTTCTCAACAATTTCTGGGGTGGATGGCTTCTTCATCCTGTTTACCATTTTTCCCCTACGACCTGTTATCTGCTCCCAACCATCCTAATCACCGTCTTCTCCATATCCACCACCTTCACTTTCTGCCACTATATGCTTAGCCTCCACAGGCGAGGACTCCATAGGCTTAGCCACCACAGGCTGAGCCTCCACAGGCTGAACTTCAAGGGTCCTGACTCTTTCCAACAACTCTCTGATCATTTAGTCTCTCTCCCTGATCCTTACACCCATCTCCCTGATCCTTTCATCCCTGATGCAAAGTGGACAAAACCATTGGAGATCCTCATTTATTTCCCAAGTTACCTCTCCACTGCATGCCCAATTGAAACTCCTTTTTACGCCCACTGCACCCCACACCACTCTTCTTATTCCTGCGACAGGTGCCACACTTTCCAGACATGAGTTTTCCCAAATACTTCAAATACCTTCCAAACAAATTTTAAAATAGTAAGAACAATACTCTGCTACAGGTTAAAATATGGTATTACCAGTGGCAGATTATTATTGAATGTAGTAGTTATTTAAACTACCAGATTCTAATTCAGGACAGTTAAACCAGACTACCCACACAACACCAATGCACCCTCTGCCACACTTTAGTGAATCACGGAATAATAATAATAATAATAATACCTACTGTATTCCTGATTAATAACTACACTAGTATGCCACTAACCTGGAATAGCACCACTAAACTCTGCTATATATAAGTTAATCAAAGATTAATTTGACAAGTTCCCTACTTCTTGCCCAAGTCTACAGACGCACAATTTATTATAAGATCCGATGGCTGTCTCAATGTCTAGGAACTACTGTACTGAGTCATTACAAGACCCTCTACATACTTGTTCTGCTATAGAACTCTAAATCCACTAAATACCAATGCACACACTATTGTACTGTTAAACTATAAATACCTATTTTTGTTAAGCATGTGAGTTTTCACAATGTCCACTCCCTTCAGTTTTCTTTTTAGTTAGACCTGTTAGTCACCCCTGCTTGTTGACTTTCCCAAATGCCTTTCCTACGTAACTTAAACCAATACTTTTACTGCAGGATTTACCTGCATCTCTCAAACACAACTGCAGCGAGTTTCACACTAATTTTCTCCAATTCTATATTTAACCAATATCTAACTTTACTTTCTGGTTAGTAACAAACATCACTTTCTTGTATTTAATTCACTTGATACTAATATTCTGCAGAATTAGTACTCTTAACTACAAAATTAAAATGTCTTTATTTTATGCTCTTATGAAAATGGTGAGATTAATTTCACAATATGGTATAAATTTCGTTTCAGAGAATTTGAGCTGAATTTCCATCACATTACTACTATATCCCTTTTTTAAATTTTTGCCGATTCACATTCTTAAATTCTTTACCTGATCCACATTCTGTTTCAATTAAACTGCTACGGTACCCATTTTTTGTTATTTTTTAAACTTTGTTGATTTCTTGTTTTATTATTAATTCATTTTCTTGGTTGAAACTCTAGTCTCTGCTGTTCCCAATTTCATCTTTCAAATGGATGTAGTTCTTAACCTATTACTCCATCTGTCCAGTAATTTTTTTGTCATCCACTGCCTTCTTGACTCACTCTGCAACATGAATTTAAATTCTTTGGTGCCTCCTCTTGATTTCTGAATAACATATTTTCCTGCTTTATTGAATAATAAATACATAAATAAACTACAGCCTTTGTAGAAACCATTCTTTATTTTGTTTCAAAAAGGAAAAAAAAAAGAATGGAAAAGAGAAATCAGTATTTAAAAAAATCAAGGCTGCTGGAGACAATGCTTCTACCCAACATCCCTTCATATGTAGTTGACCCAACGATTCTTAATTTAAAGTTTCAGTAGTGAAGGGATCGTCTTGGGTGCAAAGTGTGTAAGAATGGTAATATTACAGCAAGTTAAGTGCATGACAGTGAAAATATATTCATTGTAGTACCTCCTAATATGAGTAAAGAGCAATTTTCTCTTCAGATTTGGATCTAAATACAGGTGTCTATTTTTTAATTATTTATCACTCTTGTTCAATAGATCCCTAATGGGAAAGGACCTCGTGATACATGTAACGGTTAACATATCTGCATGTAATACGAAAAACAGCCAAAGTGAAAAAAATGTTATATGTTACAAAGAAATATACTAAGAATAAAAATTAATATTTAAAACTATTTTTTGCAAAACTCATTATGCATACAATAAATTCTTTTGTTCAATTTCTTGAATTTAATACTGAAATTTGGGAATCATATAATTTCTTAGTTTTTGTTTAATTGCATTTTTATTATCTCTAAACTGTTTTATACTCTTCAGAAGTTTATTAAACAGGGGTGTTGCACAATAATTAACCCCTTCTCTGTACTAATTAGGGTGATGTTTGTGCTTTGTATAAGTTATTTTTGTTTCTTCTTTTTAAATTATAAACAGTGAATATGATGAAAACATGTTGAAAAGTTCTGTGAAAAGGCACAAGAGGGAATATATATTTTGAGATAGTATTGTAAGAATATTGAGGTTTATAAAAAGTTGTTTGCAAATAGTTCTCTTTTTTACCCTACACGAGAACCTTATAGGTATACATTATTTTTGTGCATTTATTTCAAGTAATTTAACGCTTTTAACAACTACTTATAGAAAAAGGGTGAATAATATCACTGTGTCAAATAAAGTTGTGAGTAAGGAATTTTGCTAACGCAGACTTACGCAGATGAGTGATTTGTAATGGAGTTATGAATTTCGTCCAAGTAAAGTTATTTATATTAATTTCAATTACAAAATGTATTAGCAGTTATGTAGTATAGTAAGCATTTTCTTATTAACTTAATATTGTCAGCTATTTTGAATTTTAACTTTCATGAACATCTAATATTAATTCTTAAAATA
The DNA here is from genome assembly GCA_031002005.1 of Vandiemenella viatica. Lineage (NCBI taxonomy): Eukaryota > Metazoa > Arthropoda > Insecta > Orthoptera > Morabidae > Vandiemenella > Vandiemenella viatica. Next base: position 103,498,492 of record CM061921.1, read on the forward strand.
AGGTTATTAATAAAATGTATTAAAGAAATTTATTTTATTATTTTAACAAGATTTGAAAACATTGTGTTCAAAGTATGTGTATTTGACATTTTTAAAACATTTTTGAAACTGCAATCAGATTTTAATCAATTTGATGAAAACATCGCTAGATTATTGCATTATCAGAAACAATCATTGAGAGTAGCTGCATGAAATTGGTTTTGGAATAATTTCTAAATAAAAAGTAATACTATGACAGTAGATAAAATAATAATTGTTCAATTAATATTAACCAAAAAGTAAACCAAACAGTAAATGAAAATCTATCTGTGTACAACCTCGGGAAATTAAATTCTCCTTCATTTTTTTGTTTGGTCTTCTAGTACTTCTTATTTGATGAGCTCCAGGGACAGGGAGCTCCTTGTATGGGTCTTGGTAGTCTAGCTTGTAATGGATCATTCCATTAGCTGAATACTGAAGACACTGAATGTCTGTCACTTTGGGATCAACAGTCTTTGCTCCTAGTCTTATCGACTTGTATTTCATTGCCTTACTCTACTCCTTAAAGAAAGTATGGTCCAAATACTTGACTTCTTATTGCTTAGGGCTTCTCCTAGCATTTTTACAAATTGTAATGTAATCAGCTGGAACATTAATAACACTTTTTTAAAAATGCGTTTAGATAACACGTGGGGTAATGCTCCATATAGGGGTGCTCCATTTCCCAGAACTTTTGCTGAATAACAACATCATATTTTACTGCAAGATGGAGTAATGTATTTGATAATGTTGTACACCTATTTTGGTAAGTACATCTGTCGCTGTAGAGGATTAGCTTCTTGATCCAGTAGAAACAATCTCATATTCAAGATCATACAAAATACTTGATAATTCATTTGCTGTAAGCCGTCCCTCAATTTCATTCCATGTATTACAATATCCATCTATAGTTCTAGGATTGAAGATACAAACGTTACAAACTGACAATTTTCAATTTCTAACTTAGTTTTAAGACTTTTTAATAAAATATTATATCCTGAAGCTTTAATTATTACATTAATTAAAAATAACAGTATTTTGGCTTACTGAAAACAAAATGTGTACTTACTTTATAAATAGGGCCCATTACTTGAATCAAAGATGTAATGTCAACTGTAGGGAATTTATAAAATGCTTCAGGTAACTGGTCAAGTTAATTAAGTGTTATCACATGATATTTCGGCGATCACATTCACTGTCGCCATCTTTGTTCTTATGTAACAATAGGGAAGTTTACAAAACCACCTGCAAGCTGCTTCTCACAAACACACACAATAGAATAATTGAATCGCTAGAGATAGAATGTTTGCAAAAGCAAATATTCCTTCCTAAAAGTTAGGTGATTTGAAATTTCCCTCTTATTCTTAAACTTTTTTTTTTTTTTTTTTTTTTTTTTTTTTTTTTTTTTTAGTTATATGCTTCTAACCATAAATGTGGATCAAATATATTGTTCCAATTGCAAAAAAATGATGTTTTTTTGAGTTAGGTGGTTTTACAATTATGCCCTCATTATTTCAAAACTGCCACTGTTTAATTTCTTAGTAAGTAGTGTGATATATTCTTGCCAACTAAGTTTCTCATATATTTGAATGCCAAGGAATTGTTTGCAAGATTGTGTTATTCCTATAGTTTATATGTAAATCATGCTGCAAATAATTTTTTGTTTTAAACCTATTATAATATTTTTATTTAATATTAATTTTAATGAGTTTGATGTAACCAGGTTGTTATTTCACTACATACTTTATTTGCATTAAATTCTAGATTACTGTTTGATATTTAAAAAAAAAAAAAATAGTTGCAAAAAATGCTCTCAGCAGAATTAATTTATGATTTACACAGTCAAATGGTTTTGCAAGTTCACAAAAAAAAAAAAAAAAAAAAAAAAAGAACCTGGAGTGACAATTTATTGTTCAGTTCCTAAAATGTGTTGTTTAAAAATGAATATATAGCCATTTCTGTGGATGATTCTTTTTAGAGACTACTATAATCAGGCCCGCCATAAGAGAACATGCAAGGCGATCGTCGCACGTGGGTGGCACATACAGGGGGGTAGTAAATCGAGTGATCGACTGTCACCACCAGGACAGTAGTGGAGTTAAAAAAAGGACACCGCAAAATAAATTTGGTACCCATCAAACACGATTTTTCCAGCCACTGTAAAGCTATGCATTGGTAGCAGTAGTCAGTGCCGGATCTAGAGGGGTGGGAAACTTATGTAGTGGTGATTTTTTTTTTAAGCTCAGCTACTGTTTCAGGTGGCAACAATGGGTAATAATCCGGGCGGTGGTGACTCTCGGAATGGCAAAAACACTTGGGGTGGTAACAACAATGGGGGCAGCAATCTCACAGTTTTTTCCCCTGTTTGGAAAATTCTAGATCCACCACTGACTGAAGTTAAACAGGGGCAGCATAATCGGTATTGTACAAGGGCATTCAAATCGTTAGCGGTGGGTCTCATTATTATGTGTAACATCTTATATCAGCCTACAATACATTGATTTTTTAAAAAATATTTGAGAATTCTGGAAGTACAGAAATGGCATGAAAGTTATCTATACATATCATTTCTTCTTTTTGAAACTAATGGTTTTACAATGCATATTGTAGTGTATTTGCAAATACACCTTGCTTTAAGGACTCATTATAGATGTGAACAATTATGTGACTGATACAATCTGAATATCTTTTCTGTAATTTACTTGAAATGTTGTCACTGTTATAAGAATTTTTAGGTTTTAATTGCTTCATGAGATTATTTATTTCTGAAACTGTCACTGATGGTAATTGCATCTCCACAAGTTTATTTGGGAAGGTAGTATGAAGAAACTTTGTGGTAGTATCTGGGTATACCTCATTTCCCTGCAAATGAAGTATAATTTTTGTTGAATATTTTACACACTTTCCCTACTTCAGTATCCATAGATTCATTTTGTTCTATTATAATGTCTTTAGATTCTTTGAATTTTGCTGATTATTATTTTCCATATAGTTTTATTCTGTTGCTGGAATTTTCTACTCTGATTCATGTATTTTCTACACGTTCCTTATTACATTTCTTAGTAATTTAGAATAAAGTTTATAGTAAGCTGTCAGTATTTATTTGTTTCTCATATGCACATTTTGTATGATTAACAACATTAATACATTCACAACAAATACAGTTGTTCACAGCTACAGTGCAACATCGAGGGAATCTATATATTCAGTTATTCCTTCCAGTAACTTCATGGAGAACACACAAACCACCCAGTAAACTTATGGTGGGAATATTTTCCTTGATCTGCAGACCATGGCCTGTGCTGAAGAAGTTTAATTTGCTTCAGTACTTCCTTGGCAGGCCAATGCCCAGTACATTCTACTTAGGTTCAGTTAATTTAATATATTTGGTATGGAATGCATGCTCCAGTGGAAATTCCCCCTCCCCCCCCCTGTTTTATACCTATTATATTACCTAAACTATTCAACAGGTGACCTATTATGTACAATGAATATACCAAATAACTTTTATAATCACTTTCAATAGTAACATAACCTTGTTATGTCTATTATCTTCCTAAAACCATTTAGAAGGGGGCAAATCTCATATAATTGTATAGTAAAGAACTTTTATAACGATTTTCTTAACAAGAAAACACTTTTTAAATCAATTCTAAAACATTTTTGTAAAAGACATAATACTCAAATAAGGTTGTTTTTCAGTTATAATGAATTTTATTGCATTCATTTCCATTAAGGGAGTAGAGAATGGCGATCGTGTTAAGGTGTATTTTATATGCTTTTAAAATTTAAGTGAGAAGATATTGCAAAAATAAGGAATTGGAACTTTTTAGATAAAAGTAGGCTAAATTGAGAGAGAAATATTCAGTTAATAACAAACATATAACAGTTCAGAGGTAACTTGAAATTTAAAGTAAGAAAAATGAAGTTTTAGTTTGACATGTAATAGCATCACCATGTGTGACTTTTAGAAGTTAATAGCTCTTAAACGAGAATGACCATGAAAAGATCTGTCGTGACCAAAAAGATTGGGGATAAATTAAATTATAACATATTAAAATTTCAGGAAAATCTGAGTAACATTAGTGTTCCACAGGGATGGGGGACTTAAGTAACTCACAAAAGAATTGGGTTTCCCCACGGGAAAATACCGTTGTTCTACGGCAATTCAGTGAAAGATAAGCCCAGGCTATAAAAAGCCAACAAGTGCAATCAGTAAGGGATAGTTTTGGAATGTGTTTTCAAGCAGTCACGAGAAGCAGTCTGGAATAGTCTTGAGAAACAGTTCTGAAGTAGCAGTACGTGTCGCAGTCGCAAGGTAAACCGGTTGTAACGGATAGCGTTCTGGCCTCGCATTTGGGAGGACGGCGGTTCGAATCCCCGTCCAGGCATCCAGATTTGGGTTTTCCATGGTTTCCCCAAATCACTCCAGGCGAATGCCGGGATGCTTCCTTCAAAAGGCCATGGCCGAATTCCTTCCCATTCCTTGCCCCCATCCTTTCCCGTCTCTAAAGACCACGTTGTTAAAAAGGGACGTTAAACTGTTACAAAAAAAAAAAAAAAATATTCAAAATGTAGCTACTGAAAGTTTAACTATCTCACCTCGGAACAATTTCGAGGACTTTCTCACTCACTTTAAGGAAACTTTAAGCTAAACTCAGTGAAAGAACTTTTTTTATGATAGTTTAAGATGTTATCAGAAGCAGTGTTTGAGAACTATCTTGAAGCTCACTCTAATTTTGGGGTTGAAAATAGAAAATATGTTTGCAAGAGTGAATGCTTCATCAGTGTTGTGCCTTGGAAGATAACCTGCATCTTCATATGTGATTTTGAAGTTCGATTTGCCTATATGTTTTCAACAAGTGTAATCTGATACCAGCTTTAACTTTCAGAATATATTTAAACTATTAACTACAGTAACTATCTTTCATTTATGTATGACCTGTTAGCTTATTACAGGGTAAACTACGAGGGTGGTCTGAAAAGTTTCCGACCTAAAGGTGAAGATGGCAGCACTCGTAAATAAAAGCTAGTGAATTTCGTTGTTTACCTGTTGACAGTTATTCACCAAAGTTTCAGCCATTTGTTATGTAACAGTCCTTTGAGTGAGTTGATGTGAGTGTTTTTGTGAAAATGGACAAAATCGAGTATTGAGCTGTCATTCAATATTTGTTTTTAAAAGGCAATACGCCTACACTAATCAATGATGAGTTGGACTTTGTGTACCATCACTTACCACAGTGAAATTTTGGGGCAGCTGAATTTAAACATAGCCGTAAGAGCTTGGGAGACGATGAACGTTCGGGATGTCAAAAAACTGCAACTATGGACGAAAACATCGCCAATGTTCACCAATTGGTGCTAGACGACCGACGAATTAAAGTGAGAGAGATAGCAGAGGTTATGAACATTTCAAAATAACATGTTTGTTACATATTAAATCAACATTTAGGTATGAGAAAGCTGTCCGCATGTTGGGAGCCACGTTTGCTCACATTAGACCAAAAACGTGTTCCAGTGAACATTTCCAAAGCTCTGTTGGCGCAGTTTAGGTGCAATAAATCCGAGTTTTGGCGCCGATTAATTACTGTAGATGAAACTTGGATACACCATTATACACCCGAAACAAAAATACAGTCCAAACAGTGGACTGCAAAGGGGGAACCGGCTCCAGAAAAAGCAAAAACTGTTTTTTCGGCTGGGAAAGTGTTGGTGACTGTTTTTTTTTTTTGGGATAGTCATGGAGTTATTTTAATCAGTTGCCTTCAAAAAGGAAAAACCATTACAGAAGCATACTGTGCATCATAACTTGACAAGCTGAAGGCAGAACTTGCGTAAAAACGGCAACATTTGCAGAAAAAGAAAATCCTGTTTCAACAAGACAATGCACCGTCTCACACCTCAGCGGTTGCCATGGCGAAAATTCATGAATTACAGTTTGAACTGCTTGACCATCCACCTTACTCACCAGATCTATCCCCAAGCGACTTCTTTTTGTTCCCTAATCTAAAAATTGTGCTCGGAGGACAGAGATTTTCGTCAAATGAAGAAGTAATCACCTTCGTGAACAATTATTTTGCAGAGAAAAACACCGAGTGCTATTTGGATGGGTTACAGAGATTGGAGCATCACTGGGAGAAGTGTGTAGAGTTACAAGGAGACTATGTTGAAAAATAAAAATTTCAGGAAAAATGTCTTGTATCTTTGTTAGGTCGGAAACTTTTCAGATCACACTCGTAATAGCTTGGTGGCCAGTTTAAAGAACTCTAGCATCTTCGAGAAAAGGTATCAGTTATACAGGTAACACGATAAAGTTAATACGAATGTTGCATAACGCCAAGCAACATTTATGCATTACACCCTTCCCGACAAATCTAACTGCTCTTCTTTGCAATCGCTCCAGCTCCTGTAATTGATACCCACTATGTGAATCCCATTCTACTCTAATATATTCAAGCAATGGTCCAACCAAAGTTTTGTAACCAATTCCGTTACTTTTCTAGTACACCCCTCATCACTACCTCCAAAAATTGAAGGATTTTGAAAACTTTTCCTACTACCGGTCCAATGTGACCTGCCCAGTTGAATTTGTTATCATGTGTTATGCTAAGGTATATATATTTCAAGTCTTTAACAAGCAATTCTGTCCCCAATTTATAATCGTAACCAATCTTTAGGTTTTTATTTGTGTGCTGAATAAACTGACTTTTTTTGTGTTTATGCTCATCCCATGTTGACCAAACCAGCAAGATACCCTGTTAAGCTCACCCTTTTCTTAGATCAGCTTTTGACAATCTTTTACAAATTTAGTCCTATTAAATAGCATTGTATAATCAGTGTCACATAACCTTAGTTATGTCAGTATACTTTCAAAAACAGTTCAAAGGGTCCTTAACAAACTTAAAACCAATAGCAGATCATTTTAGAAGCATTTTTCAGTAGTTTGAGAGTCAGGAAACATGTTAGTAAGGAGAGTTTGAGCTATTTTGTAAGTTTTCGAAAATATTATAAAGAAATTTAAACATTTTTAGAAGCCTTTTGGCCACATTCATTTTCAGAGGTGTAAAATGAGATGACAATACAAATTCGATCCAACACTTGCATTTTAGAAGATTATATTAAGAAAATATCATGAAATTGGTGATCTTGCAAGCTCATGGAATTTATTGCACAAGTAACTTTTTTTCACCTAATTTTCAAGGTACAGCTAAGATTCAGAGCTCAAAATGTTCAGCATAAGATAATACACAACATATTATAAGATAGAATCAACAGTGAAAAGAAAGTATGTTTTTTAGACAAAATAAGAGATTTCGCTGACTCTGCAATTCAACATTTCTGCAGACATACAGATCTGAGGGCATAGAAAAGACATTTATATTAAAGAGAAGCTTTCACTGAACACACGGAGTGATTTTTGTAAAGATTCCGACAATATATAAGCTGTAAAAGGGAAATTAAGGTTTGAAAATAATTGCTGCTACTAAGCATTATTTTGGAAACAAAGGATTGGCATTAAGGGAAATAGATAATGAGGAAATAATATTACCATCGGATAGATAATTTAATTTAGTAAAGCTTGAGATATATTACAGATCAGTAGCACTCATATATTTGGAGATAATGAACATACAAGTTTTTAGCTGACTTTGCACTTATAGTCAAAGTCGATTTTCACCATCAAATAAATTTGGGATCTAGACGTGTTATATGTCAAAAGTTGAGGAAATTTTTATAGAACAATTTGATAACAGAATCATTTCACAGACTAACAAATTGTAGGGATGGTGACAGAGTAAAGCTTTTACGACTTTAACTCGAAATACACAAATCCTAGGAGAAAACTTGTCATAACTAAAACTGACATTTAAAATATGCTTCATAAAATATCAAAATTTCAGACTTATTGGAATAAAAATAAGGTTTCCCTTTGTCAAACCAAGCGTCTGCTGAGTCAGCTGGCCCAATATGAATATAAGGAGCCTCCGCTGGCCTAGGCGGACAGCAGTAATTCGGCAGAAATTGAACCGAGAGGACGGCGTGTTGGTTGGTCGCGGAGATGTAGGAAATTTTAGTAGTGACGTTATAATGGTGCGGGGTCAATCTTCCTTCGGGATGAACTTTTAACTTTCATCTAGGGGTTAGGAGGAAGTTGCTTACTGTGAGAGGATGGTTTAACCTGTAATCATTTATTTCGGGTAGAAGTCTGATGCTTTTCTGTTAGGCCTACGCTGGTACCGAATTTATGTAAGAACTTTTGAAAAAAATATAATCTGGAATTAATCAGGAAGTCTGAAGTTGTGTTTTAAGAACAGACCTTTATCCCTTGGGGTAATTACGAGGGATTGGCGACCGTAAATAGCATCGCTTAAAGGGTACCAGACACGATCATAGTTAAGACAAGCTGTAAGCTACAACCCCGAGCAAGCAGCAGGTTTTACATCAGCAAACATCCTAACTTCTGACAGTAAACCATCAATACACTCATTAATTAGAATAATGAATAACAATGGTCCCAATACATTACCCTACATCACTCCCAATTTCACTTCCACACCGAGCGTGGTGGTGTAATGGCTAGCTTTCTGGCCTCGCATTCAGGAGGACGGCGGTTCGAATCCCCGTACGGGCATCCAGATTTGGGTTTTCCAAGGTTTCCCAAATCACTCCAGGCAAATGCCGGGATGCTTCCTTCAAAAGGCCATGGCCGAATTCCTTCCTATTCCTTGCCACCCATCCTTTCCCGTCTCTAAAGACCTCGCTGTTAGAGAGACGTTAAGCAGGGGGAAAAAAATCACTTCCACTTTTTTTTGATACTGCATTTTCTACCTTTTAAGAATTCTTCTATCCAGAAAATCACCTTTTCATCCGCTCCAATAGTTTTTACCTTATTTAGCACCATTTTATGGCTCACTCTATCAAAAGCCATTGAAAGATCTAGTTTTGCACTATCAATTTGTCATATCTTGTCCATTTCTTCCAAAATATATTACATTTAACTTACTATCTGAAATTTGCATGAATATCCAGGCCTAAAGCCTTTTTGTTGACTTAAAAACCACAGACTTTTATGGTTTGATTCCATGTCAATCATTCCATTAATTTAGTTACCACTGACATCAAACTGATTTTCCTACAATTTTTGACCCCATGTGTCACCCCTCTTTTATGGACTCATATAGTAATGACAGAGGCATATGTGCGGCAAATCTAATCTGTGTCAACGAATGATCAAACCACCCTTCAGGGTCTTCCAACCAACAATGCCATTCACCATTTTTATGGATTGGTACCACTATCACACTTTTCTAGTCTTTTGGTATGTAGCATGTATCCAGGCTCAGTTTGAATAGCATTTTAAGTTAAGGTACAATGTCACATCCTGCTATCTTTAAGACATACATAGTAATATCATCTACACCATCCCCTTTAAGCTTTGTTAGTTCCCTTATGATATCTTCAAGATGAATTAAAAATTTCTTAATCTGCTCATTTCTAATTGTGTGGATAAGCTTGTTCTCTGGTTTATAATCTCCCATCATGGGCATACCCAAAAGGGAGCAGGGAGAGAGCAGCTCATTGACATACTTAAAAATGACCATAAGGTTGCAAATAAAATCACGAAGGAATTTTTTAAAGAAGCACAAGACATCACAGTGGGAGTGGAAATTAAAATTTTTGTTCCACGTCTTGCTCATTTAAATTAAAAAAAAAAAAACGGGGGGAATACACCCTCCGCCAATGACTTAGAATACTGGTGATGTACACTTACTATACCATATTTTTATTCTATTAAATCATTGTTAAATATTAGATTCTCCCAGGAAAATACCCCAAAATTTGCATTATCAAGATTACACCATTTATTCATGACCAAAATGAGTATAGCAGATTTATACAAGAATGCAGAACTGTTCACAAATTATTATCAGTTGGATGAATCACTCGATGTTTGGTACAATTTGTAGGTAAAGAAGAATTTACAGGCAGAAAATTAAGGGATATAGAAGTCATGGGCCTGTTTAACAAACTACTATCTTTTTCCCCACATGAAAAAATCATTCACAAGTCTAAACATTATTCCATGCACTACAGTGACACTGGAATGATCCTTCAGTATACTTTGATGAATGAAGAACTGGCTCAGGAGCACTATGGGAGAGGAAACATTGACTGGATTATGCCTGATGAATGTGCATCGAAATTTTGTGAAAGAACACTGTGAGATATTGACAAACAAAGTTAATGAAAAATTTTCTGAGAATCCGAGATGATTAATATTTACATAAAAAACTATAACTAAGTTATGATCATAATTAATTACATAGTAGGTCCTAATACATCTGATGTACACTCTGCAATTCACTAATGTTATGGGTGACAGAGCGTGCTAAGCACCAATCATAATTCTGTGCATTCCAATCCTGAACTGAATGGGGAAAGAAAGAATACATAAAAGCATCAGTACAGCATCTTATTTCCCTAATCTTATCCCTCCCATCATTGCAACCTAAATAGGTTGTGGAAGAAGTATTTCATTGCACTCTTAAATTAAAGAATATCTTTTAATCTCAAATAAATTAAAATGAAACTGACATCGTCTGTCTGCCAAACAATCCCAGCCCAATCTATGTATCAATTCTGTGACACTTTCATAACTACTGTAACTAGCAGTCATAAATCAAGTGGCTCTCTTCTGTACTTTCTCCAACATGTTAATCAATCCCTTGCGATATGAATCCCAAACTCCACAATAGTAATCCAAATGCGGACACACTAGTGCTTTGAACACTATTTCCTTTGTATGAGAATTAGAACTGCTCAAAATGTGATCTTTCAATCGTTATCTAGAATTAGCTTTGCCTATGACAGAAGTTATGTGCAAGTCCCATTTCATGTTGCTATGTGTTATTACGCCCAGATACTTCAAGGAATCAACTGTGTTAACAACTGAATTGTTAACTTAGTGCTCATGAATAAGTGGAGTCTTTTTCTTAACTATTTGCATTGCCTTACACTTATTGCAGTTAAGTCTAAGCTGCCATTTATGGCACCACTCCGAAATAACATCCAGATCGCACTGAATTTGTAAGCAATCGCCAGAGCACCTTATTTCCCTATAGATAACTGCATCATCAGCAAACAATTGCAACCTGCAATTAACGTTATCACCAAGATTGTTTAAAAAATTAGGAAAAGATGTGGTACTATTACACTTCCTTGAGGAATGCCCCAAGCAACATTTAGCTTAGAAGAGGCTTCCCTGTCAATGACATACTGTGACCGACCAGTTAGAAAATTGTGTATCCATTTTCAAATCTGATCCGATATACCATATGCTTGAATCTTTGCTAAAAGTTGGTTGTGTGGTACAGTCAAAACTTTCTAAAAATCCAAGAAAATTGCATCAACTTGTGAAACTGCATAGATAACATTCATTGCATCCTGGAAAAATAGGGCCAGTTGTGTTTCACATGATCTGTTCTTCTGAAATCTGTGTTGCTATGGTATAAGTAACTTGTTTTCATCTAGAAACTTCATAATGTTAGAGCATATGACATTCTCCAGAATTCCAATGCAAACAGATGTTGGAGATATGGGTCAATAATTCCTACGATCTCCTTTCTTGAAAACGGGAAACACCTGCGCTATTTTCCAGTCAGAAGGAACTTTTCTCTCTGCTAAAGATTTCCAGAATATATCTGACAGAAATGGTATTTCTTCCACATATTCTGAAAATACTCTTACTGGTGTACCTTCTGAACCAAACGTTTTCCCCAACTTCAGGAGCTGTAATTGCTTTATAATACCTACACTATCAATTTGTACTGGATCCATCTCAAATTCTACATGTTGTGGAAAAGCGTATTTTTTTTTGTTGTTTTTTGTTTTTTGTTTGTTTTTTTTTTTTCATGCTTTCATCAGTGAAAGAATTTTTAAATTAGCTGTTAAATACAGTAGCCTTGTCACAGCTGTCATCATGTTCCTGATCATCTTGTAGTAGAACTGGCATATTGTTGTCACTACAATTAACTTTTTTACATATGACCAAAATTTCTTTTGGTTTTCGTTGATGCTCTTGGAAATTGAATTGCAACGAAAGTTATTAAAGGCCTCGCGCATCATATTCTTAACATTTTCTCTTATCAAATCTAACTTTTCAACATCACTTCTATACATCGTCCTTCTTGAGTGTGCTTGTATTATCCTTTTCTTTTTAAATAACCTTTTAACTTCATGTGTATACCACGGGGGATCATTCCCTTTCCTGATTGTCCATTTCATTATACTTGAGTCTATACCTTCCCTGACTATACACACAAATTGAAGCCACATCTCTTCTATCAAGCCTCTCTCTTCTATGAATGTAAGGTCATTATTCCTCAAATACATTCTACAACACTCCTTTGGGCCTTTCCAAATCTCTAAATGATTCTTTTTTTTTCTTTTTCCATGTGGCTGTTAATTTTACTGTAGCAATTACAGCTTTATGATCACAGATTCCTTAGATTAAGTAACTGGATTACTCTGTTAATCAATAAAAAAATAGTTTCCTCAGTAGGTTTGAGTTTCATTTTGTAAGAAATGGTCATGTTTCAGTTCCCCCACCCCACTTCCTCGAAACCAATACGAGTTGCCCTCCCCTCTAGTTCAAATCTTGACCCCCCCCCTGAATTTTGATCCTGGATATGCCCATGCCTCCCATTCAGATATCATAGTCCCTAATGATCTCATTAAACCAACTATTTAAAACCTCTGTCTTTTTAAATCCTCAGTAACTACTTCTCTATCCTTATCAATAATTATCTCAACACCCGCTCTTCCCCTCAGATTTCTAACATACCCATAAAAACTTCTAGATGTATCTGTAAGTGGTCCCCCACCAATAATATTCTTCATAAACTTATCTTTAGCCACGTTCTTTGTTATTATTAATTCCTTATTTAGCTGTAGAAAAACCTCTCAGGATTCTATCCGCGTCAAAGTAAAGTCGACTGGCAATGTTTTGAGAGCTGGAACTGCTCCCATTGTGAGGCCCCACTTTATTCAGTAAGTTTAGTGGGACTTGACAATGGGACTAGTGCCAGCTCTCGAAACGTTGTCAGTCGACTTTACTTTGACACGGCTAGAATGCCGAGATGTTTTTCAACACCATAGATGTCGCAAAAATGAACATAGTTATCTTTATTTAGTTGTTTGAATTATTTCCTATTGCCTTATTGTCTCTTAACTCTGTCATGTTCTCTTCTTGCCAACCTCTTTAATTGCCTCATCTCCCTGAATTCCTCTATTTTCTGTTTTGGAATAAAATTTCTTCACCCCTTTTTATTATCTCCTTGAACTCTTCACACTGTACATTTGATGTCCTTCAAATTGCTGAAACATTCTTTGAAATAACTTCAATTTTAAAAGCTGCAGCTTTTTATAATTGTACCAATATTCATATCTGTTTCACGATTATTTATTCATTTAGTAACTTGGGACACCACAATGCTATCATTGGGTTTTATTTAGAAGATATCATGTATTTTTATCCCCTTGTGTTCTGCTCTACCATTTCTGTAAAGCCACCTTTCATGACAGAGGTATTTGAAAATCTTTGACCCTTGTGTTATTAATCCTACTTCCCATCCAACTGATTTAAATTTTAATCCCTACCAGTAATGGCTATTCTATTCTCACTTCTGAACTCTAAGATTTAGTTTAGCTTTATCATTGATTCTTCCACTGCGGTAGCAGCCAACACCATGATTTTTCTTTTTTATTGCCCTAGAAATCTACCCAAAATAACTCATAGTCATTATCTATAAACTCAAGTCAACTGAAGTATTCATTGCTAACCAGTACGAATACCCCTCCACCTGTTGCTCCTCTGTTTCAGCAATACACTTTGTAAGTATCGGGAAAAACCTTATTTCCTAGTACTTCTTCTTTTAACCAAGACACTACCCATATATTTACTTGTGGTTCATGTATCTCTATTAAGTTTGTGAATTCTATTACTTTGTTCATTATACTTCTACAGTTCATCAGTAACACTTTTATCACTGGCTTCATGATATTTTCAGCATTAACCTTCTCATTCCCAATTTGGCCCCCCTCATATCTATATGATCTAGACTCAAGGTGAAAACCTCATTCCTCACTTCTTGAACTCAGTGAGTAACATCCCCACCCTAAACTTCAACTGATTCTACTGTCAGACTGACATCACTTTCCTGGATGTGGACATCTATGTACAGAATGGACACTTACACACCATCTGAGGGAAACACATCTGCTCCGACCAAGAATCCTTTACTCTTTACTCCAACAACCTGACTCGAGCATTCATAAACTGCAATTATCTTCCAGAATTAGTAAAAAAAAAAAGATATCAAAAGTAAAAAACTGTCAACCACACCACCGAGTGTGACAGGTGAACGGTTAATGTTTAGTGTCGAATTTTTGAGGATTCGAATCCCCGTCTGGGCATCCAGATTTTGGTTTTTCCATAGTTTCCCCAAATCACTCTGGGCAAAAGTCAGAATGCTTCCTTCAAAAGGTCATTGACAAAATCCTTCCTGTTTCTTTCCCCCAGTCCTTTCCCACATCTAATGGCCTCGACATCAATGAGGCATGAAGCCATCCACCACACTGATACACACAACCCAAAACCAACCAGAACCCTGTTTTAAGTTTATACCTTGCTTAGAAGAAAGTAAATTTAAATGGACAATATTTTACATTATTGTTATTGAAATTTTTACATTAATTAGTTATTTTTGGAGTCGGTGCCAGCTGTCAGATCGCGCAGATCGAATTACTGAACTTTATTTGGTGTTAGAGGCGAACCGAGAGTACGAACAAAAATTCCAAATATTTTACAGCATGTCGTGAGGAAGATAGTTTTATTGTGGGAGACAGCTTAGGGAAACAAATTAATGGTATGTTATCTGTGGCTCGGCCTCGTTGGTTATCCAGGCATATATCTGGCGCTACAGTGTTAGTTGGTAGGCTGCATCATACAGTGAACACTTTATAGTTAGCATAATATTGGTGTATCATCTATATGTTTCAGTTTTGTTGAATAATGTTTTTAGAATTAATTGTAGGTAAGTAGCAACATGATTTTTTATGTATTATTGTTATTTATTATTGTTTTTATCTTTTTGTTTTTCTTGCTGTTGCTGGCACCGACTCCAAAAATAACTAATTAATGTAAAAATTTCAATAACAGTAATGTAAAATATTGTCCATTTAAATTTAATTTCTTCTTAGCAAGGTATAAAGTTATTTTAAAATTTTAGTACCTTTTTTGAAGGCAGTTTTTATGTTTTTTAAACAATTATTTTATTTTTAAATTTTTAGGGGTATTATAGTTAATTTGTATTTAAATATGCCGCAGCAATTCTCATTTTGCGAACATCCTGGTAGCTCAGTGGTTAAAGTGAATGCTTTAAAAAAAAATCTGTCATTACAACAACTTTCAGAATGGGGTGAATTGGATGCTGTATTAAGTAATGTCAGTTTACATTTTGATCCAGGTTGTGTTTCGATCTAATCATAACTTCTGTTTAAGCTGCTGCTCAATAGTCGAAACATGTAACATCTGGACATTAATATGTACTACATACACAAATCTGTCTCTGGAACATATCTGTTCGTTCCGGCATCACACAGAAAATATAGATATTTAATTGGTTTTCACAACATAAAAGCTCGGGGTCCAAGTTGGAATCTGAAGTACATGTTGAGACATTAGGACACATACAATTTATATATATTCTGTAATGACTTAAAAATAGCTTAATTAATTTTGACGGTACTTAAATCTGTGTTTTTTTTTTTATAGAACATTAGAAATTATAAACAATGGGGGTAAAGGAGAAGAGGGATTGTGCTTTTGTATACAAAATGTAGACTGTGTTTTCTGATTGATTTAAAGTATACGTTTGTAAATTTCTATTGTTATCATATAAAAATTTTAGGTTTGTATAAAAAATAATTAAGGGGTGTGGAGGTGAAGAGTAGTTTGGTTTTTGTTAAGGTAGTGTGGACAGGATTTTTCTCTTTGTTTTAGAGTATTCATGTGCAAAGTTCCATCGAAACCAGATAAAAACTGAAGCTTTGTGTAAAGAACATTTACAAAAATTAAATGGGGTAAGGGAGTGAGCGGTACGGTTTTGTAAACAGAATCTTTCTCTTTGTTCTTAAGTATGCATTTGCAGTGTTCCATCGAAATCTGATGAAAATGGTAGGTATCTAAAAAGAACATTGGAAATTAGGAGGGGTGGGGGTAGAAGGGAAGAGGGGTTGGGCTTCTGCAAACTAATTTAAACACAATTGTTATGTATTTTTAAAGTATACATGTGCAAATTTTCTTCAGAATCAGATAGAAACTATGCTTTGTGTAGATTAAAGGGGTGGAAAGGGGGAGAGAGGTTTGGCTTCTTTAAACCAAATGTAGACAGTATTTTTCTGTTTGTTTTGAAGTATACATGTGCATACTTCCTTCAAAATCAGATAGAAACGGTAGCTTTATATAATGAACATTGACAGTAATTAAAGGGGTAGAAAGGGGAATAGGGTTTGTGTTTTTGTCAAAGTAATGTGAGTAGTATGTTTCTTTTTCTATTTGCTTTAAAGTATACACATGCGATGTTCCACCGAAATCGGATTAAAATGTGGGTTTGTACAAACATTAAGAGATTTAAAAGGGTAGCTAGAGTAGTTTTTTTTTATTTTTTGGTCAGAAATCTTCTCCATAAAACATTACATATATGTGCCAACTTTCATACAGATTGGTCAAATGGTGTCAACTGTAGCTTTTGAAAAAGAAAATTGACAAAATTCAAGGGGCGGAAACGGGGAAATAGTTGAATTTTTGCAAACCAAAAGCTGACATTATTTTTCTCTTTGTTTTACAGTAAAAGTTTGCTAAGTTCTACCTAACTTGATAAAAACTGTGGGTTTGTGTAAAAATTAAACGGTTTAATGGGGAGTGGGGGTGGTTTTTTGATTTTTTGGTCAGAAACCTGCCTCGTGAAAAAATACATAAAAATGCCAACTTTCATGGTAATAGGGCAAACGGTGGCAACTGCAGCTTTTAATATATATATATATATATAAAAAAAATGACAAAAATTAAGGGGTTGGAAGGAGCGAGAGGGGTTGAGCTTTGGCAGACCAAATGTTGATTTTTCTGTTTGTTTGAAAGTAAACATTGGCAAAGTTCAATCAAAAACAGATAAGAAATATAGGTTTCTATAAAATTAAGGGGTGTACAGGGGGAGGTGGGGTGGCTTTTTTATTTTTTGGTCAGTAACCTAGTCCATGAAAAATTACTTGTATATGACAACTTTAATTGAGATCAGTTAAATGATGTCGACTACAGTTTTGTATAAATAACATTGGCAAAAATTAACGGGCAGATAGGGTCAGAGGAGCTCAGTTTTTTCAAACCAAATGTTGACAGCATTATTCTCTTTATTTTTGACTATACGTGTCCAAAGTTCCATTGAAATTGGATAAAAAATGTGGGTTTGTATAAAAATTAAGTGGTGTAAATGGTTGGTGTTTTTTTTATTTTTTTGGGTCAGAAACCTTTTCCTAGAAAAATTACATGTATATGCCAACTTTAATGGAGATCAGTAAAATGGTGTCGACTGTAGCTTTGTATAAAGAAAATTGGCAAAAATAACAGGTGGATAGGGGGAGAAGGACTCGGTTTTTTCAAACAAAAAGTTGACAGTAATTTTCTATTTATTTTTTACTATACATTTCCAAAGTTCCATCAAAATCGGAGAAAAAGTGTGGGTTTGTATAAAAGTTAAGGGGTGTAAAGGGGTAGAAGGGGTGGTTTCTCAATGAAATTCATATGGGACCACTTTGGAGGTATACTCTGTTCACTATAAAAGTTTCGTTTAAATCGGTTCAAAATTGGCGAAGATATCACTGAACATACATAAAAAAAAAAAAAAAATTCAAATGAATTGAGAACCTCCTCCTTTTTTTAAGTCGGTTAAAAAATATACTTGTATAAAAATGTCAACCATCTGATGCTGCTAAACCACCATTTGTATCGTTCCAGTGTAACATGGCCTGCTGCAAAAGGTGCAGTTTGCATCCACTTACTACAACCTATTGCAACACTACTACTGGTGAAACCTAGCTTATCATAGGGCATTCCAGTAGTACCACAACCCATCTAATAGACCAGCTCATCTGCCTCCACTTCAAAAGTTCCAAAGTACCTTGAACTCATTATCCATCAGGATTAATGATCACAGACAAACATATAACTCCCAAAACCTAGACCTCCCTGTTACTCACAAAAGCCATGGCCTCAATATCTGCTTCAGTCAGAGCCATTAGAGTACTTCCAGATACCACTACCCAATTTGAACTCCGTAGGTAGGAATTGGCATATCAACACATTTTGCAGATTAGTCACCCACTAGGCCTCAATTTCAGATAATAACTTCCTCACCCTGTTATACCCATCATTTGCCAGTACAATAGATTTATTTATATATGTAGCGAACTTACATCAAAATTTTGTTTCTATAATTATTTCTACTTCTAAATGTCTTTCTGGAGATTAATATTTGTGATTACATTACTGTTGCTCCTCCAATGATCGATTTCATTCTGTGTGTGGTTGTGTTGTTCGTGTGACTTGTGCAAACTCAGCCATATGTTTCTGGCTACTTGATAAAGGGTTAACCCCAAAATATTGTGTTTTTTATAAGATCGTAATCTTTCACGGCATTGTATATTAATAAATTTCTCTCGGGCTTCCAGCCGTGTTAAGATGTTACATTTGTGGGACAAATGTAACATCTTAACACGGCTGGAAGCCCTAGAGTAATGTATTAATTGTGTTTTTTGTGTTTGTATATTATTTTATGTTGCTGAGTCTTTGTGAGTGCGAGGTATAAATTATCTTTCCTTATATATATATTGTTAGGAAGCAAAGGTGCATTAAAGTGGATACATTTGGATAGGAGAAAAACCACAACATACAAAAATGAAAATTGCTGTGGCATCAAAACACAAAAAAAACACTTATTTTACTATTTTGATGCTGCAGTAACCTACATCTTTGGTAAATAATAGTTACTCTCCTATCCAAGTGTATACATATTTAAGGAACAATAGGAAAAATAACCACTCACTTTCAGATTCATGGAGGAGGGACAGATAAACACAAAATCCTGAATATATTTTACAATACTTTGGTTATTAACCTTATTCATATTGGAGATGAGACACATCCAGGCCTGCAACATGGATGAGCTGTAGATGTACCAAGAGGGAAGGGAATGGATTGCCATAATGTAAGGGAAGAAAGTTGACCAACAATAATTGCAGGGAAAGTATAATCTTTGTGACGACTAGTCGGGGTAAAATAAATAATTTTTTTAAATATATTTTCAATCTAATAAGATATTTAAAAACATAGTGTATGTTTCTAATAATGGCAAGGTTATAGCATAGGTTGAGGAAGGGGGATGTTTGATGTACAGAAGGTGTTGGCAGTCAAGTTCCCATTGATGGAGTTCTGAAGAGGTAGTGGTGTCTGGAAAAACTCTGACAGCCTTAATCATAAAAAATAGTGTTTGCTTGTTGGATTTATGTGAGATGCCATGGACTGCCACTGGATGGTATGGGTTGGCAGTGTAAACTTTTTGTTTGTGGTGGTTCATCCTGATGGACAGTTTGTTAGCGGTAATGCAGTGCAGTGAAGGCAGATTAGCTAGCTACTCACTGCCCCTCGCACTTGTTTCAATAGACTCCTAACCTGGAAATATCTTGTTCCACAAATATTTGCCACCTGACTCTCCTAGACTTTAACAAGGACCTTTCCCAGGGAATAGACTTTGCTGCAAAAAAGGCAGCATTCGTTCAGCCTCTACTACCTATTCCAGACCTATCAAAGGAAATCTTTTCTGATTATTGGACATGCTACCTACATCACCACTTAACAACTTATCTGCATAGTACATATTTCATACTACTAAAACGCTGTCCATCAAGATGTACAGCCACAGAAATGTATTATACTGCAAGCCCATATAATCCAGTATCAGTCTATGCCAGCTCACACAACTCAATAATCTCAACACCTGTTTTGCAGTTAGTGATTCAGAGGTTGACCAGACACCACTAGCTCTTCAGAACTCTGTAGTTGGGAAATGACCTATTAACACATCCTAAACTTACATTAAATCCCACCAGTAATCCTGTCACTTACAATACTAAAAATATTCAATATTTTCTTTAAAAAATATTTTAAAAGTCTTTTTAACAGATCCAAAACATATTTTAAAGAAGATATTTATCTTACCTTGACATGCTGTTCTCCCACTACCACCATGGCATTCCACACCCTCTTGGTTCATCTTTGCTTCATATATGGGGCTGGTCCCCATGTATACAAATCTTTCCCCTTTACACATGTCTCCAACAAGAATAAGATTAATAACTGAAATATTGTAAAGTGTGTTTGTGCTCATGCATTTTTCTGACACTGATGCCTTCATCTGTGGTAAATAACGAGTTATTTTTGCTATCTTTCATTATTTTTATTGCCTAATGGTGATTTCACTGTCACAATTGTATATATTAGTATTATATATATTGTTGGATTCCATAGGTGATAACACTGCGACAAATAAAAGATACTAACAGGAGAATAGCCGCCGCTTACCGAAGCTGAAGGCAGGATGGCATTAAAGCATGGGCAGTCAAGTTAATATAGTGAGTGTTGAAATTTTTAGCTTTATATCCCTTCTTCAATAATGGAGTGAGTTAGCTGAATGATGGTTACTGGCAGCTAACCAGAAGTGCAGATTATTGGACATCAGCTTGTTATGGAGGAAAATTAATATGGTCAGAAGCATGGGTGGGAGTTAAAAAGCATAAACCCAAGCATTGTAAAATTGAAACTATATCATGGGAACAAGTTATCAAGTCATGGGCATGTGGAAGGAGTCAGCAGAAAATATATTCAAGTAAAATTTTTATGTAAAATAGAAACAAACTTTAATAAAACTCAAATATATTGCATATTACGAAAAAATCAGCTCTGGTGAACAGTGGTTCATGTATGAAAAGATAAAGGGGGTAGGGAATGGATGGAAAAGAAGAAAGAATACTGGTGTTATTTTAAGTTAATATCCACTGGCTGTTTGATACCCTGTTTGTACTGATAAGCCAGTTCCAAAAGACTGCTGAGAAGCTGATTGTGTTTGGGACAACTTTGATAGCATGAACAATGAAGCAAGAATTAAAATTGTTGGTACCAGGTTTGGAGGCATTGGGTGTTTTGGATAATGAGTGAATTCTGCCTATTGATGGCCATTAATTCTTATGGCTACTAGACTAGTGGTCAAACCTATGTACGAAGCTAGAAAATAGTAATAGGTTAGTTGGTATATTGTATGGGAGTTTTCACAAGAGGCATTTCCCATAATTGGGATGCTTCTTGAGGTGACAATGTTGGTAAAATGGGTAGAGGCATTGTGTATGATGCCCATTTTGAAGTGGGATCTGTTATATGGGAAAGAGACTTGAAGCTGTCTGATGTGATGGGAAGACCATGTTTATGGATTAGGTGTTGTTAAGGGGTCTACTGAAGCATGTACTAGGAGGAGCAAAGAGGATTTTGGGGAGAAAGAATCCAATTTCCAGGAGGGCTCAAAAGAAACCATAACTTTACCAAAGGATTTGGTTTATGGATTTTAGTTCTGGAAAGTAATGAGTGAGCAACCAAATCCTTCGTCAGGGTTATGATTTCCTTTGTGCCTGCCCAAAAATGAGATCCCTCCTTCCGAAAATCCTCCAAGCTGCCCCTAGCACATTCTTCAGTAGATCACCTAACCTTAGCTAACTCTTACTTCATAGCCTTCACCATCTCACCAGTTAGCCTCAAGATTCTTTCCTATGTAAAAGACCCTACTGCAAAATGTGCATCATACACCTTACCTCTACCACCTTCCTCAACACAGTCTCTAGGAAAAGCTCCCCCATCTTAGGAAATGCCACTTGTGAAAACTCCCACGCAATATACCATGTGACCTGCAACTCTTGTCCAGTTTCCTACTTGGGTTTGACCAGCAATCTGCTAGCCATAAGAATGAATGGCTACTGATAGACAGTATTCACCCATGAATCCAAACTACCAGTATCTCTTCATGCCACCATGCATGGTACAAATAATTTTAATTTTTGCTTCACCATCCGTGCTCTCTGTTTTCTCCCAAATAGAAGCACAGGTTCCACCTAATTCTTGAGTGCAGAATGGTTCACTGAAGCATGTAAAGCCTCGGAGTTTTGAATTTCCCGTTAGTCATGCTGCTAACATGCTAAGTAAATTACATAAAGAAAATACAGTTCATGATTAAAATAGTGAAAGAACATTCTTTAGTTTTGGTTACTGGTATAATTATTAATGGTAATAATGAAAATGAAATGGCTTATAGGCAGTTTAAATAAATAAGGATAGGGAAAATAACCCATCACTCACCAAAGTTGAAGACTGGAGGGCTATGACGAGTATACAAAACTTGGGACAAACATATTGTACACGATTTGAGATTAAAAACTTATTCATTAAGGGATGATTAGGCCATTTTGCAAGGGAGGTCTGCACACGCCATTGCTTACTGTATGTCATGCAAATTAAGAATGTTGAAACATATGGAAATTTTATTCATGTGAAACTATCAAGAGCCAAGTGTTTTGATGTTAAAAATATGTCTGAATACTACCTGTGTTGTGGTAAGTTATTATATTGCATATGTTTATACAGTGATAGTACATTGTAAATTGTCATTCACTTGATTTTTGCAATCAGTTTTTAATGTTTAACAACATCAAATGAAGTAAAAGTTGCAAAAAATGTGAGACATTTTTAAAACAATATTTTCCTTGGGTTTATCTGTGAGTTATAAAATTTTTGTGTCCTCATTTTTTTCTAACTGATGGAATTATATTTTTAAATTACTTTAATTTGGAATTACTATTAGATAAAATTTATTTACTTTTGGTTTGGCAAAAGAACGTACAATTTTGCAATATAAACATACAAAAACCATGAAATATTATATTACTAATAGGTCATTCAATTTTTCTCTTAGGCTGAAGATTGAAACTATAAATAAATGTAAAAAAATCTTAAGATAGGTCAGGGAGAGTTTGGACAATGAATGAAGTGCAAACTCCAATTAAGTGCTTTTGTTGCAGGTTCCAGCCCTTCATGAATCTGTTAGGAATTAGGAGACACATAGATACAATAGTTGGCAAACCAACTGAAAAAAAAGAAAATAGTAGGATTGACTGAACTGAAAAGAGGTGATGTTACTTTTCAGCAAATAAAACTTGTGGTGTTTATAGATTGCTATAGCTGCGACAGAGGAGTTTTTAAAAAAATGTTATTTATGGTTTGTATTTATCAGTCCCTTAGCATCATATATAGTACAACATACAAATGATGTGTCAAAATTAGTCTGTACACACACACACACACACACACACACGCACACGCACACGCACACACACACATTTATCCGTTCTGAGATTAAACACAAGATACCATAACTGTACAAATCTGATAAAGACAAAACATTATATATTTACAAATTTACAAGTATATAAATTATGTAACTGCGTGACAAAATTTTATTCTCAGAACCTTGAGTTAGATTGGATGGTATTGTATTTCATTTCTATAGTTAGTTTCTATGATAATTCAAGCTAGGAAAGCAGATTTTTTCAGTTGTTGAGATAGTATTTTACATTGTGTCAGTTTTAAGCATTCGCTTGGAGTTATAGTTCAAAAGTTTGTATCTAAATTATTTATTTTCTGCTAAACCATTAAAGTTACGAAATTTTTTATAATAACTAAAGTTAACATTTGGTACAAGATCTAGCGTTTTGTAGAGAGAGAATTATTTTAGTTGTCAAGGTCAAAACTGGATGATGCAAGATTTTCAGACATGCTATTTGATATCTGATTAGCCTTCCAGAAACTACCCGTGTGAAGCAATAGCTTTGCAGTTTCCCATGGTTTGTGAGAGAGCAGGTAGACACCTAGAACTTTCCCTAATCCGGCCAGTCTTCGAGAAGCGGTGAGAGTGATGTGATGTAGACTCGTGCACTCGCTCAGTCAGTCAGTCGTCCAGGGAACGTGCATGTGACAAGATTTAATCTCAAGCAGTAGAAGTCAATTAGTCTTTGAGAGACCGTAGGCTTGTCAACATGCAGCTTAGCTCATTTAATTTTACCATAATGTTGCAGTAAGACAGTATAACGCCATGTGGGGCCTCAGGATTACTTAAGTGTCGATTTCTAAGTTAGTGTAACAGTAGAAGCATGTGACAAACTTTTACATAATCTCAAGTAATAATCAATTATACTTTGAACTTTGGGGTGTGGTCTGGCTCGAACGATGAATCGAACTTGCAAACTTTTCTTCTGTGACTTTATCTGATGTCTATCCAGCTAATGACTTCAAGAATATAGTGATTTTTAATTCCAACTGACTTGTGAATATTTATTTTGTCTACACCTTTCCTTAACTTGAGGTAGTTAAAAAAATAAAGTTAAGTGGTGACCTTGTATCATTATTATAAAGCCATTGCTGGACTATCCAAGGCTACACACAGTTAAAGTTAAGACAAAGGGTTTTGCCTCCAACCCAAGGCAAAGATATTCGTCTTACAACCTGATTTATATCATTTTTCATTATTTACATTTACGATAATCACTGTGATTTAAGACTAACATTTGGTTTGCATATACTCATAAATATTGTAGAAGCAGTGGTCGAGCAAGTACTCCTTTAGTCCTCAAGTGAATTTGTTATTTTCTCCTACAGACCTGATCCTTCGTGGTAGATTATTAAACAAACATGGTCCTTTCTGACAGAGAGTAATATTTGTTTGTGGTAAACATAAGTCTAGTGACTGTCTAGTATTACACGTGTGCACATCATTGTTTGTATGTAGCGCATACCCAGAAGCTTATATATATATATATATGTTATAAATTTTACACAGTATATGTACACAGGGCTGTGGTAGAATTTGCAACTTTCAAAATAAAAGTTTACACGAGGTTCTACATCATACCACTTCCATAATTCTAATAATTTTTTTCTGCATTTTGAAGCATTTGATACTTGTTGGCGATTTCCCCCAGAATATAATGCCATGCCTTAATAATCAGTGCACATACACAAAATAAATATTCCTAATTGTTTCATTCGATATGCAACCAACTAATATTCTCATCATGTAGCAGATAGTATTAAGTTTTTTTTTTATCTTTTCTGTGATTATTGTTAGCTTCCCAATGTTTTTAGAATAGTGTTCGATATTTTAGCTGATTGTTATTTAGTATATTCTTTCATTAAAATGCTGGTGTCATCAGTGAATTTAATATATTTTTGGCAGTTATTTGTTGTTTCTAGATCATTTATATATGCTAAGAATAATACAGGCTCAAGTATTGACTTTTGTGGCTCTCCATATTTCATGTGTTTGCAATCTGAGTTCACATAGTTTACAGTGTTGTCAGTCTTAAGCTATATTCAACAATCTGTTTCCTATCATGCAAATATTACTTTATCTAATTGTTAGTTACTCATCTAACTCCTAGTTTTTCTAATTTTGGAAGCAAGATATTATGGTCAATTGCATGAAATGCTTTTAAGAGATCCAAGCATATTCCTGACACATGTCTTTTACTCATGATGTGTCTGCAAGATTTCTGTGTAAAATGAAAAAGTGCAGTTTCAGCTGATTATTCTTCCTAAAGTTGAGCATTTGAGAATACTTCATTATTTTTTAAAAAGTTTTCTTTTGTGAAATAGATTTTCTGAGGCTTTAGAGAAACATGAGAGGACTGATACCGGATGGTAATTTGACAACTTTCCTTTTTCCCCCTTTTTTAATAGTGGTTTTCCTTATGCTGTTTTAAGCCTGTCTGGAAATATTCCACTAGAAAATGAGCTATTGCATATATGAGATCGAGGAACAGCTATCAATGCAATACATTCTTTAATAGAAAATCTGGGACATCATCAATTCTAGATGAAAATTTAGGTTTTAACTCACCAATCAATTTTAATACTTGGCTGAATAAAGAGGGTTTTCCTATTATTATAGCTGACATTATCTTGAGTGTTGATGCTGGACTTGTCAAAAAATTTCTTAATGAGACCTTCAGCAATATATGAGGTTTTAAATGTGTTAGATATCTTTAATGGATCAGATATTTTTTTATTCTCTTGCAGCTGAATGTTTTGGCTTTCTGCCTGGGTCACTCATACTTAATTCTTAACTACTTTCCACATGGCTTTCATTTTATCTGTCACTGAAGAAATATATCAATCATTTTCAAATTTTTTGCTTGTCTTACTACCCTGTTAAGAATCTGTTTGTGTTTTTTGAAATATTTATTAAATTCTGGTGTTGTTTCCTGAATTTTTGAAACTGTATACAACAATTGCATTTTTTTTAATTGATGTTAGGATACCAGAGATAATCCAGCATTTTGTATTGTTTATTATACTTTGATTTCTTGTCATGAGTAGGAAGCATTTTTCAAAATATTACAAAAATGTACTTATAAATGAGTCATATTTCTCATTTGTATCTCCACAAATATATATTTCTTCCCTGGTTTCATTTCTTAATAGATTATTAAATTGGTTAATCTCTTAATCCTTAAAACTACACGATTTTATAGTTGCCTGTGTGTTCATGTTAGATTCTAACTTTAATGTTAAAATTTGTGCTAAATAGTCTGAATAACCTGTATCAAAGTTCACTAAGCCTTGGCTTTTTAATTACTGCTCTGCAGAAAAATTTGATCAATTGTTGTTGAAGAATTTTTTGTAATGTGTGTAGGGGTTTCTATCAAACTTTTAAGATTGAAGGAGAGTGCAAGGTTCAAAGTATCATTTCTAAATTTTGAATCCTTAGAAAAATCTATGTTAAAATCACCACATATAATTAAAGTTTTATTTACTAACGGTAAAGTTTTTAGTGTTTTCTCAAACATGTTTAGGAACATAGTTGTGTCCCCATCCAAAGATCTATATACACAAATTAGTATCATTTTATTTTTTGTGATGGATATACATGATACTGTATAGTTCTTTTCAATAGAATATTTTTGGAGTGAGTTTATTTCCTTAACCCTTTGACTGCTGTTGACGTGTATACACGTCATGCTGCCTGCTGGCCCCGAGTGTTAATGACGAGTTTAGACGCAGCCGCCGGTTTTTTCACTGAGTGCTGTTGACAAGTTAAGCCGCACCTGCCTGCCACTACCTGAGTGCTGATGACAAATATAGACGCGCCGCTACCTGAGTCGTACAGCGGACTTCATGACCCACTTCTCAATAGACTTTTGCAGTTCTGGTCGCTAGCTTATCATCCGAATGTTTGTCAGTAGGGAGCCTAGGCATTGCTCTACATTTCATTATTAAACAGAAATTACATCAGTCTTCTTTGTGTCCTGTATTTTATGAAGAAAATGGCAAGACGTCATGGGTGCATTGAGGAAGAAATCATGGAGATTCTTACGAGGAGTGACACCGAGGATGAACTACTTGATTTTGAGGGAAGTGATAGCTTTTCCACAGAATTGGAAGGCTGTAGTCATAAACCATACTCTTCAGCAGGGGTGACAATGCAGTCTCATGTTTCAACAAGAGATGTTAGTTGTTCTGAATATGAAGAATCAGAAAGTGATAGGGAAACGCTTACGAAGAAATTACGTCTTAGTGATAAATCTGACTGGAAAGAAAATGATTTTCGTCCAGTTAGTCACGCATTTGATGATAAGCTGTCGGGACATGTGTGTCAAATAGGGAATGTGCCAAATATTCTGTCAGTTTTCATGTTATTTTTTTACAGAAGAATGGATGAAATATATAGCTGATGAAAAGAATCGGTTTTATATAACCACTATGGATAATATTCCAGAATCAGTGCTTTCTTTAATATCAAAGTGGAAAGATATTGAATATCATGAAATTTTTTGTTTCATAGCTATTTGTCATCTGATGCATCGCGTGAAAAAAATTGAAAATTAGATAATATTGGACCAGAGATGTTCTTCTAAATACCGCAATTCTTGTTGAACTTATGTCCAGATACCGCTTTTTGTTACTCTGGTGAGGTTTCGTGAGATTTTTCCAAACCCCCCCTCCCCTTGCCCTATTTCAACTCGCATAATAATGGACAGACACTTCATAGCTTTGAAATGTTGAAAAATCTGTTGAGTACTTATGTGGAACAAATTTCATCAAAGAAACAAAATTATGTATAATCGGGTAATTACAAAGCACAGCAAACATTCAGTCAACATTGAGATATTTTGGGAATCTACATCTACAAAGATATTCTGCAAGCCAAATTTCGGTGTGTGTGGGAGGATGCTTGTGCAATTATCATTTTCAGGTGTCTTTTTATATTCGTGAATAGCACGAGGAAAAATCAGATGCCTTTAACTCTCTGTATAAGTTCGAATATCTCTAATTTAACAGTCGTGGTCTGAACGCGGTATGTAAGCGTGGAAGTAAAATATTTCTAGCATCTTCTTCGAATCTACGCTCTTTACAATTCAACAAAAACACTCTGATACAGTTAGGAACATATAGAAAATTGCAGTTATTATAAACGGGTATACAGGAAAGAACAGTAAACTATTAAGGTAAATTTAAGAATCACGATGCTTTCGACATAAGCTGTGAAAATCTAGTAAAAACTACAAGCAAGATATAATTATTAGTGACAAATAATAGGGTTACTGATTGTTTGATTCTGCAGTAATTTATTTGCAGAGAAACTATGTAGTGCGAGTATTTATTGTGTATCAGCCATGAGAGGTTACGCCAGGAATATTCAGAACTGGGCGGGTGGGACAGCGCGGGCCGCTCCGTCCCCAGGAATAATCACTTAGCACAGGTAACCGGCCTCAGTGTGGCAGGTAGACGATCCGTTGTCAGCAGTCAAAGGGTTAAAATCAATGTCATTTTTAATGAATATACAATTTCCTCCCTGTTTGGATTCACTTCTACAAAAATGTGTAGCTTAGTTTAAGTTTGTTACATTTAGCTGTGTAGTATTGAGCCAGTGTTCTGTAAAAAACACAACTGCCATGTCTAAGCTGTGATGAGAGAAGTTATTATATTTCATTTTTCTTATTTTTAAGGGATTTAAACAATAAAAAGTGCCAAGTCATGCGTGTAAGTAAAAATGTGACACCATTTAGCTCTGAATATACAATTAATGGTACTGTCCTTAGAATTGTAGATTCCGCTAACTACCTAGGGGTAACGATTCGTAATAATTTGTCGTGGAATGAGCATATCAATAATGTAATTGGGAAAGCTAATCGTATGCTCGGATTTCTAGGTCGTAATTTAAAACAATCCACTCTGGAAGTTAAATTGATTGCATGTAAGTCACTAGTGTGTCCTCACTTAGAATATTGTTGTTCTGTATGGGGTCCCCATCAGAAGAGGTTAATGGAGGCATTAGAGACGGTCCAAAGAAGAGCCGCCCGATTTGTGACAGGTATATATAGTTGGAGGGAAAGTATAAGTGCAATGTCAAGGAGTTAGGTTGGGAAGACCTGGAACACCGATGGTGTTGCTCTCGACAGAAGCTAATTGAAAAATTCACGACTGACATATTTCGGAATGACAGCAAACAAATATTGCTATCAGCAACATTCGTATCTCGGAATGACCGTGAAAATAAGATAAGAGAAATCAGGGCCAGAACTGATTCTTTTCTGTATTAATTTTTTCCACGAGCGATTAGGAAATGGAATAGAATGGATTTACCGGATGAGTAAACTTAAAATCCGACAGGAGTAGCTTTCGATAAAGCTCTCTGGCCATCCTGATCTGGGTTTTCCATGGTTTTCCCAGATCACTCCACATGAATGCTGGGATGGTTCCTTAGACTATCCCGTGGGCCCCTCCTGCCATATCCCATATATCCCTTCCAAACTAAACCCCTTTTGGATAGGTGCAATACACCCTCTGCCACACACTTTTAGTGAATCGCGGAGAATAGTAATAGTAATAGATTTCATGTTGTGATGATAAATTATAAAGTTTGAACTTGTTTTTATGATATGTACATTTGTTCAATCACCTACCTCTTTATTGGTGGCTCCTACTTTACAGACTTTACTTGTCTTTACACTTTTCTCTGTGGTTTTGTTATCAATATTTGTACCATGATGATATTGTCCACTACTTTACAGCACTTGTTACATGGTCTGCTGCTCTGTGTCCATGTATAAAAATCATCTTCTACACTGCTTTCTTCCTTTAAACTTCACTTCACCTTCAGTATTTTGTTGATCTGGTGCTGGTTCTTCCATTTCTCGATGGACTCCATCTGTATCCCCCCAATGGTATGCTTCTACAGTTTCCGATCATTTATTTAATGCAATTTATCGTATTCATAATGTTTTCAGCCATTTTGGTTTTACTTAAATAATTTCTGTTCAGAACGTGTTGTTTGAAGTGGCTTCCATCAGAGGAATTCAGTTCAATAAAGTGTGCATTTTGAAACGCACTGCATATTTTTTTGAACTGCCTGTTTGTTGTGGTTTGGCCACATGCACATACTGGATTTATCACTTCTAGTTTGTCTAGACAAGCAATATGAACCCATACATGTATTACTGAACACAAATAACAGTTTGTTTATACAAAACAAATTTTAAATTTAAGAAATTTGCATTTTCTGTAGAGCTGTTGATAAACACTTCTATATGCAACACCATATTCCAAAGAAATGTATGCCAGAAAATTTATTACTGTGTGATATTTAGTCTTATTAATCATGAACTAATTTTGATTAATATAACATATGTTTATCAGAAGATTTGTTGTGGTAAATACCCGAATCAGGGAACACAACTGTTATCCTTCAGTATATAGGTGCCATAAATACCATCCAACAATTGCATCACATTTTCTGCTAACATTCTGTTTGAAACACATGAATGCTAAGGAGTAGGGCTTTTGGAGTTCAATATTCTTTGAACCTTCTGTACAGTTCCTATTCTTTGTTGTCATATTTTGAATCCACACCTACCTGTGAGCACTTTCAACCACAACAAACTGTGTACCTTCCACTACCAGAATGTAAGAATGATGTTCTTCTGCTGATGAGGTGCTCATGCTTTTTACTTACAGTATTTTATGTATATGAAGCCATTATCAGTTCACATTTTGATGCTGTCCTACTGTTAACAGTGTTAAGCAGTTATTTCCTCATCTATCCTACTTTTAAATGAATTTGTATGCCATTCCTTTTTATTTCTAATTTAATATCTGTATGTGTTCTTGTACAACTGAAAATTTTGATTGTAACTTACAAAGCAAATAAATGAATTTTGTATGTCTGTAAAATACCATTGTTCTCTCTTTTTTTCTAGTTTTTCCTACATATTCTATCCTCTACAATTATTTCCAGGACAGGTTCATTCCATACCTTATTTTACAGTATCAAGGTCAAAATGCATCTATTAATTCTAATTTTGGCTCTTTCAGAAGTCATATATACATTATGTACAAACTGGTTCATTATCTTTGTTACTAAAATTTTCCCTGATTTTCATGAACCATGATTGTTTTTTTATGTAATTTCCTTTTTTATTTCCTTTCTTTTATTCTGTACATTATTTTATTTAATAATTATTAAGTATTCAATTTCAAACCAATATAAACTTCTAGTTTATTGGGGAATGTGAACATATACTTTTCATGAAAATACTTAAGAATCTCTTTTGTATTGTTAGCTATTGACATCAATCAACTTGAACAGTCTTCTAATTTCTTATGGAATTCAACAGTTAATAATTGTACTGACTTATTTTGGTTAACATATTCAAATTATGTCCCTAAAATTGGATGTCTTGTATCATTCAGGTCACAATCTTTTATTAGAGCTATTTTCGTCAAATACTTCTATCAAACATCTTTTTCCTTTTCAATTATTATTATTATTTTCTAGCTTATAAAGAGGATGTTCATCATCATATTTGATACCGATTTGAGTTCCTATCATCTCCTAAAAATTTAGGCTGAACTTCCTGCAACCTCTTCTCCACATCTTTACAATTGACCTTGCTCCATTTTTTAAAAAAAAATAATTTTCTGCCTTCATTCTGAATATTTTTGAACTTTCTACTCTGATCCATCAATTTCAGTATTTCATTTATGACCCAAGTTTTTATTTTTCTCTGTTATGTCTAATGTTTCTTAACATGGCCCAATTTCCTGTGTTCAGTGAGTTCATTCTTTATGTGGTTTCATTTTTTCCCCCATTTTGTTTTTTGACTATGCATTTACGAAAACATGTTTCATGTTAGGATTATTTAGTTTGTCCATTTCAATCATTTTTAATGTATATGGCTTTCTCATGCTAGTATAAATTTGACTGTGAGTTAACACATTTCTATACACAGTATAAAACATCATCTGAAGAATTCTGAAATATGTCTCCTCCCATTTGTTGGATATAGATTATGTCAGGATCCAGGCGTATGTGGGGTTGCATATCGCCTAAGTCACCTGAGCCAGAATGTTATCCAAGATTTTCTAAAGTTCTGAAACCGTGTAGAATTAATATTGCTAACAGTTCAAATGACCACAGTCGCCACTTGCAGGCTTCACCTTCTGCAAGAAAGGTAGTATGCTACGAAATAAAAACCTCAAGTCGAAATCAAAAGTCATATATTCTTCCAAATTTTCACATGAATGTTATAAACACTGTTAGCACAGGCAATCGGATTGAAATCGTCTCCAAAAATTACAAGTTGCGATTCCAGAGCAACGCGACTTTAAAACCCCCAAAAACTGAATGTAACTGACTAGTTGCTTGGTTAGTAAATGTTCACCACAAAACTACAACATGGCTGCTGTTTCTCGCGTTCCTTCATCCTTGGTTGGTTCAAGTACCAGCCCGTTCCGCCAGACCGAACGGAGCTCACCCGACGTGTGTTAACCACCGCGGTACAAATGACACTGAAGACTGCCGACCAAATTCCCGCCTCTTAGTTGCCTTATATTAACTTGAGATCACGTGGTACATTGGTCTTCAACAAATTACCAAATATGGATGTGTTAGTTTGCCTACCACTTAAGTCAGTGTTCAATTATATTCTTATTTAAAATCGGCTTTAGTAATTCTCTCGAAATTATGTTTAAAATATTATTCCTGATTTTAGACTGTCTCTCAATGTGAACTTTGTTTAAATTTATTGAGTTATGGGAAACCGAAAAAATCTAACAGTCAAATGTGGCTATTATTCATGTTTTTATTTATAGCTCCGAAAGTTTAAGTCTTATTACGCCGGAAAAATTATCACAGTGAAGCCTGCCTTAAACTGCATCTTTTAGTGCTTACTTTATCTTTGTAAGTGCCATATCTGAGACACAATAAATTATTTAGTGATTTACACGTGTGTTTTCTGCAGCGTGAACTTACGAAACCTATAACGTCGGTGCTATGGCCTTAAATGACTTGAAATAATTATGTAGGAAGCTAAAAGAATGGATTTTTATGATAAACTAATTTTTATCCCGGAATCAAAGTAGGCTTTTAAGTGATAAATTGCCAAAACTGAGTGTTCAATTTTTCGTGTTCATTTTCTGTTTAAAATTACTTAGAGTGTTGTAAACTATCAGATTTATGTGAATTTACATAGCTTCCTGTCTGTTTTAATTTATTCTCTACTTTATATTGTGTGGCAGTGTTTACAATTGGTGTAGTAGCATTTTCTATGTGCAGTGATTATAGCCCGTTACTTTACGATTGGATTAACATAAAACAGGTTAGTGAAATGTCTTTAAATGTGTCTAGAAAATTAATTATGTGTGTTAGCTAGTATTTAAATGTCATTAGTGCTCTTGAAATGGCTTTAAAGTGCTGGAATTTATTCCTAAAAGTTGGACAAATTGATCGATTTACTGGCGTCTATTTACTCACTGATATTTCATATTCTACAGACTGAAACTATTTAAAACCTATTAAAATTGAAAGATTATTTTATTTACTGCTTGTTTTTCTACTTTTAAAATCCTGAAACTACTTAAAAGACCAAAATTATGTATGTGAACTGTTTAAGCAACATGAGCATTAAAATCCCATATAATTACTTCTTATAGTTATTAGATGCTTTCAAATTATCAGAAATCTATTAATTTATCTACTAGGCTGTCTCAGGGATTATTATTGCTGCTTTTAGGAGCCTCAACATGTTCAAGTTTTATTACAATGAATTATTTTCATTTCTGCTTCAGACTGTTATTTTATCATCCAGTTTATTTCTTTGAAAATTCTACTAAACTATCTTTAAATGTGAAGTTATGGTTATGGTGCATCTAGGCCTGTGTAATATAGGTTCTTTATTGTCTTTACTGTACTGAAATCACTTCGGAAATACTAAAACTGGAATATGCCAAAATTTATGGGTTAGGTTTTTTCCTTTATTGAAAATACTTATTTATCTCCGAAATAATGTGTGTTACCCATGATAAAAGGTTTATTTATGCATATTATTTTCAATTATTCAACGTTTACTTCATTTAAATCGGTTTCCAAACATCTCGCCAACCAGCGTTGGTATCTGTTATCGAAAGTTTATTCTTATGTGAAATAGCCTATTTCCTACTGAAATATCGTGGCTTTAATGCAGTTTATAGTTTATTTATGTTAGTTATGTGTGATTTATTAACTTCGGTGTATGCAAAAGTGTTGTCAACCCGCTTTTAAGTGTGGTACCGGGTACTACAGTTAACCCAAAATTCGGTCGAAATCCTACTAAATATTGAAAATAGAATGAGGGATACCTTACATGCCCCCTGAAGATTGAAGTCATTTTTGGAACAAAAACTGGCTGAACATCTTAAAAGAAAGAAAACCCAAAAAGAAATTTAAAAATCCCAAAAATTACTAAGAAACTCCCAAAAATTTGGAAAAATTCCCAAAACTAATCCTATCCTAAACCTGTGCGGTTGCTCTGATCTCCATTCATTCCAAAGTTATTACAAAATACTGAAGAGTTCACTCATTCATACTTGAACTTATTGTCAATATCAAACATTGAAAAAGTCAACATATTAAAATCATATATATGCAAATATTATCAAAAATTCCACATATGGAATAGAACTTTAGTTCAAAGTGTAACACAAAATGTATCATATCAAGTTGAATTTTCACACAAAATATTCAGAAAATAATGGCTCTTAAACCTAAATTGTTACAAAATTACAAACGAAGACATCTTAAACCTAAAATTTACAAAAGTTACATGTGTTGCCCAAAAGAAAAATTATGTGTTTTACAAAAAATAGTGTTTTTCACAGAAAATCTTAAGGCTTTGCCTCTCTCTGTCCTTTGTTACTTGAACGTTCTTATTCCTACTTTCTCACACACTTATTAAACATGGATTCATACCCAAGTCCTTTATACTTTTGCTCACAAATGGGGTAAATGCCCAAGTCCTTTCACGGTCGCAGATCGTAGTGCTAAAACTTTATATAAACCAAAAGGTCCCTACAACTGCCGAGAAGTATTTGTGTCCCGGGTTCCTGTCACAGCAGTGGCCCCTAGGACCTCGGTCAGTCAGTCTGCGAACAATCCAAAACAAAACAAACATCGTGTGTGAGTAATATCTTATTCTGAAACTTAACCTAAACATACACACAGAAACTTAGAAACTAAACAAAAATAGGATAGTTATACTAGAAAATGAACAATTAGATATGCAATGCGAAAATTAATACTCATTGCCCATATCCGAAGATAGGTAGGTTATAAGAAAAATACAAGGATTCTACATAATAGGCAGTACACAAACAAAATACAAAGTTGAAAAGAAACTATCAGTCCCTGGACTAGTTTTACAAAAATAGGACTACTGTTACTAGGAAAAATTTAGTATTACAAAGGTCGAACCTTAAAACTAACAGGATTAAAAGAAACCATCTAGAAGTTGACTCTTACAACCTAAAATAAAAGAAACCTTATAAGCTAATGGAAACGCAGTTTCCTTGCAGCAGTATACTGCTGTGACAAAATCAGGGTAATAGTGGCAACAAAGTTGCGAGGAACCAGTACACTGGTTCACAGTGACAAGATATAGGGCAACCTATTTTACCTATAGGTAAACATCTTTTAAATGTAAGTTAATAAAGTTCTCATTGACTATGCAAGGTGTCACAAAGTTCAAAACCATATAAAGGTGTGAGGGGGATATATATATAAAAAATGATGGGTAGCCTTGTAACAAATAGTGTGGAGTGTATGGATGCCTCCTATCAACAGAAACTTCACATAATTCTCTCGGTGCAAGGAAAAATCATCTCGCCTTCTCCAAGTCTCTCCATGGTACATCTTATTAGAACACAAGGGTAAATATATCTACGCAAGCAAGTTCTCAGGTCAATCTTCCACAATGAAAAACAAAACTAAAATCCACCTCGAAATCTCATCTTAGAAAGTACATTACTTGTAAACAACTCAGTTGTGTCAGCGCAAATCTCGTTAGAGTATGTTGATGTACTGTGTGTTCTATGTTTTTCTTAATCCTAAATGTTTGTGTGAACAACGACAGTGGCGCCTATTGGGGAAATGTGGTGGGCTTGTGCTGTTCCTGTACAGTCACTCTCAATGTCTGGGGAATGGGAAAATGTGTCACGCCCATCTATGGGATGTACCAGGTATGTCATATAACAGGAAAATCCTAGAGCTCTGCCAAGCCTGCGGAACTTAATCAACACAGGAACAGAGTCCTGACTATCCTACTGCACCCCCTCTATGGTCACGCACAAAATGAGGTCGCCCTGCGTGTTCCAAAAGCAATGTAATATATAAGTGAGGTCATCTCCTCTCTGGGTCGATGCCTAAAATGCCATAGCATATAATAATAATGTGGGATAATATTAAGGGATTCGCAGGCAAGTCTACGCTTCCTGGCCCAAGGGTAATAATAGTAATAATGATGGGTAGGAATGCCAATAATAATAATAATGAATGGATCGCAGGCAAGTCCTAGCTTCATGTCCTGGTCCAGGGGTAATAATAATAATGTAGCATTCCCCCCTTTTTGGTACTTCTTCTCTTCCAGCCAACCCCCCTTTTTTTTTTTTAAACATAGAAACACAAGCAAAATCTCCATCCCTTATTCAACAAGCACATCTACTCCCTCATCATCACAAACAACTTCCCCTCCTTGACAGTCTCTCTCGGCATCTCTCAGCTTCATCTCTACTGTATCAAATCTCACATCAAACCCAGCCTGGCAAATAACTTCCCTAGGTAGCTGGTCACAAAATAACATATGAATGTACACCAAAGAAAAAACAAGGTTGGGTAAAAGTTCAAGCTCCCATATAACCTTAAGAATTACCATCAGCTTCATGAAGAAGTCAACAAAACATATCTGCAATGTTTCAAAAGTGAAAGGATAAGCAAAATGTGTGGCAATATTAACTGGCTTATTACTATGAATGTGGTTGCCTATTTGTGCAAAATTGGAAAAAACATCA
Organism: Vandiemenella viatica; assembly: GCA_031002005.1. Lineage (NCBI taxonomy): Eukaryota > Metazoa > Arthropoda > Insecta > Orthoptera > Morabidae > Vandiemenella > Vandiemenella viatica. The sequence goes on from CM061921.1 coordinate 103,536,095, forward strand.
ACTAACATATACACCATAACATGACTTACTGCATGTGAATCTCTCCTTATATCAAGGGCAAATATTTTTAGTTTGAGGACATTCCTCCAATCATCAAATAGTGAAATCTCCTTTGGTGGGAAAGGGTTGAGGTTACATTTAAATTTGGGTCCCCTCCCAAAACAAACAGTTTCCAAAATACTACTCTTATCGTTTGGTGGTAAGGGGTTCAATCTACTCTTCATTTTGGTACCCCTCCCAAAACCTTGATAACTGGCCACTAAATCTGCTTTCTTTCTACCCACTTTCCTGTGCTGGCATACTGTGGGGAAGAGGGTAAGAAATGCCCAAAGTTTCTGAAAATCATAAGGGGATGGAGGGCTAAAGGGTTCACTAGGGAAAAATCTTTTGCAAAGTTGGGTGAGCCCCATTGAAGGTGAAAAGTACCTGAAAACCATACACTCATTTCAGGTGAAAGGTTCTGGAATAGTAATGCCCCCAAAACAATTTTCTTAAAGGTGCAGGGTTCCCACCTGAGAACGGAATGGCAAAGTAAATCACTGTTGATGTTCTGAGGGAACATTTTGGCCTGCAATTGCCCATGCAATTTATCTACATATGTGGGCTTAATAAGTTTAGATCTGTGCAAACCCTGTAAAGTATCAGTAGGTCTAAGGACCGGTTGTAACTTAATATTAGTAGACTGTGGGGGAGTAGGTACTGCACTGAGATCAATAACGTTGTGGGAGGATGTATCCAATATTTCCCTATTACTAACAATGTCTTTTATGAGCTCAGTTGTAGGCCCAGTGAATTCACAAGAGATATTTACAGGCACAGGATCTGCCTCAAAATCAATGGGTGTGGGCATTATCGTTGAAGCCTCCATAATTTTAGGTGGTGGGGGTGTGAGGGTCATAGGGGTAATATCCTCTGACATATCCAAAATCAGCTGTTGTGTTGTTGTATCTCCCAAATCAGCACAAATGTCTACTCCAGGTGAAGCCTGTGTTTCAAATTCTACAAGTTGAGGTATCTTAGGTTGTTCCTCAGGGGAGTGAGGTATACTAGTAGTGAGTAATGAGTCTGCTTTGGTTTTCAAAATATCTATCGTAGCTGCTCGTGGCTGAAATGTCCTAACAGGAGTAGGGAGTATAGGTCCAATACATGCCAGTGTGGCATTGGCAACTCTTGTCGGTGATTGGTCTTTAAGATCCTGTAACTTATGACATTTCTGCGAGTATTCTTTTAATCCCTTCTCCAGTGTTTGTTGTAATTTCTTTTCAAAATTATTGAGCTTAGTATTAATGTCTGTATTTTGCTGATCTATTTTAGCAGTTAGGAGGCCTAACTTAATATCAAGGGTGTGATTGATTTCTTGTTTAAAGTTTTGATTCTCTTGTCTCTGAACAGCAAAATTCTGATTTGATTCTTGTCTCTGAGTGGCAAAATTCTGATTCATTTCTAGTTTCAAATTCTGATTAATTTCCTGTGCAAACTGTCGGAAAAGTGACTGCATGTCAGTAAGAGGTATTATGGGGGGGGTTTGTTCCACTTGAGTTTGAGTAGTTATTGCAACTGTGTGAGCCTTAGGGTTAGGTACTGCAATGGGGTCCCCATGTCTATCCCATCCTACTAGCAGGCTACTCTCAGAACTACCAATTGAATGTTCCCCTGAATTTGTGTGATCCCCATTAGCTACTGGTAAATCTAGCCTTTGTACTCCATGTATGTCTCCTTCAAGTTCAACATCAGAGTCAGTATCACTAAGTAATGGAATGTTTTCTGCCATATGGGCCAGCTGAAATTGGCTAGGCTGGTGTTGTTCGGGTTGAAAGTCTTCCTGAACTGGAATGGTATCGTTACTATCTTCAGATGACATATCTATAGGGTTGTCAGAAGCAAGAGGTTGTGAGTGAACAACTAAAGAAATTTGGTCAAGTATTTCCTCAGGCTGTAAAGCAGGTTGAGGCACAGTGGTCTCTATGGCTGGGGGGTTTGCATTTACTTCCTCACTAGTACTAGCAATGGCTTCAGTAGAAACCTGAGTGGAAGCCATCATGAACTTAATAAAATGAAAGCAGGAAAAAACTTTTCGAAAAATGTTGTACAAATCCTAACTCAAATATTATTATTACCCTACTATGTTTCACACCTGGCAAAAATACAGGAAGCAGTACCCGGGAAAACACAAAAAGTACAAACCCAAGGCAAAAATGCATAAACAGAACCTCACAGCCAGAACAGCTGTTCACAAAATATTTCGAAAATGTTGGTAAACAATACACAAAAATCACAAATTCCCCCAAAATACACACACAAAATAAAATAAAATGATGTAGAAATAAGCACACGCAAACCTGAAAAAGAAATTACAAAGTAAGAAGAAGAAAAAATTTCCGAAATCTGTAATGTAAACAACAGCGATGCTAACACAAGCATCAGCTGAGATGCGATAGAGAATCGTTGACTTCGCAAAGTTGCATATCTGTGACTCGAACCTCTTTGACTCACAGCTGACGGGCAATAACAAACATGGATGGAAAAAGAATGTTCTCCCCAATACACAAATGTGAAAAATGCACCAATATTTCGTTGAATGGAGGAATAAAATACAAAGATGAACCCGGTAAAATTGGGTTTGTGATATAAAATCACTAGTTTGCTGTCGTAACAGCTAAAAAAAGTAGAAAAATGTCCGTTACTGTGATTGTAACGTGGTAGACATCCGCGGATGTTTAGGTCAACTATGGCTAGAAGAAAAATTGTTGATGCACAGCGGCGAAAGCGCCCGGAAGAAACCACTGTACTAAATAGAAAAGAATCCTTCGGCAAGCACAGAGTTCACAACACTCTGGTTGAAGGGGCCATTAAACGAAATGTGTAGATGATTCACTGTTACTTATCTTAATTACGTCGCCGTGGCGAAGTGCAGACCCGGAGTGTCTGATGAGGCTCGGCCAGTGTAGTGGGCACTGCGAGCGGCTCCCTGGACGAACGTCAGCGCTGCGATAGCGAAAGGGAGGGTGGAGTTTCTTCTCTGCAACAGCGGTAGCGGTGCAGCGACTTCCTTGGGCACAGGCAGTCCCTCACTCGTTGCTGTTGTGTCGTCTCGCTGGTGTCGTGGGCAGTCAGGAACTTCGATGAAAATAATCCAAATGGCACTGGATGAAAGATTGCACTGTTCGGTTTACTCTGGAATCACTGTTCTACTCGAACACGCGTCACTACGATCCCCATGTCAGGGACAAGTCGAGTACTGGGGTTGAGGTATCGGCTAAGTCACCTGAGCCAGAATGTTATCCAAGATTTTCTAAAGTTCTGAAACCGTGTAGAATTAATATTGCTAACAGTTCAAATGACCACAGTCGCCACTTGCAGGCTTCACCTTCTGCAAGAAAGGTAGTATGCTACGAAATAAAAACCTCAAGTCGAAATCAAAAGTCATATATTCTTCCAAATTTTCACATGAATGTTATAAACACTGTTAGCACAGGCAATCGGATTGAAATCGTCTCCAAAAATTACAAGTTGCGATTCCAGAGCAACGCGACTTTAAAACCCCCAAAAACTGAATGTAACTGACTAGTTGCTTGGTTAGTAAATGTTCACCACAAAACTACAACATGGCTGCTGTTTCTCGCGTTCCTTCATCCTTGGTTGGTTCAAGTACCAGCCCGTTCCGCCAGACCGAACGGAGCTCACCCGACGTGTGTTAACCACCGCGGTACAAATGACACTGAAGACTGCCGACCAAATTCCCGCCTCTTAGTTGCCTTATATTAACTTGAGATCACGTGGTACATTGGTCTTCAACAAATTACCAAATATGGATGTGTTAGTTTGCCTACCACTTAAGTCAGTGTTCAATTATATTCTTATTTAAAATCGGCTTTAGTAATTCTCTCGAAATTATGTTTAAAATATTATTCCTGATTTTAGACTGTCTCTCAATGTGAACTTTGTTTAAATTTATTGAGTTATGGGAAACCGAAAAAATCTAACAGTCAAATGTGGCTATTATTCATGTTTTTATTTATAGCTCCGAAAGTTTAAGTCTTATTACGCCGGAAAAATTATCACAGTGAAGCCTGCCTTAAACTGCATCTTTTAGTGCTTACTTTATCTTTGTAAGTGCCATATCTGAGACACAATAAATTATTTAGTGATTTACACGTGTGTTTTCTGCAGCGTGAACTTACGAAACCTATAACGTCGGTGCTATGGCCTTAAATGACTTGAAATAATTATGTAGGAAGCTAAAAGAATGGATTTTTATGATAAACTAATTTTTATCCCGGAATCAAAGTAGGCTTTTAAGTGATAAATTGCCAAAACTGAGTGTTCAATTTTTCGTGTTCATTTTCTGTTTAAAATTACTTAGAGTGTTGTAAACTATCAGATTTATGTGAATTTACATAGCTTCCTGTCTGTTTTAATTTATTCTCTACTTTATATTGTGTGGCAGTGTTTACAATTGGTGTAGTAGCATTTTCTATGTGCAGTGATTATAGCCCGTTACTTTACGATTGGATTAACATAAAACAGGTTAGTGAAATGTCTTTAAATGTGTCTAGAAAATTAATTATGTGTGTTAGCTAGTATTTAAATGTCATTAGTGCTCTTGAAATGGCTTTAAAGTGCTGGAATTTATTCCTAAAAGTTGGACAAATTGATCGATTTACTGGCGTCTATTTACTCACTGATATTTCATATTCTACAGACTGAAACTATTTAAAACCTATTAAAATTGAAAGATTATTTTATTTACTGCTTGTTTTTCTACTTTTAAAATCCTGAAACTACTTAAAAGACCAAAATTATGTATGTGAACTGTTTAAGCAACATGAGCATTAAAATCCCATATAATTACTTCTTATAGTTATTAGATGCTTTCAAATTATCAGAAATCTATTAATTTATCTACTAGGCTGTCTCAGGGATTATTATTGCTGCTTTTAGGAGCCTCAACATGTTCAAGTTTTATTACAATGAATTATTTTCATTTCTGCTTCAGACTGTTATTTTATCATCCAGTTTATTTCTTTGAAAATTCTACTAAACTATCTTTAAATGTGAAGTTATGGTTATGGTGCATCTAGGCCTGTGTAATATAGGTTCTTTATTGTCTTTACTGTACTGAAATCACTTCGGAAATACTAAAACTGGAATATGCCAAAATTTATGGGTTAGGTTTTTTCCTTTATTGAAAATACTTATTTATCTCCGAAATAATGTGTGTTACCCATGATAAAAGGTTTATTTATGCATATTATTTTCAATTATTCAACGTTTACTTCATTTAAATCGGTTTCCAAACATCTCGCCAACCAGCGTTGGTATCTGTTATCGAAAGTTTATTCTTATGTGAAATAGCCTATTTCCTACTGAAATATCGTGGCTTTAATGCAGTTTATAGTTTATTTATGTTAGTTATGTGTGATTTATTAACTTCGGTGTATGCAAAAGTGTTGTCAACCCGCTTTTAAGTGTGGTACCGGGTACTACAGTTAACCCAAAATTCGGTCGAAATCCTACTAAATATTGAAAATAGAATGAGGGATACCTTACAATTAGCTTCATGTTATTGCAGGTCAGAGATGAGAATGGGTGGTGCAGCAATATATGTAACAGAAAATACTGAAACAAAATCATTAGATGTAAGTAAATACTGTATAGAACAAGATTTTGAATGTTGTGCAACACAGTTAGAATTAGAAAACAAATATCTTATAGTGCTGACAGTTTATAGGGCTCCCACAGGAGACTTCAGTAAATTTTGTAATAAACGTTGAAGCGGTTCTACTAAATTTATCACGAACTAAAAGGGAAATTATCCTCTGTGGAGACTTCAACATAAATTTTGCTGCAGAATGTAACCAGACAGATTATCTTCTAGGAATGCTTAGATCATTCAATCTCTATCAAACTGTAAATTTCCCAACTAGAATACAAAAAGATAGTAGTACCATTATTGATAACATTTTTGTAGAACACAATAAATTAGAAATAAATGGAACAATTCCAATGGAAAATGGTTTGTCAGACCATAATGCTCAAATAATTACTTTGGATATTGTGGGAAATGAAAATAACAAAAAGAAAGGATTTGTCAGAGTTAGGCCATTAAAGAACAATTCAATAAAAACATTAAATGATGAACTTCTCAATGAGGACTGGAGCACTGTTTATAAATTAAAAGGGGTAAATAATAAATTCAATTACTTTCACCAAAGGTTTTTGGAAATTTACGAAAGGTGTCTCCCTACAAAACTAGCTCCGAATGGTCAAAAACGAGTAAACAAAAATTGGGTTACAGTTGGTATCAAAACATCTTGCAGACATAAAAGGGAATTGTATGTAAAAGTTAGGAATACTGATAATATGCTTCTCAGACAACATTACAAAACTTACTGTAGAATTTTAACCAAAGTAGTAAAAGAAGCTAAACGTTTGGCCATAAACGATGAGATTAGTAGTTCAGATAATAAGATAAAAAGTGTTTGGAACATTATTAAAAGAGAAACAACTGTATCATTCCTTGAACATAAACCTATATCTATAAGCATTAATGATAAACTTGTAAATGACCCCTCGTATGTAGGAAGTGCTTTCAATAAATACTTCTTAACAGTTGCTGAAAAAATAAAAGGAAAATGTATTGGGGATATGGATGCTATAGCAATACTTAAATCCTTGTCACCAAAAGCAGCACCTATGTCTCTATATCCCACCAGTAAAAATGAAATTGAAAAAATTATTAAATCCCTCAAAAATAAAAATTCATTTGGTTATGATGAGGTTTCAACCCATGTAATGAAACAATGTAACACCAGCATTAGTAGAGTTATTAGTCACATTTGTAATAGTTCTTTTGAAGAAAGTATCTTCCCTGACTCACTCAAGAAGTCAATAATCAAACCACTTTATAAAAAGGGTGATACCTCAAAGATTGAGAATTACAGACCAATATCACTTCTACCAGCATTTTCAAAAATCTTTGAAAAAGCAATGTACAGAAGGGTGTATGCACATCTACAAAAGAATGACCTACTCAGTAAAGTACAGTTTGGTTTTAGACAAGGCGTTTCAACAGATTCAGCAATTTTTGCTTTTGTAAACAACATACTGGAATCAATGCATAAAAAACTAAATTCCCTAGGTATATTCTGTGATCTTGCTAAGGCTTTTGACTGTGTTGATCATGATATTCTACTAGGTAAATTAGATCACTATGGAGTTAGTGGTAAGCCAGGACTTTGGTTTAAATCATACCTGGAAAATAGAAAGCAATGTGTATCACTGAAAGATGCTAATACAGGAGATGTTATAAACTCAGAATGGGGTATAGTTAAATGTGGTGTGCCTCAGGGTTCAATTCTTGGCCCTCTGCTGTTCTTAATCTATATAAATGATCTTCCACATATACTAGGTGATAATGAACAAATAGTGCTCTTTGCAGATGATACTAGCATATCGTTGAAAGATCCATCAGCACAAAACCTCGAAAACATAGCAAATGATGTTATAAAGAAAATTAATAGGTGGTTTAATGCCAACAAACTAATACTTAATGTAGAAAAGACACAGTTACTTCAGTTTGTTACAAAAAATAAAACAAAGGACAGCTATAATGTGATATCAGAAGGGAAAAACAATCAATGAAAGCAGTTTCACAAGATTCCTGGGTGTATATATAGATAACAAATTGAACTGGAAACAACATATTCAACAACTTCTTAAAAAACTGAATTCTGCAACATTTTCACTGAGGGTAATATCTAGAATAGCTAATATAGAAACCAGAAAGTTAGTATATTTTGCATATTTTCATTCCCTGCTCACTTATGGCATCTCATTCTGGGGAAACTCGTCACAAGCACAAAGGGTATTTAAATTACAAAAGCGTGCTATAAGAACTATTTGTGGAGCAAACCCATGGACATCGTGCAGAAATCTGTTTAAAAGCCTGGGTGTTCTAACCATGCCAGCATAGTATGTATACTCTGTATTATCATTTGTAGTGGAAAATCCTGAACACTTCAATCTTAATGCTGACATACATAGCCATAATACTAGGAATAAATATAATATTCACAAGGATTACAAATCACTGTCAATTGTACAGAGAGGGTTAACATTTACTGGAGCTTCCTTATTCAATGTCTTACCAACAGAAATTAAATGTTACCTACAAAAACCCAACTACTTTAAGTCCAAAACTGAAAGAGTTTCTGCTTCAGAACCCATTTTACTCTGTGAAAGAATTTTCTTCTTGGAATTTGGTAACTAAGAATGACTGATAAAATAGTATATATGGTGTATGGAAGGGGAAGGTGACAAAGTTGTCCACAATTACTAACATGATATATGGTTTTTCTTTCTGTTGAAACTTTTGACAATTTAAGTAATTATTGTGTTTACAAAATTCCACTCATATATAGTAACTAACATGGGATAGCATGCATTCAAAAACTGCTGTGAAAAATTATCATACTAACAGGGTTGTTAAGTAGTTGACCTCCTTATGAGTTGTTTGGTAATATAATTGATATTGTTAATAAGTGTGTGTACTGTTCCACATAAATAGCAACTAACATGATATAATATGTAGTCGCAAATTACAGTGAAACTTATCATGGTTACTGGTTGTAAGAAAATAACTGATTATTAGATGCTGGTAACAAGTGTATACACTGTTCCACATAATAAGTATTAATTAACTCGGGATTGTATTTGTAGATAACAGGAGATATTGGTTATACTAATGGGTTGTAGCTAACTTGTTGTCAATATATAATAACATTATCAATTATATAGTAATATTGACATTACAATAAGTGTATGTACTGTTCCACATCCCCGAGATTATTCTCACATGGGATCAAAGTGAACATATCTATCTATCTATCTATCTAAAAATTAAGACTCAATAGTTTCTGAAACAGATTTGTGGAAATATAGATACACATTTACAAATAGTTGCTGTTATGTTGATCAATATCATAGAGTTTGTACCTTTTACTGTATTTGTATTTTTGTGCCTAAATTTGTCACTAAATTTTCATTTGGATTTTAGTGTGTAATGCAAATATTTTTCAAATAAGAATAGAGAAAGTAAATCCATCATTAAATATAGCTGCAGATTATATTAATAAAAGCACAAGATTAATTGAAATACATAATGTTTCACTTATTCATTCACGTGATGAAGAAATACCATGTAAATATGTTGTCTTCTCTTTTGTAATTGCAGCAGTTTTCCTTCAGTTATGGTTAAGTTGTGGACATGCTTTCTCTATCTTTGAACTTGTGTTGTCTTTTTGGATTGATTTGTGTGCCTGTAATATCATATTCCCTTTTCCTGTTTTTAATTGCTTTTTCTTTGTTGCAATTAGGAAGGGGTGACATCTGCTACTTCACTGGATATTAAAGACATTATGCATTCTTTTGGTATAGCTGCTGCTTGAGTACAAGACACATCCAACAAAGCAGCTGTGTCTACCATAAGTAGCATCGACAGTGACCGTGTATCCTCATCAGAAGATGGATCAGTAGACCATGTACTAACACAAAGCAAAGAAAAATCAGCAAGATTACTAGAAAATTCAAGTAATATTTCGCCTGATGTTGACTGGGCTTGAGAGATATGTAAAGATGTGTTAAGCAAAAAGGAGTAAGCTTTGAATAAAGCTACAATTTCTAAATTATATGCAGCAAATGACTTCTGTGGTATGAAATTGATTTACCAAAGTAAATAAAGAAGCAGATGGTCACAAGAATCATCCCTGCAGTACTGGACAGAACCTTCTGAAAGAATTAATATTGTAAAAAGAATCTGAAATGTGGCTTTCTCTAGTCACGTTATGAAATATGTCTCAGGTTTTCAAGCAAACACAGGCCTTCTCTTTTGTCA
>CM061921.1:103546989-103741552 GCA_031002005.1 Vandiemenella viatica
CACGTAGTTTGTGCACGCTCCCTAATATGAGTGAATCACGTTCATGGAAAAACGTACGCTATTTTCTTTTTAAATTACCAACTTTTCGACATATCATCAAAATGTTACTTACCATAATTTACTGCGGGGTCAGGCGCTTTATATTAAATAAAACCCAGTCAAAATTCGACAAGTAGGTTTGGGGGGAATGGCGTTCATCGCAAATTTCAGACAGACAGGCATAAATTTAAAAATGTGTGCCAGCTTGTGGTCATGGTCATCTTTACCTTTCCAAGCACCTCTCTTAATTTTCCCACCAATATCTTTTCATGTTTCATCCCCACGACACTCTTTACCCTACTTCTATCCTCCAATGAATTCCACACCACCTCCTTTATCATATTAGTTACCGATTGTGTTGAGGGGTAATTGCCAAAGACAGATCTGGCAGCCTTTCTCTGCTCCCTCTCCAATTCCTGTATTTGATACCCAAAATGTGGGTGTGGGTCCCATACTACACCACCATATTCCAGCAGTGGTCTGACCAAAGTCTTGTACCCCAATTCCCTTACTTCTCTAGTGCATCCCCCTCATCACTCTTTCCAACAGGTGAAAGATTTTGAACCCTTTTCATACTTCCTGTCCAGTGTGTTCTGCCCTGTTAAGTCTGCTATCAAATGTTATGCCGAGGTATTTAGATTTCTTCAATAAGTGGCTCTTTCCGCAGTTTATAATCATAATCAACCTTTAGCTTTTCGTCTGTGTACCTAATAAGCTGGCTCTTCTTTGCATTTATCTCCATCCCATGTAGACTCACCCAGCTAGTTATCCTATCTAGATCACTCTGCAGCTGTCTACGTTCTTCTATTGTTTAGATCTTTTTATATAACAGTATGTTATATGCAAACAATAATTCATTAGAATATCGAATAGCAATGGTCCCAATACACTACCATGTGGAACACCCATGTTCACTTATACTTCTTTTGACACTGTATTTCCTACCCTAACTTTTTGCTTTCTACTTTTTAGGAATTCTTCTCCCCAGCAAATCACCTTTTTATCAACTCCAATAGTTTTTACCTTATTTAGTAAATATTGTTCGAAGACCGCCGGAACACTATCAGCGAACTTTCTCTTCAGGTTTCTGACGTTTCTCCTACCACAATTCAGAATATATTGACTGAAAAGTTTGGGTATTGGAAGGTATGCGTGTGGTGTGTTCCGCAAATGCTCATAGAAAATCACAGCAACGTGAGGACAAGAGGGAGAAATTCTTGGATTCCGTCGCCACCGGCGATGTAACCTGGGCGTTTCATTTCACTACGGAAAAATAATAACACTCACGCTAGTGGCGCCATTAAGCTTTGTCCAAGCCGAGAAAGGGACATTAAAAAGTTTAAACAGATGCAAAGTAATGATCACTGTCTTTTTGGAAAGAAAGGGGATATTTTTGATTGATTTCAAGCCCCTAGGAGGGGCAGTAAACTCAGACGGGTATAGTGACACACTAAGAAAACTTAGAAGGGTGATACAGAACAGCCTGAGAGGATTGCTGAGCAAAGAAGTCACGTTGCTTCACGATAGCGCTAAGGACCTGCTGAAACAATGTGGATAGTTGTAATGTCCCTCATCTCTCTTACCGTCCGGACCTAGCACCTATCGATTACCACGAGTAAGGTACCTATTAGCTTGCCAAAAGCATTTCTACAAGCTATCCCCAGTGGTAAAATAATCTATAGGTTGAAGTTTCTCTTGTAGGAGATAAAAATTTCGATTAAAGTAGTTTTTCAACTTGTAGGCCTACGGATTTTCCTCCATTCATTTCCAAAACTAAAGCTCACCATAAGAATCATTTTAATGTGCATTTAATATTCCCGGGAAATGTAGTTTAAGCGATAATTTGGTTTGTTTACGTTTTTAAGCCATGGGCTTAGAAAGACTAAATTCTAAGATTTGGAATAACTTTGAATTGAGTGAAGTTGCAACTGATGTTTTATCACCGGCACCTTCTAGCATATTTTGAAAGTAAAATTAACTAATTATGCAAAGTATAATTAGTGGTTTTAATTAAGAGAACAAAAATAAAGATTTTAAGTAAAAAAGATAAAACTGAGAAATTTATATCAGATGGTAGAGCAAATTAAGAGGATTAAAAATATAGGTTCCTATAGAAAAATTGATGCATCTATGAGAAAAATTGGATTTTGGGGATGGTTCGTTGAAATTGTCTTAATTGTGAAGGGAAACGCTAGATTTGATGACATAAGAGACTTCAAGTTTAATCTTTTAGAATCCTTTTTAAAGGCTAAACTAAATTGGAATAGACAGAATAAGCTATCAGGAAGTCCATCTATTAATTACAAGTTAAACTATCCAGTACATTGGGAGATATTAATTTTCGAAAGTTTTTGCATAGAAATCTGAAAGTCAATAAAAGCACCTGCAGCCATCTTGAAAATGCCCAGCTTCCAGTAAATTTTAAACGGTTAACTTCACGTCGGTTCGCGGAGCGAACTGCTCCACGTGGGTAGTTGTTGCGGCATATCGTAAGATGCCGTAATCGATCACTCACTTAAGTTAAGGGGCTTAGTGAGTGTTTGTATTCTTGAGTAAATGTGCTTAAGCTGGCAGTCTTCTAAGGAACTGTTGTCCGACTGCTTATCCAGACACTGGTACCGATGCTGTAAAGAGAAACTTTTTCAAGAATACAAGTATATTGTGATCCTAAAACTGTCACGTGAACTTATTTAATTGTACTCATCACGTTTGGGGTTTATAATAGGAACGTGTGGTGACCGCTTTATTAAATATTAAGGTAACTTACCAGAAGGCTCACGGTTACGAACATTATTTGTTCATAGTTCAGACGAAAAGTGTTTCTAGTCCCCAGTACATGTGTTTCCATAATTCAAGAAACAGTCGGTTGGACAAAGCTTCATCAACGACGACGAAGTTAAAGAAGAGGTGAATCGCTGTCTAAGCTGGATGGCGGCGCAATTTCATGATGAGGACATACAAAAGATAGAGGAGCGTCTCCAAATAATGATTGGATTTAAATTTACGTTGAAATTAGAATGTTGTTTTAGCTTTCAAATGATGTATTTGGTTTTGAAAATAAATGTTGGTAGGCCTACATAATTTTTAAGAAATAAGGAAATCTTACTTTACGATCTGTCTTCATATTTCAGACAAAAATGGTTTTATTCCCACCGCGTACTCAGAAAATAGTCTTACTGGGATACCGCGGTTTCCTCTACTTAAGGAGCTAAAATTTTTTTACAATATATTATTTAGTCTGTTAATGAATCCATCTCTAATTCCGCATGATGTGGTAAAATGGGTAGCTATGTTTTCCATATTTTCGTCAGTAAATGAATTTTTAAATTCGGCCTCAAATATGGTAGCAGTTATCGTTAACGTCAAGGTTCGTCTTGTGTTAGTACTGCGATATTGTTGACGTGACAATTGACTGTTTTTTAAGTAGGCCTACGACCAAAGTTTCTTTGGGTTTTTGGTGACGCTCCTAGAAAGTGAATTTCATTTTTTAACACGTCATCATATCTCGTATAAGTTTTCTAAGTCACTGCGGTACCTCGTCCTTCAGATCGAACCAAATGTCAGACCCGAGTATTAGCTAACCGTTCGCCGTTGCTCACTAGGCGTTTGGCAGATTAAGCCACAAACTGACGGCAAATAAGGTAAAAACCATTTGAATTGATGAAGAAGTGACTTGACGGGTTGAGGAATTAGCAAAACGTAGAATATAAAGAGTTAAGGTAGGAACTGCAGTATCGAAAGAGATGGAAGTAAAAATGGGAGTGTCACAAGGTAGTTTATTGAGACCTTTGCTGTTCACCACTCTGATATATGATTGTATTGATGATTTACGGCCAGAAGTTGGGTTGTATACCATAACATGATGTTATACAGTGTGAATACAACAGAAGAACAGAGAACAGCTTCAGGGAAATCTGGACAGGGTAACTACATGGGTTGGGCAATGTGGACTAAAGATAAATTCCAAGGATGGTAAGCTGATGAGATACACAGACAAATTAATAAAGGCTCTTTATGATCATGGGGTGGGTGAGGAATTGCTTGTTGAAGAGATCAATTGTAAATATACTGGTGTAATATTTCATAGTAAACACAATTAGGCAGGTAACATTATATAATTTTTTTTTAGGTTAATAGATTCTATCTGATTTCAAACAGAATAGGCATATTCAATATTTACATTTTAAATTGACTCAAAACTCCTATGTTTGACATATTTTAAATTCAGCTATAGGCAAGCAAACCTTGATAAATCCGTATTCTCCTAGATTTATGGACAGATAACATATGGAATTATATACTGTTATTTATAACAAATGGATTAAATACCTTCAGAATTTACTATAATTTATTTATTTAATGAGGGCCTAATGCTCTTACTAACAAGCATTTATATCTTCATCCCTTTTTTTAAAAGAAATAATGTCATTTGTACAAAACACTAATGTGTCTGCATTGGGGTTACTGTTGTGGAGTTTGGGATCCATATCGCAAGGGTTTGATTGATATGTTAGAGAATGTACAGAAGAGAGCCACTCAAATCGTGACTGCTAGTTACAGTCCTTACAAAAGTGTCACATAATTGATACATAGATTGCGCTGGGATTGTTTGGCAGAGAGACAACATCGTTTTCGTTTGAATTTATTGGATAATAAGTGAAAATCTTTAATTTACGAGTACAATAAAATACTTCTTCCGCCAAAATATTTATATCACAATGACAGGAGGGATAAGATTAGAGAAATAAGATGCCGTACTGATGCTTTTATGTAATTTCATCCATTCTCTTCCACCTTAGTTGAAGCTATCTAAAGACTTTTTCATGCTTAGTTGATACCTATGATGTTATTCATTAATACTGGGCCAAGTTATTTGTCTTACATATCATTTTTTGGACATTAATCCCTGGTCTGCACTTGTCTCACAAAAATTCCGTATTGGGGTAAGTGCAGATGTAGCCTTCGGGGCAAGTGCAGAGTGGTATGTACTTCCCCCTTTTTGAGTATTAATTGATTAGGTATTAATAATTACTTACTTAAGAATTGTATCATCCAAGAATTAAGTAACTAAGGATGAAATCCTCATAATTTTTTTTTCTTATTTTTAATAAGCATGATGATATTAGAATAAATATTATACATCACATATTTCTAACAATTATGATACGTATGATATAAACATGTTAAAACATTAAGAAAAACTAGTGTAATTGCCAAACTTTCCATTATTATTAAGATTTAATAAATATACTTATTTTATTTTATTTTTCCCACTTGACATTCTCATCACAAAAGGTGAGAAACTACACAAGAAAAACCAAAGATGAAAAATTTATATGTGACAAGAATGTTTGTTGAATTTGTAACATTGATTCTTATTTTTAATGTTTTAAATACCTATAGGTTAATGTTTTAAATATGGTACGTGGGCTAATGGAAACAGAAGTGTATCAGGTTTATGCACTTGACTGATTGCTGTTTATTTTTAGAGCGAATGATTCAATTGTCGATATATCGTCAGAAATTAGGTTATTCGCCAATGACAAAATATTGTACAGTAGCATCAAAGTAAAAGATAATTGTAAAAGCTATAGATGGAACTAAACAGGATATCTAGTTGGTTAGCTAAACTTGGAATAAAGACAAACCTCAAAGGCTCAGCTTTTATTAGGCACACTGACATAATAATCATTAAAAAAGGCTTTTCAGTTGTTAATTATTTTCTGTTCATCTTTTTTGTTTTTTCCTTTTCTTCGCATCTTTTGATCTGCCTCAGGAAACAGTGTATAACTCTGTGAATGGTTTTTTTTTTTCCATTTCAACCTATCCAAAGACAAAAGCAATCATCACTGAATAGACTTTATGCAATTGTCCCTATGCTCTAGAATAAAATTAGGCGTAAATAAAGGCCACGTATGCACTTACCCCATTTTGCGGGGGCAAGTGCATACATTGGTTCTTCCTCCATTTATTTGCTCTGAAAATTCGAATTTATCAAAATAGAAACTTTTAAACACATGTTTTTAAGGAGAAGATACTATTGATTAATTTGAAACAGTCCTACATTTCATGCTTCAAAAACCATATTTTTCAGGGGCAGTTAAAGTTGAACTTAGTAAATTTTGGTGCACACTTACCCCCTCTCACCTTACTGTATACTGGCAAAGTGGTTCATTGCCAATATGGATGGAAGTATAAGCCAGGTTACCGATAGATCCCACCTGTACGCAAGAGGGATTAGTTTTGTGGTGTTACCACTGATAAAAGCGAATGCCCACTTTGGGCGTACAAGGCAGAAAAACTGGATGTAGTGAAAATGGTGAAACCAGATCAAATGCATATTGTGATGCATTATTAGCCCATTTTTCATTTTTATTACAATAAATGGCAAACGATAGCTATCTGTATGCCGGATTAAAATAAATAATTTTCTTGAAAACAATTACTGACCCATGTTTTTTCACTATTTAACGTTTATTTCAAATACTGCAGGAATCATTTATAAATGATTTTCTTTGCATTATTTAGTTCTCGGACTAAACGTACTGTTTCCTTTCACTACAAACTCGATACAATTCTTTGTTGTGATCAATGATAGCTAACACATAACAATTAGCTTAAAGTCTAATAAGCCTAATTATTAATACTCTTATGCTGCAGCTATCTAACTCATATATCAACATATTATTTTACATACAACATTTCGTATACATTAGCTCTATGGTTGGTACCTCTCAATGGCAATCATTTGTGTCAGTTAAATAATGTTTTTCCAAAAGATTATTTCAACAAATCGAAATGTTAAATACATTAATTATCAACATTGACAAAACTAGCTAAATTACCTGTTATACTATATCCAATTAACTTTTCATGTTTTTTATTTATTATTTAAATCAACATTCGATGAAATTGTTTGATTCAATCCTTCTTTACAAGCAGGTCAATCCAATTATATAATGACACAAAACATTAATTGCATTTTAACAAAAATACAACATAAATCATTGCACTATTCAAGAAAAGTTTAAGATCACATTACTGAAGTCAATCAATGAAAATAATAATGGAACTCAACAAAACACTATGTTACAATTAGACCATGATTAAGAAAAGAAATATGTATTGAAATACCTAAAGAATACTTCCATGTAGCCAAGAAATGTATTAAGTTTTTAGTATTTTTGCTTCACCATCAGTGTCTTATATAGACTGAGATGAACCATGGTCATCAACTCAAATATCTTTTTTTCCATACTGAACAGACTAACAGTTAGGTGTTTGGAGAAGGTTTTCCCATATTCACCAAAAATCCTGATTTCACATGAAAAATTTCTTGATTTCAGCAGTTATTTCATATAACCTCATCTAGCAACAAATCACCTGCATCAAATTCAGCCAGCTAACACTCTCGTTATGTCTTTTCTCAGTTTTTTTATTTTCTCCTCCTTCATTATTACATTGTTCCAATTTTTTTTGTCATTCTCACCTATTGTATTTTTTCCTTCAATTTTGCTTTTCATCTTTTCTTCCTCATTTTCTCCATCGGCACCTATTGCATTTTCTTCTTCATTTTCGTTGTCCCTACTAAATGACCCTTCTTCTTTATTATTGTATTACTGCTGCCCTCTTTCTCTCTTTTTTTTTCAACAGTCAGTTTCTAACAATTTTCTTCTGATCTGCAGGGTCTTACCACTACAGTTTATTTTGTTACTCGTCGATTAACACTCCTTAACTTTTCTTCGGCTAACTTCAAATATTTTCCCAATCTGAGTCACTCATTTTCACTTAATATTTCCTTTCTTAAACCACAAGCTTTTTCCTTTTTTTTATGCTTTACCTCATTTTACTCCTTCATGATCCAAATCACATTTCTTCCATCTTTCCTTGTTAGAAAAATGAATGTAGAATCTTAGTCTTAATCATGCCCCCATTTTGAACATATAGTCTGCTATATTGCTACCTTCAACTAACCAATACTGTTTCTTCGTTCCTTTGGTTTCACTTGCTTAGAAGACATCATCTTCTTTTCTTTCATCTTCCCATATGGTGATTCCTGATATCGCTTCTCTCCTCCATTCATACTCATATTCCTTAAATTTCTGGCCATTTATATAAGACTAGATAGGCCGTTTTTGCATCTCTTTTGTTCACATTAATAATACAAACAACAACTGATAAAATTTCTATGGAGTGCACCATCTGGTGGAAATCTCCCTACACTCCGCCATTCTCCTTTCCTCATCCAACCTAATTTTGTCCTCAACTAATTTTTAATTCATCTTGCAATGTTTTTGGTAAATTATTCATCAATTCTCTTGGCATTTTATTCCAATACCTTACACCCTTTCCTATGAAGGGAAGTTTTCCCCACACTCTTATGCCTGAAATCAAGTGCCAGCTTGTGGTCATGGTCACCTTTATCCTTCGATGCACCTCTCTTAATTTTTCCACCAATATCTTTCCATACTTCATCACCAATATAGGCCTTGTACACTCCCATGACTCTCTTCATCCTCCTTCTATCCTCCAATGAATCCCACTCCAGCTCCTTTATCATATTAGTTACCGACTGTGTTATGCAGTAATTTCCAAAGACAAATATGGCAGTCTTTTTCTGCATCCCGTCCAACTCCAGTATTTGATACCCAAAATGTGGGTCCCATACAACACCACCATATTCCAGCATGGTTTGACCAAAGTTTTGTACCCCAATTCCTGAAACTCTCTAGTGCATTCCCTTACCACCCTTTCCAACAGGTGAAAGATTTTGAGCCCTTTCCCTACTAACTGTCCTATGTGTCCCGCCCAGTTAAGTCTTCCATCAAATGTTATGCCGAGGTATTTACATTTCGAGTTTTCAGTAAGTAGCTCCTCCCCCAGTTATAATCATAATCAACCTTTAGCTTTTATCAGTGTACCTAATAGCTGGTCCTTCTTTGCATTTATCTTCATCCCATGTTGACTCACCCAGCTAGTTATCCTATCTAGATCACCCTACAGCATGTCTACAGTCTTCTGTTGTTTTGATCCTTTTATGTAAGCATTATGTCATCTGCTAACAGTCTAAATTCTGACAGTAAACCATTAACACAATCACTTATTAGAACAATGACAAGCAATGATCCCAATACAGTACCCTGTGGAATTCCAATGTTCACTCCTACTTCTTTTGAAATTGTATTTCCTAACCTAATTTTTTGCTTCCTACCTTTTAGGAATTCCTTCTACCCAGCAAATCACCTTTTAATTAACTCCAATAGTTTTTACCTTAGTTAGCACCTTTTTATGGCACACTCAGTCAAAGGCCTTTGAAAGATCTAATGCTACAGTGTCAACTTGATCTCCCATGTACATTCATTATAAATATCTTGAAAATAGCCTATTAACTGAGATTAGCATGAATATCAATGTTTAAAACCATGTTACCGACTTGAAAAACAAATTACATTCCTCACTTACATGACTAATATGGTTTACATATAGTCTCCATTAATTTACCTACCACTGACGTCAAGCTGATTGGCCTATAGTTTTCGACCCTATTTGTCATCCCTCCTTTATCAACGGGAAACTATTATCACACTTTTCCAGTCATCTGGTAAACAACAAGTATCCAGACTCAATTTAAATAATGTTTCCAGATATGGTACAATGTCCCATCATACTGTCTTTAACCCTAGATCACTAACCTTATTTTTCAACGCTTATTACTAACCTTCGTCGTTTGGACTACGCTGTAATAAAAATAGGTTTATAAGGTTTTATTAAATAAAATAATTATTTCTTTTACATATTTTTTATTAAAATCAATTATTAAGAAAATTATAACATTCTTATTTATTTAAATCACATATTTATTACTTAATCAGCCTTTACACTGAGACCATATTTAAAACACAATACTAGAAAACAATACTAAACTAGAACACAATACTTTATTAAAAAAAAAAAACTAAATAATTAAAATAAACATATAGAATCAACAAAAAAATAACATTTTGGTAAAAAAAAAAAAAAAAAAACTATGAAACTAACACATTTGTGACACACATCAAGTTTGTGTTCGCCACACAACGATTTATTGCACTTATAGCAAATAGATTTCGTCATCCTTTGTTTTGCTGATGGGCATATGGCACAAATTTTTCTTATTTTAGCGATAGGATGACCTGCAGCTTCCCTTTCTTCAGTCTCAAGTGTCAAACTCGATCTACTACTTCCTGGCAAATTAAAAATTTGTGTAATAGAATTGCGCAGACCAGTTTGAAGTGTGGGCACAAGTATTCGTTTTTGCATATGTGGCTCGACTAAATTATGATGTAAACTTTTCAAGTAGTCATGCCTCGATAAAGGTTTTTATTTGCTTCCACATTGTTAGTTGCGTATACAATGTAACTATTTATGAATGCTATACTGAGCATTCTGTAAAAATTGTATAGAGGCCAACGTCAAGTTTTGCAGCTGCAAGAAGCAAGGGAGCACATTTGGTCCAATGTATCTACCCCACCTTGGTTTGGTTATAAAATTCAACCATTGTTGGCTTCTTAGAAGTCTCATCCATCTTTCCTTCTTCATCGCAAGTTTGAAAGTAAAAATACTACCTTTTGAGGTTTGGGCTTGTATGAAAGCAACGTGAGTTCATTGTCATAGCAGAAAATAGCTGTACCAGTTCTACGTGTGCGCTCGTTTTGTAACTCTGTCGGTATTTCTCTTTTGTTTGCTCTTAGAGTTCCTACTAAAGTAAGCTTGTAAGGTTCTTTTAGTAAGCTTTTGGCTAATGGCACAGAGGTGAACCAATTGTCGATTGTTACGTTCCTATTAGTGCCATGAACAGTACGTGTCAATTTTTTCACAAAATATTCTCCGAGTGGCAAGCCGTTGGTTTTAGTAAAGAACCCAGATAGGGTTCTGCATCTACCATATATTTCGTGGAATTATCTACTACCATGACAATTTTAATGCGATATTTATTTGGCTTATTAGGGATATAAATTCGAAATGGCATCTTCCCCTGAAGCCCAGTAAACTCTTCATCAAAAGTAAGGTAAGAACCAGGTTTGTAGTTTTCTTGACAGGCAGCTATAAAAAGATTCCACAGATCATGGAATGGAGCATATACATCAGTCTGTCTACGTTGTTGATGCGTAGACTTGTCGTCAAATCTAAGGCAGCTTATTAGGAAATCAAATCTCTCATTCGACATTGTACTACTGTATCTATTTCTACAAAAAGTAGTATCAAATATCTCCTTTGATGGCAAATGGTTATCCTTCACTGCTGCAGTTAACATAAGAATTCCAATAAGAGCTCTAACCTCACTAGCATCTGTTGAGCTCTGAGTGGCGGTTGCGTTCTTGTATTTTGCAGATTTTAGTACAATCTCAGCATTGGTATGTGTGACAATTATATTTACCATATCATCTGTAATAAAAGCCGAAAAGCAACCCAAAGGATCCAATTCATTTCTGCAAATGCGAGTAGGTCCAGGTCTAACGTGCACTATGTTTCTTGCAGCTGTTCGGCTTTGTGACCTAGGCTTTAGCGATGACCATTTGTGCTTGTCTTTTCCGCGAAGTATGTTATGTGATGGTATAATAATAAATTCGTTACGCTCCTGTGCCGAAGTATTAGGTATCTGATCTTCTATTGATGGAGATGCATGGTCATTTACCTGAACGTCTTGAGCTGGAGGTGGATGTTGTAACAAAGAAGAAACCTCTTCCTTGCGATCTGACTCATAAGCAGGATCAGGCTCGATGTGGTCTTCCTTCTCACTCCCTGAAGAATTTTCTTCATCACTATTATCGGCTAATAATAGCTGAAGAATTGTATCTAAAATATAAAAATAATATACATTACTTTTATGATGTTAAAACTAAAAATAAACATAAAATATTATAAGCACAATGTGGGTTGTAAAAATACAGCAACCACATATTGTGACTGGTTGCTGTATTTTTACAACCCATATTTGACATCACAGTCGCGGAAGTTCCACCAATCCATCATGGATAAAATATTATAAGCACAATAGTAAAAAATATAACGTTAATACTAATCTTCGTCGATGCGATGAGCCATAGTCGCTGGCCCGGCGCTCACAAATCTCCCACACTAAAAACACTACCGTCCGTCGCTGGGGGCAACGGGTCGACTGAAATTACACGGGAGTTGAAATAGGTGCGACCGCGCATTCAAAAGTTACGGCACTTTTTTTTGAATTCGCGTCATCGATTCGATGAAGCTTAGTGATCTAGGGTTAAGACAACTGTAGTAATATCCACACCTGCCCTTTTACGATTTTTGGATTCCTTAGTTTCCTTTATGGTATTATCATATTTAATTTCAAATTTTCTTATGAGTTCACTTCCAATTGTGCAGATAGGCTCATTCCTCAATTATTGTCCTTAATGGTCTCATTGAACCAGTACTTAATAACTCAGTTTAAAAAAAAAAAAAAATCCTCACTTACTTCTTCTCCATCCTTATCTATAATTGTCTCAACACTCTCTGTTTCCCGATATAGCTATAAAAATTTCCAGATGCTTCAATTAGAGGTTCCCCTGCACCAATTATATTCTTCATAAACTCATCCTTAGCCATTTTCTTTGACATTGTTAATTCCTTGGTTAGTTGTTTCAACAATTCCCTACTGCCTTGCTGTTTCTTAACTCTGTTATGTTCTCGTCTCACCAAACTCTTTAACCTCCTCACCTCTCTGTTATAGAATGTAGGATCTGTTCTTCTCTTTATTTTATGTTTTGGAATAACCATTTCTTTACCCTTTTTTAAAATTATTTCCTTGAACTCTTACCACTTTGTCTCCACTGTACTTTTGCCATTCTACCATTTAATAAAATTAAACCTGAAATATATTTTCAGTTCCAATATTTGTGCCTTTTTATAATTGTATCTCTTTCCCCCTTCAGTTCTGGCCTCTGGTTTACTGTATCCCCTTACATCCATCAGAACTGAATTTTGATTACTTATTCCTTCAGTTACTTGACAACTGATAAGGTTATCATCAGGCTTTATTAGGAACATTTCCAACATGTTTGGTCCCCTTGTTTTCTGCTTGACCACCTGTGTAAAGCCTCCTTCCCTTAATAAGGAATTTTCAAATCTCTGTTCCTTGTGTTATTAATCTTATTTCTTACACAGCTATCACCTGGTAAGTTCAAATCCCCACCAATAATGACCATTCTATGTTCACTTCTGACCTCTGAATATTAATTTAATTTCTCCCCAAGAGCCTCATCTTTATCATTCATTCTTCCACTATGGTATGCAGCCATACCCTGACTTTTTCTTTTTTATTTCCCCAGAATTCTATGACAAGTAACTCGTGGTCATGATCTCTGAACACCAGTGAACTGTAGTAATCTTTGATAACCAGTATGAAATCCCCTTACCCTGTTGCTCCTCTATCTCTCTGTAACCATCAGGAAAAACCCCATTGTCTAGTACCCCTTTTTTTAACTAGGACTCTACCCCTATAACTACTCAAGGTTCATGTATCTCTATTAGGTTTGAAAACTCCATTGCTTTGTTCATTATACTTCTACAGTTTACCAGTAACATTCTTATCACTGGCTTTGTGATATTTTCAGCACTAACATTTGCCTTCCCAGATCTGCCCCCCTCTGTTAATGGTTCAAAAGTTTCTTCTATTTCTATAGTATTAGTGATTTTTCTAACTATGGATCTACACTCATTATCCATCTGATTACCTATTTTTATCCCCTTACAAGCAGCCCCTAATCTAAAAAAAGGCACAGTCCTGACCCTCTCTTCATTGGAAGTGGGATCCCTTACAACTTTAGCTAACAACTCAGAAAGTACTCCCTTGCCCCTCTTATTTAGGTGTAGATGATGCATAGTGAAACCCCACCTACTAAAGGTCTCCACAGGCACAACCCCCATGACACAACTGATGCTGTTCCCAAGCAGCACCTCCATTTCCACATTTACCCGCCTCACACAATGGTTCAATTGTGGCTGGTCATGGTGACTTAGGACTTGCAGGAGCTCCACCCTAGTGTGTTGTGCCTCCTTCAACACTTTCTTCAGGTCACTCTATATACTATAATTAGCATATCTATCAATACTGTTCCCTGCACCTCCCACTATCACTACCCTATCCTCCTCGGTGAAACCCTTACAAAGTGAACCTATATCTTCTATTACCTGACCTAAAGTTGCACTAGGTTTGAAAAAACTTGTGACCTGGTAACCTGAGCTCAGCTGATCCTGCAAGAGAGGCTCCACACATCTCCTGTGGCTACTACCTAGCAGCAGAACCCTTTTCTTCCTATTCTTTCATTGCATGCACCTACTTCTAAAGGCCTACTGCACCTTAGCTACTCCTACATCTACATGAGTCTCCTCTCCTCCTGACTCTGGTAACAGGTCATACCTGTTTTTCTCAACAATTTCTGGGGTGGATGGCTTCTTCATCCTGTTTACCATTTTTTCCCCTACGACCTGTTATCTGCTCCCAACCATCCTAATCACCGTCCTTCTCCATATCCACCACCTTCACTTTCTGCCACTATATGCTTAGCCTCCACAGGCAAGGACTCCATAGGCTTAGCCTCCACAGGCTGAACTTCAAGGGTCCTGACTCTTTCCAAACAACTCTCTGATCATTTATTCTCTCTCCCTGATCCTTTCATCCCTGATGCAAAGTGGACAAAACCATTGGAGTGCCTCATTTATTTCCCAAGTTACCTCTCCACTGCATGCCCATTGAAACTCCTTTTTACACCCACTGCACCCCACACCACTCTTCTTATTCCCTGCGACAGGTGCCACACTTTCCAGACATGAGTTTTCCCAAATACTTCAATTACCTTCCAAACAAATTTTAAAGTAGTAAGAACAATACTCTGCTACAGGTTAAAATATGGTATTACCAGTGGCAGATTATTATTGAATGTAGTAGTTATTTAAACTACCAGAGTCTAATTCAGGACAGTTAAACCAGACTACCCACACAACACCAATGCACCTCTGCCACACTTTAGTGAATCACGGAATAATAATAATAATACCTACTGTATTCCTGATTAATAACTACACTAGTATGCCACTAACCTGGAATAGCACCACTAAACTCTGCTATATATAAGTTAATCAAAGATTAATTTGACAAGTTCCCTACTTCTGCCCAAGTCTACAGACGCACAATTTATTATAAGATCCGATGGCTGTCTCAATGTCTAGGAACTACTGTACTGAGTCATTACAAGACCCTCTACATACTTGTTCTGCTATAGAACTCTAAATCCACTAAATACCAATGCACACACTATTGTACTGTTAAACTATAAATACCTATTTTTGTTAAGCATGTGAGTTTTCACAATGTCCACTCCCTTCAGTTTTCTTTTTTAGTTAGACCTGTTAGTCACACCTGCTTGTTGACTTTCCCAAATGCCTTTCCTACGTAACTTAAACCAATACTTTTACTGCAGGATTTACCTGCATCTCTCAAACACAACTGCAGCGAGTTTCACACTAATTTTCTCCAATTCTATATTTAACCAATATCTAACTTTACTTTCTGGTTAGTAACAAACATCACTTTCTTGTATTTAATTCACTTGATACTAATTCTGCAGAATTAGTACTCTTAACTATAAAATTAAAATGTCTTTATTTTATGCTCTTATGAAAATGGTGAGATTAATTTCACCATATGGTATAAATTTCGTTTCAGAGAATTTGAGCTGAATTTCCATCACATTACTACTATATCCCTTTTTAAAGTTTTGCCGATTCACATTCTTAAATTCTTTACCTGATCCACATTCTGTTTCAATTAAAGTGCTACCCATTTTTTGTTATTTTTTAAACTTTGTTGATTTCTTGTTTTATTATTAATTCATTTTCTTGGTTGAAACTCTAGTCTCTGCTGTTCCCAATTTCATCTTTCAAATGGATGTAGTTCTTAACCTATTACCGGTACTCCATCTGTCCAGTAATTTTTTTGTCATCCACTGCCTTCTTGACTCACTCTGCAACATGAATTTAAATTCTTTGGTGCCTCCTCTTGATTTCTGAATAACATATTTTCCTGCTTTATTGAATAATAAATATATAAATAAACTACAGCCTTTGTAGAAACCATTCTTTATTTTGTTTCAAAAAGGAAAAAAATTGAAAGGAAAAGAGAAATCAGTATTAAAAAAAATCAAGGCTGCTGGAGACAATGCTTCTACCCAACATCCCTTCATATGTAGTTGACCCAACGATTCTTAATTTAAAGTTCAGTAGTGAAGGGATCGTCTTGGGTGCAAAATGTGTAAGAATGGTAATATTACAGCAAGTTAAGTGCATGACAGTGAAAATATATTCATTGTAGTACCTCCTAATATGAGTAAAGAGCAATTTTCTCTTCAGATTTGGATCTAAATACAGGTGTCTATTTTTTATTTATTTATCACTCTTGTTCAATAGATCCCTAATGGGAAAGGACCTCGTGATACAATGTAACGGTTAACATATCTGCATGTAATACGAAAAACAGCCATAGTGAAAAAATGTTATATGTTACAAAGAAATATACTAAGAATAAAAATTAATATTTAAAACTATTTTTTGCAAAACTCATTATGCATACAATAAATTCTTTTGTTCAATTTCTTGAATTTAATACTGAAATTTGGGAATCATATAATTTCTTAGTTTTTGTTTAATTGCATTTTTATTATCTCTAAACTGTTTTATACTCTTCAGAAGTTTATTAAACAGGGGTGTTGCACAATAATTAACCCCTTCTCTGTACTAATTAGGGTGATGTTTGTGCTTTGTATAAGTTATTTTTGTTTCTTCTTTTTAAATTATAAAGCAGTGAATATGATGAAAACATGTTGAAAAGTTCTGTGACAAGGCACAAGAGGGAATATATATTTTGAGATAGTATTGTAAGAATATTGAGGTTTATAAAAAGTTGTTTGCAAATAGTTCTCTTTTTTACCCTACACGAGAACCTTATAGGTATACATTATTTTTGTGCATTTATTTCAAGTAATTTAACACTTTTAACAACTACTTATAGAAAAAGGGTGAATAATATCACTGTGTCAAATAAAGTTGTGAGTAAGGAATTTTGCCAACGCAGACTTACACAGATGAGTGATTTGTAATGGAGTTATGAATTTCGTCCAAGTATAGTTATTTATATTAATTTCAATTACAAAATGTATTAGCAGTTATGTAGTATAGTAAGCATTTTCTTATTAACTTAATATTGTCAGCTATTTTGAATTTTAACTTTCATGAACATCTAATATTAATTCTTAAAATAAGGTTATTAATAAATGTATTAAAGAAATTTATTTTATTATTTTAACAAGATTTGAAAACATTGTGTTCAAAGTATGTGTATTTGACATTTTTAAAACATTTTTGAAACTGCAATCAGATTTTAATCAATTTGATGAAAACATCGCTAGATTATTGCATTATCAGAAACAATCATTGAGAGTAGCTGCATGAAATTGGTTTTGGAATAATTTCTAAATAAAAAGTAATACTATGACAGTAGATAAAATAATAATTGTTCAATTAATATTAACCAAAAAGTAAACCAAAACAGTAAATGAAAATCTATCTGTGTACAACCTCGGGAAATTAAATTCTCCTTCATTTTTTTGTTTGGTCTTCTAGTACTTCTTATTTGATGAGCTCCAGGGACAGGGAGCTCCTTGTATGGGTCTTGGTAGTCTAGCTTGTAATGGATCATTCCATTAGCTGAATACTGAAGACACCGAATGTCTGTCACTTTGGGATCAACAGTCTTTGCTCCTAGTCTTATCGACTTGTATTTCATTGCCTTACTCTACTCCTTAAAGAAAGTGTGGTCCAAATACTTGACTTCTTATTGCTTAGGGCTTCTCCTAGCATTTTTACAAATTGTAATGTAATCAGCTGGAACATTAATAACAACTTTTTTAAAAATGCGTTTAGATAACAGAGTGCATGGGGTCATGCTCCATATAGGTGTGCTCCATTTCCCAGAACTTTTGCTGAATAACAACATCATATTTTACTGC
This sequence comes from Vandiemenella viatica, assembly GCA_031002005.1. Taxonomy (NCBI): domain Eukaryota; kingdom Metazoa; phylum Arthropoda; class Insecta; order Orthoptera; family Morabidae; genus Vandiemenella; species Vandiemenella viatica. Next base: position 103,565,091 of record CM061921.1, read on the forward strand.
AAGGTGGAGTAATGTATTTGATAATGTTGTACATCTATTTTGGTAAGTACATCTGTCGCTGTAGAGGGTTAGCTTCTTGATCCAGTAGAAACAATCTCATATTCAAGATCATACAAAATACTTGATAATTCATTTGCTGTAAGCCTTCCCTCAATTTCATTCCATGTATTACAATATCCATCTATAGTTCTAAGATTGAAGATACAAACGTTACAAACTGACAATTTTCAATTTCTAACTTAGTTTTAAGACTTTTTAATAAAATAATTATATCCTGAAGCTTTACTTATTACATTAATTAAAAATAACAGTATTTTGGCTTACTGAAAACAAAATGTGTACTTACTTTATAAATAGGGCCCATTACTTGAATCAAAGATGTAATGTCAACTGTAGGGAATTTATAAAATGCTTCAGGTAACTGGTCAAGTTAATGAAGTGTTATCACATGATATTTCGGTGATCACATTCACTGTTGCCATCTTTGTTCTTATGTAACAATAGGGAAGTTTACAAAACCACCTGCAAGCTGCTTCTCACAAACACACACAATAGAATAATTGAATCTCTAGAGATAGAATGTTTGCAAAAGCAAATATTCCTTCCTAAAAGTTAGGTGATTTGAAATTTCCCTTTTATTCTTAAACTTTTTTTTTCTTTTTTTTAGTTATGTGCTTTTAAACATAAATATATTGTTCCAATTGCAAAAAAGTGATTTTTTTTTTAGTTAGGTGGTTTTACAATTATGCCGTCATTATTTCAAAACTGCCACTGTTTAATTTCTTAGTAAGTAGTGTGATATATTCTTGCCAACTGAGTTTCTCATATATTTGAATGCCAAGGAATTGTTTGCAAGATTGTGTTATTTCTATAGTTTATATGTAAATCATGCTGCAAATAATTTTTTGTTTTAAACCTATTATAATATTTTTTATTTAATATTAATTTTAATGAGTTTGATGTAACCAGGTTGCTATTTCACTACATACTTTATTTGCATTAAATTCTAGATTACTGTTTGATATTTAAAAAAAAAATAGTTGCAAAAAATGCTCTCAGCAGAATTAATTTATGATTTACACAGTCAAATGGTTTTGCAAGTTCACAAAAAAAAAAACCTGGAGTGACAATTTATTGTTCAGTTCTTAAAATGTATTGTTTAAAAATGAATATATAGCCATTTCTGTGGATGATTCTTTTTAGAGACTACTATAATCAGGCCCGCCATAAGAGAACATGCAAGGCGATCGTCGCACGTGGGTGGCACATACAGGGGGGTAGTAAATCGAGTGATCGACTGTCACCACCAGGACAGTAGTGGAGTTAAAAAAAGGTCACCGCAAAATAAATTTGGTACCCATCAAACACGATTTTTCCACCCCCTGTAAAGCTATGCATTGGTAGTCAGTGCCGGATCTAGAGGGGTGGGAAACTTATGTAGTGGTGATTTTTTTTTAAGCTCAGCTACTGTTTCAGGTGGCAACAATGGGTAATAATCCGGGCGGCGGTGACTCTCGGAATGGCAAAAACACTTGGGGTGGTAACAACAATGGGGGCAGCAATCTCACAGTTTTTTCCCCTGTTTGGAAAATTCTAGATCCACCACTGACTGAAGTTAAACAGGGGCAGCATAATCGGTATTGTACAAGGGCATTCAAATCGTTAGCGGTGGGTCTCATTATTATGTGTAACATCTTATATCAGCCTACAATACTTGATTTTTTAAAAAATATTTGAGAATTCTGGAAGTACAGAAATGGCATGAAAGTTATCTATACATATCATTTCTTCTTTTTGAAATAATGGTTTTACAATGCATATTGTAGTGTATTTGCAAATACACCTTGCTTTAAGGACTCATTATAGATGTGAACAATTATGTGACTGATACAATCTGAATATCTTTTCTGTAATTTACTTGAAATGTTGTCACTGTTATAAGAATTTTTAGGTTTTAATTGCTTCATGAGATTATTTATTTCTGAAACTGTCACTGATGGTAATTGCATCTCCACAAGTTTATTTGGGAAGGAAGTATGAAGAAACTTTGTGGTAGTATCTGGGTATACCTCATTTCCCTGCAAATGAAGTATAATTTTTGTTGAATATTTTACACACTTCCCCTACTTCAGTATCCATAGATTCATTTTGTTCTATTATAATGTCTTTAGATTCTTTGAATTTTGCTGATTATTATTTTCCATATGGTTTTATTCTGTTGCTGGAATTTTCTATTTTTTCTGATTCATGTATTTTCTACACGTTCCTTATTACATTTCTTAGTAATTTAGAATAAAGTTTATAGTAAGCTGTCAGTATTTATTTGTTTCTCATATGCACATTTTGTATGATTAACAACATTAATACATTCACAACAAATACAGTTGTTACAGCTACAGTGCAACATCGAGGGAATCTATATATTCAGTTATTCCTCCAGTAACTTCATGGAGAACACACAAACCACCCAGTAAACTTATGGTGGGACTATTTTCCTTGATCTGCAGACCATGGCCTGTGCTGAAGAAGTTTAATTTGCTTCAGTACTTCCTTGGCAGGCCAATGCCCAGTACATTCTACTTAGGTTCAGTTAATTTAATATATTTGGTATGGAATGCATGCTCCAGTGGAAATTCCCCCTCCCCCCCTTGTTTTATACCTATTATATTACCTAAACTATTCAACAGGTGACCTATTATGTACAATGAATATACCAAATAACTTTTATAATCACTTTCAATAGTAACATAACCTTGTTATGTCTATTATCTTCCTAAAACCATTTAGAAGGGGGCAAATCTCATATAATTGTATAGTAAAGAACTTTTATAACGATTTTCTTAACAAGAAAACACTTTTTAAATCAATACTAAAACATTTTTGTAAAAGACATAATACTCAAATAAGGTTGTTTTTCAGTTATAATGAATTTTATTGCATTCATTTCCATTAAGGGAGTAGAGAATGGCGATCGTGTTAAGGTATATTTTGTATGCTTTTAAAATTTATCTGAGAAGATATTGCAAAAATAAGGAATTGGAACTTTTTAGATAAAAGAGCTAAAAAGATAAAAGTAGGCTAAATTGAGAGAGAAATATTCAGTTAATAACAAACATATAACAGTTCAGAGGTAACTTGAAATTTAAAGTAAGAAAAATGAAGTTTTAGTTTGACATGTGATAGCATCACCATGTGTGACTTTTAGAAGTTAATAGCTCTTAAACGAGAATGACCATGAAAAGATCTGTCGTGACCAAAAAGATTGGGGATAAATTAAATTATAACATATTAAAATTTCAGGAAAATCTGAGTAACATTAGTGTTCCACAGGGATGGGGGACTTTAGTAACTCACAAAAGAATTGGGTTTCCCCACGGGAAAATACCGTTGTTCTACGGCAATTCAGTGAAAGATAAGCCCAGGCTATAAAAAGCCAACAAGTGCAATCAGTAAGGGATAGTTTTGGAATGTGTTTTCAAGCAGTCACGAGAAGCAGTCTGGAATAGTCTTGAGAAACAGTTCTGAAGTAGCAGTACGTGTCGCAGTCGCAGGTAAAATTCAAAATGTAGCTACTGAAAGTTTAACTATCTCATCTCGGAACAATTTCGTGGACTTTCTCACTCACTTTAAGGAAACTTTAAGCTAAACTCAGTGAAAGAACTTTTTTTATGATAGTTTAAGATGTTATCAGAAGCAGTGTTTGAGAACTATCTTGAAGCTCACTCTAATTTTGGGGTTTCAAATAGAAAATATGTTTGCAAGAGTGACTGCTTCATCAGTGTTGTGCCTTGGAAGATAACCTGCATCTTCATATGTGATTTTGAAGTTCGATTTGCCTATATGTTTTCAACAAGTGTAATCTGAAACCAGCTTTAACTTTCAGAATATATTTAAACTATTAACTACAGTAACTATCTTTCATTTATGTATGACCTGTTAGCTTATTACAGGGTAAACTACGAGGGTGGTCTGAAAACTTTCCGACCTAAAGGTGAAGATGGCAGCACTCGTAAATAAAAGCTAGTGAATTTCGTTGTTTACCTGTTGACAGTTATTCACCAAAGTTTCAGCCATTTGTTATGTAACAGTCCTTTGAGTGAGTTGATGTGAGTGTTTTTGTGAAAATGGACAAAATCGAGTATTGAGCTGTCATTAAATATTTGTTTTTAAAAGGCAATACGCCTACACTAATCAATGATGAGTTGGACTTTGTGTACCATCACTTACCACAGTGAAATTTTGGGTGGCTGAATTTAAACATAGCCGTAAGAGCTTGGGAGACGATGAACGTTCGGGATGTCAAAAAACTGCAACTACGGACGAAAACATCGCCAATGTTCACCAATTGGTGCTAGACGACCGCCGAATTAAAGTGAGAGAGATAGCAGAGGTTATGAACATTTCAAAATAACATGTTTGTTACATATTAAATCAACATTTAGGTATGAGAAAGCTGTCCGCATGTTGGGAGCCACGTTTGCTCACATTAGACCAAAAAACGTGTTCCAGTGAACATTTCCAAAGCTCTGTTGGCGCAGTTTAGGTGCAATAAATCCGAGTTTTGGCGCCGATTAATTACTGTAGATGAAACTTGGATACACCATTATACACCCGAAACAAAAATACAGTCCAAACAGTGGACTGCAAAGGGGGAACCGGCTCCAGAAAAAGCAAAAACTGTTTTTTCGGCTGGGAAAGTGTTGGTGATTGTTTTTTTTTTTTTTGGGATAGTCATAGAGTTATTTTAATCAGTTGCCTTCAAAAAGGAAAAAACCATTACAGAAGCATACTGTGCATCATAACTTGACAAGCTGAAGGCAGAACTTGCGTAAAAACGGCAACATTTGCAGAAAAAGAAAATCCTGTTTCACCAAGACAATGCACCGTCTCACACCTCAGCGGTTGCCATGGCGAAAATTCATGAATTACAGTTTGAACTGCTTGACCATCCACCTTACTCACCAGATCTATCCCCAAGCGACTTCTTTTTGTTCCCTAATCTAAAAATTGTGCTCGGAGGACAGAGATTTTCGTCAAATGAAGAAGTAATCACCTTCGTGAACAATTATTTTGCAGAGAAAAACGCCGAGTACTATTTGGACGGGTTACAGAGATTGGAGCATCGCTGGGAGAAGTGTGTAGTGTTACAAGGAGACTATGTTGAAAAATAAAAATAAAAATTTCAGGAAAAATGTCTTGTATCTTTGTTAGGTCGGAAACTTTTCAGATCACACTCGTAATAGCTTGGTGGACAGTTTAAAGAACTCTAGCATCTTCGAGAAAAGGTATCAGTTATACAGGTAACACGATAAAGTTAATACGAATGTTGCATAACGCCAAGCATCATTTATGCATTACACCCTTCCCGACAAATCTAACTGCCCTTCTTTGCAATCGCTCCAGCTCCTGTAATTGATACCCACTATGTGAATCCCATACTACTCTAATATATTCAAGCAATGGTCCAACCAAAGTTTTGTAAGCAATTCCGTTACTTTTCTAGTACACCCCTCATCACTACCTCCAAAAATTGAAGGATTTTGAAAACTTTTCCTACTACCGGTCCAATGTGACCTGCCCAGTTGAATTTGTTATCATGTATTATGCTAAGGTATATATATTTCAAGTCTTTAACAAGCAATTCTGTCCCCAATTTATAATCGTAACCAATCTTTAGGTTTTTATTTGTGTGCTGAATAAACTGACTTTTTTTGTGTTTATGCTCATCCCATGTTGACCAACCCAGCAAGATACCCTGTTAAGCTCACCCTTTTCTTAGATCAGCTTTTGACAATCTTCTACAAATTTAGTCCTATTAAATAGCATTATATAATCGGCAAACATCCTAACTTCTGACAGTAAACCATCAATACACTCATTAATTAGAATAATGAATAACAATGGTCCCAATACATTACCCTACATCACTCCCAATTTCACTTCCACACCGAGCGTGGTGGTGTAATGGCTAGCTTTCTGGCCTCGCATTCGGGAGGACAGCGGTTCGAATCCCCGTACGGGCATCCAGATTTGGGTTTTCCAAGGTTTCCCAAATCACTCCAGGCAAATGCCGGGATGCTTCCTTCAAAAGGCCATGGCCGAATTCCTTCCTATTCCTTGCCACCCATCCTTTCCCGTCTCTAAAGACCTCGCTGTTAGAGAGACGTTAAGCAGGGGGAAAAAAATCACTTCCACTTTTTTTTGATACTGCATTTTCTACCTTTTAAGAATTCTTCTATCCAGAAAATCACATTTTCATCCGCTCCAATAGTTTCTACCTTATTTAGCACCATTTTATGGCTCACTCTATCAAAAGCCATTGAAAGATCTAGTTTTGCACTATCAATTTGTCATATCTTGTCCATTTCTTCCAAAATATATTACATTTAACTTACTATCTGAAATTTGCATGAATATCCAGGCCTAAAGCCTTTTTGTTGACTTAAAAATCACAGACTTTTATGGTTTGATTCCATGGCAATCTTTCCATTAATTTAGTTACCACTGACATCAAACTGATTTTTCTACAATTTTTTACCCCATGTGTCACCCCTCTTTTATGGACTCATATAGTAATGACAGAGGCATATGTGCGGCAAATCTAATCTGTGTCAACGAATGATCAAACCACCCTTCAGGGTCTTCCAACCAACAATGCCATTCACCATTTTTATGGATTGGTACCACTATCACACTTTTCTAGTCTTTTGGTATGTAGCATGTATCCAGGCTCAGTTTGAATAGCATTTTAAGTTAAGGTACAATGTCACATCCTGCTATCTTTAAGACATACATAGTAATATCATCTACACCATCCCCTTTAAGCTTTGTTAGTTCCCTTATGATATCTTCAAGATGAATTAAAAATTTCTTAATCTGCTCATTTCTAATTGTGTGGATAAGCTTGTTCTCTGGTTTATAATCTCCCATCATGGGCATACCCAAAAGGGAGCAGGGAGAGAGCAGCTCATTGACATACTTAAAAATGACCATAAGGTTGCAAATAAAATCACGAAGGAATTTTTTTTTAAAGAAGCACAACACAGTGGGAGTGGAAATTAAAATTTTTGTTCCACGTCTTGCTCATTTCAAAAAAAAAAAAAAAAAAAAAACCAGGAGGAATACACCCTCTGCCAATGACTTAGAATACTGGTGATGTACACTTACTATACCATATTTTTATTCTATTAAATCATTGTTAAGTATTAGATTCTCCCAGGAAAATACCCCAGAATTTGCATTATCAAGATTACACCATTTGTTCATGACCAAAATGAGTATAGCAGATTTATACAAGAATGCAGAACTGTTCACAAATTATTATCAGTTGGATGAATCACTCGATGTTTGGTACAATTTGTAGGTAAAGAAGAATTTACAGGCAGAAAATTAAGGGATATAGAAGTCATGGGCCAGTTTAACAAACTACTATCTTTTTCCCCACATGAAAAAATCATTCACAAGTCTAAACATTATTCCATGCACTACAGCAACACTGGAATGATCCTTCAGTATACTTTGATGAGTGAAGAACTGGCTCAGGAGCACTATGGGAGAGGAAAGACTGGATTATGCCTGATGAATGTGCATCAAAATTTTGTGAAAGAACACTGTGAGATATTGGCAAACAAAGTTAATGAAAAATTTTCTGAGAATCCGAGATGATTAATATTTACATAAAAAAACTATAACTAAGTTATGATCTTAATTAATTACATAGTAGGTTCTACTACATCTAGATGTACACTCTGCAATTCACTAATGTTATGGGTGACAGAGGGTGCTAAGCACCAATCATAATTCTGTGCATTCCAATCCTGAACAGAATGGGGAAAGAAAGAATACATAAAAGCATCAGTACAGCATCTTATTTCCCTAATCTTATCCCTCCCATAATTGCAACCTAAATAGGTTGTGGAAGAAGTATTTCATTGCACTCTTAAATTAAAGAATATCTTTTAATCTCAAATAAATTAAAATGAAACTGACATCGTCTGTCTGCCAAACAATCCCAGCCCAATCTATGTATCAATTCTGTGACACTTTCATAACTATTGTAATTAGCAGTCATGAATCAAGTGGCTCTCTTCTGTACTTTCTCCAACATGTTAATCAATCCCTTGCGATATGAATCCCAAACTCCACAATAGTAATCCAAATGCGGACACACTAGTGTTTTGAACACTATTTCCTTTGTATGAGCATTAGAACTGCTCAAAATGTGATCTTTCAATCGTTATCTAGAATTAGCTTTGCCTATGACAGAAGTTATGTGCAAGTCCCATTTCATGTTGCTATGTGTTATTACGCCCAGATACTTCAAGGAATCAACTGTGTTAACAACTGAATTGTTAACTTAGTGCTCGTGAACAAGTGGAGTCTTTTTTTTAACTATTTGCATTGCCTTAAACTTATTGCAGTTAAGTCTAAGCTGCCATTTATGGCACCATTCCGAAATAACATCCAGATCGCACTGAATTTGTAAGCAATCGCCAGAGCACCTTATTTCCCTATAGATAACTGCATCATCAACAAACAATTGCAACCTGCAATTAACGTTATCACCAAGATTGTTTGAAAAATTAGGAAAAGATGTGGTACTATTACACTTCCTTGAGGAATGCCCGAAGCAACATTTAGCTTAGAAGAGGCTTCCCTGTCAATGACATACTGTGACCGACCAGTTAGAAAATTGTGTATCCATTTTCAAATCTGATCCGATATACCATATGCTTGAATCTTTGCTAAAAGTTGGTTGTGTGGTACAGTCAAAAACTTTCTAAAAATCCAAGAAAATTGCATCAACTTGTGAAACTGCATAGATAACATTCATTGCATCATGCAAAAATAGGGCCAGTTGTGTTTCACATGATCTTTTCTTCTGAAATCTGTGTTGGTATGGTATAAGTAACTTGTTTTCATCTAGAAACTTCATAATGTTAGAGCATATGACATTCTCCAGAATTCCAATGCAAACAGATGTTGGAGGTATGGGTCAATAATTCCTACGATCTCCTTTCTTGGAAACGGGAAACACCTGCGCTATTTTCCAGTCAGAAGGAACTTATCTCTCGGCTAAAGATTTCCAGAATATATCTGACAGAAATGGTATTTCTTCCACATATTCTGAAAATACTCTTTCTGGTGTACCTGCTGAACCAAACGTTTTCCCCAACTTCAGGAGCTGTAATTGCTTTATAATACCTACACTATCAATTTGTACTGGATCCATCTCAAATTCTACATGTTGTGGAAAAGCGTTTTTTTTGTTTTTTTTTTTTTTGTTTTTGTTTTTTTCATGTTTTCATCAGTGAAAGAATTTTTAAATTCGCTGTTAAATACAGTAGCCTTGTCGCAGCTGTCATCATGTTCCTGATCATCTTGTAGTAGAACTGGCATATTGTTGTCACAACAATTAACTTTTTTACATATGACCAAAATTTCTTTTGGTTTTCGTTGATGCTCTTGGAAATTGAATTGCAACGAAAGTCATTAAAGGCCTCGCGCATCACATTCTTAACATTTTCTCTTATCAAATCTAACTTTTCAACATCACTTCTATACATCATCCTTCTTGAGTGTGCTTGTATTATCCTTTTCTTTTTAAATAACCTTTTAACTTCATGTGTATACCATGGGGGATCATTCCCTTTCCTGATTGTCCATTTCATTATACTTGAGTCTATACCTTCCCTGACTATACACACAAATTGAAGCCACATCTCTTCTATCAAGCCTCTCTCTTCTATGAATGTAAGGTCATTATTCCTCAAATACATTCTAAAACACTCCTTTGGGCCTTTCCGAATCTCTAAATGATCCTTTTTTTTTTCTTTTTCCATGTGGCTGTTAATTTTACTGTAGCAATTACAGCTTTATGATCACTGATTCCTTAGATTAAGTAACTGAATTACTCTGTCAATCAATAAAAAAATAGTTTCCTCAGTAGGTTTGAGTTTCATTTTGTAAGAAATTGTTACGTTTCAGTTCCCCCACCCCACTTCCTCGAAACCAATACGAGTTGCCCTCCCCTCTAGTTCAAATGTTGACCCCCCCTGAATTTTGATCCTGGATATGCCCATGCCTCCCATTCAGATATCATAGTCCCTAATGATCTCATTAAACCAACTATTTAAAACCTCTGTCTTTTTAAATCCTCAGTAACTACTTCTCTATCCTTATCAATAATTATCTCAACACCCGCTCTTCCCCTCAGTTTTCTAACATACCCATAAAAACTTCTAGATGTATCTGTAAGTGGTCCCCCACCAATAATATTCTTCATAAACTTATCTTTAGCCACGTTCTTTGTTATTATTAATTCCTTATTTAGCTGTAGAAAAACCTCTCAGGATTCTATCCGCGTCAAAGTAAAGTCGACTGGCAATGTGTTGAGAGCTGGAACTGCTCCCATTGTGAGGCCCCACTTTATTCAGTAAGTTTAGTGGGACTTGACAATGGGACTAGTGCCAGCTCTCGAAACGTTGTCAGTCGACTTTACTTTGACACGGCTAGAATGCCGAGATGTTTTTCAACACCATAGATGTCGCAAAAATGAACATAGTTATCCTTATTTAGTTGTTTGAATTATTTCCTATTGCCTTATTGTCTCTTAACTCTGTCATGTTCTCTTCTTGCCAACCTCTTTAATTGCCTCATCTCCCTGAATTCCTCTGTTTTCTGTTTTGGAATAAAATTTCTTCACCCTTTTTTATTATCTCCTTGAACTCTTCACACTGTACATTTGATGTCCTTCAAATTGCTCAAACATTCTTTGAAATAACTCTTCAATTTTAAAAGCTGCAGCTTTTTATAATTGTACCAATATTCATATCTGTTTCACGATTATTTATTCATTTAGTAACTTGAGACACCACAATGCTATCATTGGGTTTTATTTAGAAGATATCAAGTATTTTTATCCCCTTGTGTTCTGCTCTACCATTTCTGTAAAACCACCTTTCATGACAGAGGTATTTGAAAATCTTTGACCCTTGTGTTATTAATCCTACTTCCTATCCAACTGATTTAAATTTTAATCCCTACCAGTAATGGCTATTCTATTCTCACTTCTGAACTCTAAGTATTAGTTTAGCTTTATCATTGATTCTTCCACTGCGGTAGCAGCCAACACCATGATTTTTCTTTTTTATTGCCCTAGAAATCTACCCAAAATAACTCATAGTCATTATCTATAAACTCAAGTCAACTGTAGTATTCATTGCTAACCAGTACGAATACCCCTCCACCTGTTGCTCCTCTGTTTCAGCAATACACTTTGTAAGTATCGGGAAAAACCTTATTTCCTAGTACTTCTTCTTTTAACCAAGACACTACCCATATATTTACTTGTGGTTCATGTATCTCTATTAAGTTTGTGAATTCTATTACTTTGTTCATTATACTTCTACAGTTCATCAGTAACACTTTTATCACTGGCTTCATGATATTTTCAGCATTAACCTTCTCATTCCCAATTTGGCCCCCCTCATATCTATATGATCTAGACTCAAGGTGAAAACCTCATTCCTCACTTCTTGAACTCAGTGAGTAACATCCCCACCCTAAACTTCAACTGATTCTACTGTCAGACTGACATCACTTTCCTGGATGTGGACATCTATGTACAGAATGGATACTTACACACCATCTGAGGGAAGCACATCTGCTCCAACCAAGAATCCTTTACTCTTTACTCCAACAACCTGACTCGAGCATTCATAAACTGCAATTATCTTCCAGAACTAGTAAAAAATAAAAAGATATCAAAAGTAAAAAACTGTCAACCACACCACCGAGTGTGACGGGTGAACGGTTAATGTTTAGTGTCGAATTTTTGAGGATTCGAATCCCCGTCCGGGCATCCAGATTTTGGTTTTTCCATAGTTTCCCCAAATCACTCTGGGAAAATGTCAGAATGCTTCCTTCAAAAGGTCATTGACAAAATCCTTCCTGTTTCTTTCCCCCAGTCCTTTCCCACATCTAATGGCCTCGACATCAATGAGGCATGAAGCCATCCACCACACTGACACACACGAACCCAAAACCAACCATAACCCTGTTTTAAGTTTATACCTTGCTTAGAAGAAAGTAAATTTAAATGGACAGTATTTTACATTACTGTTATTGAAATTTTTACATTAATTAGTTATTTTTGGAGTCAGTGCCAGCTGTCAGATCGCGCAGACGAATTACTGAACTTTATTTGGTGTTAGAGGCGAACCGAGAGTATGAACAAAAATTCCAAATATTTTACAGCATGTCGTGAGGAAGATAGTTTTATTGCGGGAGACAGCTTAAGGAAACAAATTAATGGTATGTTATCTGTGGCTCGGCCTCGTTGGTTATCCAGGCATATATCTGGCGCTACAGTGTTAGTTGGTAGGCTGCATCATACAGTGAACACTTTATAGTTAGCATAATATTGGTGTATCATCTATATGTTTCAGTTTTGTTGAAAAATGTTTTTAGAATTAATTGTAGGTAAGTAGTAACATGATTTTTTTTTATGTATTATTGTTATTTATTATTGTTTTTATCTTTTTGTTTTCCTTGCTTTTGCTGGCACCGACTCCAAAAATAACTAATTAATGTAAAAATTTCAATAACAGTAATGTAAAATATTGTCCATTTAAATTTAATTTCTTCTTAGCAAGGTATAAAGTTATTTTAAAATTTTAGTGCCTTTTCTTGAAGGCAGTTTTTATGTTTTTTAAACAATTATTTTATTTTTAAATTTTTAGAGGTATTATAGTTAATTTGTATTTAAATATGCCGCAGCAATTCTCATTTTGCGAACATCCTGGTAGCTCAGTGGTTAAAGCGAATGCTTTAAAAAAAAAAAAATCTGTCGTTACAACAACATTCAGAATGAGGTGAATTGGATGCTGTATTAAGGAATGTCAGTTTACATTTTGATCCAGGCTGTGTTTCGATCTAATCATAACTTCTGATTAAGCTGCTGCTCAATAGTCGAAACATGTAACATCTGGACATTAATACGTACTACATACACAAATCTGTCTCTGGAACATATCTGTTCGTTCTGGCATCACACAGAAAATATAGATATTTAATTGGTTTTCACAACATAAAAGCTCGGGGTCCAAGTTGGAATCTGAAGTACATGTTGAGACATTATGACACATACAATTTATATATATTCTGTAATGACTTAAAAATAGCTTAATTAATTTTGACGGTACTTAACACTGTGTTTTTTTTAAAGAACATTGGAAATTATAAACGATGGGGGTAAAGGAGAAGAGGGATTGTGCTTTTGTATACCAAATGTAGACTACGTTTTCTGATTGATTTAAAGTATACGTTTGTAAATTTCTATTGTTATCATATAAAAATTTTAGGTTTGTATAAAAAAATAATTAAGGAGTGTGGAGGTGAAGAGTAGTTTGGTTTTTGTTAAGGTAGTGTGGACAGGATTTTTCTCTTTGTTTTAGAGTATTCATGTGCAAAGTTCCAGCGAAACCAGATAATAACTGAAGCTTTGTGTAAAGAACATTTACAAAAATTAAATGGGGTAAGGGAGTGAGTGGTTCGGTTTTGTAAACAGAATCTTTCTCTTTGTTCTTAAGTATGCATTTGCAGTGTTCCATCGTAATCTGATGAAAATGGTAGGTATCTAAAAAGAACATTGGAAATTAGGAGGGGTGGGGGTAGATGGGAAGAGGGGTTGGGCTTCTGCAACCTAATTTAAACACAATTGTTATGTATTTTTAAAGTATACTTGTGCAAATTTTCTTCAGAATCAGATAGAAACTATGCTTTGTGTAGATTAAAGGGGTGGAAAGGGAGAGAGAGGTTTGGCTTCTTTAAACCAAATGTAGACAGTTTTTTTCTGTTTGTTTTGAAGTATACATGTGCATACTTCCTTCAAAATGAGATAGAAACGGTAGCTTTATATAATGAACATTGACAGTAATTAAAGGGGTAGAAAGGGGAATAGGGTTTGTGTTTTTGTCAAAGTAATGTGAGTAGTATGTTTCTTTTTCTATTTGCTTTAAAGTATACACATGCGATGTTCCACCGAAATCGGATTAAAATGTGAGTTTGTACAAACATTAAGGGATTTAAAAGGGTAGCTAGAGTAGTTTTTTTTTATTTTTTGGTCAGAAATCTTCTCCATAAAACATTACAAATATGTGCCAACTTTCATACAGATCGGTCAAATGGTGTCAACTGTAGCTTTTCAAAAAGAAAATTGACAAAATTCAAGGGGCGGAAACGGGGAAAATAGTTGAATTTTTGCAAACCAAAACTGACATTATTTTTCTCTTTCTTTTACAGTAAAAGTTTGCTAAGTTCTACCTAACTTGATAAAAACTGTGGGTTTGTGTAAAAATTAAACGGTTTAATGGGGAGTGGGGGTGGTTTTTTGATTTATTGGTCAGAAACCTTCCTCGTGAAAAAATACATAAAAATGCCAACTTTCATGGTAATAGGTCAAACAGAGGCGACTGTAGCTTTTAATATATATATTTTTAAAAAAATGACAAAAATTAAGGGGTTGGTAGGAGCGAGAGGGGTTGAGCTTTGGCAGACCAAATGTTGATTTTTCTGTTTGTTTGAAAGTAAACATTGGCAAAGTTCAATCAAAAACAGATAAGAAATATAGGTTTCTATAAAATTAAGGGGTGTACAGGGGGAGGTGGGGTGGCTTTTTTTTTATTTTTGGTCAGTAACCTAGTCCATGAAAAATTACTTGTATATGACAACTTTAATTGAGATCTGTTAAATGATGTCGACTACAGTTTTGTATAAATAACATTGGCAAAAATTAACGGTCAGATAGGGTGAGAGGGGCTCAGTTTTTTCAAACCAAATGTTGACAGCATTATTCTCTTTATTTTTTACTATACGTGTCCAAAGTTCCATTGAAATCGGATAAAAAATGTGGGTTTGTATAAAAATTAAGTGGTGTAAATGGAGAGAGGGGTATTACATGTATATGCCAACTTTAATGGAGATCAGTTAAATGGTGTCGACTGTAGCTTTGTATAAAGAACACTTGCAAAAATAACAGGTGGATAGGGGGAGAAGGGCTCGGTTTTTTCAAACAAAAAGTTGACAGTAATTTTCTGTTTATTTTTTACTATACATTTCCAAAGTTCCATCAAAATCGGATAAAAAGTGTGGGTTTGTATAAAAGTTAAGGGGTGTAAAGGGGTAGAAGGGGTGGTTTCTCAATGAAATTCATATGGGACCACTTTGGAGGTATACTCTGTCCACTATAAAAGTTTAGTTTAAATTGGTTCAAAATTGGCGAAGATATCACTGAACACACATCAAAAAAAAAAAAAAAAAAAAAATCAAATGAATTGAGAACCTCCTCCTTTTTTTAAGTCGGTTAAAAAATATACTTGTATAAAAATGTCAACCATCTGATGCTGCTAAACCACCATTTGTATCATTCCAGTGTAACATGGCCTGCTGCAAAAGGTGCAGTTTGCATCCACTTACTACAACCTATTGCAACCCTACTACTGGTGAAACCTACCTTATCATAGGGCATTCCAGTAGTACCACAACCCATCTAATAGACCAGCTCATCTGCCTCCACTTCAAAAGTTCCAAAGTACCTTGAACTCATTATCCATCAGGATTAATGATCACAGACAAACATATAACTCCCAAAACCTAGACCTCCCTGTTACTCACAAAAGCCATGGCCTCAATATCTGCTTCAGTCAGAGCCATTAGAGTACTTCCAGATACCACTACCCAATTTGAACTCCGTAGGTAGGAATTGGCATATCAACACATTTTGCAGATTAGTCACCCACTAGGCCTCAATTTCAGATAATAACTTCCTCACCCTGTTATACCCATCATTTGCCAGTACAATAGATTTATTTATATATGTAGCGAACATACATCAAAATTTTGTTTCTATAATTATTTCTACTTCTAAATGTCTTTCTAGAGATTAATATTTGTGATTACATTACTGTTGCTCCTCCAAATATCGATTTCATTCTGTGTGTGGTTGTGTTGTTCGTGTGACTTGTGCAAACTCAGCCACATGTTTCTGGCTACTTGATAAAGGGTTAACCCCAAAATATTGTGTTTTTTTATAAGATCATAATCTTTCACGGCATTGTATACTAATAAATTTCTCTCGGGCTTCCAGCCATGTTAAGATGTTATATTTGTGGGACAAATGTAACATCTTAACACGGCTGGAAGCCCGAGAGTAATTTATTAATTGTGTTTGTATATTATTTTATGTTGCTGAGTCTTTGTGAGTGCAAGGTATAAATTATCTTTCCTTTTATATATATTGTTAGGAAGCAAAGGTGCATTAAAGTGGATACATTTGAATAGGAGAACAACCACAACATACAAAAATGAAAATTGCTGTGGCATCAAAACACAAAAAAAACACTTGTTTTACTATTTTGATGCTGCAGTAACCTACACCTTTGGTAAGTAATAGTTACTCTCCTATCCAAGTGTATACATATTTAAGGAACAATAGGAAAAATAACCACTCACTTTCAGATTTATGTAGGAGGGACAGATAAACACAAAATCCTGAATATATTTTACAATACTTTGGTTATTAACCTTATTCATATTGGAGATGAGACACATCCAGGCCTGCAACATGGATGAGCTGTAGATGTACGAAGAGGGAAGGGAATGGATTGCCATAATGTAAGGGAAGAAAGTTGACCAACAATAATTGCAGGGAAAGCATAATCTTTGTGACGACTAGTCGGGGTAAAATAAATAAATTTAAAAAAATATATTTTCAATCTAATAAGATATTTAAAAACATAGTGTATGTTTCTAATAATGTTACAGGTTTAATGGCAAGGTTATAGCATAGGTTGAGGAAGGGAGATGTTTGATGTACAGAAGGTGTTGGCAGTCAAGTTCCCATCGATGGAGTTCTGAAGAGGTAGTGGTGTCTGGAAAAACTCTGACAGCCTTAATCATAAAAAATAGTGTTTGCTTGTTGGATTTATGTGAGATGCCATGGACTGCCACTGGATGGTATGGGTTGGCAGTGTAAACTTTTTGTTTGTGGTGGTTCATCCTGATGGACAGTTTGTTAGCGGTAATGCAGTGCAGTGAAGGCAGATAAGCTAGCTACCCACTGCCCCTCGCACTTGTTTCAATAGACCTCCTAACCTGGAAATATCTTGTTCCACAAATATTTGCCACCTGACTCTCCTAGACTTCAACAAGGACCTTTCCCAGGGAATAGACTTTGCTGCAAAAAAGGCAGCATTCATTCAGCCTCTACTACCTATTCCAGACCTATCAAAGGAAATCTTTTCTGATTATTGGACATGCTACCTACATCACCACTTAACAACTTATCTGCATAGTACATCAATCTTACTACTAAAACGGTGTCCATCAAGAGGTACAGCCACAGAAATGTATTATACTGCAAGCCCATATAATCCAGTATCAGTCTTTGCCAGCTCACACAACTCAATAATCTCAACACCTGTTTTGCAGTTAGTGATTCAGAGGTTGACCAGACACCACTAGCTCTTCAGAACTCTGTAGTTGGGAAATGTCCTATTAACACATCCTAAACTTACATTAAATCCCACCAGTAATCATGTCACTTACAATACTACAAATAATGAACGAATGCACAATACTACAAATATTCAATATTTTCTTTAAAAAATATTTTAAATGTCTTTTTAACAGATCCAAAACATATTTTAAAGAAGATATTTATCTTACCTTGACATGCTGTTCTCCCACTACCACCATGGCATTCCACACCCTCTTGGTTCATCTTTGCTTCATATATGGGGCTGGTCCCCATGTATACACATCTTTTCCCTTTACACATGTCTCCAACAAGAATAAGATTAATAACTGAAATATTGTAAAGTGTGGTTGTGTTCATGCATTTTTCTGACACTGATGCCTTCATCTGTGGTAAATAACGAGTTATTTTTGCTATCTTTCATTATTTTTATTGCCTAATGGTGATTTCACTGTCACAATTGTATATATTAGTATTATATATATTGTTGGATTCCATAGGTGATAACACTGCGACAAATAAAAGATACTAACAGGAGAATAGCCACCGCTTACCGAAGCTGAAGGCAGGATGGCATTAAAGCATGGGCAGTCAAGTTAATATAGTGAGTGTTGAAATTTTAGCTTTATATCCCTTCTTCAATAATGGAGTGAGTTAGCTGCTAACCAGAAGTGCAGATTATTGGACATCAGCTTGTTATGGAGGAAAATTAATATGGTCAGAAGCATGGGTGGGAGTTAAAAAGCATAAACCCAAGCATTGTAAAATTGAAACTATATCATGGGAACAAGTTATCAAGTCATGGGCATGTGGAAGGAGTCAGCAGAAAATATATTCAAGTAAATTTTTTATGTAAAATAGAAACAAACTTTAATAAAACTCAAATATATTGCATATTACGAAAAAATCAGCTCTGGTGAACAGTGGTTCATGTATGAAAAGATAAAGGGGGTAGGGAATGGATGGAAAAGAAGAAAGAATACTGGTGTTATTTTAAGTTAATATCCACTGGCTGTTTGATACCCTGTTTGTACTGATAAGCCAGTTCCAAAAGACTGCTGAGAAGCTGATTGTGTTTGGGACAACTTTGATAGCATGAACAATGAAGCAAGAATTAAAATTGTTGGTACCAGGTTTGGAGGCATTGGGTGTTTTGGATAATGAGTGAATTCTGCCTATTGATGGCCATTAATTCTTATGGCTACTAGACTAGTGGTCAAACCTATGTACGAAGCTAGAAAATAGTAATAGGTTAGTTGGTATATTGTATGGGAGTTTTCACAAGAGGCATTTCCCATAATTGGGATGCTTCTTGAGGTGACAATGTTGGTAAAATGGGTTGAGGCATTGTGTATGATGCCCATTTTGAAGTGGGATCTGTTATATGGGAAAGAGACTTGAAGCTGTCTGATGCGATGGGAAGACCATGTTTATGGATTAGGTGTTGTTAAGGGGTCTACTGAAGCATGTACTAGGAGGAGCAAAGAGGATTTTGGGGAGAAAGAATCCAATTTCCAGGAGGGCTCAAAAGAAACCATAACTTTACCAAAGGATTTGGTTTATGGATTTTAGTTCTGGAAAGTAATGAGTGAGCAACCAAATCCTTCGTCAGGGTTATGATTTCCTTTGTGCCTGCCCAAAAATGAGATCCCTCCTTCCGAAAATCCTCCAAGCTGCCCCTAGCACATTCTTCAGTAGATCACCTAACCTTAGCTAACTCTTACTTCATAGCCTTCACCATCTCACCAGTTAGCCTCAAGATTCTTTCCTATGTAAAAGACCCTACTGCAAAATGTGCATCATACACCTTACCTCTACCACCTTCCTCAACACAGTCTCTAGGAAAAGCTCCCCCATCTTAGGAAATGCCACTTGTGAAAACTCCCACGCAATATACCATCTGACCTGCAACTCTTGTCCAGTTTCCTACTTGGGTTTGACCAGCAATCTGCTAGCCATAAGAATGAATGGCTACTGATAGACAGTATTCACCCATGAATCCAAACTACCAGTATCTCTTCATGCCACCATGCATGGTACAAATAATTTTAATTTTTGCTTCACCATTCGTGCTCTCTGTTTTCTCCCAAATAGAAGCACAGGTTCCACCTAATTCTTGAGTGCAGAATGGTTCACTGAAGCATGTAAAGCCTCGGAGTTTTGAATTTCCCATTAGCCATGCTGCTAACATGCTAAGTAAATTACATAAAGAAAATACAGTTCATGATTAAAATAGTGAAAGGAACATTCTTTAGTTTTGGTTACTGGTATAATTATTAATGGTAATAATGAAAATGAAATGGCTTATAGGAAGTTTAAATAAATAAGGATAGGGAAAATAACCCATCACTCACCAAAGTTGAAGACTGGAGGGCTATGACGAGTATACAAAACTTGGGACAAACATATTGTACACGATTTGAGATTAAAAACTTATTCATTAAGGGATGATTAGGCCATTTTGCAAGGGAGGTCTGCACACGCCATTGCTTACTGTATGTCATGCAAATTAAGAATGTTGAAACATATGGAAATTTTATTCATGTGAAACTATCAAGAGCCAAGTGTTTTGATGTTAAAAATATGTCTGAATACTACCTGTGTTGTGGTAAGTTATTATATTGCATATGTTTATACAGTGATAGTACATTGTAAATTGTCATTCACTTGATTTTTGCAATCAGTTTTTAATGTTTAACAACATCAAATGAAGTAAAAGTTGCAAAAAATGTGAGACATTTTTAAAACAATATTTTCCTTGGGTTTATCTGTGAGTTATTAAATTTTTGTGTCCTCATTTTTTTCTAACTGATGGAATTATATTTTTAAATTACTTTAATTTGGAATTACTATTAGGTAAAATTTATTTACTTTTGGTTTGGCAAAAGAACGTACAATTTTGCAATATAAACATACAAAAACCATGAAATATTATATTACTAATAGGTCATTCAATTTTTCTCTTAGGCTGAAGATTGAAACTATAAATAAATGTAAAAAAATCTTAAGATAGGTCAGGGAGAGTTTGGACAATGAATGAAGTGCAAACTCCAATTAAGTGCTTTTGTTGCAGGTTCCAGCCCTTCATGAATCTGTTAGGAATTAGGAGACACATAGATACAATAGTTGGCAAACCAACTGAAAAAAAAGAAAATAGTAGGATTGACTGAACTGATAAGAGGTGATGTTACTTTTCAGCAAATAAAACTTGTGGTTTTATAGATTGCTATAGCTGCGACAGAGGAGTTTTTTAAAAAAAATGTTATTTATGGTTTGTATTTATCAGTCCCTTAGCATCATATATAAGACAACATACAAATGATGTGTCAAAATTAGTCTGTACACACACACACATTTATCCGTTCTGAGATTAAACACAAGATACCATAACTGTACAAATCTGATAAAGACAAAACATTATATATTTACAAATTTACAAGTAACACCTTGTCAGGTATCATATAAATTATGTAACTGCGTGACAAAATTTTATTCTCAGAACCTTGAGTTAGATTGGATGGTATTGTATTTCATTTCTATAGTTAGTTTCTATGATAATTCAAGCTAGGAAAGCAGATTTTTTCAGTTTTTGAGATAGTATTTTACATTGCGTCAGTTTTAAGCATTCGCTTGGAGTTATAGTTCAAAAGTTTGTATCTAAATTATTTATTTTCTGCTAAACCATTAAAGTTACGAAATTTTTTATAATAACTAAAGTTAACATTTGGTACAAGATCTAGCGTTTTGTAGAGAGAGAATTATTTTAGTTGTCAAGGTCAAAACTGGATGATGCAAGATTTTCAGACATGCTATTTGATATCTGATTAGCCTTCCAGAAACTACCCGTGTGAAGCAATAGCTTTGCAGTTTCCCATGGTTTGTGAGAGAGCAGGTAGACACCTAGAACTTTCCCTCATCCGGCCAATCTTCGAGAAGCGGTGAGAGTGATGTGATGTAGACTCGTGCACTCGCTCAGTCAGTCAGTCGTCCAGGGAATGTGCATGTGAGAAGATTTAATCTCAAGCAGTAGAAGTCAATTAGTCTTTGAGAGACCGTAGGCTCGTCAACATGCAGCTTAGCTCATTTAATTTTACCATAATGTTGCAGTAAGACAGTATAACGCCATGTGGGGCCTCAGGATTACTTAAGTGTCGATTTCTAATTTAGTGTAACAGTAGAAGCATGTGACGAACTTTTACATAATCTCAAGTAATAATCAATTATACTTTGAACTTTGGGGTGTGGTCTGGCTCGAACGATGAATCGAACTTGCAAACTTTTCTTCTGTGACTTTATCTGATGTCTATCCAGCTAATGACTTCAAGAATATAGTGATTTTTAATTCCAACTGACTTGTGAATATTTATTTTGTCTACACCTTTCCTTAACTTGAGGTAGTAAAAAAATGAAGTTAAGTGGTGACCTTGTATCATTATTATAAAGCCATAGCTGGACTATCCAAGGCTACACACAGTTAAAGTTAAGACAAAGGGTTTTGCCTCCAACCCAAGGCAAAGATATTCGTCTTACAACCTGATTTATATCATTTTTCATTATTTACATTTACAATAATCACTCTGATTTAAGACTAACATTTGGTTTGCATATACTCATAAATATTGTAAAAGCAGTGGTCGAGCAAGTACTCCTTTAGTCCTCAAGTGAATTTGTTATTTTCTCCTACAGACCTGATCCTTCATGGTAGATTATTAAACAAACATGGTCCTTTCTGACAGAGAGTAATATTTGTTTGTGGTAAACATAAGTCTAGTGACTGTCTAGTATTACACGTGTGCACATCATTGTTTGTATGTTAGCGCATACCCAGAAGCTTATATATATATATATATATATATATATGTTATAAATTTTATACAGTATATGTACACAAGGCTGTGGTAGAATTTGCAACTTTAAAAATAAAAGTTTACACGAGATTCTACATCATACCACTTCCATAATTCTAATAATTTTTTTCTGCATTTTGAAGCATTTGATACTTGTTGGCGATTTCCCCCAGAATATAATGCCATGCCTTAATAATCAGTGCACATACACAAAATAAATATTCCTAATTGTTTCATTCGATATGCAACCAACTAATATTCTCATCATGTAGCAGATGGTATTAAGTTTTTTTTTTATCTTTTCTGTGATTATTGTTAGCTTCCCAATGTTTTTAGAACAGTGTTCAATATTTTAGCTGATTGTTATTTAGTATATTCTTTCATTAAAATGCTGGTGTCATCAGTGAATTTAATATATTTTTGGCAGTTATTTGTTGTTTCTAGATCATTTATATATACTAAGAATAATACAGGCTCAAGTATTGACTTTTGTGGCTCTCCATATTTCATGTGTTTGAAATCTGAGTTCACATAGTTTACAGTGTTGTCAGTCTTAAGCTAAATTCAACAATCTGTTTCCTATCATGCAAATATTACTTTATCTAATTGTTAGTTACTCATCTAACTCCTAGTTTTTCTAATTTTGGAAGCAAGATATTATGGTCAATTGCATGAAATGCTTTTAAGAGATCCAAGCATATTCCTGACACATGTCTTTTACTCATGATGTGTCTGCAAGATTTCTGTGTAAAATGAAAAAGTGCAGTTTCAGCTGATTATTCTTCCTAAAGTTGAGCATTTGAGAATACTTCATTATTTTTTAAAATGTTTTCTTTTGTGAAATAGATTTTCTGAGGCTTTAGAGAAACATGAGAGGACTGATACCGGATGGTAATTTGACAACTTTCCTTTTTCCCCCTTTTTTAATAGCAGTTTTCCTTATGCTGTTTTAAACCTGTCTGGAAATATTCCACTAGAAAATGAGCTATTGCATATATGAGATTGAGGAACAGCTATCAATGCAATACATTCTTTAATAGAAAATCTGGGACATTATCAATTCTAGATGAAAATTTAGGTTTTAACTCACCAATCAATTTTAATACTTGGCTCAATAAAGAGGGTTTTCCTAGTATTATAGCTGACATTATCTTGAGTGTTGATGTTGGACTTGTCAAAAATTTTCTTAATGAGACCTTCAGCAATATTTGAGGTTTTAAAGTTGTTAGATATCTTTAATGGATCAGATATTTTTTTATTCTCTTGCAGCTGAATGTTTTGGCTTTCTGCCTGGGTCACTCATACTTAATTCTTAACTACTTTCCACATGGCTTTCATTTTATCTGTCACTGAAGAAATATATCAATCATTTTCAAA
The DNA here is from genome assembly GCA_031002005.1 of Vandiemenella viatica. NCBI lineage: Eukaryota > Metazoa > Arthropoda > Insecta > Orthoptera > Morabidae > Vandiemenella > Vandiemenella viatica. The sequence goes on from CM061921.1 coordinate 103,588,851, forward strand.
TTTTTTGCTTGTCTTACTACCCTGTTAAGAATCTGTTTGTGTTTTTTGAAATATTTATTAAATTCTGGTGTTGTTTCCTGAATTTTTGAAACTGTATACAACAATTGTGTTTTTTTTAATTGATGTTAGGATACCAGAGATAATCTAGCATTTTGTATTGTTTATTATACTTTGATTTCTTGTCATGAGTAGGAAACATATTTCAAAATATTACAAAAATGTACTTATAAATGAGTCATATTTCTCATTTGTATCTCCACAAATATATATTTCTTCCCTGGTTTCATTTCTTAATAGATTATTAAATTGCTTAATTGCTTAAAACTATACGATTTTATAGTTGCCTGTGTGTTCATGTTAGATTCTAACTTTAATGTTAAAATTTGTGCTAAATGGTCTGAATAATCTGTATCAAAGTTCACTAAGCCTTGGCTTTAATTACTGCTCTGCAGAAAAATTTGATCAATTGTTGTTGAAGAATTTTTTGTAATGTGTGTAGGGGTTTCTATTAAACTTTTAAGATTGAAGGAGAGTGCAAGGTTCAAAGTATCATTTCTAAATTTTGAATCCTTAGAAAAATCTATGTTAAAATCACCACATATAATTAAAGTTTTATTTACTAACGGTAAAGTTTTTAGTGTTTTCTCAAACATGTTTAGGAACATAGTTCTGTCCCCATCCAAAGATCTATATACACAAATTAGTATCATTTTATTTTTTGTGATGGATATACATGATACTGTATAGTTCTTTTCAATAGAATATTTTTGGAGTGAGTTTATTTCCTTAACCCTTTGACTGCTGTTGACGTGTATACACGTCATGCTGCCTGCTGGCCCCGAGTGCTAATGACGAGTTTAGACGCAGCCGCCGGTTTTTTTCACTGAGTGCTGTTGACAAGTTAAGCCGCACCTGCCTGCCACTACCTGAGTGCTGATGACGAATATAGACGCGCCGCGACCTGAGTCGTACAGCGGACTTCATGACCCATTTCTCAATAGCCTTTTGCAGTTCTGGTCGCTAGCTTATCGTCCGAATGTTTGTCAGTAGGGAGCCTAGGCATTGCTCTACAGTTCACTATTAAACAGAAATTACATCAGTCTTATATAATTACGTAATCTTTCTCGGCGTTGAGAATACAAATAATGTTCTCGGGTGACTAGCCGAGTTATAGGGGTGTTATCATAATCACACGATATTTCGGCGCTCTGAATCATCGGCGCCATCTTCCGGTGAAGTGAGGTCAGGAACGTGCGAAGTTGCTGAGCTAGACCAGATTACTGCTGCTAACCTCTGATTGGTCGGCTGTAGAACCAGTCGTAGCAGGGGTCAAATCTTGTTGCGGCTTGAATCGATGCCAAGGTGGTGTTACGGCTAGATTTGATGTCCTTTTTCACATGGCATGTAGCGGATGGGCTTAAAGTCATCGCTCCTTCGAAGATGATATCCGAAAACAAAGCATTCACAATAAATTGTTTATCAAACTGATGGTTTAACACGGATCTGTTGCAGGCCTCATATTGAGCCATGCTGCCACGTGATTGGTCAGATTTGTAACCAATCGTAGCCGGAGTAATTACAAAGCACAGCAAACATTCAGTCAACATCGAGATATTTTGGGAATCTACATCTACAAAGATATTCTGCAAGCCAAATTTCGGTGTGTGTGGGAGGATGCTTGTGCAATTATCATTTTCAGGTGTCTTTTTATATTCGTGAATAGCACGAGGAAAAATCGGATGCCTTTAACTCTCTGTATACGTTCGAATATCTCTAATTTAACACTTGTGTCTGAACGCGGTATGTAAGTGTGGAAGTAAAATATTTCTAGCATCTTCTTCGAATCTACGCTCTTTACAATTCAACAAAAACACTCTGATACAGTTAGGAACATATAGAAAATTGCAGTTATTATAAACGGGTATACAGGAAAGAACAGTAAACTATTAAGGTAAATTTAAGAATCACGATGCTTTCGACATAAGCTGCGAAAATCTAGTAAAAACTACAAGCAAGATATAATTATTAGTGACAAATAATAGGGTTACTGATTGTTTGATTCTGCAGTAATTTATTTGCAGAGAAACTATGTAGTGCGAGTATTTATTGTGTATCAGCCATGAGAGGTTACGCCAGGAATATTCAGCACTGGGCGGGTGGGACAGCGCGGGCCGCTCCGTCCCCAGGAATAATCACTTAGCACAGGTAACCGGCCTCAGTGCAGCAGGTAGACGATCCGCTGTCAGCAGTCAAAGGGTTAAAATCAATGTCATTTTTAATAAATATACAATTTCATCCCTGTTTGGATTCACTTCTACAAAAATGTGTAGCTTAGTTTAAGTTTGTTACATTTAGCTGTGTAGTATTGAGCCAGTGTTCTGTAGAAAACACAACTGCCATGTCTAAGCTGTGATGAGAGAAGTTATTAAATTTCATTTTTCTTATTTTAAAGGGATTTAAACACTAAAAAGTGCCAAGTCATGCGTGTAAGTAAAAATGTGACACCATTTAGCTCTGAATATACAATTAATGGTACTGTCCTTAGAATTGTAGATTCCGCTAACTACCTAGGGGTAACGATTCGTAATAATTTGTCGTGGAATGAGCATATCAATAATGTAATTGGGAAGGCTAATCGTATGCTCGGATTTCTAGATCGTAATTTAAAACAATGCACTCTGGAAGTTAAATTGATTGCATGTAAGTCACTAGTGTGTTCTCACTTAGAATATTGTTGTTCTGTATGGGGTCCCCATCAAAAGAGGTTAATGGAGGCATTAGAGACGGTCCAAAGAAGAGCCGCCCGATTTGTGACAGGTATATATAGTTGGAGGGAAAGTATAAATGCAATGTCAAGGAGTTAGGTTGGGAAGACCTGGAACACCGATGGTGTTGCTCTCGACAGAAGCTAATTGAAAAATTCACGACTGACATATTTCGGAATGACAGCAAACAAATATTGCTATAAGCAACATTCGTATCTCGGAATGACCGTGAAAATAAGATAAGAGAAATCAGGGTCAGAACCGATTATTTTCTGTATTAATTTTTCCCACGAGCGATTAGGAAATGGAATAGAATGGATTTACCGGGTGAGTAAACTTAAAATCTGACAGGAGTAGCTTTCGATAAAGTTCTCTGGCCATCCTGATCTGGGTTTTCCATGGTTTTCCCAGATCACTCCACATGAATGCTGGGGTGGTTCCTTAGAATATCCCGTGGGCCCCTCCTGCCATATCCCATATATCCCTTCCAAACTAAACCCCTTTTGGATAGGTGCAATACAGCCTCTGCCACACACTTTTAGTGAATCGCGGAGAATAGTAATAGTAATAGATTTCATGTTGTGATGATAAATTATAAAGTTTGAACTTGTTTTTATGATATGTACATTTGTTCAATCACCTACCTCTTTATTGGTGGCCCCTACTTTACAGACTTTACTTGTCTTTACACTTTTCTCTGTTTTTGTTATCAATATTTGTACCATGATGATATTGTCCACTACTTTACAGCACTTGTTACATAGTCTGCTGCTCTGTGTCCATGTATAAAAATCATCTTCTCTATTTGATGGTTAAGCAATTTTTCTGTTGCACTGCTGGCTGGTTGCAGGTACTCGACTTTTTGATGGGACACACTGCTTTCTTCCTTTAAACTTCACTTCACTTTCAGTATTTTGTTGATCTGGTGCTGGTTCTTCCATTTCTCGATGGACTCCATCTGTATCCCCCCAATGGTATGCTTCTACAGTTTCCGATCATTTCTTTAATGCACTTTATCGTATTCATAATGTTTTCAGCCATTTTGGTTTTACTTAAATAATTTCTGTTCAGAACGTGTTGTTTGAAGTGGCTTCCATCAGAGGAATTCAGTTCAATAAAGTCTGCATTTTGAAACGCACTGCATATTTTTTTGAACTGCCTGTTCGTTGCAGATATTTCTGTATTTACATAGAACCATTCAATCAAATAATGCCTGTATGGAATATTTGCTACATAATATTTGATATCAGGTCTTGCTGTTAGCACCTCTTTAAGCTTTTTAGTCACATTCTGGCTTCATTTCGATATACATCATTTGCTCCTCCCACTACCCCACATGTGGTGCCAGGTGGCAGACTATTGGTATTTAACACTTCGCTGAGAGATGTACCTGGTTTTACTATTCCTGTCACACAAAATTTCTTTTCATTTTTTAAAACAGAAGCTAGTCCTTTCGAACAGCTGTCAGATAAAATACGGTACTCACATTTTGTTTCTTCATAACAGGCTTTTCAGTGACTTTACAACTGTATTTACGTTTCATTCCTATGTAGCTGTTGTCATGCACAGTCATCTCTTCTTGTGTAAGATATTTTTCTTCAGATTTGAGTATCTTAAATCTGTTTCTCCTTGGCAGCGTAATATTTTCACAATTTTTTAATAGACCAAGAATACTTCTTAGGCTTGATATACACATCACTTTGATCAATATTTTTGCATGAAATCTCAACGCTGATTTGTTTGCTCACTATTTCTAAGTTAACCACATATTTCTGAGTAGCAATTAATTCTTGTTCTACTTAATGTAACACATTTTCATTTACCCCAGCGTTATATTTTCCCATTGATGTTTCAAGGTTATTACATGTGGTTTGGCCACATGCACATACTGGATTTATCACTTCTAGTTTGTCTAGACAAGCAATATGAACCCATACATGTATTACTGAACACAAATAACAGTTTGTTTACACAAAACAAATTTTAAATTTAAGAAATTTGCATTTTCTGTAGATCTGTTGATAAACACTTCTATATGCAACACCATATTCCAAAGAAATGTATGCCAGAAAATTTATTACTGTGTGACATTTAGTCTTATTAATCATGAACTAATTTTGATTAATATAACACATGTTTATCAGAAGATTTGTTATGGTAATACCCGAATCAGGGAACACAACTGTTATCCTTCAGTATATAGGTGCCATAAATACCATCCAACAATTGCATCACATTTTCTGCTAACATTCTGTTTGAAACATATGAATGCTAAGGAGTAGGGCTTTGGAGTTCAATATTCTTTGAACCTTCTGTAGAGTTCCTATTCTTTGTTGTCAAATTTTGAATCCACACCTACCTGTGAGCACTTTCAACCACAACAAACTGTGTACCTTCCACTACCAGAATGTAAGAATGATGTTCTTCTGCTGATGAGGTGCTCATGCTTTTTACTTACAGTATTTTATGTATATGAAGCCATTATCAGTTCACATTTTGATGCTGTCCTACTGTTAACAGTGTTAAGCAGTTATTTCCTCATCTATCCTACTTTTAAATGAATTTGTATGCCATTCCTTTTTATTTCTAATTTAATATCTGTATGTGTTTTACAAAGCAAATAAATGAATTTTGTATGTCTGTAAAATACCATTGTTCTCTCTTTTTTTTCTAGTTTTTCCTACATATTCTATCCTCTACAATTATTTCCAGGACAGGTTCATTCCATACCTTATTTTACAGTATCAAGGTCAAAAATGCATCTATTAATTCTAATTTTGGCTCTTTCAGAAGTCATATATACATTATGTACAAACTGGTTCATTAACTTTGTTACTAAAATTTTCCCTGATTTTCATGAACCATGATTGTTTTTTATGTAATTTCCTTTTTTATTTCCTTTCTTTTATCCTGTACATTCTTTTATTTAATAATTATTAAGTATTCAATTTCAAACCAATATAAACTTCTAGTTTATTGGGGAATGTGAACATATACTTTTCATGAAAATACTTAAGAATCTCTTTTGTATTGTTAGCTATTGACATCAATCAACTTGAACAGTCTTCTAATTTCTTATGGATTTCAACAGTTAATAATTGTACTGACTTATTTTGGTTAAAATGTTTTGAGTTCCAATTCAAATTATGTCCCTAAAATTGGATGTCTTGTATCATTCAGGTCACAATCTTCTATTAGAGCTATTTTCGTCAAATACTTCTATCAAACATCTTTTTCCTTTTCAATTATTATTATTATTTTCTAGTTTATAAAGAGGATGTTCATCATCATATTTGATACCGATTTGAGTTCCTATCATCTCCTAAAAATTTAGGCTGAACTTCCTGTAACCTCTTCTCCACATCTTTACAATTGACCTTGCTCCATTTTTTTAAAAAAAATAATTTTCTGCCTTCATTCTGAATATTTTTGAACTTTCTACTCTGATCCATCAATTTAAGTATTTCCTTTATGACCCAAGTGTTTATTTTTCTCTGTTATGTCTAATGTTTCTTAACATGGCCCAATTTCCTGTGTTCAGTGAGTTCATTCTTTATGTGGTTTCATTTTTTCCCCAATTTTGTTTTTTGACTATGCATTTACGAAAACATGTTTCATGTTAGGATTATTTAGTTTGTCCATTTCAATCATTTTTAATGTATATGGCTTTCTCATGCTAGTATAAATTTGACTGTGAGTTAACACATTTCTATATACAGTATAAAAAATTAAGACTCAATAGTTTCTGAAACAGATTTGTGGAAATATAGATACACATTTACAAATAGTTGCTGTTATGTTGATCAATATCATAAAGTTTGTACCTTTTACTGTATTTGTATTTTTGTGCCTAAATTTGTCACTAAATTTTCATTTGGATTTTAGTGTGTAATGCAAATATTTTTCAAATAAGAATAGAGAAAGTAAATCCATCATTAAATATAGCTGCAGATTATATTAATAAAAGCACAAGATTAATTGAAATACATAATGTTTCACTTATTCATTCACGTGATGAAGAAATACCATGTAAATATGTTGTCTTCTCTTTTGTAATTGCAGCAGTTTTCCTTCAGTTATGGTTAAGTTGTGGACATGCTTTCTCTATCTTTGAACTTGTGTTGTCTTTTTGGATTGATTTGTGTGCCTATAATATCATATTCCCTTTGCCTGTTTTTAATTGCTTTTTCTTTGTTGCAATTAGGAAGGGGTGACATCTGCTACTTCACTGGATATTAAAGACATTATGCATTCTTTTGGTATAGCTGCTGCTTGAGTATAAGACACATCCAACAAAGCAGCTGTGTCTACCATAAGTAGCATCGACAGTGACCGTGTATCCTCATCAGAAGATGGATCAGTAGACCATGTACTAACACAAAGCAAAGAAAAATAAGCAAGATTACTAGAAAATTCAAGTAATGTTTCGCCTGATGTTGACTGGGCTTGAGAGATATGTAAGGATGTGTTAAGCAAAAAGGAGTAAGCTTTGAATAAAGCTACAATTTCTAAATTATATGCAGCAAATGACTTCTGTGGTATGAAATTGATTTACCAAAGTAAATAAAGAAGCAGATGGTCACAAGAATCATCCCTGCAGTACTGGACAGAACCTTCTGAAAGAATTAATATTGTAAAAAGAATCTGAAATGTGGCATTCTCTTAGTCACGGTTATGAAAATATTTCTCAGGGTTTTCCAAGCAAACACAGGCCTTCTCTTTTGTCAACATCTGGTCTTCCACAGACACCAAATGATTTTAATCCAAAAAATGGTTCAACACGTGAAATGGATGTTAGTGGTACTCCAAGGCAGAGAAATGTAGATGCTCCAAGTGAGTCATACTATGGTCATAAGAACTGTACTGTAGATCCACGATTTCATGGCCATCATCAGCCTAATGTAGATGGCAGACCTAACAAAGACCCAAGGTTAAATGCACCACATTACAACCAGAATAGTCATGTAGATCATTGGACAGCATCTCCGCATTATCGCCTATTGTCTCCTCCTTCTACTGAGATTGCAGAATACAATTGTGATATGCCAGGCTATAGAGACCATCATAATGTGAAAAATAAGACATTTTCTCCAAACATTTCTGCATCTCAGACTTGGCACCCACAACAACAGCAACAGCAAATGCAACATGAACAATATAGGTCACAAGATTATATGCAATATGCCCAACAGTTAGGGCATGGCCAATTTATCTCATCCATGACCGATGGAAGACATTCAGTACATTCTCAGTTAATGGGAAATAAAAATTCTCTTGGTTTCCCTGCTTCCCACCCAAGCACTCAACGAACAGGGCAACCTACACTTTCAGAAAGGGATCCAAGAAGACACAGTATTGAAGAGTCAAGATATTCTGTACATACAGAACATTCCAGGCGTTCTCGAAGTGTGGATAGGAGGCCAAGGTATACATATTCAGGGAATTCCAGCTACTCTCGTTCAAGAAGTTTTGATAGAAGGAGGGATGACAGAAGAGATTCAAATCCAGAGCTGCAGCAGCAAATGCAACAGGAACAAAAAAGGTCACAAAAATATTTGGAATATACCCATCAGTTAGGGCACGGCCAAGTTGTCTCATCCATGACTGATGCAAGACATTCAGTACATTCTCAGTTACTGGAAAATAAAAATTCTCTTGGTTTTCCTGGCTGTACACAACAATCATCTACACCTTACCATCCAAATACCCTATGTACAGGGAGACCTATACTTTCAGAAAGAGATCCAAGAAGATGCAGTATTGAAGAGTCAAGAAATTATGTACAGAACGTTCCAGGCGTCCTCAAAGCGTGGATAGGAGGCCAAGGTCTTCATATTCAGGGAATTCCAGCTACTCTTGTTCAAGACATTCAGTACCTACTCAGTTACTGGGAAATAAAGATCCTCTTATTTTCCCTGACTCTAAACAACAATCATCTACACCTTCCCATCCAAGCACTCGATATACAGGGAGACCTACACTTGTGGACAGAGATCCAAGAAGACACAGAATCAAAGAGTCAAGAAATTCTCTACATATAGAACGTTCCAGGCGTTCTCAAAGTATAGATAGAAGGCCAAGGGCCTCATATTTTAGGCATTCCAGCTACTCTCGTTCAAGATGTTCTGACAGAAGGAGGGAAGAGAGAAGAGATTTGAGTCCAGAACAGCAACTGCAAATGCAACATGAACAAAATAGGTCACAAAATTATTTGCAATATGCCCATCAGTTAGAGCACGGTCAAGTTGTCTCATCCATTACTGATGCCAAGCATTCAGTACCTACTCAGTTAATGGTAAATAAAGATCCTCTTGGTTTTGCTGACTCTAAACAACAATCATCTACACCTTCCCATCCAAGCACTCGACATACAGAGAAACCTACACTTGCAGACAGAGATCCAAGAAAACACAGTATCGAAGAATCAAGAAATTCTCTACACATCAAACATTTCAGGCATTCTCAAAACAAGGATAGGATGCCAAGGTACTCATATTCTAGGCATTCCAGCTACTCTCGTTCAAGAAGTTATGATCGAAGCATGGAAAACAAAAGAGATTTGAGTCCAGAATCCCATGAGAATTGTCAGCAGAAAGTAAAAGAAAGTGGCAAATATTTCATTTCACCACTTAATAATTTGTATGTCAGTAAATCTATTCCAAAAACAGGGAGAGGATATGGTTTCCAGAATTTCAGGACACCTAAACATGTAACTTGGGAACCCCATCCTGTTCAGATATCAAGATCTCCTACACTGCCAATAACAGAACAAGATGAAAAAAATTGTGTATTGAATACAAATAAGGAAAGTTGTGATGTTGTAATCACCTCTCAAAATGTGACAAAAGTCAAAGATAACCATGTGGCCAAACTTTGTATGACAGCTGAAAAACCTGATTCTTCTGAAGCCTACAAGCCAAAAATGACTATGGAGGAGATAGAAGATCTTACTGAAGCATTGATGAAAAAGTATTTAGAGTCTGGAGAGGTGAAGAAGTTTCTGGGTAATGTTATATTTGTGAAGAAGTTTAATAAGAAAGTGATGAAAAAGAAACTTAAGAAAGCTCGGTGTATTCTGGAGTCTGATTCAGAGGACAGTGAGTCCAATAGCAGTATGAAGTGTAGGAAAGAAGCAGAAGATAAGAGTAATAAGATAGGAGCTGTCAACTGTGATGACCTATGTGATACAACTGCTGCTAAAAAATCTCAGCATATTTTGGATTCAGAAGACAGTGAGCCCAATAGTAGTATAAAGTGTAGGAAAGAAACAGAAGATACGATTAATAAGACAGAAGCTGTCAACTATGATGACCTATGTGACAGAACTGCTGCTAATGGCAAAATAACAGGTAGGTCATTCTGCATGGACACCAGCTCAGGTCAGAATGAACTATATTGCAAGAAACAGATACTAACAGAAGAGCAAGACTGTGGATCAAAACGCTTAGTATCCCCACCACCAGTAGCAATTGAGAGGTTCTCATCTACATTTGGCACTACAGATATAAGGGTAGGCCCATTTAGTGCATTTTATTATGGGTACACTAAAGTTCTTTTCTCGTGTTTGACACTGGGCTGCATTTTTCAAACCACAGAGGTTGGAAGCTTTATTGATCATCTAAAAACCAATCACAAACATTCACAGTGGGATGGCTTCTGTCAGACCTGTGAAAATACTATTACTGGTGATGAAAAAAAATCAAAATTTTCACTCATTAAAGCTTTTAATCACCTCTTAAATGAGCATATCTGGAGTAATAGGTGCTCCAGTAGAGGAAATGATGACACCATAAACTCAAGTATTTGTGGAGGTTCTGAGAGCAGAGAAGATGAAAGAAAAATCAATGAGGAATATAATGTGCAAGTTGTTGAAAAACCAGAAATTGTATGTCACAAGGAGACTGCTGATGGACTTTCAGCTATAGATGGTGACACATCTGGGCTGGTAAAACCTGCTGATCTGTTAGAATCAAAAAACAGAGAAAATGAAACTTCACTTAGGGAACAAAACAGTTTTGAGGTATCATATACTGTCGGTTTGGCAGTTTCCAATATTGAACTGTCAAAAGTCTCACCGCAAGACAACAGAAATGAGAAACTGATAATATATCCCCAAATACATAAGGTTAGTGGATATAAACTGCCTGCACCAAGAGAAAACAGTGAAAAGCAGCCACTTCAACACCTGAGTGATTTTGGTGAGAAATTGATTTGAATCTCTTCTGCATGTAACTAGTGCATTATACAGTATGATAAGTGATTCAAAGAAATTACTCAATTATATTTTACTTAAATTTATTCTAGGAATGAAATAACTAGTTTCATTTTTAAAACTGTTTCAGGTATTGATAATTCAGTAACTACAGAACAAGGGAAGGATGATAGTAATTATATGCCATTTATAAAAATGGAATATTTTGTCAGTCTCAACCCAAATACAGAAAACTCTGTAAGTATATTCAACAATTCTGTTCTAATAGTAGTTTTCGTATTATTATTTCAGATAAGTATCTTTTAGATCAATAAAATAATGACAATTTATGCTTTGCTTAGGCATTGATCTGGCACACCAACAGTGGGAGAGAAATCCTATATTCAAAAACCATGTGGAAAAGTTAGATTTTGGATATGTTTCATATTCTATTTTCTTTCTATTAGGTATTTAAAAAATGAGAAATTTCATACCTCTAAACTATATGAATATAATGTAGTCACTTGAGCTGGATGAAATACCTCTAATCCGCATGCAATCTGACCTGCGGAATGTCAAAGTTGTATGCCTAGAGTGCCTGTATATTGGAGGGCCTGTGAAATAGTTCACATTACTTCCAATAGTGAATGTGCACCTGGTAATGGAAAGAAAGTAAGCTCCAGTTACCAACACCAATGTTCCTTTTAAAGGAACCATTGTACTGATCTGAGACTTAGAGACAAGATAAACCTATGGAGGAAATGGTGTTTTATGGAAGTTAGTGGGGTGAAGAATCAAACATGGAGCATATCTCTGGTGTGATTCTCCAAAATCAGTTGAACACAAGGATCCTTGTGGTATGTTTTAGAACAAAAATTATCAAGAATAGATGCCAGAGATAATATTAATTTTCTTTTTTTCTTTTGTTAAAGAAAGATGATGTACAAGTGTGAGATGAGTATATGGCTGTTGATCTCCAGCTTCTGAACTGGAGTAGAATGAATGGCAAAGTAAGGTGGAGGAGAGAGTGAACTCATATGAAACATAGTGTGCAGGTGTGCTGCCCCCTTTTCTTGAAATATTGAAAGAGTTATTTGGTTTTATTTGCTTCTGATAGAGTGCTTGCTCTGGTGGCAATTTCTCCATACACCTATTTTTTTCTCTTTCCCCTACCTGCCTTCTTTTGCCCTCTGCAAATTTCAACAGAGCGTGGTGGGTGAGAGTCTCACACTCAGGAGGACAAGTTTCTGAATATGTGAATGGAGACTTTCCTGATGTATTGGTGAAATGAATTCTTCACAGGAGTTCAGCCGGATAGTGTCATAAATGACAACATTTTGACAAACGGCTCGTTTGTTTTCATCAGGTCTATTACTTCAGATATTATTACCTGGATCACAAACAAGCCGTTTGTTGAAATGTTGTCATTTTGCAACGCTATCCGGCTAAACTCCTGTGAAGAATTCATTTCAAGTTTTTGAATCTCTGTCTGACCATCCAAATTTGGGTTTCCAGTGGTATCCCCAACCGGGCAAATTCCAGGATGTTTCCCTCATAATGCATTGGCTGAATTCCTTTCCAATGTTTTGCCAGTTAGCTATCATCATAATGGATTGGGAAAATAACTTTTGTGCTGTTGGCTATACTGCTGACTTATCTACAAAAGTTGATATAACAACCAAATAGTTATAGATTTTTTAGTTCTTCAGAACTTTGTATATAATTACAATCCTGCTAATATTGCCAACTAGAGAGTAATGGTTTTTTAAAATAATGTATTACTATACAAAAACAGGCCATATTAGTTTTCATTTGTCATTAAAACACTTCACATGAAATACTGTTTTTTGTAGTAGGGTCATAAAATTATGGTTTGCGGGTTGATTTGGAACACCAAATGTTTGATCAACCAGAAGCCTAAAGAGGCAAAGAGGAGTAAAAAAAAGTATTTTAAAAGAATCCTCATCAGAAGATGACTGGGATTATTGAATACAAAAGAGTGATAAAGAGTTTAAACTGTCCACAACCTCTGAGAAAAAATTGAGTTTCCAGCTCCAAAAAGCTGTCAGATTTCTATTACTTTTTCTCTGGAAGGCCTCCTGGTGGTTAAAGGAAATGTAAAATTGGAGAATCCATACTGACTCTGTATCATTACAGTTTTGTACACAGAAGAGTTTGCAGAACTGATTTTTAGAATAGGAAATTTTCTGAAATGGATGAAGAGGCATTCTTTCTTCAAGACATTATCAGGACATCAAGACATCTTCCCTTTTTAAAAGTGTGTCATATTTCCAAGAATGACATAATTTATTTGAACCTATATTGAAGTTAGTGAAAATGTACTACTTTTATAACTTTTTTGAGAAAAAAAGGGGTGTTGTAATTCAAATAATTACTTTAATGCTTATTGTACAATGTGATTTGCTGTTTTATTATTACTACTCATTCCAGAAGACCCTCTTTCATGTTTGAACTGAAAAAAAAAAGGATTTTAACTTGTGTTCTGATTCACCTCTGCCTGCAGGGTGATTCAGAATACCATGAAAAAATATAAAAATTACACAAAGAATTATTCTATTGCTCGAAGCAACTTAAAGCAATATACAAAGTTTTGGTCCAGATTAAAAAAAAAATCAACCTTTTTTTACCTTAGAAGTTTAAAAGTGTTCCGATTCACCCTGTTTTACAGCATATATGAACACTCTTGAAATGTAAGGAGGAAGGGAAGTTTACAGAGTGGTTGAACATAATTACATTCTTTTTGAGGATAATGGGAAATTCAAAAAAGTTTTTACATTTTTATTGAATTTTGATGTTTCTAAACTTCCTAAAGATTTGAAATGTAAATGTGTAAAACTAACTTACTGCCTCATGTGCAGAAACACCATGCACTGCTTCCAGTGCCATAAGGTGAAGGCCAAGAAAACTGACCCATATATGATATGATGTAACACAACCTGTGTTTGAAGGATTGTGTAGTTTTCTTTGCTTCCTGTATGTTTGACCTGCTTGGATTCAGAAATGTCAAATGTATTGTTGAAAACTGTTGAGATCAAACTATCAGAAGATATCTTATCATGAAGCATTAGTTGTCCTAATATTTTCTTCAAACTTCTAAAATGGAGAAGCATTGATAGCAATGTGATTATAGTCACTGTGTCTGGTCAGTGGCAGAATTCCATAAGGCAACCCCTTTTTTTTTTTTTTTTTTCGCCTACCCGTTCAATAGCTATGCCCCTGAATCTGGTACCTTTTCCACCTATCAGGTTATTTATTACCAGAGTGGAAGAAACCCTACTGCATTCAGTCAAATTGAAATTTCTCCTGGATCTGCTGTGTTAGCAAATATTTTTTTTCTATGTATACTCATACAACTGCATCATATCCAGAGACATTCATGGAAATGCAAGGAATTTTGATGGTATCATCCCAGTCCAGTCTTCGTACTTCTTCAAATCTCACTAAGTCTCTCTGCCCAGACAACTACTGGAGAGGAAATAAATAGTTATAGTGAAGATGGTATACGTAAGTCATTATCGTTGGGAAACATCTCCAGTTTCCCTGGTGTGGTTTAAGAGCCTTCCTGTTTTTCTGCCTTGGTGATAACAGATGATTGTCTTTCACTGTCTCCTGTCTAGAAAAGTTCCCCTGTCCTAAACCAGTTCCAGCCTCTTCTCTTTATGTCCTCCTTCAGTTGGTCTATCCAGCTTCTTCTTGGTCGTCCCACTGGTCTTTTGAACATTATCCGTATTTCCAAATAAGCTATTGGTATATTTGTACTCTTCATTCTATTAACATGCCCAAATCATGTAAGTCTAGATGACCTAAGTCTCTCTTATACGGATTCTCTTAGCTCTAGGTTTGATCTAATATCATCATTATTTATATGATCATGTCTTGTTTCTGTAGGGCAGTTCTAAGAAACTTCATCTTGCTTGGTCCTTGCTAAGGTCCTGTGATGTTAGTGTGCATGTTTCCAGAGCATATATGAGAATAGGAATGAGATTGATTTGTACAAGACATTTTTTGTTAATCTGGGAACCTTCATGTCCCATAGTAAGCCCTGCACGATACCGTAGAAGTTGGCCCCTTTGTTTACTCTATTCATTATTTATAACTCACCTGTATCGTTACTAGCAATTATGCTCCCCAGGTAAATGAACTGGTAAGCAAATTCACCCTAGTGGTCTCATAATTTTATATGGCAGTCTATATCCTTTCGGCTTATTTTCGGTGCTACTGTTTTTGCTGGGTTCAATTTCATTCCATATTCATCAAACTTATTATTCTACATGTTCAGTTTGTTTTGTATTCCTTATTATATTCCATACCATATTGCCACATCATCCACAAACACCAATGCCTGTAGATCTCTATTGATAGCTCTGTTTAGTTTCTTTAAGATCTTATCCATCACTGCTACGAATAGAAGAGGTGAAAGGGCACTTCCTTTTTGTACTCCTTTAGTTGTACTAAACCATTAAGAGTGACCATCCCCAACATTGATGCAGATCTTACAGTTATTATACAGTTTCTGGATCATTCTAATGAGGTACCCTGATGTTTTAAGTTCTCTTATACTTTTCCAGATAGTTGACCTAGGACCTAGGACCATTATCGTTTGCCTTTCAAGGTCCCTCTTTCCCAGTGTTTTTCACCAGCATCCTCAAGGCAAATATTAGATCTGTTGTGCTTTTTTCAGGCCTAAACCCATATTGTTCCTCTTCTAAGATGAGTTCCAGTACGGTAAATACTCTGGCTTCAATTATCTTTTCCATGATTTTGAGGCAGTGGGATAGGAGGGTAACACCTCTGTAGTATTTGCTTTTCATTCGGTTCCCTTTCTTAAAGATAGGTATTTGATTATCATTCCATATTGTTCTGAGGACTCTACACAACCAGTATATCTCTGATGGACCAGCAGCTTTAATCATGTCAGCTGTAACCTCGTCATCTCCTGCTGACTTGCCACTTTTCATCTTGTAGAGAGCTCACTCGACTTCTAACCACGTGATTAGAGTGCATTCATCTATCATCCTTTGACTTGCTTCTTCATTGTCTATCCCATTGGGTCCATTTAGAAGCTTGTCGAAATATTGTTTCATGGCTTCCCTGATACTCCTCATATTGCGAACTATATTTCCTTCCACTGCCTCTATTGCTGTAATTGTTTCCTTATCCAATGTTTTGCTTTTTATAATTCTATACAATATTTTCATATTACCTTTACTATCTTCTTCCAGTTTAGATGTAAAGTCTTCCCAGTTTCTCTCCTTTTGTCCCAATACAATTCTCTTAATCTCTAATTTGCTGCTTCTATATTCTATTGCAATCTCGTCCAATCTGCTGTTATCTACTTGGTCACTGTTCTTTCTTCTATAAGACTTTGCCATATCTTGAGCTTTTTTTGGCTTTATTTTTTGACTATTGCCTCTTCTACTCTATCGTCCTACCATGATATCCTTTTCTCTTTAATTATCTGGCTTGTTCTTCCATATATTTTTTCTGCACTCCCAACAAGACTTGTCTTAAAATAATTTAATTCTTTTTGGCCCTTTTTATGTCTGTTGATGGCATTTTGGCTCTAATCTCCACTTGAAACTGCTGTTTGCATTCCATATCTTCCTGTTTCCAGTATTTAATTTTCAGTCTTTTCTTCCTAATTACCTTTGCAATAGCTTTAGTAACTCTCATGTGTGCAACAAGAAGTCTGTGATCACTGCTGAGCCTTTCACAGGGTATTACTTTCACATCCTGCATTTTTTCTCCAATGTAATCAATTACAGATCTGTGTTAGCCATCCCAGCTGTAACTTCTTATTTTGTGTCTATCTTTAAAACCACAAATTCTTCACCACAAGTCTACTCCGTATGCACATGTCAAGCAGGAGGTCTCCCCCAGCATTTCTATGCCAAATCCAAATGGCTCCAGAATTCGTTCATAGCCCAACCTATCAGTTCCTATTTGGGACTGAGCACGGTTGGTGAACAGTTAATTTTGTGGCCTCGCATTCGGGAGGATGCGGGTTTGAATCCCCATCTGAGCATCCAGATTTGGGTTTTCCATGGTTTCCCCAAATCAATCCAGGCGAATTCCAGGATGCTTCCTTCAAAAAGGCCATCGCCGAATTCATTCCTGTTCCTTGTCCCCAGTCCCATCCCGCCTCTAATGACCTTAGCCGTAGACGAGGCGTAAAGCCGTAAGAAAAAAAATCCTATTTGGGCACTGAAGTCTACAATTATCACTAGGTTCTCTACATCAGTGATACTTTCTAGTTTTTCTATAAAGCTTGGTTTTTCATTTTCACTGCATCCCTGCCTTGAGGCAGAGGCCTGGACCACAGTTATGGTTTCTCCTTGTATAAGTAAATGTGTTAGAATATTTCTCATTATTTAATTTATTGTTCAAAACCAAGAACTTTTGCCTATGAATGGGCGCACATGTGATATGTTTACTGTAGAATAGACTGATTATCTAAACCATGAATTGGAGTGAGTTATGTTAAATGGAGAGAAAGGGTTCCATACTGCAGTAAAGCCTGAATATTTTCAGAACTTGCATAGAAGTGCTGAAAGTCCTAGCTTTGTCTAGTATGAGATTGTATTTCCAGGAAACAAATTTTATTTGTTTGTGACCCAAGGTTGTGAGGTTATTAATCTGTGGAAAGAGTAATTGCGAAGTTCACTGGGCTATTGTATTTGTTTTCACCAACATGATTGTTTTTGTGACGGTATTAAAGTCTAAAGTTGCCTCTTGGTGTTTGGCAGCAGCAGAAGCTGGAAGTGGCACATAGAATCTCTCCTTGGTCAAACCCTTGACTCAATAGAGGAGCAGCTTGATACACTTTTTGGTAATCAATTTATTCGTCCTGTCATTAATGATGATTACATTTAATTACTTTGTCCTTCGATATACAGGTCACTGTTATTGGTCACCAGATGGTTTTAACTTCTCCCAAAGGTTAAATAATAGCTGCTTTCAATGGATTAAATAGTTTGATGAAATGACAAAACCGACGGATCACTTTTAACTTCATATTTAACTCTCCATGAGCTCTATTATAATATTACATGTGTATAAGGCACAAAACTTCTCCAAAGATACTAAAGCACAAATATACAATTATTACAGCAATTAAGATCACAAATAACTGCTTGAGAAAAAAAAAAAAAAAAAAAAAAAATCTGACAACAACTAACTCTGCTGTCCATATCCACAAGTTTTAATAAGTACCAGAGAAACATCCAGAAGTGCCAACAGACATTTCTTGAAAGTTAACAGTATGTTAAAAATTAAATCTATTCAAAAATAATCGTAAATTATACAAAATCACTTACAAACATTAGAAAACACAATTACAAACTTTTAATTAATGTTTCTACATAATACTGTCCTTAATTGTATTATACATCATTTACAAATTTGTTTCTTCAGGGAACAATGTTCATTTACGTGACAAATATCCACGAATTCACAATTCATCACATGAAAAATAAACAAATCCACAGTTAATCAACTCCCATTTGCTATACATAATTCTTAAAATAAAATTTCAAAAAAGGGCTGCGTCTGAGGGCTTTTATAAGCTCCTTCCTGTGGAAGAGCTTAATTGCTCCTCTTTTGCTTTCAAATTAGTCACTGTCAGCTTACAAGTTGATACTTCCTCTGAAAGGTTTGATTCTTGGATCATTCTTTTGCTGGTCTTATAATATATATTGTAGTGAGGGAAATTCTTTGTTTGGCTGGAGACCTGTTCATTATTTCATACAATGATGTAGCCAACAGATTACAGCTTTGTATTAGGATAGTTTTTCCCCTTAGTATTGAGGAGGCCTTAATTTTTAAAATAGCCTACTTGTAGCTGTTCAGTCAGTTTTCTTTGTATACATTTTGATGAAATTCTTCCATGTTAATTTAAAATCTTCTTGGTAAGTCCCTTTACATCCAAGCATACAATTTCAGTGAACAATGTTCCAGCTCTTATTTGCTCTATGATTGACCCTTTTACATGTGGAGTGTTGGACATATGGTTTATTTAATTTTGTGTCATACATACTTTAATGTCTTATTCTTCTGTAAGGTTGTATTTCCAAAGCTACCTAAACACCAACAACATTATTTAGATGATCTGAAATCGTGTTTTGGGTGATTTCATAAATACTATGCAAATTTATAACAGTTGTGTTAATTGGTTCATTTGCAACAAAAAATTTATCCTTTACAGGCATCTCAATCAACTGATGATGTTGGAAAGCTGCAGCACATTAACTTCGATGATGTGTTAATTACACCTGCAGATGAGGAAAGTGAAGAAGCAGTTAAAGGTGGGAGAGAAGGGACATCTGGAGGCTCAAGTGATAACACTAATGAAACTACTCCAGTGATGACTAATATATTACATGATGATGATGTAACAGGTTTTTCCCAGAATGTTTCATTTGAATCTGAGGAAAATGAACTCAAGGTAGCTTCACCTAAATTAGAGGTAACTAATCAGTCCATTAATTTTGGAATTATCAATGAAGACCAACGTGAAGGCAAGACTGAAGTTGAAAGTAATGCTGCAAGAAGTCCAAGTCACTTGACTCCAGTATTAATTAAAAATAATGGCTCCAATAAAGATACCACTGCAGAAAAAGAAGAAGTTGAAATTATTTATCATGCCTGTGATGACCAAGAAAATGGAAAAGGTTTTTTAGCTCAAAACAACAGTGAAACAATCACACACTCAGCAGTTGCATCTCAAGAGGAGAATGACAGCCAGATTTCTACAAGTTCATCAGATTCTGTTATTGTAATGGATACTGCCAACAAAACTAGTTCAGTACAAATATCAGGAGACATTGATGGAACCAACCACAACATATTCCTGATCTCCACAAAAACCACTCTTTATAAAGATTCTGAAATTGATAAAGCTGAGAATTTAGAAACAGGAATAGCCTCCAAAATGGATATTCTTGGTTCTAGAGATGAGCAACCAAATAGTTCATCATCAGAAACAAAAAAAGAGAAACCAACCCTAATAGAGAATAGCACAACAATGTTGGAGCAACAGAAGGTGGATGCAGTTGTAGGGTTGACAGGAGAAGATCTTTACTTGTGTGGTAATACACACTGTGATTATCGTGCTGCCACCCAACAACAATTTCGTGAGCACCTATTAAAGTGTGATTTGTCTTGTGGCGGTGTACTTCAGTGTACACATTGTTCTCATTCATTTAAGACTGTCAATGCACTGCTGCTACATTTGAAGTTTCATGGTACACCTCGATATAGATGCTCATTATGTTATTATCAATCACCAGCATCATTTATAGTTTCAAAACATCTCCAACAGGTACATAAAGTAGCCGCTACAGAGACTATTCCAACTGATTGCTTGTTCAGTAACCATGAAACTGATTTCTTTATTATTTATCCTAAGGTAAGTTCAATGCAATATTTTTCAGTTTCTATCACTAATAAACTATTGCTCTCACTGTGGCTCTTCTTGTCAGTAGCTAAAGTGATAAGTATTAATCAGCTCTGAGAATCTTTCTATTAACAAGCCTGACTGAAAATGATAACTTTTTTTTATTATTTGTTGTAGAAGGGCAGATCACGACAAATCTTAAACACAGTGACAACAAAGTCGGTGTTCTGGCCACACGAAATACATTTGCTGCCTATGACTGCAGTCCTCAAAGATTCAATAGGATGTGCACTGTGTTCATATAAGTCAAAAGTACGAAGCAATATGAAACGTCATCTAGGCCTCCATTTGGATCCACAGGTTAACCCCACGGACATCCCGACAGTTGAGACTGTAAATCCTGTACCCTGTCTGGAACGTAATGAGAAAATGTGTTACAAGATGTCTAAATTATCTGCAAGATATAATACTGCTATTTCCAAACGTTCTTCAGTGGGTCTGTCTACTTCACTAAATGGTGAGATCCTACTCTTTTTCTTATTTTGTTAGTCAAGATTGATTCTTAATTAAGTGTTCAGAGTAACAGACCACAGATATATCTTGCTGAATTAAGAAATGTTCATTTTGATCTTTATTGCAAACCATTTCTAGTGAAAAAGATTATCTTAATTTGTTGCTGGTATTGCACGTAGAGCTGCATATTTCAGTAACACAACAAAATGAAGTTGTTTCTTTTAAAAAAAAAAAAAAAATGTTGCAAATTAGTTTCAAGTCCTCTCCCAGGTATGAGATTTGTCTTTTGTTTAACTGAATGGAGCAAGACTAGTGACAATTCAAAAGCAACAGTTGCTTATTTTTAATGTAGACATTTGTAGTTTGCTGAATCAGTATTATAGAAGACAAACAAAACTCAATATTTTGTTCCATGACACAAATCCCCATCTACAGAAATTGTGTTTGCACAGTTTAAACTAAGAGGAAAAAGTTCATGTCTGGCATATTTAAATTACTTTATTTAGAAAAGATAAAAATTATATTATTTATAAAAATTATAAAAAAAAATTCAGCCAATGTCATTATTCATGAAAGTAGAAACATTAAACAGAGCTTGCAGGGTGCCAGTAGTCAACCCACAACAATGGTGGTATTCTTAATTATATTTTTGTGAATTAATTCATTATTTACCTTCTTCGGGTAGCTCATTTTTCTTCTTGCAAACAGTAATGCTGTATAAATAGACCATTCACATCATTATCTACAGTTTCTGTAGTCCTGAGAGCAGGAACATTTAATCCTTCTAGTGATAGTTTAAAACCAGCCAATATTCTGTTCTTAGTTCAAGTTGCTAATAACTCTCTTAGTAAGAAAATGATAGATAAATAAATCCAACACTCACCAAAGTATTGAAAGGAGAAGGACTGCAGTCACAAATATGCCAAAGAAATACAAAAAAAAAAAAAATCAACCAATGTCATTATTCATGAAAGTAGAAACATTAAACAGAGCTTGCAGGGTGCCAGTAGTCAACCCACAACAAGGGTGGTATTTAGCCATTAAATTCACATGGTTGTATCCCCAAACATTTGTCACCTTTTTTTGATGTTGACATCTGTCTATGACATCTCAACAGTTGCCATCTCTTCCACATTGAATGTTCCATTTCAAACAGTCTCGAAATCTGTGGTAGATGAATTTGGTAAAATCATGAATTACTGTCCATATTTGCCCACAAACCACACATTTCCAAATACTGCCCCCTGATCTTGTGCAAAAGCAAATCTCTCATGTGACCATCCACAAGTCCCAGGATTCACCTCCTAAAGCTGACAAATATTCATCACCCAGTTCTCTTCTGGCCTAGAATCCACTAACCAGACATAGCCTTTGTCATGTGGATGGCATTCAGTTTACCCACTCCAAAATGCATGCCCTCCATCCCATAATCCAACCCACTGCTCCATGCATATGCTTCAGCAGACCTCCAAATCTGAAATTTCTTGGTCCACAAGTACTTTCCATCTGAAACTTCTAGATTACAACATGGATCTGGCCCATGCAATAGACCTCACAGCAAAACTTGCAGGATGCACCCAGCCACCACTACCTATTCCAGTCCTGTCACAGGGGAAATCTTTACCTGTTATTAGACACTTCACTTGCACTACGACTCACTTCATTTACCAACTTACTTGCCTTCACTTATACTTTGTCTTATATCACCACTAAAGAACTGTTTATCACGATTAATTGCCACAGGTAAACAGTTTATGCTGCCAACACTTACCATCCAATGGCAATCCATGCCAGCTCACATGACTCCAATTATCTTGACACCTGTTTCAAGGATATAAATATCAGAGATTTTTTTAGACACCACTACCTTACTGGAATTCTGTAGATGGCAATTGACCCATCAACACATCCTAATCACCAGATATCACCCTGGCCTCAACCTATGTTAAGACCCAACCAGTAAACTCATCATTTATGTTATTAAAAATATTCAGTCAATCATCAGTTCCCATCCTTCCTTATTTTCATCATTCTATGGCAGTTTTTTCATCACCATTATCCAGTTGTTGCCTAATGTCTCAATTCTAATTTGTCCTTTTTGCCCCTGTCTCAATGTTACTGTCACTTTTTCTTTCTACCTTTGTTTTGTTGATTTCTTTCCATGCCATTTGTTTATAGTACTACACCCATTCATCATTGTTAACTTCCGTTGGCTGTCAACCACCACCAAGCAGCCATCTCACTGTTTTGTTGAAGAAGGGATATGATCCCGTAAATTTCAAGCTCAATATGTGCACGTTCATCCCTGTTTAAACACCACAGAAGTCTTCATCTTTGGTAAGCAAAAGTTGTCTCCTATCCAAATATATAATGTTGTGTGACCTGACTGCCACCATTTGGGGTGACCCTTGAGGTCACTCTGTTCAGCCAAGCATTGAGACTAAAACAGATTGCCATACGGAAGGCGTGGATAAGCGTCGAGCATAGAAATTGATGATTGATTAGATATGAGACTTGTGATAGGATTAATACTTGGAAAATGAGGGCTAATCATTGCTGAATATTTACACGTTTATTTACATCAGGTTCTGGAGGCATGAATACCAACAACTTTACATATACAGGGTGTCCAGAAAAGGACTCCCTGATTTCAAAATTAAATATCTCGAAAACAAAGATCGATAGAGGAATGCAGTAAACGGAATGTTTATCGTGACAGCTGTAAGAAGTGTATACAGCAGTTTGAAATAATAGTTACAAAAGCTGCTAACAGATGGCGCAGTAATCGCCATACGTAATGCCTAAATAGTGATCCAAAGCTCAGGGCGATCAGTTCCACCATTGAAACGTGAAAGGAGGTTAGCGTACCGAAGGAAGAGTTTAAAACCATGTACACCATTGAACAACGTGTTCCAGCACGCAGAAAATACTGTGAAAGAGCCTACACATGTTTCCATTCAAAATTCAAACGCACCAGGCCATACCCGGACGAGCTGTGCAACAAAGGGTTGCCTTTGTTACTCAGATGCTCACAATGATTGATAGTGAAGGATTTGATGTTGGCTGCATCTGGTTTACAGATGAAGCACATTTCCACCTGAATGGCTACATGAATAAGCAGAACTGGCGATTTTGGGGTTCTGAAAAGCCATATTGGTGTGAAGCGAAAACCCTGTATTCTCCTAAAGTTACTGTGTGGGCTGCAGTATGCAGCAGAGGCATTGTTGGCCCTTTTTTCATTCGAGAAACGGTCACTGGTGCACGTTATGTTGCAATTTTGGAACAATTTGTCGCCACACAGCAAGCGTTAGAGGATCAACCAGGTACTGAATGGTTTATGCAAGATGGGGCCCGACCACATCGGACCGAACAAGTGTTTCGCTTTCTTGAGGAATACTTCGGGAATCGAGTCATTGCTTTGGGATATCCCGAATTCACTGGTGCAATCATGGATTTGCCTCCATATTCGCCGGATGTGACTCCCTGTGACTTTTTTTTGTGGGGCACAGTGAAAGACATGATCTACCCGAAGCATCCTGCCACGCTGGATGAGCTGGAATCGGCGATCTCTGCGGCATGTGAATCCATTTCGGTCGAGACACTACGAAATGTGATGGCGAATTTCATTCTTCGTTTGCGCCACCTCTGTAGTGCAAATGGTGAACATTTTGAAAACATTGTGATGTGATTGTTTGCAAATATTGTTTTCATACGATTATTTCACTTATGTATGCTGATATGAGCTGTACAGCGTACAGCGCCATCTGTTAGCAGCTTTTGTAACTATTATTTCACACTGCTGTATTCACTTCTTACAGCTGTCACAATAAACATACCGTTTACTGTATTCCTCTATCGATCTTTGTTTTCGAGATATTTAATTTTGAAATCAGGGAGTCCTTTTCTGGACACCCTGTATTTACACATAAATGGAAATAGCTGTGAATAACATTTACTATTACTATTACTGTCTGAAACTGATAAAACTGGTGCAGTGGCACCTTGCTAACATTATGGGAATGAGGAGAGAGAGCTTTGCAACATGGGTACATCTAACCCAAATCGACAGGACTATTGCGAAACATTGAACTTCTGCCTAACCAACCTGACCCATTTCCATATCCAACTCTTTCTCAGTAGATCCCACCTGCTGGGTTGCCACAGAACATCTCTTGTGGCTGTAAAGGCTCCGTTCCGAGGCCAGAGCCCGGTAACTTCTTTTGTCAACTCCCGGCTGCACAATGCGACAATCAGATCGACCAACAGACCTAGCTGTACTGAGAGTTTTACTACAATAACCCCCACTACACTCCAGCTGTCTGGAGAGGGCAAACCCTAACATCATCGAACTGCAAGTGGTCTTAGTGCCAGCATGCGTTCTATTTTCGGCACCTGACAATTACCGTATCGCTAACTCGTGTTCTGCTTTGCAGGTTGTAGCTCTCGTAATGTTGCTTAATTTTGGTCACTCGCCTGTCCTTGATCCCAACCCAAACAAATGTGTACATTTCACATGATAAACCTCTGGTTTCACCACATCTTCCACATACCTCAGAACGTTTTGGCTCCATTCCAAATCCAAAGGTGAATCTAAGTTACAAATATTTTTGTTTCCATAAATTTTTTCTCTAGTGTTAGGTACAATTTTCTTTTTAAGCTAACTACATTTTCTGTATGTTCTGGTTGTGGTGTTTTTCTTCATTACTCCTTTAGTGTCTCTGTTACATGGTATGACTCTACATTTTTAACTGTATACAATTTTATTTGTGTTCTTCTCTGCTTCAAAAGTGAATCCATACTTCTAATGACAATTCCTTAACACTGCATATATTCTTTTCTCTGCATTTTTCGTTGTACTGTGAGAAGGCTCCTCTACTTTTTGTTTATGCTTACATTTATTAATCAGCTCTTCCTCTCCCCTCCCTTATGTATACGTTGTTTGACAGGAAATGATAGTTACTGATAAGTAAACAGGGGATGAGAGATAAAGTGTCACAAGTGTCTGCAGAATGGCACATGAAACTCTTTGGAAATATAGGATTTTTCAGGTTTAAACATTTCACCAACAGTAGAATACTGAGTTCACAGAGTGGGGTTAGTACTATTGCCAACAAAGGATTTAAACTTGATAATATCTCTGTTGTTCCATCTTTATGTTTCTTTCCCCTTCGTTCTTGTGCTTTCCTATCATACAAATCTCACTTGACAATGATGTCAATCTTCTGAATCCAGCTGGTTTACATTTGGCAACCTCATTGAATTTGGTGGCATAGTGGATGTCATAATCTTGCCTTTTAGTGAGTGGTTTTATTATTATTATTATTGTTCTTTTGATTGTGGTATGGGTGAGTATTGTTTCTACCTCTTGTATGAAAAATGTAATAGAGGCTGACACAGTAGTATCTGGACTGATGGACATGGGTTAAAGTGCCACAAAGTAGCCTTGTCTGGGGTTAAGGAAGATATCGTAAGCTGTGACTGCTGCTGATACTATGCTCATTGATGTTAAAATCTGATACCATAAATCAAAGTTGCAGTAATTCACTATCTTGGTCACCAATCAGCTTAATTATTCCCACAGTAGATAACGGGTTTCAAGTTGCTATTGAAATAAGAAAAGTCCACTATAGATAACAATTGTTTATTCTTGAAAATGTTTTGAAGATAACCCTGGTATCAGTGTGAAGCCTAAGGCGACATCAGAACATTTGAATCATTTAATTAAAGAGTACAGGTCATCACTAAATACAGATTAACTCACACTCCCAAAAATCTTTCACAATTACCCCATCACCAACAAAAGATGAAATTAAAGTTTTAATCTCATTGATGAAATAAACTTGAAGCAATCACCGTACAGCTAACTTCATATCTTGAGGATCGCTCCCAACATCTTTCAATATTACTAGTCCACACGGTTACTGGGTGCTGAAATTATAAGTTCACTTCGTACATATTCAAAAGTTTCTGCCTGCTCCCAAACATCACATGGTGTCCAGCACTGTCTATGCATGGCGAAAGAATGCTTATCGAACAAGGAAACAGGTATGGTATATATAACAAAGACCGTGGAAAGCACTTTCTGAAGCCACTAACTTTCTCAAATCTATTTCAAATTTTAATATGTTATAGCCCCAAGTTTTCTGAATGTTTTGTTCTACGAAACTTATACTTTAAATCACATAGTTTTTTTCATTATTGATGCAAGAAGTTCTATTTCTGATTTCAGCAAATAATTTTTTTAATATTTATGCTCCCACTGATTTTGGATAATTGTATTTCTTAAGGTTTTTCGTAACATCTGGTACATGTTTTTTTACTATTCTCATTTTATTTTAAGTGTAATTTTCAACTACTACTTCATAAATATGCTTCAAAACTGTGTATTTCCTGCCTGCATGACATAATGCCAAAATTTTTGTGAATTAATATCTCGTTAACTACATATTCATTGTCTTTTTTGAAAAAAAAGGTTTTATCTTCTAATATTTACCTCTCTCCCCTGAAATCATTCTTTATCATCCTGACTTTTATGAGTCACTGCCCTGGTAATGTAAATCTAGAAGGAAGCTACAATTTCAAAAGCTACAATTCCACTTTTAACTCTTAAAATTGAGTATATCTACAAACCAAATTTTTCTCTTTCAACTGAACCCATTAATAACTTTGCAGCTTTACTTTTAACCAAAATTAATATCTCTATTTCTAAAAAAAAAAAAAAAAAAAAAAAAAAAAAAAACGCTAATTTCTATTTTGACTATGAGGTCTATTATTTGTTATAATGTGTGTCTGAATGTTGACAGTATGCTGCTATAGTGAATCTGAGCTATCTTCAAAACTGAATGGTTTTTCTTAGTAAAACATAGATTTATGCATTGTCGTCCCACCTTGTGCAATAAGCATAAAAATTACAATATCTCTTTAGATATAATTTTCAGGCCATACAAATTACACATCAAAATGATCACAATTATAAGCTTTATTAGTGAACATGGAGGGAACAAAAGGGATTGACTATAAGATTTTGACTTCCTAAATTTCTTTATGATTATCATTAGATTTTTAGTTGGAAAGTGCTTTATTATTTTATAAAAACGCTTGTAAAAGTTATCACCTGTGTAAAAGGTATGGGAGAGACTCCTGTTTAAATGATTTTTGCGGGATTATTGATATATGGAATTATTGAAGCTGCACATCTATACAATTATCGATCTGTGAGCAGGCTGCATATATCTGATGGTTAGATATGACATCGCTCAAATTAATGCAACAATTTGGATTTTTTTAAATGCAAACTTATGGTCTAGCTTAAAATCTGTAGTATGTTTTATGACTCTGCGTGACTGAGGAATCAAGAAAGAAATTAAATTATTTCCAGATGGGGCAGATAGGGGCTATAGATCACTGTATTTGATATCAGCACTCATTTCAAGAAATATCTACAAAAAGTCATACTATTACTCTTTTGACGCTCTCTCAATTTTTAGTGTGATTATTTGTTGCTTCAGTAAACTAAAATAAATGGTGTACTTTATTTAAACCTCTACATCACAAATTAATACCTTAATAAGCATAACAGAATTGTGATATTTAATTTATGGTAAACATCATTGTGCCAAATGTCAATATTAAGACTAACATCTTCTCATTAATCAAACCACTATGTCATAACACTTTAATAAGCATTTGAAATTTTGATGTTAAATTTACTCCAAATATCTTCATGCTTAATATTGATATTAAAACTATATAGTGTTTTTCTGTTTAATTGTATACCAGGATTTAAACATGTGATTCTTTTTAATTTACTATTATGGAAATGATATTTTCTATGACCACAGATATAATCTTAACAAAAGTTTATGCTTAATGACATACTCTTAACTTCTCCCTGAATTATGATACTATTAATATACAACAATTATCTCTATATATTAGTGTGGATAATTTTTCACATATTTATATTTCTTATATTTTATATATTTTACTATATCAAAATACAAGTAAAAAATACTTTTGAACATCAGTATGAAAACTGAAACTAATGTGATAACTAAAAGAAGGTAAACTTTTTAGATGACATTTTCATTTTTGCTTCTCCATGTTCATATTTGGTACTAGAATAGAAAGTGTAAAGCATTTCTACACACACCAAGATCTGAACATGTGAAGCAGTGGGAAAATTATAGCAATTTCATAACTTTTTGGGTGGTAAAACTGGTGAGGAAAGACTACTGAAGCGTCAGTCAGTGCAATCACAGCATGTATTTCAAGTTTGTGGAAGAACATAGATGATGTGTTTGCTGCTCAGATTGATGCAGCTCTATGACATGCGTTTATACTGTGCTTCTCATCATCTGTAGGCACTACATCTGTGTTCTGTTTTACACACAGCCTTGCTGGCACATCTGATATGCTTATATATTGTACTGCCACTCACACTTGTATCACACACTCCTGTGTGGCTTTACCCATGGTCCATATGTCCATATGTTGTAGAGTGAAATCTTGTTGATAGGCATCCAGAGAAGAGAGCATTAGTTGTGGTGTTACCATGGAGTGATAGACACTTTTATGCAACTGCAGTAGATGACACAACTTCATCGGGTATGACTTGTCTTAAACAGGATCTACTAGAGCATTTTCAACCATTTATTGAATGAACAGACAATATTATCACTATCAAATAATCTTTTTGACCAAGATTCAATGAGATGTTTAATTTTATTTTACTGTTGTAGAATAGGAGATGTAATTTCAAAAAAAAAAGCAAATATAGAATGAAACCCTCACTTTATACAGTTGAAAGTGTTTGATTAACATGAAATGGGAAAGAAGCATTCCCATTGTTGCACTATATTATATTTACTTTTATGGCCTCTACAAGGCACTAACACTTAGTTTGTCAGCTTTGCTTAACTATTAAGGGGAACAGAGAATTAAAACATGTTATTAACAACTGTATGACAATCAAGTTGATCTTTGTAAATATCTGAGCTCTGGAGAAACAATTCTGCTACTGTAATTAATATTGGAGGAACTGAATACTTCAAGATGATAGCACAGTTGATTAAAACTTTTGATTTTTTGATTACAAGGGCGGATCAAATTTAGAGGGGATTTTCGCAAAAAAAAAAAAAAAAAAAAAAAAAAAAAATCCTAATTTATATTTTCCCTTCTTATCTAGGCACTTACTCGAATGGTAGGTAATTTTTTAATTCTGAGGTCATAAAAAGTTTGGGGACTTGTGTCAAACCAATTCCATAGGAACAGCCTGCACCTCCTCATTTGTTGTGAAGTGCTGTTAACCAAGGGCTTCCTTGCGTGGACCAAGCCCATGGAGGTCGCATGGAAGCAAGTCTGAGTTGTAGGATGGATGTTCTAGGTCAGCTCAGTACATGACAAACCAATTTCCTTTTTGTGAGTGTGTGTTTTTCTGCTGCATTGTGTTGTCTGGCATTATCAAGGAGAAGCAACATATTTCTGGTCAGAATATTATGCCTTTTTGACTGACTGGCAACTCACACTTGAGTAAGATGATTACAATGAAAGGTAGCATTACTGGATTGACATTCTTGAAGAAAACCAACAAGCCGTACACATTTACAGTTCCAGATCACAGCCTCCGTGTTCTGCAGTGTGATGCTGGTGCCGAGGACAGCACAGGTGGGCAATGTTTCCAACATGCTCCTGATCTTTGTTAATTTATTTACACCACTGTTTTACCTATGCCCATGAAAGGGTTCTGTAGGAGTAAATGGAGCCAAATTTCTGCATTATTTACTTTTTCTCTGACAAAAAAACTTAACAATATCACATTGTGCAACTGTGGGGTGTACCTCTTTCTCACATCATCATTGTTTCTGAGAATAATAAGCACTTGGTGAACCCATTCTACTGTCCAAACCATTTCAGATTCTTCACGACATTGTTGGACATGTAATTTAAAAAGGCCCATTTATATTTGATTCTTCCTCATACGATCAATAAGATTGTGTGTATATTCTCAAGCCTAAAATACAGTCACACTTATAATAAGCTAAATTAAAAACCTTGCTGGTATAATTAAAATAGCATTATCTGAGTGTTGGGCAAAGCATTGATCTATCTCTGTGGAACTAAATTTATATGCGCTCAAAACAACAAAGAAAGGGAACTAAATTTTTTTTCTGCAGAATGAAGGGTGAAGGAGAAAGTGTTAACTTGGTATGACTTCCACAACATCAGTGTCCTTACTGACTGGTAATATTAGAAATGTTTCACTGACAAGGGGAGGCTGTAAATTGTAAAATTCAATTCATACTGTGTATAATAAAAGCTCATGGTCAGATGTGTAAGGTGACAAAACAGTAACATGTACGTCTTTACCATTGTCAAGAAAAATGGCATTGAAATATTCCATTGTGTTCAAATACTTTCTACATTACAGAGATTCAAAGAGGTACGTGGTACAGCAAGCAAGCTCTCTGCCTCATAAGCCCGTCATCGCTGGATAAAATCTCGCTGCAGGGTACTTTATTTATTTATTTATTCAAATACATGTACAGATAATTCCCAGCAATCAGTTTCAACAATTTTGCACATAATCAGCTTTTTAAATGCCTTTTGTTGTGAAAAAAGTGACAGCCCCTTGTTTCAACCCTGCCATCCTCTTGTGTGGGAATGAACACCTGTCCTTCAACTGTAACATTCGAGTAACGATATTTGTATTTCATACCTGCCACAGCAAATATGTCTATTTTTGAAAAATAACTTTGGTTGTGAACAATGTAATGAAGTTTGAAAGTGTCAGTTTTTTCACAACAAGTAGCATTTAAAAATCTTATAATATGCATAATTGCTGAAACTGATTGCCAAGAATTATATGTGTACACATTTGAATTATTTTTTTAAAAAAAAACTCCCTCACAGTTAGAGTCAATCCTGCAATGATGGGCTTATGAGCCTCAGAGCTTGCTAGCTTTACCACACACCCCTCTGAATCTATGTAACGTAGAAAGTATCAGAAAACAAATGAATATTTCAGTGCCAATTTTCTTGACAATGACTAAGAAGAGCATGTTACTGCTTTGCTACATTACACCTCTGTTCATGAGCTGTTATTGCACACAGCATGAATAAAATATTAATTTTACAATTGGCGGCCTCCCGTTGAATTAAATATTGAGAGATGAATTTGGATTATACAAGATAAGCAAAGCTGCACTAAAAATGACAATCAAAATACACTAAATATTGAAACATACAGCTGTATTTGAAGAGAGAACTTTGTTGTTCAGGAAATAAAATTATAGTGATGGGTGCAGGAAAATAGTATCAGTAGGACATAAGTTGTAGCCAAAGTGTTTTGTATAATACATTGACTTAAGCTAAGTCTAGTGGATAAGTGGTATTGCTCAGGCCACACATTTCGCAGAATATGGGTTCTCCGTGTGGCTACCCAGATTTCAGTTTTTGATGGTTTCCCCAAAATCACCCCTGATGTATGCTGGGATAGTTCCTTCAAAAGACCATTGTCAATTTCCTTCCTATTCCTAGCCCCCAATCCACCATCATATATAAAGACTGCAACAAGGCATGAAATCTTAATTAAAGAAGTGGATTAACTAAAGAATTTTAATAAATTTCTGAAAATGTGTGCATGGAACCAAGGCATTTTATGGAGGAATAATTTGCACATTGGTATGAGTGGAGGTAAGAGGAGGAAAACCAGAAACATTTTGATTATGTTATTGTCATGTGCGGTCTCTGTTTCATTCATTATTTATCTTAATACCCGTTAATCAGCTCCATTTTACTGTCAAACCCAAATAATATAAACATGACATAAATTATTCCACCTCTTTAAAATGTTGTTTGGACAAAAAAGCAGGTAGTTGAGAGATACACTCCTCCCGGGAAATGAAAATCTAACTTTATTTGAACCCTTTGGATTTCATATTTTATATTTTACCTCGTGGTGGACACTTTTTTTAAAAAAAAAAAAAACAGATTGACTGCTTAATATGTATGATTTAAACATGGGTAAGTAATTGTAACACCACTCTGCAGTACCTTTTTTTTATTGATTGGTTTAAATGTCTGAAGACGTAATAATATCACTTTAGAGTAATGAATGTCAAATTTTCAGTTTCAGCAGCTGCTGATACACTACTGCCATCGACACAAAGCCACTGGTTATGTGGCTTGTGTAAATTTTCCTGTCTGAAAAGAACTACGATTTTAGATCATGCTAAGAAAGTCCATGCTACCAAGAGCCAATTCAAATGCAATGCCTGTTCATATCGCACATCAGCACGTGGTGTATTTAAGAAACATTTTGAGTCAAAGCATCCTGGTGTAGATACATTCATTATAGATGTATACCGCCGTGTGGAGGGTGGTGCAGGCTGTTCAAACAGGAATGATACACCCACTACTGCACACTTTGGCACAAGGCCATTGTGGAGGCGTAATGCTGCTGGTGTACGCCACATTCGTGGAATACCCGTTGAGGAGCAGTCACGAGCTAAAACATGTAGAACTATATCCACCAATTCTGATTCTCAGCAGGTATGTTATTAGTGTGGATAGTATTACTCTGTTTGGTATTTTTGTTAATGTATATATATATTATAGTAGTGGAGTGCCTAAGTTTGATGTGATGTTTTAAGGCCATAATATACTACTTCATCTCCCAGCGATGGGAGGCCAAAGAACATTTTAAACAACTTAATCTTATTATTAGAATTATATAAGAACTTCCAACGCATTGTCCTAGCCATGCGTATCTTATATATATATATAAAAAAACTCGTGTCACGATATTTGTCCGTGATAAACTCCGAAACTACTTAACCGATTTTGATGAAATTTGGCTTACTGTGTGTAATTTGGTCCAACTTAAAAGATAGGATAGTTTTTATCTCTATTATTGACCTCAATATTTATTATTGCGAATTAAATGTTTGTCATACGACAATGGTTTGTTATTATTTGTAATTTCCTTAAGTTAAAGCGGTCTGGAGGCACAGCGGTTGCCGACCCCGGCAGCGTGTGGATAGCATGCTTGCTTTGCATTGCAAGGGTCACTGGTTCGAGTCCGGCGATGGGCATAGGAGGTTTTAAATAAATGTTGTGTTTGTCTTGTACCGTCCTTACAGTTGATGGAAAATAATAACACTGAAATGAAATGTATACATTGTAAGAAGAAACACATACATTGAGCAGGCTGTATGGCTAACATGGCCAAATGCAATTTTCAATATCTTTAAATAAAATAATAGAAGATGAGAAAAAGTGGTTAAGGTGTATGACTGGAGACTGAAAGTTCCCC
This sequence comes from Vandiemenella viatica, assembly GCA_031002005.1. NCBI lineage: Eukaryota > Metazoa > Arthropoda > Insecta > Orthoptera > Morabidae > Vandiemenella > Vandiemenella viatica. The sequence continues at coordinate 103,623,050 of CM061921.1, forward strand.
GGTTCAAATCACTATCTTAGCGGCGATTTTTATACGCTCTTAATCCGGCCTTCATCTCTGGCGCAGCTAGCTGTGTAAGGTGCAGTACGCCAGAACACTACTGTTAAACTGTAAGTCCCCTGTACCTGGCAGGATTGGCGCAGCCAACAGAAACCATGACACCAGATCATTACGACCACACAAAATTTTATTATAGTACCATAAGTGTCTAACAGATGGTAATGTGTTTCGGTTTCTTTATACTACAGTCTATTCCATGCAATATGAGTTTATGTTTATGACATAACCTAGTTTCTTCAATTTTTCATGTACTATCATTTTTAGAAGTGTGCTGTGTATCTATACTAACATTATAAATGCGAAAGTAACTCTGTCGATCTGTCTGTTTGTAATGTTCCTTGGGCTAAACGGCTAATTCGATCATCATGAAATTTGTCGAGGAGATCCTACATGGCATTAGGATGGACATAGCATACTATTCTCTGTATAAATAATACATGTTGTCATATAATTTTGAAAAATTACTGAATGGCTATAGACAGACACATAGGATGTGTAAGTCTCTGTGCTACCTGTGCACATAGAGGCCTGGTAGCTTAGTGATTAATGCGCTTGCTTACTGATGTTTGATCATGATCTCAGCTTCAAATACTGGTGGAAGCAAAGGTTTTTAAAAAATTGTTTGTGATTGTATGAGTCATTCCTGGACTGTCGGTTGTTCAGATTGCATGTTAAGCTGTAGATACCACAAATTTAGGGATGCAATGAGAGGCAAATTGTATGTAGTCTAGCAATGCAGTAGGTGTACTCTTTTTTTTTACGATATATTGATCCCTAAGGATTTGGCTTACTGTGTGTAATTTTGTCCAACTTAAAAGATAGGATAGTTTTTATCTTGATTATTGACCTCAATATCTATTATTGCAAATTAAATGTTTGTCATAGGACAATGGTTTGTAAGTTCCATAAGTTTCTAAAAGATGGTGGTGTGTTATTTTATCAACACATCACTTGTTTATCTAGGTTGGGTAACCATTCAGTAGATGGTGTTGTGTTTCGATTTATTTATGCCACAGTCTATTCCATGCAATATGTGTTTATGTTCACGACATAACCGAGTTTCTTGATTTTTTCTTGTATTATCATTTTTATAATTGTGTTGTGTATTGTGTTATAATTATACTATATTGTTGTGTATTGTTTGTGTCTTATTATATTTAATGACAAAACAATTACATAACATTGAAGAAAACGTTATAATAATTTCAAAAACGTGCAAGTATTTCTTGTTTGCTTCTCATGTTTCTTCTTCTTTTCATTATGGTCAGCTAGGGACCACGTGCCTACTTCAATTCCTCTACTGTTATTTTTTCTTTCTTCCTTTCCAGTACTTCTTCATTATTGCACTGTGTTTTCTCTTTCTCTCTTCAGACCATTTTACACCCGTTTTCTTCTCCTCTCTATCTTGGAATCCTGCCATATTCGAAATCTGCTTTTGAAATTTTTCCCTTTCCATACTGTTCACTGATATTATTTCATTTCAAATCTTTCTTAACCTATTGAATCCAGGTAATAATTGATTTTTTCTCCCAAAAATATTTAAATGTCTTTTTTTTTTAGCTTGGTGTCATCCATGCGATAGACGTGTCGAAAAAATATCATTCTCACTTTTCTGACTGATTCTGTTATTTTTTTCAATGTTATGATACATTTACTCATTAGTTCTTAGCTTCCATTGTACTGTATTTTCATTGGACCAAAAATTTTCCTTATAATTCTCCTTTCCAATACTTCAAGCTTATCAGGTTTATAATTTAATGCTGTGCGGTTTGGTGGCTCAGTGGTTAAGGCATCTGACTGAAGATTGAAAGGTCCCCGTTTCGAATCCCTGTATGGGTGGGGATTTTCATAAGCAATTAACCAAAGCTTCACCTCAGGATCAGCTTGCTGTGCAATGTGAAGTACAACAGAGCACATCCATGGTTCGGATTCCACGTTAAACTGTAGGTCCCCTGTTCCCGGCAGGGCTGCTGGGATAGGTTAAGGTGGCTACTACAGGGGTGGAATGTGCAGCCAATAGAAACCCTGTCACCATGATCATTATGACCACAGGGAATTATTATTATTTAATACCAAGCATTTACTTGCACAGAGACTTTCTGGTTTCACCACTATATTATAGTGTCTTATTTTAAGGCTTTTAGATAGGCACTTTTTTTGTAATTCAGTAATTTTTATTTTCACTGTTGCAATTATAAATTTCAGTGAAATGCCACAAAAAAATTCTAACCTCAACAATATGTGTAGCAGAGACACACCACACAAACGTGTTGAGAGAGCTCATCAATCGGCAGAACAAATCGCGGCAAGTAACGAAGCTCAAAGAATCAGGACAGCAGAGGATCTTATGCAAGAATCTCAAGAACAGCATGATGAATGTTTGTGATGAAATATATCGAGAACAAGAGCGGCACGAGAACAGCACATAGCTACATTTAGAGGAAGAGAACGAGAGAGACAGCAAATCAACCGTGCAATAACACGTGTATCATTTGTTCATCTTGCGTTCGAATATGCAACAGACATTGATTACTCTGCACATTCTAAAATTGCAATCGGTGCAATGGACAAAGTATGCCAATACTGTCAGGTGTTGAAGTTCCACAATGAAGCAGCCGGCATGTGTTGTGCATCAGGAAAAGTTGTATTATTAGCACTTCCCACTCCACCAGAACCTTTACAATCACTTCTTTCTGGTGAATCAAATAATTTGAAATTGTTTCTGCACAAGACACGCAAATTAGCATCTTGCTTCCAAATGATGTCTTTGGGGTCAACTAAAATTTGTGATCTCACATCTGATGGACATCATTTTGAAACTACATTCAAAATACAAGTCAAGGTGTACCATACGATTGGATTGTTGATGCTGATGCCAAATGATGACCTGAAGTTTCTACAAATCTACTTTATGGGAAGTTGTGAAGAACGTGTGACAACTCGGTGTTAGTATAATTTCATCAAACAAGCAGAAGAGAGAGTAATTGTGGTACTGTTGGACATTTTTTTGGAATATAATAATCAACTTATTCAATTCTTTAAAAGAGTGTCGCCACAATTAAAAACTGACAACTATCAAATTGTCATCAAAGCTGACAAATTACCATCAGGAGAACATGCTAGCAGGTTCAACACACCAACTGTAGATAAAGTTGCAGTTATTATAGTTGGTGATCCAGTTGACAACAGAGCCATTAAAATCACACATCGAGATAGCACTATTGGTATAATTTTGGATCTACACCATTCGTATGGTGCACTCCAGTATCCACTGATATTCTGGCAAGGGTAGGATGAATATCACGTCAACATCAAACATTGTGATCCAGTTGCTGATAAATTTGATATTCAACCATTTAATTCCTACTTTTATTAATACAGTAGACCTGCGGTATTCTGACAAACATTTTTCAGCCCGGGGCCAGATTATCGCAGGTACACTATATTTATTTCTTATTCTTATTTCTTTTTTACTATTTAATTTCTTATTTTTTCATGTAATGAAACAAAGAAAAAAGTCAGTTCATTGGAGTACTACGCCCACCGATTAATGATTAGACATAATCAGGATAAAATATCCTTCGATATCGTCAACTGTACCATCAATACATCGTGGATATGTGTGCTAAGATGGAAAACGAATGTTTGTGATATATTTGATACAACCAGGCTAAATTATGATCGCAGGAATACAGCCACTTACGAGATGCTATTATCGTCAATATAGATGAAAATTTAAATGCCTATGATATTGGTAATGAATTTATTTTACCTTCAAGCTACATCGGCAGTCCATGGAACATGTAGGAATATATACTAGATGCTATGAGTTATATACGTCATTATTGTTGTCCAGATTTTTTTATTACATATACATGTAATCCAAATTGGGAGGAAATACAAACCTTGCTATTACCAGGCCAAGAATCAATGCATCGTCATGATATAATGGCACGTGTGTTCAAACAAAAATTAAAATCATGTATTGACTTAATCATAAAACATTTGACACACATTGATATCTGTATTCAATTGAGTGGCAAAAGTAAGGTTTGCCTCAATCTCACATTTTGATTTGGCTTGAAGTTAAAATCCATACAGAAGAAATTGATTAAATAATTTCAGCCGAAATTTGGGACCCATTAATTTATCAAGAATTGTTTGATATTGTTACCAGTCACATGATCCACGGACCGTGCGGTGCTTTAAACATGACATCACCATGCATGGAAGATGGAAAATGTAAGAAGCATTTCCCAAAGGAATACACTAATGATACTATATGGATTTCGACGGTTGTCCATTGTATTGCTGCAGAAACGCTGAAAATTGAGGCCACATATTTGCAATGTGAATGTCAAATTCTAGAAACGAAGTTGAAATTGACAATCAGTGGGTGGTACCATACTCACCATTGCTTTCAAAAATGTATAAGGCTAATATTAATGTCGAGTTTTGCAGTTCTAATAAGTAGATTTGCAAATACGTTAATAAAGGCAGTGATTTGGCCATATTTGAAGTACAAAATATAAATAAAAATTATGGAACAGCACGATACCAGATAAGTAAATGCAAGTGAGTATAGTTGCAAAATGATCCATCAGCACAAGCATTTTCTAAGCAATTGCTGGATATTGGAAACTGTTAAATAGAACAGCATCGAAATACACAATATATCAAATTGCCAGACAAATTCTGCACTGTTGTACACTCAAAAAATGAACTAATTGAGAGTGTGTTCCTGGATATATCAAATAATTACTTAGATCATAATTAGTGCAATAATTGGCTATTTGGCAGCAAAAAATGTTGATGTCGACAAAATTAACTTCTAGATACAACAGTTGTTGCCAGATGATCTGATGTTTTTTAAATTAATAGATATTATTGTAGATGAAAACAAGGCTTTAAATTCTTTGGATATACCAGGAATGCTACCACACAATCTTCAGTTAAAGAGTGGTTCACTGTTTATGCTTCTTTGTAATTTGAATCAACCCAGATTATGCAACACTACATGTTTGGTCATCACCAGAAATGTTCTTGAAGTAACTATTTTGCATGGAAAATTTAAAGGAGAAATCGCCCAGTTACCACGTATTCCAATGATACAGTCAGAATCTCCAATGCCATTTAAAAGGCTTCTATTTGATTCATTTGGCTTTCACTATGACCATGAATAAGTCTCAAGGCCAAACTATGTCCATTTGCGGCGTAGACTTGGAAAATACGTGCTTCTCCCATGCGCAGCTATATGTTGCCTGCTCACGTGTGGGGAACCCATCAAATCTATTTGTATTAGCAAAAGGCAACCAAAAATATTGTGCACCAATTATCTGTTAGATAAATTAAAATTATAATAATTTAAAATAATGAAATTAATTGAAAAATTGCACCTACTTGTCTCTTTTTTGGGGTTTACGGTGGTTTTTTTGCTGATATTTCAAATGTTTTGGCACTAACCTGGAACCTTCTTTAGGGCTTCTCTCTATCTAGCTGCCTGGTTTTTTTTTTTTTTTTTTTTTTTTTGTATATAAACTTGAACACTAGATTCACTGTTTATTTTTCACCAGCAATAATGATTTTGTATCTCCGACAAAGAATATTTGCTGTTCCAAAGAGGTTTGTGAATTATGGAGCGAATTTGTAGTTGTTTCAAAATTTTAATTTGCTAGTACACATTTGGCTCAAAGCATAGCCGCCGTCTCTGTTGAAATTATTAGGATTTTTGTAAATTTCTATGGATTCCCCAAAATCCTTTGGCTTTGCAATGACTGTAGTTTTATCCCACTGAATTTTGTGGCCTCTTTCTACATGATGTTCCGCCACTGCCGATTTCATGGTTTGTTCTAGTCTCACATGATGAAGATGTATTTCACCCTAACGGAGACTGCTTGGCATGTCTCACTGGTGTACAACTGACCATAATCGCAGGGAATCTTATACACACCATGTTGTATATCGATGCTTGATGGGGCTTCAAGCATTACTACTGAATTTGATCGTGTTGGTGCCTTCAAAAGATGTTTGAATGGGTTCGTTATGCGGCCGCCAAACTGTTGTTAATACCCCCAACAGTTAAAGGGTTATGGAGTAAAACAGTTTTTGCTTAGATAAAGTTTATATACTTGAATTTTAAGTAGTGTAAGTTAAGGTACCAGGAGGATAAGACATCGATACTATCTTCTCCTTGAATTCAGATTGCAGGTTGATGTCACTCAAACACACTGATTGTCAATCTTTCAAAAAAATTCCCCTGAAATTTGAAAGATCATCCTATGGCATCCCAGAATAGCATCAGAGTCCTCTGTCCTGATCATTAATATAATAAAGTTTGTAACAACTTGAAGTTTTCCAAGTTCCCCATTTCACCACTATTAAAAATCATTAAAGTCCCTAGCGTCATAGTTCGCTGCCCATCACGGAGTTCTTCTCGCCTTGACTGTCCGCTTGAGAAACTGTTCCAAACTGCCTCTACTGGTTGGCTTTTTATAGCCTTGACTGCACTATAGCTAAATAGCCATGGAACAACGGTATATTCCCACAGGGAAACCCTATACCTTGGTTAATTACTAAAATCCCCCATTCCTGTGGAACACTAATTTCACTCGGATTTTCCCAAAATTTTAATATGTTATAGTTTAATTTATTCCAAATCTTTTCAGTAATGACAAATTTTCCCGTACTTGTCCTCGTATAATAGCTATTATATCCTAAAAGTCACACGTGGTGATGACATCTCATGTCAACGGTAGAACTTTGTTTTTCTTACTTTAAACCTTAAGTTTCCTTTGAACTGTTATATTAGTGTCATTAAATGAATTTTTATCTCTCATTTACGCCTAATTTTGTCTTCCCAGCTCTTTTATTTAAAAAGTTCCAATTCTTTATTTTTTTCAATATCTCCTCAGACATATTTTAAAAACATACAAAAAACACCTTAAATTGATCGTCATTTTCTGCTTTCTCAGTGGAAATGAATGCAACAAAATTCATTATGCCTGAAAAATAACCTTATTTGATTGTTTTTTCCTTCATGAAAATGATTCAGAATCAATTTTAAAAGTGCTTTCTTGTTAAGAAAATGATTATAAAAGTTCTTTACTATACAACTATATGAGATTTGCCCCCTTCTAAATGGACATATAACAAAATTATGTTTTGAGATGAAAAGTGCTTTACTGTTGAAAATGATTATAAAAGTTATTCGCTATATGCATTATATGGAATAGGCCTCCTGCTGAACGGTTCAGGTAAGATAATAAATATATAACAACCACTCGCTTGTAATGGAGCTCTGCGATCATTCACTGATCTTGTAATGCTTCGAACCTTGTTTTTACTGGTGAAGATAGGTTGAGCATTGATTTTTGCCAACACTGTCTTTATATATGGGAGAAGAGCCTTCTTCTTTTGTGCCATTTCTTTTATGTGGTCGTCCTTAAGGAAAAACGTAGGAATGGAGGTGGCTACTATTTTAAAGAAATCAAAACCACCCAGATACAATATTACTGGGAAAGAAAGAAAGCATTATATGAGTTAAAGAAGAATCAAGAGATAATAATTCTACCTGCAGACAAGGGAAACTGTACTGTGATTTTGGACACTAATAGCTGTAAACAAGAAATTGAGCAGTTATTAGCAGACAAGACATACAACAAATTTAACAAAGACCGAACGGAGAAAGTTGTGAAACTCGCTAGGAAACTTGTAAACAACCTAAATCTTGATTGGTCTAAAAACAAACCATACTGACCCGCAATCCAGTGATTATGCTCTTTTACAGCCTTCCAAAAATACACTAGAAAGACATACTGCTATGTCTGATTGTCAGTGCCATTGACTCTCCAACATATGGATTAGTGAAGTTTTTAGCAAATCAACTAGAACCACTTATAGGTTGCACAGATAGTTATATTAGAAACTCGATACATTTTGTGGACAAGATACAAAATATATCTCTCTCACAGAACGATCTTCTCATCAGCTTTGATGTAGTTTCGCTTTTCACTAACGTACCAGAAAAAGGAGTAATGGACATGATAAAGAAAGAATTTGATCACAATTCGAGTCAGCTGTTTCAGCATTGCTTGAGATCTATCTATTTTCAGTGGAACAACAATTATTATGAACAGCAAGATGGAGTAGCTATGGGCTGTCCCCTCTCCCCGGTGGCAGCAAACTTTTTCATGAAAAATTTGAATATGAGGCAATTTCTACTGCCACAAAAAAAACCGTCGAACTGGGTTAGATACTTGGATGACACTTTTTTTTTATCTGCTTAACGTCTCTCTAACAACGAGGTCTTTAGAGACGGGAAAGGATGGGGGGCATGGAATGGGAAGGAATTCAGCCATGGCCTTTTGAAGGAAGCATCCTGGCATTTGCCTGGAGTGATTTGGGAAACCATGGAAAACCCAAATATGGATGCCCGGACGGGGATTCGAACCACCGTCCTCCCGAATGCGAGGCCAGAACGCTAGCCGTTACACCACCATGCTTGGTGACACGTTTGTGTTTGGTTACATGGAGAAATGGAGTTAAAAGTTTTTCTGTATCACACCAATAGTATTCATCCGAAAATAAAGTTCACCACGGAATTGGAAACAAATGCACAGCTGGCATTCTTGCATGTGCTGGTCTAAAGAAAAGAAGAGAAATTAACACACAGTCAACAGAAAAGTTACACATACTGACTGCTATTTAAATCCTATGTCCCATCATCATCCAGCTCAAAAAAGATCCTTGATCAATAGTTTATTTTAGAGGGCGGAGAGAATCGCGGATTATGACCATATAAAGAAAAAAAAAACATCTGAATTGTGCCCTGCAGCAGAATGGGTATAATAGTCAGATGATAACCCATGTTTTTAACCACAGACAGCTTAAGGACGACCACATAAAAGAAATGGCACAAAAGAAGAAGGCTCTTCTCCCATATGTAAAGGTAGTCACTGAGAGGATAGGTCTTCACCAGTAAAAACAAGGTTCGAAGCATTTTAAGATCAGTGCTAGATCGCAGAGCTCTACTACAATCAAGCGGTGGATATAAGATTCCCTGCGATTGTGGTCAGGTGTACATCGGTGAGAAATGTCAAACAGTCTCCGTTAGGGTGAAAGAACATCTTCGTCACGTGAGACTAGAACATACCAAGAAATCGGCAGTGGCAGAACATCATGTAGAAGGAGGACACAAAATTCAGTGGAATAAAACTATGATTGTTGCAAAGCCAAAGGATTTTTTTAGAATGATAAATAATGGAATCCATAGAAATTTACAAAAATCCTAATAATTTCAACAGAGACGGCGGCTATGGTTTGAGCCAAATGTGGATGTGTGTACTAGCAAATGAATGTGTTGTAATAACTACAAGTTTGCTCCATAATTCACAAACCTCTTTGGTACAGTAAATATTCTTTGTCGGAGATACAAAACCTTTTTTGCTGGTGTAAAAATAAACAGTGAATCTAGTGTTCAAGTTTGTAAAAAAAAAAAATAATAATAATAAAAAATAAAATAAAAAAAACACGCAGTTAGATAGAGAGAAGCCCTGAAGAAGGCTCCAGGTTGGTGCCAAAATGTTGGTGATATCGGGAAAGAAAAGAGCATCATCATAAACCCCGAAAAAGAGACAAGTGCAATTTTTCAATAAAGATGCCTGCAGAAAGTGTGAGATTTTATACTAATGAAAATAATTGTTAAAAATGTTTAAAAATCAACTTCATCTACCTCATATATAAAACTCAAATTTAAATTTACAAATAAATAAAAAAATAATTTATTTATTTTTATAAATATCATTTTTTTATATTTTCAATTAAGTAATTTGTAATAAAAAGTAAATTAATTTTTTTTATGTTTTTTTGTCCTTAATTTCAACTCCCCGTAACTCTTTACCAATTACTTTTGAATTTTCAAATCTATTAAAACGTTTTTCTCTTAATCAGTGAATATTAATTTGACTACATTAGAAAGTTCAGAATAACATTGATTCAACGTACTATAACTACTGAGTAACAGCAATGCGTGACCGCGTCAGCTAGTGATTTTGAATTAAATTCTGTTCACGATGAAAAAAAAAATCTATTCTTTCCTTCAAGCAGGGGGTATTGTGTACTGATTAATAATTCTTCTTGTTCTAACTCTAGTTTGGAGAGGAGACATGGCTAGCAAAATATTAATTTTCCTGACATCCTTCTTTCACTATCTACCTCTGCAGTTAATGAAATTGACAGAATCCTGTTCCAAATTCACATTCCTTAATATTCCTAGATCACTTGTTCCTCTTCGTATATTCTTATTTGCTTTGTCAGTCTTCTCCCATCCACTTCATTATTGCAATGTTTCCCACTCTGTTTTTTCATATAATCTTGATTTAATTTTACAAATTTTCTACTCTTATCTCATAATTTTTTCACTTCCCGCCTGGAAAATACCTTAATCCTAAAGCTTCAAGGTAACTGTGAACCTACAGAAGAAATAAGTAATTAAGAAAAAATTATGATGGGTATAATGGGGCTCAAAAAACAGTGGCAAGAATTAAATAGAGTTATAGGCACTATCACATATTATGGAATACAGAATGTGGAAGGCTGGCACCAAACAGTTCAAAGAGAAAATAATACTGGGAGAATAAATGTTTATTCTGAAACAAAAATAGGGAAAAGTAGAAATTTGATATATCATAATTAGAAGGTAGGGAGGAGAATGAGGTAGGTAAGTAGATAATTGAATAGAGTCAGAAAATATCAAGGCATAAAGAAACAACTGGAACAACTTAAAATGAAAGAAATAATTGAAAATGGGGAAGTTAAAGTTGAATTCATGATTATTGTTATTATTGGAGGGGGACCACTAGATAATAAAGCTAGAAATTTCTATGGTTTTATTAATAAATTTAGGGAAATATGACATGCTCAGGCAATTATTGATAAGGATGAGGAAGAAGTTAATGAGGATTTTAGTATGGAGGCACTGTTAAACAACTTGTCTGAAGAGACCAGTAGAGACTGTTATGCAGGGATGGGATTATTGAACAGGATGCAAAATAATAAATCCTGAGGATATTGTGAGGTACTTAGGTTAGTTAAAAGGTGTATTGGTGCTAGTATTAATGATGGGGGGATAGAGCATGGTACCATACCTTGGAATGTTAACTATATTGAGTTTGGAGACTTGCTGCATACCAGAGGACCAGAATAGTACCACAGTGGCACTGATTCATAAAGGTGAAGAGACAAATAGGATTGAAACTTACAGACCGATTACTTTAACCTCACTGGTGTGCTATGTAAGACTCAATATCACATCACAAATCTTAGTGAGTTAAAATAGTGGTTTATAAATCAGTAATATCCTCTTATCAGAGGATATTCATGGGAATCTCAGTTGATCAGTTACAGACAGGGTATTTCAAATGAAACTGACAGGAGAGGCTAACTCAGTAATGTAACATTAGATCTCTCTAAGACATTTGACAGGATGAGTTATAAAATTATGCTGAAATAAAGGTGAAAACTATGGGGTTGTATGAAAACATGACTTGCTGTGTAATTCTTAAGAAACGAGAGGCAATATATTAGGTTAGGAGATGCAATATCAAAAGTGGTGGAAGTGAAACTTTAAATGCCTTGGAATAATGATTTGAGATCATCGTTGTTCGTAATTGTAATGAATAATTATTTTGATATGGGAATTTAACCCAACACTTACCATACATGACAGCAAATAATAAAAAAAAGATGAACACAAGTAACACAACATTTTGAGTTGAACCTTATTCCTTCAGGTAGATGAGACACTTAATACAGTCATACTGTTGATTGCTTATGAATAATTATTTTGGTGTTCTTAGGTCATAAGTTAGGTTGTTTGCCGATGACATACTGTTGTAAAATGGAACAAACTATTCAGTGGGCTTTGAACAAGTGCAGGGGTGTAAGATAAAGGGCTATTGTTGGTTAGGAGGTCAACATGGAATGAACAAAATGTTTGAGCACACAGAAATAAAAGGTTCTGAATTGTTATAATTCAGAGGAGGAATTGCTTGTTGAAGACATAAGATGTAAATATCTTAGCATATCATTTGATCATCATCATTTTCATTTTTGAACATTTACACTTTCACACATCATCTGTCACACTGCATTTATTTTGAAAGCAAATTTCCATCTACTACCGGCTTGCTTCAGCTGTCATAGTTCTTACGGTGGGGAGTTGCCATCTGTAATTGAAACATGTAACTTGTGTTCTACGTGATAACTGCATTTCATAAATCGCAACCAGGACTGCTGGTATGTAAGGCCTGGATTTTAACTTAACGAATCCAGTATAGTAGCACTTTTAATGTATTCAGCTACCCAGTTGGACAGGACACACTGGGCTGGTGGAAGAGTGCAGTTTCGATTCTTGCCGTCACTGGAGAGGGTGATAATGGGATATACAAGAGGTTATGGAATTGCCATTAAAACCTTGGGCAGACTATTGCTTGAGAATGGTGGGGTAGTTTGGGACCCTCATTCATCATCATTATCATGATAATGATCCACATAACAGTTAGTAAATGCAGGAATTGGAAGTGGGGAATAGGAGGTCAACTACATTTGTTCATTAAAATTACTGCAGAACATTACACAGGAGTTACGTTGCGAGTCATTGGAATGTAGGTTGTGGGTGGGAGAGTGCTGGTAGTATATGTATAGGGCACACATTCTCAATAAGGAATTAGGAGAGATGAGATGAGATGAAATTGTCCACCAACCAGCACCTGATATCCGGTATAAGGTATTGGGTATGGGAGTCAGAGACTGGAATAAATTACCGAGGAATTGTTTGAACAATTTATCTCTCTTAAATTACTTTCTTAAAATGAAAGAAAATAAATTAAAAATTTGTGAATTTTAAAAGTAGGTGTGTAGCAGTGTTGACATTAGGGGATGTGCTCCATGCACTGCAATTTAACTGGCTTAGATTATTTATTCTGAAATTTCAACATGAAAATTCACATAAAAGATTTTAATTAGTCTATATTATTTCAGCTACTGGAAGCCCATATTGTTAGGATCCATTATTCCATAAAAATAATGGTTCCAACAAAGATAACACTGCAGAAGAAGAGAAAGTTGAAATTATTTATCATGCCTGTGATTATCAAGAAAAAGGCATTTTCCCTCAAAAGAACAGTGAGGCGCTCAAACAATTAACAGTTGAAATTCCAAAGAAAAATGACAGTTGGAATTCAAAAAGTTCATCAGATTATGTTATTGCATTGGTTATTAGCAATATAACCAGTTAAGTAAACACATCATGAGATATTCATGGGACTAACACTAAAACATAACTGAACTTCTAAAAAATAGGAATAGCATCTCAAACTGACAGTCATGGAGCTAATGATGAACAGCCTAATGGTTCATCATCTGATGCAGTACAAGAGAAACCAGCCCAAATACAAGCCAGTCCTCTAGTGTTGGAACACTGTAAAGTTGATACAGTTGTAGGAATGATAGGAGACAATCTTTACTTATTTGGTATCGTATACTGCGACTTTCATGCAGCCACTCCACAACAGTGGCTTTACCACCTCCTTATGTGTGATTTCTCTAATGAATCTGTACTTCAGTATACCTATTGTTCTCATCCATTTGAGACTGCCAACTAGCTGCTGCAACTGTTGAAGCATCATGGTACATTTTGATATAGTTACTCATTGTGTTCTTACCGATCACCAGCATCATTTCTAGTTTCAAAACATCTCCGGGAGGTACATAAACTGGCTGCTACAGGGACTATTCCAGTTATTCACTTCCTCAGCAACCATGATACTGATTTGTTTGTTATTTGTCCTACGGTAAGTTTAAAGGATCAATTTTCAGTTTCTATCACTAATAAACTATTGCTCTGACCATGGCTGTACTTGTCAGTAGTTAAAGAAACAAACTTCTAAGTATTTCACAACTCTGAGAATCTTTTTATTGATAAGTCTAATTGAAAATAATAACTTTTTGTTTGTTTATTGTAGGTGAGGGGCAGATCACAACGAATCTTAAATGCAGTGAAAACAAAGACCATTTTCGGGCCAGATGACATATATTTGCTGCCAACGAGTGCAACCCTCAAAGATCCTGTAGAATGTGAAATCTGTCTGTTTAAGACAAAAACACCAAGCATTATGAAACATCATCTAGGCACTCATTTGAATCAGCAGGTTAACCCTGCAGATAACCCGACAGTTGAGGCTGTAAGCTCCGTACCCTGTCTGGAGCATAATGAGAAAGTGTTTGATAAGATGGCTAACTTATCTGCAAGTTCTAATACTGGCATTTCTAAATGCTCTTCAGTGGGTCTGTCTACTACATCAAGTGGTAAGATCCTACTTTTTTTCTTCTTTTGTCAGTCCAAATTGATTCATAATTAAGTATTCAAGCTAAATGCCACATTTATTTTTCTGAATTAAGGAAAGTTCATTTTGATCTTTATTGCAAAACATTGCTAGTGAGTAAAGAATACCTCAATTTGTTGCTGCTATTGAATGTAGAACTGTATATTTCATGAATACTTCAAAATAAAGTAGAACATTTCTTCTTTGCATATCTTCATATTATTTTCATATAGCTTTAACTGTCTCAAATCAAGTTTAAGTCCTTCCCCAGGTATGATATTTGTTTTCTGTTTTACTGAATGGAATAAGACTAGTAACATTTCAAAATGAACAGTTGAAGATCCTAAGTCTCTGATAATTTTTAAAGATGTTATTTGTATTTTCTGTATTGAATTATAAATCAGTATTATGGAAGACAAACATATCTCAATACTATGTTCTTTGGCACAACCCCACATCTACAGCTTTTTTTTGTGTTTGGACATACTAAACCCAGAGGAAAAGGTTTATGTTTGGAATATTTAAATTCCTTTATTTAAAAAAGATACAGGCAGTAGTGTTCTTAATCAGGTGTTTTTAAGTTGATTCATTATTTACATTCTTCAGGGAGTTCAATTTTCTTCTTCCAAACAGTAATGTTATATAAGTAGACCATTCCCATCATTATCTACAGTTTTTGAGAGCCTGAGAACAGGAACATTTTATCCAGAGCGCTGCAGCGACAAAAAATACCATATAACTAATTATAATAATAAAAAACACACATTATTTCAGCCAATGCCATTATTCATGCAAGTAGAAACATTAGCTCTAATGGGTGCAAGTTGTCAACCCAGCCACAAAAATGGTGGTATTTTATAGTTTAGTTCACACGGTTGTACCCCGACTCATCTGTCTATGACAACAGTACCTACAACTCAACAGTTGCCATCCATTCAACACTGAATGTTCCATTGCATACAGCCTTGAAATCTGAGGCAGATGTATCTGGTACAATCATGGCTTACTGTCCACTAATACCGAAAAACCACTCACTTCCAGGTGCTACCACTAGTCTTGTGCAAAAGCAAATCTCTCATGCTCCCATCCACAAGTCTCGGTATGTACCTTCTAAAGTTTACCGCAGATCAATATTCATCACCCTGTTCTCTTCTGACTTGAAATCCATTAACCATATCCTTCACCATCGGCATAAAATTCTACATACCTTCTCCAAAGTGCCTTCCTCCTTCCCAAAATCTACCTATTGCTCCATGCATATGCTTCAGCAGACCTCCCAATCTGAAATATCTTGGTCCTCAAGTACTTTCCAACTAACACTTTTAGGTTTAAAAATGGATCTGGCCCATGCAATAGAACTCACAGCAAAATTTGCAGGATATATCCAGCCACCACCACCTATTCCAATCCTATCAAAGGGGAAATCCTTTGATATTACTGGACACTTCACTCACACTACCACTCACTTTATTTAGCAATATACCTGCCTTCACTTGCACTAAGACATTATTGACATTAAATAACTGTCAATCAGGAAAAATTGCCACAGGCAAACAGTTTATACTGCCAACCCTTACCATGCAGTAGCAATCCATGCCAGCTCACATGACTCCAACAATCTTGACACCTGTTTTATGGTAATAGATATCAAAGTTTTTCCAGACACCACTACCTTTCTGGTATTATGTAGGTGGGAACTGGCCCATCATCACAGCCCATACACCAGACATCACCCTGGACTCAGCCTATATTAAGACTCCACCAGTACTTTATTAAAAATATGCACTCGACCATTCATTATTTTTAGAGAATGTATTTATATTATTTTCACAAGTCATCACAGAGATTAAAATTTCCAATTATCATTGGTCAAATTTATAAACCCACCACTATTGCAATTCCCATTCTTCCCTCCTGGTTCATCTTTGGCTCACTCATGGGGTTGATCTACACCTTTCCCCATACAATTAGTCTCACCTCCAAGATGAGTAAGGTTACTAACCAAAATAATTTAAAGGTTGTACCTGTTTTTGTGTTCATCTTGTCCTCCTACCTTCATATGTGGTAAATGATTTGATATTTTCCCCATCCTTCCTTATTTTCAATGTCTTATAGTAGTTTTGTTGTCACCATTATCCAGTTGTTGCCTAATATCTCAATTCTATTTTGTCCAGGTTTCAACATTTCTGACACTTTTTCTTTCCACCTTTTTCTTGTTTTATTGATTTCTTTCCATGCCATTTGTTCATAGTACTACACCCATTCATCATTGTTAACTTCCATTTGTAAGTTGGCTGCCAACTACCACCAGGCAGCCATCTCACTGTTTTGTTGAAGAATGGATCCCATCCCCCAAATTTCAAGCTCAATATGTGCACATGTTTTTCCTGTTTAAACAGCACAAAGTTTTCATCTTTGGTAAGCAGCCATTTTCTCCTGTCCAAATGTATAATGTACCTGCTTTAAAGCACCTTTGTTTGCTAAAAAACTATATTTATATAATAACACCTTAGGAAAAGGAAATGAACCACCACTTTCTTAGATCATGAACACAGATAACACACTAACATGAAAGCTGTAAAAATATTTGGGTCTTTACCCTTCACTTACAAGTAGAACAACTTTTGTAATGGGATGGGTAATGTAGGAGACAGACACAAATATCAGTATTTACATAACAAAAAATTCATTGTATAAACAGCAAATCACGCACAAGGAAAGTATTGAAAGTTTCAGGGTTAAACACTTATTCAGCAGTAAAAATGAAGTTGACAGTGTGAAAGTTACAGAGAAATTCTCTGATTCCCACACTCACTACTCCTTTTTCTACTGTTGAAGAATGATTTAAACACAAAAATTCTAAATTTTCTGTTTGTATATTTGCTGTTTCTACACCATCCTCCTGTCACTTGTGGTGAGCAATGGCTCCTCTCATTTTAGTTGTTTGTGCTTACATTTATTAATCAGTTTCTCCTCTCCACCTCCCACCCTCTCTTATGTATATACTGCTTGACATGAAGTTAAAGTTACTGATAAGTAAACAGGGGACGAGAGATGAAGTGCCACAGCTGTCAGCAGAATGGCACATAAACCTCTTTGGAAATATAGGATTTTTTTTTTTTTTTTGGGTATAAACTCTGTAGAAATAATTCTGCTTCTGGAATTAATATTGGAGGAATTGAATAATTAACAATGCCAGTACAGTTGTGTGTGTATTCTAGAGCCTAAAACACAGGCAGATTAATAATAAGTAATATTTAAAAACTGGGTGGTCTAATTTAAACAACACATTAGAGTGTGAGGCAAAGCATTGATCTCTCTCTGTTGGAACTAAATTTAAATGTGTTGGAAGTAAGAAATGAAGTTAAATATTTTTTTTTTTCATTTCAGAATTTAAGTTGAAGGGGTATTATTTCTGCAATGTCATTGCTGTTACTGACTGGTAACATTAGACATATTTCACTGAATAACATCAATAAAATACTTGGAGATGAATTTGGATTAAACAAGATAAGGAAAGTAGCCCCAAAAATTAAAATTAAATACTGAACCTGGAACAGCTGTATTTGACAAGAGAACTTTATTGTTTAGGAAGTAAAATAATTGATGGTTGAAGGAAATATTATCACTGTTTAAGATATGTCATTGACCTAATCTAAGTCTAGAGGGTGAGTGGTAGTGCTGATTTCAGTTTTTCATGTTTTGACCATAATCACTCCAGACAAAAGTTGGGCAAAGCCAAGGTCAGGTCCTAATTCTCTCTCATGTGCAAAGAGCGTAACAAGGCAAAAATTCTAATGAAGAAGTACATTGACTTAAGGCACTTAATGAATTGCTGAAAATGTTTGCATGTGACACTGGCACTTTATTGAGGAGTAGTTTGCACACTGGCAGGAGCAGAGGAAGCAATAAGAAAACCAACCAGAACCGTTTTGATTATGTTATTGCCATGTGTGGTCTCTCTCTTGTTCGTTAATTATTTTAATACTTGCTCATCAGCTCCATTTTTCTGTCAAACCCATTATTATGTTTTAAAATGATATCAGCATGACATAAATTCTTCCACTTCTTTAACATGTTGTTTGAATGAAAAGTGACAGATTTCTAAGCTTGTAGCTTGGAGATACACTTATCCTGACAAACCTCAATTTAACTTTTTGAATTTAAAAAAATAAAAAATAAGATAAAAAGCATATAGTTTACTTGATAGGTATGATTTAAATGGGTAAGTTATTGGAACATCACTGTGAAGAACAACAATTGCTTACTTCTTGTTATTGTCCTTCCTATTCTTTTGACATTTGATAGTTTAACTGCCTGAAGACATAATAATATCACTGTAGAGTAACCAATGCCAATTTTTCACTTTCACCAACTACAGATTTAGTATCAAAGCACCTGGTAAAGATACCTCCGTTATAGATGTATGCTGCTATGTGGAGGGTAGTGTGGTCTGCTCAAATAGGAATGTTACACCCACTGCTGAACACTTTGACACGAGGCCTTTGTGCAGTCCTAATGCTGCCAGTGTACACCACATCCGTGGAATATTGACTGAGGAGCATTCACGAGCTGGAATTTCTACAGCCATATCCACCAGTTTGTACTCTCAGCAGGTATGATAATAGTGTGAATAATATTACTCTGTTTGGTATGTTTGTTAATAAATATACCATACACCACAACATGAATGTGGTTAATAAAGCAGATAACCGTGTCTGATATGATGTTTGTTGGTTTGAGTCTCAATGTTGGAAACTTTTTCTAACATTGGGCTCATTGCCAAATTAATCTTAGAGAAAAAAAAAAGTATTGGCCCTTACTGGGGACTTCCAACAGAATTGAAAACTTAAAACTGCAATATCAGTGGTTTTTCTGGATATTCAAAATTGAATGAAGCATCAAAAATGAAAATTTCATAATCTGAAAATTAAAATCATTAACATTAGTCTGCTTTTCACATCTATATATACAAAATATAAATACAACTTAACTGACATAATAATTAATATATATTTATAATATTTATACATAGTATATGTAGTCAAGATGAATTTCAATGAACTTTATTTTCAACATTATTTTCATTGTTTGTATCATCATTATCATTAATTTCAGCAATACTAAAGTCATTCATACTATCAACCATTTCATTAGATTCTAAAAAGGACACAATAGTCTTATGGTAACTGAACTAAAAAAAATATAATATTTTCAACCTGAAATTTTGATAGTAGGCCTAAATGCTAATAAACCACAAATGTGAAATAAAAGTCAGTTTGCATGTTTAGGTTACAATTGCAAAATTTAAGGCCTTTTGGCAAATTTTTTAAATAAAAAATTCTGATAATAAACAGTAACTTTGTATTAGTAACTATATTTTTGAAATTCAACTCATAAATCTATAATTATGATTAAATTTTATAGATTTTTTAATTTTAAAATATGCAGCAAATAAACCATCAAACAACTAGAAATCTATTTTCCGATGCTAGTAAGATAACTCCTACGCCACTATGAAATATTCATTGCATGGTGTATTCCAGAGGTTAAATATATGTATTAAAAAAATAAAAATCCAGCTGGGACTAGAATTTAAACCAGGAACCTTCTGCTCCCCAATCATGCACCTTAACCAACTGGGCCCCCAGGCCACTGTCCAAGTGTAATACATCATACTTATTGCTACAAATATACTATTAACACTTGCATGTCAGTGACAACAACTCATAAGATTTTACCCATCCAAAAATTGCCCACTTGAAACATAAATAATTCCAACAAAGACTGGGATTTGAACTGTAGACCTACCTTTCCTAGCCACGTGCCTTACCCAGTGAGTCATCAGACTGCTGTCCAAGTGCAACATGTCATACTTATAGCTACAGATATACTCTTAACATTAGCAAGTTGCTGATATGAATTCATACGATTTTACCCATCCAAAAAACACCCAACCTGCAAAAGAAGTTTTTACTTAAAAAATGTAACTAGTCCACAATCCAAAGGCTGGTTAATTCTTACTGAAGGATATGTATCAAGCTATTGCATCAGAGGCAGGAAGGCCAATTCCTTTATCCAGGGGCCTAAAGTTTAATAAGGAATCAGAACCATGGAATGTCCTGGCATATTTCATGTAATCAAATACAACTCTTAATAATTCTTGCTCACTACAGGATTTCAACCTGCTACCAGAGAGAGAAACTCTTAGAAGTAAGTGCCTTGACCACTGAGCTACCAGACCGCCTTGTTTTGAAGTATACATGTGCTAAGTATTATCAAGATCAGATAAATACTATGAGTTTGTACAAAGATCACTTAAAAATTTGAGGAGTGTGCAGGGAGGAGGGGCTGGTTTTTTTACTAACTTTTTTGGCCAGAAACTTTCCCAGGCATGCATACAATAACTCACCAAAGTCTCTTTTCAATTGAATGAATGGTTTAGGAACGCATAGAAGATGAACAAACCAACAAACTTTAATTTTTATGTATTAGATACAAGTATGGTATATACTTTCACTGCTGGTCAAGCACAACACGTCATACTTATGGCTATAGATATACTGTTATTACAGCATGTTGATGACATAAACTCATAAAATTTCAGCCATCCAAAAAGCGTCCAATTCGCAAATCACACGTGCAACATTTCATAGCTAGGGACACGGAAATATTATTGATACTTCTTCACATCAAGTACTTTTCTTTTGATACTGATACTTTTGTACACGATACTTTTCATATGATACTTTTACTCATGTCAGTACATTCTGGGAGGTATCAATACCAAAACAATGCTGGTAAAATTGATGGAAATACCACAAAGTCTCCAAGAGAAAAAGTGTGAATATGATTACAGTAGACATGGCTGTATGATGTATTGCCTCCTAAAAAAGAATAGGTACATCTCAAGGTGACAATCGAGATGTCTTTTTATGATTTTAGCATTGCAGTTATGACAACTTATTTCTGACATTTATCTAGTTTTTATTTTAAAAACGAAGGAAGGAGTCTCAAACTCTCGACTGGCAAACTTACAGGTTAAATTTCATTACCTGTGGTTATCAATGTTGTTACTTGCTTGGTTTGTATGTTAAGTACGGATTCGAACACATTGCACATAATCATTTAATCACAATGTCCTTCTTGCTAGATTCAAAAGCATTCACTTACATGATCTACATCTACATCTAAATCTATACTCTGCAATTCACAATTACTGTGGGTGGCAGAGGGTGCTAAGCACCAATCCTATTTTAGAGTATTCCAATCCCGAACAGAACGAGGAAAGAAAGAATACATAAATGTATCAGTACGGCATCTTATCTCTCGAATCTTATCCCTTCTGTCATTGCGACCTAAATAAGTTGGCGGAAGAAGTATTTCGTTGCACTCGTAAATGAGAGATTTTCGCATATTCTCCAACAAATTTAAACGAAAACGACGTCGTCTGTCCGCCAAACAATCCCAGCCTAACCCACGAATCAGCTCTGTGACACTTACACAAGGACTGTAACTAGTGGTCACGAATCGAGCGGCTCTCCTCTGTACTTTCTCTAACGTGTCAATCAATCCCTTGCGATACGGATCCCAAATTGCACAACAGTATTCCAAATGAGGACGCACTTGTGTTTTGTATGCTATTTCCTTTGTATGAGCATTGCAGCTTCTCAAAATACGACCTATAAAACGTAGTTTAGAATTAGCTTTGCCTACGACGGAAGTTATGTGCAAGTCCCATTTCATGTTGCTTTGTACTGTTACGCCTAGATACTTCAGGGAATCGACCGTGTCAACAACTGAATTGTTAACTTTGTACTCGTGAGCAAACGGGGTCTTTTTATTACTTATTTGCATTGCCTTGCACTTTTTACAGTTAAGTGTAAGCTACCATTTACTGCACCATTCCGAAATAACATCCAGATCGTGCTGTATTTCTAAGCAATCATCAGAGCACCCCACTTCCCTATAAATAAGTGCATCATCAGCAAAAAATCGCATCCTGCAATTAACGTTGTCACCGAGATCGTTTATAAAAATTAAGAAAAGAAGTGGTCCTATTACACTTCCTTGAGGAACGCCCGAAGTAACATCTAGCTTTGAAGAGGCTTCCCCGTCAACAACGACATACTGCGACCGACCAGTTAGAAAATCGCGTATCCATTCGTAGATCTGATCAGATATACCGTACGCTCGAATCTTCGCCAAAAGGCGGTTATGTGGTTACAGAGTCAAAAGCCTTCTGGAAATCCAATAAAATAGCATCAACTTGTGATCCTGCATCGATAACCTTCATTACGTCATGCGAAAATAGAGCCAGTTGCGTTTCACACGAACGGTTCTTACGGAATCCGTGTTGGTTTGCTGTAAGTAACTCGTTTTCATCCAGAAACTTCATAACGTTAGAGCATATGACATGCTCCAGAATTCTACTGCAGACAGATGTTAGAGATATGGGTCGATAATTCGTAGGATCTCTCCGATCACCTTTCTTGAAAACGGGAATCACCTGCGCTATTTTCCAGTCAGAAGGTACTTTTCTTTCTTCTAAAGATTTACGAAATATATCTGATAGAAATGGTTCTATTTCTTCCACGTATTCCGAAAATAATCTTACTGGAATACCATCAGGACCCGGCGCCTTCCCCCACTTCAGGAGCTTTAATTGCTTTATGATACCTACACTACCAATTTGAACTGGATCCATCTCAAATTCTACACGCTGTGCAAAAGCGGGAATGTTTTCCATGTTATCGTCAGTGAAAGAATTTTTAAATTCGTTGTTAAATACGGTAGCCTTTTCGTGGCTGTCATCAACTTCCCGACCGTCTCGTAGTAGAACTGACGTATTGTTGCCACTACCACTAACTTTTTTTACATACGACCAAAGTTTCTTTGGGTTTTCGTTGAGACTCTTAGAAAGTGAGTTGCATCTAAAGTCATTAAAAGCCTTGCGCATCGCATTTTTAACATGTTCTCTTGTCTCAGCTAACTTTTCTAAATCACTCCTATACATCGTTGTCCTTGAGCGTGCATGTATCTTCCTTTGTTTTTTAAGTAACCGTTTAAGTTCACGTGTATACCACGTGAGATCGTTCCCATCCCTGACTGTCCTTTTCGGTATATGTAAGTCCATACCTTCCCTGACTATATGCATGAATCGAAGCCACATCTCTTCAACCGAGCCTCTTCCTTCTATAAAGGTAATGTAATTATCCCTCAAAAACGTTCTTAAACTCTCCTTTGGGGCCTTTTCAAACCTGTAAACGACCCTTTCTTTTTTCTTTTTGCGCGCGGCTATTAATTTTACTGTAGCAATTACAGCTTTATGATCACTTATTCCCATGGTCGTAGAAATGTCCGTGAATAGCTCAGGCCTATTCGTAACGAGAAAATCTAAAATGTTTTCGTTATCGTTGTGGCACCGCGTTGGTTCAGTGACGAGCTGCTCAAGATTAAGATCTGAGAAAAGGTCAAGAATAATTTCACAGGATGTTTTATCCCGGCCACCAGTAACGTGGACATAATTATTCCAGTCGATATACGGAAAGTTGAAGTCATTTCCTAGTATTATTGCATGATCTGGAAATTGACGAGCTATATTACTTACATTAGTTCTTAAGGCCTCATCAATAGATACATCTGCATCTGGTGGACGATAGAAAGACCCTAATACAAGTTTTGTCCCTATCTACTTTTAGTCTAATCCATAGGATTTCACAGACCGTATCGATATTTATTTCGCTACACGACAGGTGTTTACTAACAGCTATAAATACACCGCCTCCATTGGAGTTCAACCTATCCTTACGGAAAACATTCATTCTATCGTTAAATATTTCTGCTGAACTTATATCCGGTTTTAACCAGCTTTCAGTACCTAATACAATATCTGCTTCTGTACTACTAATAATGCTTTCAAGCTCAGGCTGCTTATTACAAACACTTCTATGGTTAATAACGAGTACTTTTAATGGTTGAGACTGATTTACACTACTCCTAACATATGGTGCCGAATTTGATTGGGCTGCCCGAAACTGTGATCCCAGTTTCGGGTCTTCCTGCCTCAGCCTAAAAAATCCTCCAATGCACTCCACACGGCCCCTGCCACCCGTGTAGTCGATTCACGTGTGTAGTGCACTCCTGATCTATCCAAGGGAACCCTACACGACTCGACCCCATGGCGAAGATCTAGGAATCTGCATCCATGATTATCGCAGAAACGCCGCAGTCTCTGGTTTAGACCCTCGACTCGGCTCTGAACCAGAGGTCCACAGTCGGTTCTATCGCAATGCTGCAGATAGTTAACTCAGCCGAAATCTTGCGGTCATCAACCATAGAGCTCACCCTTTGAGCAAGCCACCGGAAGGAAGAGAGGATAGTCTCTGACCCCAGGCGGCAAGCATCGTTGGTGCCGACATGAGCTACAATCCGCAGCTGGCTACACCTCGTCCGATTAATGGCATCCGGGATGGCCTGATCCACATCATGGATCAGACCTCCTGGAATACACAATGAATGGACACAGGACTTCATCCCAGGCCTATTTGCCAAGTCCCTAAGGGGTTCAATAAAACGCCTAACGTTGGAGCTACCTATCACCAAAATCCCCTTCTGTGGTCGCTCAGGCCTTGCGGGCAGGGGGGCTGGCAACTCACTGTTTGACGATTGTGGATCTGAACCAGACCCAGACAATACATCAAACCTGTTGGACAGTGGTACAAGCATGTCCTCCTGGGATTCAGACTTGCACAACTGCCCCCGCATGCGGCATCGACGCCCCGAAACCACACGCCAGACACCGTCATGTGACTGCCGCACAGGCTCCAAGGTCTCAGCCTGGACTACAGGTACGATGCTGGGAACAGGAGAACCTGCGATAGCACTAGCTTCAGCGGAGTCTCCCATAGCACATCTGCTGCAGTCGCCTACGGCAGCTTCCAGCCTTGTAACTTTCGTTAGCAAAGCTGCAAGCTGAGCGCGAAGATCAGCCACCTCAGCCCGCGCCTGCACACAGCAATCACAGTCCCTACACATATTATTTCTAAACAAAAGCTACGGAGAAGATGAAAGATGAACTAACCGAGTGATCCAAATAAACTGTTCACTACTTACAAACAACCGATAGACACGACTGGGGGGGAAAAAACCCCTTAATTAACAAAGAAGGACTTCCTCGCATAACGGTTACAGATGACCAACTGACTACTGGCGCTGTTTAACAAATAAGCAAAGATGGACAAAAGCTATCCACACACTTTAAATTAAACTAAACACAGAGCACTCCCTGGCGTAACGGTTGCTGAAGACCAACTGTCTACTGGCGCTGTTAAATAAGAAAAAGATTAAACAAAAGCTATCTACACACTTTAAATTAAACTAAACACAGAGAGCACTTCCTGGTGTGACAGTTGTTGAAGACCAACTGTCTACTGGCGCTGTTAAATAAGCAAAGATTGAACAAAAGCTATCTACACACTTTAAGTTGAACTAAACACAGAAGGAACTTCCTTGCGTGACGGTTGCTGAAGACCAACTGTCTACTGGCGCTGTTAAATAAGCAAAGATTAATAAACAAAAGCTATCTACACACTTTAAATTAAACTAAACACAGAGAGTACTTCCTGGCGTGACGGTTGCTGAAGACATGATGCCACAGTTTGTGCCAAGGCAAATCTGCTACAAGGCGTTTAGCAGCAGTAAACACTGTCACCTTCTCCAATTATCCAGATTTTTCTATTGACACAATATCTGCATATGATTTTTAGAATCATCACAAGATCTTAGCACATAAAAAGCAAAAGTTGAACATCAGGCTCCTCTTTACAGTCTACTTTGGCTAATGAAAAGGATGGATGAAATAAAACTTCATTTGGCAACACCAATGTTACCATTGTTGACTGACCCTTTGGAGCAATGGGTAGATATGAAAGTAATATTCCTTCACTTGCATAAGCTAGCCCCTAAATACCTGAAAGTTCCAGGAATGTCAGCTCCTTCCGAATGTTTATTTTTACAATGTCAAAGACAAGAAATAAATTATCATCCCAAGTGATTGGATAAATTATTGATTCTAGGTAACTGAATGGAGGAGATTTTAGTTACCTAATTCCACAGTTTAATGAGTCATGCAATTTATTGTTTGGTTTTAATTATAACTAAAATAAATATTGAGTATGATTAATTTTAAATTTGATTTAATTTATAATATACTTTTCACATATTAGGACTACAGAAAGGAACATTATTCAATGCTTCAAATTTCACCGTCATAAAAAATTCTGCCCAATTCAGTTACAAAAATTGAAAAAGTGTTAAAATTTTAAATTAACGTGCAGATTCAGGCCTTTAACCTTGAAATAAAAAACTAAATAAAATAAAATATCAACGTCAATGAATTATTTGAAAAATATCATGTTATTGTTACTATTCTTTCGATACCTCAAAGTATCAATACTTTCTTTCAATACTTTAGTGAATACAATACTTGTTCTTTCTGATACTACTAATGAGTACAGTATCGATACTTTTATTCAATACTGTGTCCATAGTCATAACATGTCAATGATGCAATCTCACAGATTTACCCCTATCCAAAAACGCCCAATGTGCTATAGGAGTTTTCACTTTAAAAATCCCAGAGATTTTCACATGTATCACCTGTATTATTATTATGATTATTATGATTACTCCGTGATTCACTAAAAGTGTGTGGCAGAGGGTGCATTGCACCTATCCGAAAGGGTAATAGTTTGGAAGGGATATGGCAGGAGGCACCCATGGGCTATTGTGAGGAACCATCCCAGCATTCGCATGGACTGATCTTGGAAAACCATGGAAAATCCAGATCAGGATGGTCAGAGAGCTTTATTGAAAGCTACTCCTGTCAGATTTTAAGTTTACTCACCCAATAAATCCTTTCTATTCCATTCCCTAATCGCTCATGGAAAAAATGAAAACAGAAACAAATCAGTTTTGGCCCTGATTTTTTTCACAGTCATTCCGAGATATGAATGTTGCTGGTGGCAATATTTGTTTGCAGTCATTCTGAAATATTTCAGTCATGAATTTTTAAATTAGCTTCTGTCGAGATCAACGCCTTCAGTGTTCCAGGTCTTCCCAACCTAATTCCTTCAACATTGCACTTACACTTTCCCTCCAACTATATATACCTGTCACAAATCAGGCAGCTCTTCTTTGGACCTTCTCTAATGACTCCATTATCTCCTTTTGATGGGGACCCAATACAGAACAACAATATTCTAAGTGAGGATGCACTAGTGACTTATATGCAATCAATATAACTTCTGGAGTGCATTGTTTTAAATTGCGACCTAGAAATCGGAGCATACGATTTGCTTTCCCAATTACATTCTCGATATGCTCATTCCACAACAAATTATTATGAATTGTTACCCCTAGGTATTTAGTGGAATCTACTAAGTGGAATTAATTGTATATTCAGAGCTAAATGGTGTCACCTTTTTACTTACACGCATGACTTGGCAGTTTTTAGTGTTTAACTCCAACTGCCAGTCCTTACACCATGCAATTATTCTCATAATATCGTCTTGTAACAAAGAGCAGTCTTCCTGGGTTTTGATTTCACGATAAATAATAGCATCATCAGCAAATAATCTTTTCATCCCCCTTTTTATTTCACACAAATCATTAATGTATATGAGAAACAACAGAGGCCCTATCACGCTTCCCTGAAGAACCCCAGACCTTACCTCAGTAAGTGATGAACACTCACCGTCGAGAACTACACACTGTGTTCTGCCCTTCAGAAAGTCTGCAACCCAGTCGCATATTTGTCTATATATGCCGTAACCACAAAGTTTCCTAAGTAACCTAGTGTGAGGCACAGTGTCGAAAGCTTTTTTAAATTCTAATAGAAATATATCAACCTGGGATTGCCCATCTATAATACGGCACAAGTAGTGAATTAAAAGTGCAAGTTGTGTTTCGCAGAATTGTACTTTTCTTACTCCATGTTGATTTGGGTTTAAAAGCTCACCTTCATCCAAAAAACTGCATGATATTTGAACAGAAGATGTGTTCTAAAATCCTACAAAATATTGATGTTAACGAGATCAGCCTATAATTTTGAGGATCATAAACATTCTGATTTTTAAACACTAGACCTACAATGGCGGTCTTCCATTCAGCTTGTATTTTTCCTTCTTGATCTAAGGAGACGGTAAGTAATTTCATCAAAAATGGTGCAATTTCCTTTGCGTACCTGGAGCAGAATCTTCTAGAAATACCATCTGGTCTGGGAGCCTTATTGGATTTTATATTCATAAGCAGTTTAGTTATTCCTTCGACATCGAGAACCAGTTCATTCATAATTTTGTTGGTAGGATTGGCAAATGTCGGAATCTCCTTCGAGTTTTCTGTCGTGAAAGCTTTTTTAAATATATTATTCAAGATTTCTGCTTTCTCTATGCTAGTTTCAGATAATTCTCCATTTTTCTTAATCAGTGAGGGAATAACCCTATGAGAGCCTCTTAATAATTTGACATACGACCCGAACTTTTTTGGATCAGTAATCAGATCTTCGGGTAAATTCCTGCCTTAGAATTCTTTAAACACATCACGCTTTGCCTTACACACTTCCGCTCGTAACTGGACTAATTTAGTGCTATTAGACTAGTCCCCCGATTTCTTTACCATGGCATGTAAATGCCTTTGCTTCCTGAGCATTCGTTTGATTTTCCTATTGAACCACAGAAGGTTCTTAGGAAGAAATTGATTTAAACCATTCCATATTATTTATTTTAAATTAAACCAAAGTTCCTTAACATTTTTATTTAGTGTGCACATTTCAAAAATTTTCACCAAGTGATCAACCATACCCACATTGTTTACCTTATCGAAGCAAAATACAAATTTTTTTTTGTCATGCTTCAAACTCATACTAGATTTTAAAGTTTCCACAACCGCCTTGTGATCACTTATACCATCTTCTACACAAACTGTATCTACAATATCAGGATTGTTCATAATAAAAAGATCGAAAATGGAGGAGGAATCTTTGTCACACTGCGTTGGCTCTTCAGTCATCTGTTCAAGAGAGTTTACTGCGAATAATTCTAGGAACATTTTGGTTATTAACCTATTTCTTCTGCCAAACTTGGAAGTGCATGTGTCCCAATTAACCGTCGATAGGTCAAAATCACAACCCACGATCAATATATGTCCCTGAAATTTTATATAAATATTATTAAGTGACTCTCTGAAGTATTCCACGTTATCCAAATCAGAATCTGGAGGTCAATAAAATGACCTGATTATAAACTTTAAATTTTTACCAATTTTTACATTGACCCATAACAACTCAAAAAAAATTTCAGTTTCGGTCACGACAGAGCAATTAATGGTTGTGTTAACGGCGACGAACACACCCCCGTCCATTGAGACAGCTCGGTCTTTCCAAAAAAACATTGAAATGAGGGCCAAATACTTTGCTAGAGTGTATCAATCAATCCTGTGGCCCCTAGTAGGGGAGTGCATCAGTTTGATGTGATGTTTTAAGGCCATCACGTACTTCATCTTCCAGCGATGGGAGGGCCGAGAACATTTTGAGTGCATCAGTTTGATGTGATGTTTTATGGTCATCATGCACTTCATCTTCCAGTGATGGGAGGGCTGAGAACATTTTATACAACTTAATCCCAGAAGAGCTATATAAGACCTTCTAATGCATCGTCCTAGTCATGCATCTGATTTTGAATTAAATTCTATTCATAAAGGAAGAAATTAATTCCATTGTTCCATTAAGCAGGTGGTATTGTGTACTGATTATTAGTGATTCTTAATGTAACTCTGTTTTGGAGACCTGGCAAGCAAAACATGCTAGTTGTGTACGTCAATATGGAATGAACAATTGTTTTAAAAAAAAGTGACAACTTTTAGCACACAGTTTGAATGGTCATAAAATGGAGGATGATTTGCTTGTTGAAGACATAAAATATAAATACCTTTGCATATCATTTGATTGTTGTCATTTTCATTTTTAAACATTCAGATTTTGACAGGTCATTCAGAACATCCCCTTCCAAGTCTGTGCTAATTTTGAATGCACGGTTCCCTTTACTACGGGCTTGTTAGGGTTATCATAGTTCTTAAGGTGGGGAGCCATCTATCTGTAATACATGTAACCTGTATTCTTTGTGATAACTGTATTTCAAAATTTGCAAGCAGGACTGCCCGCATGCGAGGGCATGGTGTTGAAGCTACCCCATCCTTTAACTCCTACAACAACTCAGTTGGACAGCACACACTGTCCATTCAGAAGGAAGCAGTTTCTAAGTCCTGCATTTACTGGAGAGGGTGATATACATATAAAAAATTATAGTACTGCCATAGAAAACTTTGGGCAGACTATTGCATGAGAATGGTGGGATAGTTGGGACCCACATTCATCATCATCATGATAGTAAATACATAAATTGGAGGTGGTGCATAGGAGGTAACCTAGATTTGTTGGTGAATATTAGTAACTGATATTACAGACAAGGTAGGTTGATAGTCACTGGAGGGTTGGAAGTGAGTGAGAAGTGCGCTGAGGGTATGGATTGATAGTGGAGGAATTAAGAATGATGAATGTGGGTATGGGAGTCAGGGACTTGAATCCATTATCAAGGGATATGTTGAACGAACCTCCATAAAATTAAAAGAAAATGAAATTAAAAATTTTTATAATGCAAAAGTAGGTGTGTAAGGAAATTGTCATTATGGAATGTGCCCCTGTCCAATAATTACACTGTTTTAGATTATTTAATTTCCTGCCAACATCTGAACAAAGTGGAACTTAATTAGTCTATATTATTATGGCCACCAGACTGATATGGTCCTATTCAGAATTTGAAGTGGTGACATATGTGTCTATAGAAAGGAGCATCAAACAATGAAACTCGATTAACTTTGTTGATAAGCACTGTTAACTACAGCCAGTTTATTCATTGTCATTAAAATTTCCCACAGATGGTCATTAGTTGAGAAAACGTATTTACTTAGTATCTGAAGAAATGCAGATATAAAAAATATGGAGCATGCTCAGAATTCTTATCTAAGAAACAATTCCCACCAGCTAGAGTTAATAATTTAGTGGTACTGCAGCACACAACTGTCCACACTCAGCTACAGGGCCCTACTACCTTCTGCTCTCCATGCATGGGTGCCAACCCTTCCTTGCACACACAACACACAAGCCCCTTGTATTGTTGCAGTGTATGTTTATATACATGGCTTCATTGATCGTGGACACTTGTGTGAGATCAGTCACATGTTTCTGTTTTCTTTTAAAATGGCATTGCCCAAAACGTTGTATTTTTTATGTTGAGGACAATTGTTTGCTGCTGCTGCATGCCTCCCTTAAACATTGGTGAGTGGTGGGTGTAGTTTATCTTTTGTTATATATAATCATCATTAGAGGAGGACATTTGGCAAGGCGATTGAATGTGTACATGTGTGGTGAGCCATGCCAAGAAAGTTTTTGTGGGTGCAGAAGTAGGATTACCTGAAGTTTAGGGAGTTGATGTTAGGAGTTTATGAAGTCAAGCTGGCCAAAACTATTAATGCAGTTTGTCACAAATTACAAAATTTTTGCAGCAGCTAAGTTTCATGGTATTTTGTATTCATATTCAAAAGCTTTATTTTTATATAAGTATAATCAAGAATTGCAAGTGCTTTTATGTACATGTTATAAATAATAATTTAATGACCTACTCAGTAAAGTACAGTTTGGTTTTAGACAAGGCGTTTCAACAGATTCAGCAATTTTTGCTTTTGTAAACAACATATTGGAATCAATGCATAAAAAATTAAATTCCCTAGGTATATTCTGTGATCTTGCTAAGGCTTTTGACTGTGTTGATCATGAGATTCTACTAGGTAAATTAGACCACTATGGAGTTAGTGGTAAGCCAGGACATTGGTTTAAATCATACCTGGAAAATAGAAAGCAATGTGTATCACTGAAAGATGTTAATACAGGAGATGTTATAAACTCAGAATGGGGTATAGTTAAATGTGGTGTGCCTCAGGGTTCAATTCTTGGTCCTCTGCTGTTCTTAATCTATGTAAATGATCTCCCACATATGCTAGGTGATAATGAACACATGGTGCTCTTTGCAGATGATACTAGCATATCCTTGAAAGACCCATCAGCACAAAACCTCGAAAACACAGCAAATGAAGTTATAAAGAAAATTAACAGGTGGTTTAATGCCAACAAACTAATACTTAATGTAGAAAAGACACAGTTACTTCAGTTTGTTACAAAAAATAAAACAAAGGACAGCTATAATGTGATATCAGAAGGAAAAGCAATCGATGAAAGCAGTTTCACAAAATTCCTGGGTGTATATATAGATAACAAATTGAACTGGAAACAGCATATTCAACAACTTCTTAAGAAACTGAATTCTGCAACATTTTCACTGAGGGTAATATCTAGAATAGCTAATATAGAAACCAGAAAGTTAGTATATTTTGCATATTTTCATTCCCTGCTCACTTATGGCATCTCATTCTGGGGAAACTCGTCACAAGCACAGAGGGTATTTAAATTGCAAAAGCGTGCTATAAGAACTATTTGTGGAGCAAGCCCACAGACGTCGTGCAGAAATCTATTTAAAAACCTGGGTGTTCTAACAATGCCAGCACAGTATGTATACTCTGTATTATCATTTGTAGTAGAAAATCCTGAACACTTCAATCTTAATGCTGACATACATAGCCATAATACTAGGAATAAATATAATATTCACAAGGATTACAAATCACTGTCAATTGTTCAGAAAGGGCTAACATTTACTGGAGCTTCCTTATTCAATGTATTACCAACAGAAATTAAATGTTATCTACAAAAACCCAACTACTTTAAGTCCAAACTGAAAGAGTTTCTGCTTCAGAACCCATTTTACTCTGTAAAAGAATTTTCTTCTTGGAATTTGGTAACTAAGAATGACTGATAAAATAGTGTATATGGTGTATGGAAGGGGAAGGTGACAAAATTATCCACAATTACTAAAATGATATATGGTTTTTCTTTCTGTTGAAACTTGACAAATGAACTAATTACACTGTTTACAAAATTTCACTCATATATAGTAACTAACATGGGATAGCATGCACTCAAAAACTGCTGTGAAAAATTATCATATTAACAGGTTTTTAAGTAATTGACTGCTTATGAGTCGTTGGTAATATAATTGATATTGCTAATAGGTGTGTGTACTGTTCCACATAACAACTAACATAATATAATATGTAGTCACATATTACAGTGAAACCTTACATGGTAACTGGTTGGTAAGAAAATAACTGGTTATTAGATGCTGGTAACAAGTGTATACACTGTTCCACATAATAAGTATTAATTAACTCGGGATTGTATTTGTAGATTACAGGAGATATTGGTTATACTAATGGGTTGTTGCTAACTTGTTGTCAATATATAATAATATTATCAATTATATAGTAATATTGACATTACTAATAAGTGTATGTACTGTTCCACATCCCCGAGATTATTCTCACATGGGATCAAAGTGAACATATCTATCTATCTATCTATATAATAAGAGACAGGGAAAGTAGACCTAATACTAATGGAGATAAAGGAAGAAGGTTATGGATGAACACATAAGTGGTGAACGCATTTCACAATATTTGGATTTAAAACATTATTACTGTACAGGGTTCTCCCACTCCCTTGTATATTAAATCAATTACTAACTTGTAGTCATAGTCATCACTTCCCTACCATGTACTGTTACTTATTCCTCTACCAATATCCATCAAAGTCTCATCACCAATGTATACCTAATACATTCCCAGCACTCTCTTCAGCCATTTCTTGTCTGCCAATGACTGTATCATATTACTTACTGATTCTGTTGTGTGATAATTTTTTACAGACAAATCTAGATGCCCTTCTTTACATCCCCTCCAATTCCTGTATTTGATAACCAAACTGTGAATCCAATACTACATCACCATATTCAAGCAGTGGCATGAACAAGAATTTGTTACCCAATTGTCTCATCTTCTGTAATAAGTAAATTCTTTTGAAATTTCTTCCAACCATCTGCCCAAAATGTCTTACCCAATTGAGTTTACTACTAAATTTTATGCTGATATATTTACTCTTAACATATTCAGCAAGTAATTTCTCCCCTACCTTGCAGTCATCAACCACCTTTAGTTTTTTTTTATCTGTGTATCTAATCAGCTGACTCTTTTTGGCATTTATTTTCATTCCATATTGACCTACCAAACTAATTATCCTGTCCACATCCCCCATCTGTAGCTGTTCACAGTCCTCTCCTGTTGTAATGTTATTTTATATGATTATATCGTTAACAAAAACCTGACTACTAACTGTAAACCACCAACACAATCATTCATTAGAATATTGAACAGCAATGGTCTCAATCCTGTTTTTGCTTACAACTCTTTTGATAATGCATTTGCTACCACAACTCTTTGTATTATGTCTTTCAAGAATTTCTCTACACAGCCAGTTAATTTTCCATCCACTCCAATGTTTTGTTTTTTGTTTTTTTTTTTTTTACCTCACTTTCTACCATCAGATGGCTCAGTTTGTCAAACACCATGGAAAGTTCCAATGCTACACCATTGGAACTTGGTGTCCCTGGTCTATTTCATCTGAAATATGCTGATGTAGTGTACTAACTGTGATTGATATGAATATTTGTGCCTGAATCCAAGCTGCTGATCTGCAAAATAGTTTTTTTTCACAAAATTTCTGATGTGGTTCGACATCAATCTCTCCATCAACATAACTACCACTGATCTAAGCCTAATAGGCCTGTAATTTTCCAAAAGATTGTCACCCCTTCTTCATGGACCAGTAGTGCTATTACACCTTACCAGTTCACCAATAAGCAGCAAGTCTCCAGACCCATTCTAAACAATATTTCAAGATATGGTACAATGGTGTATCCTTCTGCCTTTAATACATTTATAGTAACAATTTCACACCAAATCCCTACCTTTTTTGTTTTCTTTTATATTTCATAATATCCTCAGTATCTGACACGGGCTAAAATTCTTGTTTCTTCATTCATAAATAGTTGCTTAATTGTTGGCTTGTGCATTGAGTTTTTAAATGACATATTAATATTTTTCAGAATTGAAGATGCATTAAAATCATGCAATAATGTAATAAATAATTTAATATTGTATACAGCAAGGTTTTAAAGGAAATCTATGCTTATACTGTGAATAAACTCATAATATTTTGCAATATTTTAAATAAAGTTTCTAATGATTGATAGATGTAGAATTAATTGTTATTTGTTATTATTATTTCTTTTTGTATCCAGCAGGTTGACAAAGAAATGACAAAACAAAATTTTCTGATGATGCAGGAGAAGACCAAGAACATTGTAAAGAAATCAGTCATTACAGGCATGAAGAGGAACTACTCTGAGGCCCAGATCAGGGATGATTCGCTTGAACAAATAAGTTGTGCACAAGACATAACAGATGAAGAACGTGTAGATCATGATGGGCCCACTGAAAATATTTGTGATGCTGCAATATTATCTCGAGCTTTGACACAGCCTTCTACATTGTATATGGCCAAAACATTGTCTTCTCCATTGCCAGTGCAACTTTCATCTAGTTCAGATTTAGATAAAGTTTTTTCTGACAAAAAGGATGTTTCAGTTGTACCACCTGAGAGCAAAAAATGTAAGTAAAGTATGTTGTTAGATTCCAAGAAGATAGGTGCATGAAACAGTAACACAGGGAAGCAGTACTACATAATTAAATAAAATAGATAGCTATTATGTGCTGAAGGACTGCTGATGGATATCATCAATAAGTTACCTCAAACATTGGAAGAACTTAATGTAAAAATTAATGGATAGCAAAAGTAGGTAATTAGTAAAATTTCCACTGCAGTACATGCTGCTACATTGCAATTGACTATTTCTTTTTTTCTCGAAAAAGTCAGGGATATAAATTCAGAAGAAGGCAATGCACAGAAATATATTGGTGGTTTAATTTATTTTGAAGTGGCTAGTTTATTATTAGAGACTAAACCTTAAATTAAAGATTATCAAATTTTAGGACAATTGTAGTATTATGGAGATATTTGCTAGAGAAGGGAATAAGAATTTACTAAAAGGGAAATCTTCTGAGGCATTGGGAAAAGACTAAATGTATAGGAAAAGATTTTTATGAAATCTAAAACTAAAACAAAACACAAACAACTGCTTTAAGAGAAACACAAGCAAAAAGTAAGTTATAAAATTTCAAGATCCATGGGTGTCATATTTTTTTTGTATGGAGTTAACAAAAGCATAAAGTCTGACTCACATCAGAGTTGTACTGTTACTGTTAAATGTGATACATATATTACTGCAGACAAGGATACTCTCAAAAGAATAGTTCAGCTGCTGAGTGACATAGTTTCAAATTGCTCTAGATTTCACTTATGTCAAGTCTGGATCTACAGTTTGATGCAAAAGCCAAAACACAGAGCTTCAAGAGTTTATTATGACAATACTACCCCTTCAAAATGCTGTAGGTGGGACATGACCTACCAGCACATACTAGACACCAGGCATTCCACTGTACTCTACCTCCATTAAGATCCCAACTGTAAATCTGTAA
The DNA here is from genome assembly GCA_031002005.1 of Vandiemenella viatica. Classification (NCBI taxonomy): domain Eukaryota; kingdom Metazoa; phylum Arthropoda; class Insecta; order Orthoptera; family Morabidae; genus Vandiemenella; species Vandiemenella viatica. The sequence goes on from CM061921.1 coordinate 103,660,150, forward strand.
CTTATGTTACTATAAATATACAACTATTCTTTTATTTATGTTAATTTTTAAATATATTGTAATTAAATTTTTAGAAAATTACTTCTTTTTATTATACTTTGACTAGTCATTACAGAGTATAAACCTTACTAATGATTAGTAGAGAACATATGGCAAGGGGATCTGTTGCGTAAATGCCACGATTCACCACACTGCCATACCAATGATGAACTATGTGGCAATTGTAGGAATGGCAATGATGGAGGATGTTGACCAATGATAGCTATTGGAAAATTAAATCTTTGTAATGGCCAGTGAGAATAAATTAAATTAATTAACTATTTCAAAAATCCTATGTTGCAAAGACGTAAAGTTTGTTACTATAAATATACAACTAATCTTTTATTTATGTTAATTTTTAAATATATTGTAATTAAATTTTTAGAAAATTACTTCATTTTATTATACTTTGACTAGTCATTACATAGTATAAACCTTACTAATGATTAGTAGAGAACATATGGCAAGGGGATCAGTTGCGTAAATGCCACGATTCACCACACTGCCATACCAATGATGAACTATGTCGCAATTGTGGGAATGGCAATGATGGAGGATGTTGACCAATGATAGCTATTGGAAAATTAAATCTCTGTAATGGCCAGTGAGAATAAATTAAATTAATTAACTTTTTCAAAAATCCTATGTTGCAAAGACATAAAGTTTGGAACAAGAAGGAGTGCTGTTACTTGTGTCTTTCTTGAGAGCTTTAGATTTTTGCAGCTATGTAAACACCTGTTAAACATTTTATGAAGCTATTTTATCCTTTTCCATTCAAGTGTGGTTATTGTTCACAGGCATATGATACAGAGATTAAGGTCATTGGACACAATCAAGTTACTTATGTGGGGTATGAAGTAAAAGTTTTGCATGTTAAGGATCAAGAGTTGAGACACTGGTAAAGTCAGTCATAAAAATAAATTCATAATACATCTAGTACAGTGCCAATGTCTGGAACTTTAAACTATCATTTGAGAAAGATGGTATGGCCTCAAAATCTAAAGTGTTGCTCCTAAAACTACATCCTTTTCTGCAGTCTTGGCAGGGATGATGTCAAACGCTTCAGATAGTTCAGACTTAATAAAGATCAGACACTTCAGACAGTTATACAAGCTCATTAGATGAGCTTGTACCTTTTTCATTGTATGGGTGATCACTATCTCCAGTTGATGAGACCAGAGTTGTTGTATTTGCCATCTTTGCTGGCTCGTCAGTACATTCAAAAAGTTATAAAATATAATAAACCAAATTGTAAAAGTGAGGGATTTAAAGCATGAGAAGTTGGCATCCTTCTGACCAAGTACTTACAAGGAACAGCATTTTCTTACATCTATTAACAGTATTCCCATTTTCCCTTTTAACTATGATTATTGTAAAAAAAAAAAAAAAAAACACCACACACACATGTAAGTACATATGTTCTGTGTTGTCATATTGTGTTTTGAAGTATCTATAATATGTTAACATAATATCAGAGAATGTGATTGCAAATGAAGATATGACTGATAATTATGCGGTTAGTGATATTAGACGTAATGTTTTTTTACTTGGAAGCAAATTTTCCTTTTAACTGTGATCATTTAAAAATGTATTGTAGTAGCTTTTACAATTCAGAGATTTTCTAACTAATTTTTCAAAATGTATCTGTTTTACGCTGTTTATAATGTGTTATGTTTATAAGCATATAGCAAGTGATTTATATGCTGTTGAGATATTTGATGTAGTGTTATTGTTATTTAGAGAAGAGGAGATAAATATGGAATACCATTTTCATTTGGCAAAAAAAAGTAGTGCTTCTTTTAAAAACATTTTATTTTTAGGTTATTCCAATTACTGTTTTCTAATAAAATATAAAACCTTTCCTAGGTACATTAAAAAGAAACTAACTACAAATTTAAATAAATAAATAAAAAAGGGATAAGTCAAATTCTCAAAAGGGTGACGAATATAGAATACTATAAAAATTAACAGAAACTGACAAAAACTAAAAAGATAACAAAAAAACAATTCATTATAATATAATAAGTTACATTATCAATTAGAATGGTTCAGATGATTCTTCTTCCATCAGCCTAATCCTTTCAAAAGTCGCAGACATAGCTTCCACTGGAATACCCAGCACATTCAGTGTCAGCCCATTCATTACATAACAAGCATTGTACCCACTCTTCTCCCCTGGTGTCTTCCAGAAAGTTTCCCCTCAGAAAAAATACAATACCCTGTATCTGAGTTGGAAGTATGTAGGAAAAAATTTTGGTTTTCTCTCCTTTCCACCAACGAAGTTTTAAAAAACATGAATGGTCCAAATGGTAGAATTGTCTTTTCTTTTTTTTTTACAATATTATATTTGATTAGACTGGTCGCCAACCCTAATGATTTGACAATAGGATTATCCAATGATGGGTAATATCAAATGATTGTCCATAACATAGATTTTAATGTCCAGTATTTTATTGTTCAAATTTCAAAGGCATCTTTACTCTGGCAACAAGAATTGTTTCCAGAAAGGCTTCATTCTGAAAATTGCATATTAATGCCATGAGAATTATCTACAATCCATTCAGTCACAATAAAAGTTCACTTCACTTGAAACTTCCTACCTCAGATGAAATTTTCCTAACTATCAAATAAAATTCAGGGAAAGAAATTTGCTTAGTCAATTACCCTTTTAAAATTAAAGCGACTGCCTATGAATCTTCCAAGTCAAGTTATTCATTATTGGTATACGCTACGCTACGGTGCTGTCCTTTAGCATCACACCCGCTCTCTCTTCACACGTTCACCCACTAACTGTATGAAACTGAAGCAGACAAGTTCTCCCCTCTGGTTTCATATGTAGCTTCTCCTGAAGTGACGCTACCTCTGATCGAATTTTCCACTGTGCCTGGCGCTTTTTATACCCTCTCTGTCTCTCCTCAAAATGAAACATTTCACCTAGTTTCCAATAGGATGCAACACTTAGGAGAAGGGGAACCGACCTATTCCATATTTTTACCTCTATTCCATAATTGTCTCCTCTTGGTTAGTGATATTAGACTTTTTATACTTGAAAGCAAAATTTCCTTTTAACTGTGATCATTTAAAAATACAATGTATTGTAGTAGTTTTTACAATTCAGAGATTTTCTGACTAATCTTTTACAATGTATCTGTTTTATGCTGTTTAATATAAATTATTCTAATAAACATAATTTTTCTGTAGTAAGTGATTTATATGCTGTTGAGTTATTTGGTGTAGCATTGTTGTTATTTATTTTTCTCAGAATTTTTTGAATTTTTGTGTGGTTGATAAAGTGTTTTTGGAAATTGAATGAAATAACTTGATGCCTTTTCTTAAAAGGAGGATGGTACATAACATTATAGGTATTTTTCTTTTTTTTAATGTATATTCTAATGGACATTCCATTGTTCCTAAGTTCATCAGGTTTAGTTAACAGTCTTAAAGCATTTCTCTGTTTAAGTTTCAATGTGATAAATCTATACAACTTATCAATGATTCGTTAATTTTTTTTGTTCAATTGATTTTGAAAGTCTCTTTCAGAGATTATTTTCTCATGGAAAGATACCATGCTAAAAGCAATTTTAATAAGCAATTTCCTGATAGTTTTTAAACTTTTTTTCTGCAAAAAATGTAAAAACAAATAATTAACAAACAGTTTGGATAAAAATGTCATTTGTAGAATGGAACACACAGGAGAAACACCCATTAATGTTTCTAATGATTTATCTACTGGTATTTTTAAAGACAGTAAAATATCTACCAATGTGTAGTAACAGAACACCCAGACTTATACTCACTGAGTAAACTCTTTGATTAAAAAGACATCTAACACTTCATTCCACTTAAGTCATGCTTTGGAGCTGAAAAACACAACAGTTTTAGAATTGAAAACATTACATACTTTTTTAGGAAAAAAATACACAATCACCTATATACCTCATTTCTGAAAGCCATTAGAGATTTCCCTTAGGTGCTACATGCCAAATTTTTTAAAATTTATTAACTTTTATATGTAAGAATGGAGACTTCCCTGGTGTATGACTGAAATGAAGTCTTCATAGATGTACAACAAGACTATGTTATAAAATCATGATATATTGACAGCTAGTACCACATTCTTCATCAGGTGCGAAATCACTTGAATTGGACTGCTGACTGACATCTAATGGATAATTACAGGTGTGATACCCCTTTTTTATAGCATGTGGTTCTGTCCGCACTCCCAAATTAAAAACAGTGGAAATTCATACAGGTCTTCACTGTGGTCAGCACACACTTAAATGGAGCCATTTCATGGCAACACATCTGAAGACTTCATTACAATGAATATGCTATTTGAAGTAGTTCATGTCAGTAACTTCTTTACAGACTACATGACCTGTTAACTTTTGAGTAAACTTGTTGTTCTTGATGTTGTAATGTGATGGGTTTAGTTCTGTTAATTTTTAATTAATTATCATTAATTAATTAATTGAATATTTAATTTTGTGAGGTGTGAATCTAAAAGGCATAGCTGTACGAGCTAGACATGGGTTATAACCTGAACATTTTATTTTATAAAATCTTATGGTCAACAGACAAAGGTGAATTTAAAGTATTTATAAACAATCAAAAAAAATCAAAATTATCAACTTGTCCTATAACAGAGGCCATTCAGTACTAAAAAATGAATAAAATAAAAAAATCTGATTTTAACACCACTTTACAAAAATAGTAATAAAAACATAAAAGGAATGCAAGAATCATTTTACAATGACCGCAGACACGCAGGGTTATTGTGTTCCCCATATGTTACATTATTTAAAAGTGTTTGCATTAAAGTTCAATCATTCATTCTTGCTAGTAAATGGTTGTTCTCAGCTGTATCTTATCTCGGTTTTATAAATTGGTAGAGGATGGAGCTGTATACTCAAAGCATTAAAGGATGAGTTATATGGATGAGTAGTTACTTGTGCAAACACTGTGTCTAGCAAACTGTTATGCACTTTAATTGCAGCACACGTTGATAGCAGTGCAATGACTAACCTGATATTTGCCAGTCACCACAACCTAACGAGGGCTACAAAATGTTCAGCACTTCAGGTCAGATAGTGTAACACACCATCAGCTCTTCCCAACCATGTGCCGTGATGGTTGAAATTATAAGATCACATCTCTAGCATTGGAAGATCCTTAGCATCCTCTCACGGAACCAATGGCCACATTTACACACAGCTCATTCAAAGAACAGCAATCACATGTTCTAAAATCAAGATTTTTATTGGGTAACGCTCCCGCACTCATCCATGTCACCAAACTTTCTGTACGGAGATTGGCCAATTTGTTCAGGTTATATCGATAGTAGCTCATGCACCCTCGACTGTGACTAGCATAAAATGTCATCGTTGCACAATGCGGAAGGTTAAACAACTTATTAATGAGTCCGTGCACACACCTTTTATAAATACATTCTAAATCTGTTTCCCATATTTTATTTTTTTTAAATTCATTCCTCCCAGATGAAGCCTAGGAGGCAGGCTGCTATAGGTATCATGGATCCTAAGGGAATAAGGAATAGGAAGGAGTTCTGCCATGCCCTTTTAAAGAAACCATGCCAGATTCGTAGTGACATCAGAATAATGTGGAAAACCTGATGCCATGCTGGAGCAACACTTCTCACCACTGGGTTCCATACTTGATTGTTAACAGGAAATGCTGATAACTTTAGCTGCCACCTCGGCATGTGAATTTATGATGAATATTGCACCTAACTTTATACGGCAGGTAGTTGGTTACACGATTTATACTATACTGATCATACAGGAAACTACTGTATGAACACACTGTTATGGTCTTTGAAACATGGACTTGGTTTATGGTGTGGGCAAAGTGCACATTCTCAACCTGGTTAATCTGAAACAGTTGGGCGTTTACTTAGCCTGCAAAGTATAATTTGCAGATGCATGGTAAAAAAAAGGGATTACCAAATCTTTCTTGCAATATGTTTCATATCCACTGAAACACAGGTAATCAGCATTTTGTAAATTATCCTGAAACATTGTATCTACAGTAATTTGTGTGCTTCTAGTTTTACCATCCTAGAGTTTGTTACATATGCTAGCTGGAAATGTGATGGGGCTAAAAATTGTCAGGTTTAGGGTGACTATTTACTCTCCCATTTGGTTGAGAGCAGATTAGGTGTGTTGTGGTCCACATATGAGGGATGAAACCACATGATGCCACCTGTGGCATACTTTTGTGAAAAACTTTATGTGAGATGTCCTCTTTTAGGTGGTGTGTACTCTTAATTTAATACACACTGCAGAGATGAGGATGTTTGAAATTTCAACCCATATATTTTTGACAGAATCTGGTGATGAGAAACTGTTCACTTCCATCTCTCATGCCCTTCTAATAACAAAATCAAACAATGACATTATCTGCTAATGTTGTGAATTGACAAGGGTAAGTACAAAACTGCACTTTTTCATTGGCCTCTGGACTTTCCAACACCAGCCTAGACTTGTCAGTATTGATAGGGAGATAAAAATAGGTTACCAAAGTGATACTGAATGCAGACATACAATGGTAAAAATCATAAATAATGGAGAAATAATTGATATAAATAAGAAAAGAAAGGGAAATTAACCCACCACATACCAAAGTGGACGGATGCGATGAGAGGGAACACTAATGCTGACAAACAACTATACAATATTTCAGCATCTGCCTTGTTCACAAATAGAAAAACGGGCCATTAGGCTCGGAACGTGTGTGCACAATGAACCTAAGGTAACGTTCGTTGTGCACACACGTTCCGAGCCTAATGGCCCGTTTTTCTATTTGTGAACAAGGCAGATGCCGAAATATTGTGTAGTTGTTTGTCAGCATTAGTGTTCCCTCTCATCGCATCCGTCCACTTTGGTATCTGGTGGGTTAATTTCCCTTTATTTTCTTATTTATATCACCTAGAAGCCGCTTCCATTTTCCTTAGTTGCATCGGAGAAATAATTGAGTATGATATCATAAATCTTTATCATTATTACTTTTTTTTTTTTTTTTCAACTATCTCTGTACTATTACGATTACAGCAATTACTTTTCTAAGCAATAGAATGTAACCACTCTCTTTATTGTTTTATCAGCAGTGCTGTTTCAAGGCTATGCCTATGATAACCAAGGGCAAAGTCATGGCATAGAGAGAGTTATCACATTCATATGGTCACTCTACCAATCATAGTAAACTTTTCCCATTTATCTCTAGTGGGAGCACACTTTGAAGGAAGTCTTTGTGGTAGTCTTTTGGCCATCGTTAAATGAATATCACTGTGGAAATTCTGTAAGTCAACAGCATCACTATCCATCCTCTATTATCTCAGAAAGTAAGTCTTATTATTTCAGATCTATGATCTGTAGCCTATGCTCAGAGCACCTGAGATGTGTAGCACACAGCTATAGGTTTTCCTAATGTACCTGATGTTGTGAACTGTATGCTTTCCTTTCTCGAGGACTGTAATATACTTAGATGTTAGAAGTAATGGGATAAGTAGATGCAAATATCCAGATGGCAGTAGCACCATGAAAAATGTATAAATATGCCGTGTAGTGTTAGGGATCTCATTTGTACTCTCGTGAATTGTGTGGATGGTTTCCTAACGTGATTGTGGCCACATGACATGAATTAACAAATTTTGAAGGTTGAATGCAGTTGGCACCAGATGAATAGGGCATTCAATTTCAGGAATTTTTGTAGATTCCCAATCCACAGGGAGCATTGTGCAGTTAATATATAATTTTTGGCACTACCTCCTACCGTGGATAACGCGGCATCCGACCACAGCCACATAATGACTGAGACCGGTGACATCTGCATCGAGATCAGTGTTTACAGACAGGCAACACTGCATCAAAGAACAGCAGCACTGTATGTCGGACATAGGACAGAAATTTTTGTGGGTACAAGGCAGCAAAATCTGGTGTTGATGGGACCAGCAAAAGATCGACACAAGTGCTTCTGCTAATAAATTGCCATCGGCTGAAGTGAACATAACAGTTGGACTCTAGATGACTGAGAAAAGGTTGCATGGTCAGATGCGCCACAATTCCAGTTGGATAATATATGATGGTAGGGTTTGAATATGGTGCAGGCCCCTCGAGACCATAGACTCAAGTTTTTGGGAACCCACTGTGCAAGCTGATGGTGGTTCTATCCTAGTATATGCTGTGTTTACAAGGCATAGACTAGGACAGGGATGGCAAACCAGTTGCATGGGTGCCTATTATGGCACGCGACCAAATAATTTGTGCACGGCATTAATTAAGTAGGTACCTAATCGATATAAGTAATTTATTTTTTGTCTACATAGTTTAAGATAATAGTAACAAAGTTCAGTGCGGTGCCGCAATGACTACAGGTTGTGCAAGAGAAGTAGATTTCAAACATTTGTTGATTGTTTGGAAGAAAGAAGACACAAACTGAGGGAAAAATGGAACAATTCTCACACCTAATGGATTGTATATGGCTTTGAAAACTAATGGTTTTACGGACATTTGCCAGAATTTCACTGAATTGAACGTGAAGCTTCCAGGCATAAACAAAACATTTATCATTAGGATAGATCCCATCCATACTAAACTGCAAGTTTTCAGTAACAATATTTTTCCCACTAATTACAAGTATTTCCTTAACTGGAAAAAAATCACCAGAGGTTTGGATGTACATGAAAATCCAGACCAATTAAACTCACTAAAATCTTCAGTAATTAATTCTTCAATAGAAAAATTTTCATTGAGTTTTCCTCAGTTCAAAGAATTATTGGAAACATTCGATTTTATTATGTATCCTGATGTGACTTCACCTGATAAACTGAACTTGTGTAAATTTCATTGGTAGGAAATTTAAGAAATGGAAATACATTTGATTGAGTTCCAGTGTAGTTCATTATGAACTCAAAAATTCATATAAATGTGGAAGGAGTTGGAATCTAATAAATTAGCACGACTATCAATCAATATGGGTAAAAATTCCAATACCATAATTATGGAAACCTGGAATTCAATTCCATTCACATTTAGTTTCCTTAAGGAGCTGGTGTTTGCTGTCTTAACAATATTTTGCATTGGGTTGATAAAATTTCAACTTCTGATAATTTATTTGATTCCATTTGTAACAGGACATAGGTGATGGGTAACAGGATTTAATTTTTATTGAGAATCAGTATGTAAAATTTTGTCTTTGTATGTTGTTAGTTATAAATTGATTCAGAGCTAGCTACATGCAGCCAACAGATGTAGGTTCAGATAACAGTGGCGTGATTATGCCTGCGAGTCAGCATTTTGCACTCGCAACCAAGTGACGCTCCCCACCAACAAAACCATTGTACATGCTAGAATCGCTCCAGTCCTCTCCGAACAGCAAGCAGCAAAGATGTAGTCACTTATTGCAGGTTAGGCATGCGATAGCCTATGTTTGTTCTCCAAAAGTCTCCAAATGTTTCCAAATCAGTTATTTTGTCTCCAAAAAATTTCAGTCTGTGTCATAGATATTTCTAAAGTGTTCAGTTTGGTTGTGTATTTGTAATAGCGTTCAGCCAATTATTTGAGTTGTTTGAGAAGTATTATGCAGTTGAGTATAGGAAGCATTCATGTGGAGTAAAGTCAGTAATTGTACGTCAACCTTTCAAGCAGTTAAATTCAGCTATTAATGCAAAGAAGTGTCATTTTCTCTTCAGTTTCATGTTAGTTGGTGATCAGACTAAATGTAGTTAGGCTTTTGATATTAACTGGTTTCTAATATAATTCGGCTGTGTTAGTGTTCATTTTAACACTGTAGACTAAAATAATTGATGATCCCACATCCCACATATTTTGATTACAGAATAAGATTGCTAGTTTAGTATTTCTTGTATCAGAAGTATTTCTTAAAGAAGAACTGTGTTTGAATATGGTAAGCAACTCTAGTGTTAAGCTGTCTGTGTGTAAAATTGAATGAAGCTTTAATGGTGTTTTGGTAATTTCTGCATAGTAAAATAATTGCTTGGTGTCAGACCTGACTTAAATTGATAGAAATATTATCTTCAGCTAGCTACCACTCATGCCATCCCCCCCACATCCCCTTATTCAAGTGTAAGTAAATTTGGTTAAAGCATGATGTAAATAACCCTCATCCTATTACACATTTCATACATTTTTCAAACTAAATGGTTTTTGAAAATTTTTGCATTTGAATTTGACTTAGTGGTCACACACCAACATCTTGTACACTTTACCTCTTCCAACCAAATGTCAGTCTCTCCTTCATGTGGTTCACCTTGATTGCACGGATGAGGCTCTAGTGGCTGAATGATTTTCAGTATACGGAATCACCTGCGGCTTGCCAATGGCCTCCTGAGAGTTGGGCAGAAGAGCAGGGAGAGATCCAGGGCACCCTCTTGCCTTTGGGCATTATAAATGGTCCCTAAAGTTAGATGAATCGGGAAAGATCAATGACCTGGGCATGGAGAAGGCAGCGGGAGGGCACTGCATTAAAGACACGATCCCGGGGACATTTAATCCCCTTAAATTACATATAGAATGATGGATTTTTTTGTGGGTAAAATATTCTGCAGGTAAAATATTAGTTGCCTATAATTTCTCTGGGTGGTGACTGCTCAGGGAAGAGTCATCAGAATGGATAGCAAAATACTATGAGTCGCAGTATGGAATGTTAGAAGCCTGAACAGGGCAGTTTCATTAGAAAACTTAAGTTGGACGTTGTTGTGATTAGTGAGATTAAGTGAATGAATGATCAGGATTTCTTATCCGCGGGGAGGGGGAGGACAAAATAATTAGCACACGGACTGTCAGTAGAGTTACTGTTGTTGCATTTGTAATAAAAAAAAGAGTAGGGAAATGGGGGACTTATTAAAAAAAAATTATTAGTGACAGGGTTATTTTGATCAGAGGTTACAACCATGTTAGTACAAGTGTATATGCCAATGTCATAGGAAGAAGATGAAGAAATAGAGAAAGCATGTGAAAACTTGAAGAATTAATTCAATATATGAAGGTGGAGGAAACTCTAATGATCATTGGTGACTGGAGTGCAGTAGTGAGAGAAGGAGAAGAATGGAATACTAAAAGAAGTTTTGGTCTAGCAGAAAAAAAAAAAAATGATTGAGGAAGCAGGTTAATAGAATTTTGTGAAAAATCACTGTGACAAACAAACTATTTAAAAATCACTCATGAAAAATATACACCTTGAATGTTCCAGGATACACAGGTAGGTATCAGCTAGATTATGTCATGGTCAAACAGAGATTCAAAAATAAAGTGCTAGACTGTAAAAATGTCCAGGATCTGACAAAGATTTTGATTACAATCTAATAGCTTTGAAGTGTAGGATGAAAATCAAGGGAGTAAGGAAGCATTCCAAGCAGAACTGACCAGAAATATAAAATCTGAAAGAATCTGACACTAAAGAAAAATTTGAAGAGATGATAGGTGGGGGTATAAGAAATAACTATGAAAGGAGTTCAACTGAGGGCAAATGGAATTCTCTGAAGAGAGAAATAATCAAAGCTGGTAAAGAAACAATCTTTCAGAAAAAAGCCACCCAAAATCCTTGGATCACAGCAGAAGTTACAGTGCTGTTGTATCAGAGGTGAGGGTACAAAAATTCTCATGATAATGCAAGAAGAGAAGAGTACATACATTTTAGAAATCAAACAGGAAATGTATGAAAACAAAAAAATAGAGGCGTCAAGAGGAGTGTGAAAATATGGAAAAGGAAATGGTCAAAGGTAAACTAACTAGTTCTATAGGAGGATTAAACAAACTTTTGGAAAAATGAAGAAAAGATATATAAACAGTAAATCTGGGGGAAAGGAACAGGAATGATTTTGGCAATGGCTTTCTGAAGGAACTATCCCAGCATTTGCCTTGAGTGTTTTGGGAAACAATGGAAAACCCAAATCTGGGTGGCCGAACAGGCATTGGAACCCACGTCCTCCCGAATGCACACCACTGAAGCTGCTGATGGGAAGCCTCTTTTATGCTCTGAAGGAAGACCTAACTGATGGAAGGCATTCAGAGAGAAACTGTATGAGGGGGATGATTTGGGCAACAGTGTACTGGAAGAAGGTTGCAATTTCGACATTGATGAATTTGATGATCGTGTCTTAAGGACAGAATTTGACAGAGCTTTGAAATCAAATAAGGCAGTTCGAATTGATAAGATTTTAACAGAATATCTGAAATCCCTTGGAGAAGAAGGAATCCTAAGATTATTCAATATGGTATCAAAGAGTTACAAAACAGGAGACATTCAACTGATTTTACTAAAGTACCCTCTTCAGTCTTTCAAAGAAATCACAACGATAATGTGAGAATTATCACACTGTCAGTTTAACATCACATGCTTCAAAATTACTGATTATGATAGTTTAATTTAATGGTGATGTTGTGAACACTTCATTGGCAGCTTCCCTACACACTCATTCTTCCCTATCCTTTTCCCACCACCCTTTGCCCTCTACTAATTTTACCTTTAACTAATTTGCAAAAGATTAGAAAGACTAGTAGTAGGTAAAGTCAGCTTGGGTTAGGAAAACCGCGGTACCCAAGAAGTAATTCTGATCATAAGATTAGTACTTGAAGGGCAAATCAAGACAAAAATACTTTAATGGAGACAATTGATTTAGAAAAAGCTTTTGATAATGTTAGGTACGACGAAATGTTCAAAATTTTAAAGAAATAAGGTCTAAAATATCGCGATAAAAGTATACTTTATAATCTATTTCAGAATCAAGTGGCCCATGAGAGACATGTATCAGTTAGAAAGGGTGTGAGATGAGGTTGTAGTCTATCTGCATCAATACTAACTTGTATGTAAAGGAAGTAAAAAAAAAATTAAAAAAAATGAATGTGGCATAAGTGTTCAAGGAGAAAAAATCGCTATGTCACAATTTGCTGATTATATCCTGTTAGACTGTGGATCTTGAGAATATACTTAATGGCATGAAAAAACTAATGAATGATGATTTTGAAGTAAATACAAACCAACACAAGATAAAAGTGATGAAATGTAGTAGAAATTATAGAAATAATTGTGGAGTAAATATAAAAATAAGATCAGATGCAATAGGAGAGGTCAGTGAATTCTGTTAAATGCAGAGTAGCCATCTTGAAGAAGAGAAATCTTTTAGTTTCAAATAATGATCTAAGACTATCGGAATATTACAAAGAATGAAAATTGATTCATTTGAAATATGGTGCGATAGAAGGCTGGAAAGTGGAAAGATAAAGTACAAAATAAAGGAGTTTTGTAAATGATGGGGGAGGAAAAAGGTTTGTCGAAGTGTCTTACAGAAAGAAGAGACAGAATAGTGGGTCATATCTTAAGACATGGTGGATTGGTTTATTTGTTACTGGAGCGAAGAGATGAAGGTAAGAACTGAAGAGGAATACAGAGATTAGAATATAAGAAGCAGATAATTGAGAACGTAGTTGTAAAGGAAATGTCGAGATGAAGAGATTTGTGCAAAATAAGAAGAAACAGAGGATTGTGTCAAACCAGTCAAGAAAATGATAAAAGAAACATAATGGTCTCATTTTAGATTAACACTGACTCATATCCATCATGATCTAAAAAAATATAGTGCATACACTTCTCATACACAAATACACTCCTGGAAATTGAAATAAGAACACCGTGAATTCATTGTCCCAGGAATGGGAAACTTTATATACACATTCCTGGGGTCAGATACAACACATGATCACACAGACAGAACCATAGGCACATAGACACAGGCAACAGAGCATGCACAATATCGGCACTAGTACCGTGTATATCCTCCTTTCGCAGCAATGCAGGTTGCAATTCTCCCATGGAGACGATCGTAGAGGTGCTGGATGTAGTCCTGTGGAACAGCATGCCAAGCCATTTCCACCTGGCGCCTCAGCTGGACCAGCGTTCGTGCTGGACGTGCAGACTGCGTGAGACGACGTTTCATCCAGTCCCAAACATGCTCAATGGGGGACAGATCCGGAGATCTCGCTGGCCAGGGTAGTTGACTTACACCTTCTAGAGCACGTTGGGTGGCACGGGATACATGTGGACGTGCATTGTCCTGTTGGAACAGCATGTTCCCTTGCCGGTCTAGGAATGGTAGAACGATGGGTTCGATGACGGTTTGAATGTACTGTGCACTGTTCAGTGTCCCCTCGACGATCACCAGAGGTGTACGGCCTATGTAGTAGATCGCTTCCCACACCATGATGTCGGGTGTTGGCCCTGTGTGCCTCGGTCGTATGCAGTCCTGATTGTGGCGCTCACCTGCACGGCGCCAAACACGCATACGACCATCATTGGCACCAAGGCAGAAGCAACTCTCATCACTGAAGACGACACGTCTCCATTCGTCCCTCCATACAGGCCTGTCGTGACACCACTGGAGGCGGGCTGCACGATGTTGGGGCGTGAGCGGAAGATGAACTAACGGTGCGCGGGACCGTAGCCCAGCTTCATGGAGACAGTTGCGAATGGTCCTCTCTGATACCCCAGGAGCAACAGTGTCCCTAATTTACCGGGAAGTGGCGGTGCGGTTCCCTATGGCACTGCGTTGGATGCGACGGTCTTGGCGTGCGTCCTTGCGTCGCTGCTGTCCGGACCCAGGTCGACGGGCACGAGCACCTTCCGCCGACCACTGGCAACAACATCAATGTACTGTGGAGACCTCGCGCCCCACATGTTGAGCAATTCGGCCGTACGTCCACCCGGCCTCCCACATGCCCACTATACGCCCTCGCTCAAAGTCTGTCAACTGCACATACGGTTCACGTACACGCTGTCGCGGCATGCTACCAGTGTTAAAGACTGAGATGGAGCTCCGTATGCCACGGCAAACTGCCTGACACTGACTACGGCGGTGCCCAACCGCTGCGCAGCTAGCGCCCTTCGACGGCCAACACTGCTGTTCCTGGTGTGTCCGCTGTGCCGTGCGTTTGATCATTGCTTGTACAGCCCTCTCGTAGTGTCCGGAGCAAGTATGGTGGGTCTTACACACCGGCGTCAATGTGTTCTTATTTCAGTTTCCAGGAGTGTACATTTTACCCAAACTAAAATGTTTAGCCCATAATGCATGTTAATCTTCAACAATAATTAACATTCATGAATGTTGCCACCAGGGATTACAATCCAGCAAAGTGGGCTCCCACAATCCCACATGATTTTACTTAAATTAATTGCACTGGAGTGCATGATCCAGTGGCAATTTCCATACACACCCAGTTTTCTCCTTTCCTGTACCTACCTACTTTTTCTCTATATATTGTTCAACTTTAAATTCTTTCAAAATTTTGGTAAATTATTCATAATATCTCTTGGCAACTTATTCCAATCCCTCTTGTGCTTGAAATCAAGGTGGCAATGCTTTCCCATCAATGCATTACTCTTAATTCTTACACAACTATCTTTCCATGCCTCATCACCGATATACGCCTTGTACACTCCCATGACTCTCTTCACCCTCCTGTATTCCAATGAATCCCATTCCATCTACTTTATCAAATCAGTTATTGACTGTGAACTGTGATAATTTACAGAAACAAATCTAACAGCCCTTTTTTGCACCCCCTGCTAATTCCTTTATTTGATCCCCAAAATGCTGAGTTTTTCATCAAATACTAAGCCAATATATTTACAACTCAAGTCTTCAAGAAGCAACCCTTTCCCCAACTTTATAGTTTTTTTTTTATCTGTGTACCTAATAAACCAACTCTTCTTTGCATTTATCTTCATCCCATGTTTAACAACCCAGCTAGATACCATTTACACATCACCCTGCAGCTGCTTACAGTCCTCTACTGCTTTGATTCTATTACATAGCGTTATGTCATCTGCAAACAACCTAACTTCTAATAGTAAAACATCATTCATTGGAATAATGAATAGCAACTGTCCCAGTACGCTACCCTGTGGCACTCCCATTTTTACTTACACTTCTTTTATACTGTATTTCCTACCCTAACTTTTTGCTTTCTATATTTCTTCTACCTAGAAAATCACATTTTTATCCACTCCAATAGTTTTTACCACATTTAGCACCATTTTATGGCTCACTCTGTCAAAATCCTTGGAAGGATCTAGTGCTAAACTATCAATTTGACCTCCCTTGTTCATTTCATCTGAAATATCAGGCATATAGACTGCTAACTGAGTTTCACATGAATATCCTTGCCTAAAACCATGTTGCTTACCTTAAAATTACTTACAGTCCTCACAGACATGTCTCATGTGGTTGTATATTAATCACACCATTATTTAACCTTCCACTGATGTGAAACTGAATGGCCTGTACTTCTAGACTCTATTTGTCACCCCTCCTTTGTGTACCGGTACTACTACTGCACTTTTCCAGTCCTCTGGTAGGCAGCAAGTATCCAGACTCAATTTAAACAACATTTGAAGATAATGTAAAATGTCACATCCAGCAATCTTCAATACATCCACGGTAATATTATCTTACCAGCCCCTTTATGTTTATTCAGCTTACTTAGTTCCTTCGTGATATACTCAGATGAATTTCAAATTTTTTAGTCTCCTCATTTCTAATCATGTGGTTAAGCTTGTTTTCCGATTTACACCCCCTTATTTCTGAATCATTGCCCTCAATAGTCTCGCTTAACCAGTTACTTAAATTGTCTGTCTTTTTCAAATCCTCAGTAACTTCTTCTCCATCCGTATCTATAATTTTCTCAGCACCATCCCTTCCCATCAGTTATCTAACATAGCAATAGAACTTACTAGATGCATCCATCAGTGGTCATCATGCACCAATGATACTCTTCATAAACCCATTTTAGCCACCTTCCTTGCTATTATTAATTCCTTGGTTAGTTGTTTCAAATATTTGCTACCACCCTGTTGTCTTTTAACTCTGTAATGTTCTCTTCTTGCCAACTATTTTAACCCCCTCAGCTCCCTGTAGTAGTACATAAGTTCTGTACTTCTCTTTATTTTCTGATTAAGAATAAAAATTTCTTCAGATTTTTTATTATCTGCTTGAACTCTTGCTACCTTGACTCTACTGTCCTTGTACCATCCTTCCATTTGCTGAAAATTTCCCTGAAATGTCTATTCAAGTTCAAAACCTATACCTCTTTCCTCCTTCAATACTGGCCACTGGTTTATTGAATGCTCTAATATCCATCAGAACGCTTCATGATTACTTTTATTCCTTCAGTTACTTGATACCCTACAATGTTTTCATCAGGCTTTATTAGGAAGATATCTAACATGTTTTGTCTCCTAGGGTTCTGCTCTACCACTTGTAAAACCGTCCTTCCCTAATTAAGGTTTTGCAAATCTCTGTTCGGTTGTGTTTTTAATCTTATCTCCTACCCAGTTTACACCTGGTATATTTTATTCCCATCAATTATGACCATTCTATTTTCACTTCTGAATTCAATTTCTCCCCATGAGCCTCAGCTTCCAATGTGGTAAGCAGCCAACACCCTGATGTTTTATACAGGGCGTTCGCCGGGAAACGCAACCCACTGTTAGCGCTACAAGGAAGAAACTGCTCCCGGCGAGCGAGCGCTCAGTTTCCGGCATTGTTCGACCGTCGGCCGCGGACTATTTCATAATAATTACGCTTCATAAACTTCATAAACTTGTGTGCTAAGCATTTAAATGTAACCTAATTCATTAGCTTACCTTATAAAAGATGCTGGAAGTGTTGACCCTCTTGTGTAATGCACATTTCACATCTTCTGAACATATTTCGAGACACACGCTGCCGTAACTGACTTAATGATTTTTTGGGTGACTGTTCTAGTCGAAAAGCGATATCGTCAATTTTCTCCTCTGTGAGAATACGGTTGACCGACAGTCTCTTTTTGTTAAAAAATGAACCCGTTTCTCTTACTTTTTTAACCAGACGCAGAATTGTTGATTTAGCTGGCAGTAAAGAGCCAGGAAATTCGCGACGAAATTTACTGTGACACTTTTTAAACGACTTCTTCTTCACATATGTATCGTAGAGAAATATTCTTTGTTGCAAACTGTAACGTACCATAATTTTACTCACACTCAAACACGGTACAGATTAATAAGAGTATGAAGCCCCAAACCAGCCAAACCGCAAAGAAACGTTTATTCACAACACTGATTAATAAGAGACTGAAGTCACAAACTATCTACAATGCAAAGAAACCGTTCTTAACAATGTAAGGGTCACTGCAATGCACTGTTGGGGCAGCGGAGGTGTTAAACAGTGCGGTGATTCACGGTGCCGGTTGGCGGAAACCGCTGGCTGCACTGACCGAGCAAGTTGCCGACGGCAACAGACTGGGAGGGTAGCGTTTTCCGGCGAACGCCCTGTATTTTAACTACCCTTGAAATCTACCTCCCAGTAATTAATAGTCCTTATCTATGAACACCAGTGAACTATAGTAATTTTTGCTAACCAGTTTGAAAACCTTTCAACCAATTGCTCCTCTGTCTCTGTGGTACAATTTGTAACCGTCGGAAAAAACATCATCATCTAGAACTCCTTCTTTTAAGCAACACTCTACCCTATAATTACTCGTGGTTCGTATATCTCTATTAAGTTTGCAAATTCTATTACTTTGTTCATTATACTTCTACAGTTCACCAGTAACACCCTTATTACTGGATCTTTCATATTTTTAGCATTAATCTCCTTCTTCCCAGTTCTGTCACATTAATTTATTGTTTCAAACACATCATCTATTTCTTTAACATTTGTGATTTTTCCGATAGTTGATCTATAATCAGCATCACTTTGATCATCTATCCACGTCTTCTCACCACTCCCCAGTACCCTAAAAAAAGCGCAGTCCCATCATCACTGGAAATAAGATCCCTTGCAACTTTAGCTAACAACTCAGTATGTACCCCATTGCATCTATTAGACAGTCAAGCGTATGCCGCTTAAATTTACGCGGGTCCGCAATTCGTAAAATATTAAAATGTGTGTCAGTGCGAGCGTCGTCATTTTCTCGCTCAGTATGATTTTTTAATTATTTACTAAGGTAATAGCAGATCGAGTGATAATACTCGTAAAATTCTAACATTACGCAAATTCCAAAAAATTAATCAATGAAGTTTCTTAAAATTATTGGGTACTATACAGCAATTATATGTATGAAATTTTCTTGCATCAAAATAATTACGTCTGTTTGTGAGGAAGTTCTAAAATAATTATCAGTTCAAATATTTTCGTTAAGTGGCATGAAGGGTGGAGCATGAAGACAGTTCACTGCCGCTGTCTACATATGCAGTTCTGCAAGAAGTAAATTCGGAGACGAAACAGATGAATCAATGTGATTTACTATTTTCATTTAGGTATGTTTTATAAACATGTAATTTACAGTTTGGCATGTAATGCAACTAAAGACTGAATACTTACAATATTTGACTATTTATTTAATTACTAGAATTAAATTTTAAAACATAATTTTTAAAGCAGGGAGCTACTGTAATTTTCAAGAAATTAATATGTACTAGTTACAAAGAGTATACCTAGGACATTTTTAAATTAATGTCATATTACTAGCTAAAATATTGATGACTGTTGATTTTCATTATTTAACATTTAAGCTGAACTACTAACCATTAAGCAGACGTTTATTATTTAAATTGATAAAATTTTAAATACCAATGCTGGATCCCGAGGTACTGCAACCCTTAGTACCCATCCTATAGCATTAACATTAGGCCTACCACCATTGTCGAGAAGCGACAGTGTAATTTGAAATGCTTACTTTATTTTTGTAGATTCGGCACACTGGAACTTCATCGGCCCCTAGCAGGCGACTCTGGCTGCACAGGGAGCGTGCATAAACCACGTAGCTCCATTTTGGCCTCCTGTGAACATCCCCTCCCCCCCACGTAGCCCTACGTGGCTTTTGCCCCCCCCCCCCCCCCCCCCCCCCCCACGTAGCACGTAGCCTTTTGATTCCAGAAGACATTTTGTACTGTTTTCTCTTGTCAGACTATTATAAATTACATGCGGAGATAATTAACTGATGGAAATAAATGTTCACATGCTGTTGTGTGTTCAGTTCCTCATTTTAACTCGGAAAAATGTTATGAAAGGAAAGCTACGTGGTCTGGCTTCGAATCCCCCCTCCCCCCACGTAGCCCGTGCACGGTCCCACAGCATTAACATAACGAAAAGACACATCATGACGCATGGGGGCTATTTTGTAAGTCAACCCATGGAGATAAAAAAAACCTCCCTTTATGAATCAACCCTCCAGAACTATCCTTCTTATCGGTTGCTGATGTTGACAGTGATACCAACTTTAAAATACACTAGAATCTCTGGACTTATGGACTCGGAAAAAGGATTTGCAGAGATGATAAGTTTCTCCAGCACTATACAGGCCGTGTTTTAATTTTGCAAGGTTGTCCCATATCTCACACTACATCGGCGCCACCAAGTCGCGCCAAGCAGGCAGGAAGACTCACTATTCTTGGCCCGCAATGTAAACTATGTTTCTATCTTTATATATATAAAAATCTCGCGTCACGATGTTTGTCCGAGACGAACTCCGAAACTACGTAACCGATTTTGATGAAATTTGGCTTAATGTGTCTAATTTGGTCCAACTTAATAGATAGGATAGTTTTTATCACGATTACTGACATTAATATTTATTATTGCGAATTAAATGTTTGTTCAATGTTTGTCATAGGACAATGGTTTGTAATTATTTGTAAGCGCCGGAAGTTTGAGCGTTCTGGTGGCTCAGAGATTAGGTCATCTAACTGGAGAACCAAAGGTCCCTGGTTCAAATCCCTGTGCCGGTGGGGATTTTTATACGCACTTAACTCGGCCTTCACCTCCGGCGCAGGATGGAATGTGCAGCCAATAGAAACCCTGTAACCAGGTCATTACGACAGCACGAAATTATTATTATAGTTCCATAGGTTTCTAAGAGATGGGGATGTATTGATTTATCGACACAACACTTGGTTATCTAGATTGTGTAACCATCCAGTAGATGGTGGTGTGTTTCGATCTATTTGTGTTACAGTCTGCTCCACGTCATATGTGTTTATGTATGACATATCCCAGATTCTTGAATTTTTCGTGTAGTATCATTTTTATAACTGTGCTGTGTATTGTGTTGTGTATAGTTTGTATGTTATTATACTATTTAATGACAAAGTAATTACGCACATGAATATAACATTGAAGAAAACGTTACGATAATTTCAAAAACGTGTAAGTATTTGTTGCTTTCTTCTCATTTTTCTTCTTCTTTTCGTTATGGCCAGCTATGGACCATGTGTCAATTTAAATTCTTCCCCTGTTGTTTTTTTTTTTCTTTCTTCCTCTCCAGTACTCCTTCATTATTGCACTGTGTTTTCTCTTTATCTCTTCAGACCATTATGCACCTGTTTTCTTCTCCTCTCTACCTTGGAATCCTGCCATATTCGAAATCTGCTTTCGAAAATATTTTCTTTCCGTACTGATATTATTTCGTTTCAAATCTTTGTTAACCTCTTGAATCCCAAAAAATATTTTAATATTTTTTTTGTTAGCCTGGTGTCATCCATACCATAGATGTGTCGAAAAAATAACATTCTCTTTTTTTCTGTCTGATTATGTTATTTTTCAATGTTATGATATATTTCCTCATTAGTTCTAATCTTCTTCCATTGTACTGTATTTCCAATGGACCCAAGATTTTCCTTTTAATTCTCCATTCCAATACTCCAAGCTTATCCGGTTTCTAATTTAACAGCGAGCGATCTGGTGGTTCAGTGGTTAAGGCATCTGACTGGAGATCGAAAGGTCCCCGGTTCGAATTCCTTTCTCGGCGGGGATTTTCATAGGCATTTAACCCGATTTTCACTTCTGGCACAGCTTGCTGTGTAGAGTGAAGTACGCCACAACGCTTCGCTAATCGAGATTTCATGTAAAACTGTAGGTCTCCTGTGCCCGGCAAAGTTGCCGGGTTAGGTTAAGGCGGCGACGACAGGGGTGGAATGCGCAGCTGACAGAAGCCCTGTCATTACGACCAGACGGAATTATATTTTAATATCGGGCATTTACTTGCATAGAGGCATTCCGGTTTCAGCACTGTATTATAGTGTCTTATTTTAAGGCTTTTAGAAAGGCACTTTTTGTTGTAATTCAACTACTTTTATTGTTGCAATTATAAATTTCAGTGAAATGCCACCAAAAAAATCTAACCTCAACAATGCGGGTAGCAAAGAGGCTATTTATTTAGGCACCCAGGACGGCGTGCCCCCATTTGATGGCCCGGGCCCCGGGCACTTTTGCCCCGCTTAACCCCCCCTAACGCCGGCCCTGGCAGAAAGGCACGACGCAACGTGTTGAGAGGGCTCATCTATCAGCAGAACAAATCGCGACAAGTAACGAAGCTCAAAGAATCAGGACAGCAGAGCGTCGTAAGCAGAATCTCAAGAACAGCGTGTAGAACGTCTGCGACAGAATATATCGAGAACAACAGTGGCACGAGAACAGCACATCGCTATATTTAGAGAAAGAGAACGAGAGAGACAGCAAATCAGCCGTGCATTAACACGTGTATCATGTGTTCGTCTTGCGTTCGAATATGCAACAGACATTGATTACTCTGCACATTCTAAATTGCTATCGGTGCAATGGACAAAGTATGCCAATACTGTCAGGCGTTGAAATTCCGCAATGAAGCAACCGACATGTGTTGTGCATCAGGAAAAGTTGTATTATTACCACTTCCAACTCCACCAGAACCTTTGCAATCACTTCTTACTGGCGAATCAAACGATTCAAAATTGTTTCTGCGCAAGACACGCAAATTCAATTCCTGCTTCCAGATGAGGTCTTTTGGAGCAACTAAAATTTGCGATCTCACATCTGATGGACGTCATTTTGAAACTACATTCAAAATACAAGGCCAGGTGTACCATAAGATGCCGATGCTGAATGATGTCCCGAAGTTTCTCCAAATCTATTTTATGGGAAGTTGTGAAGAACGCGTGACAACTCGGTGCCAGTATAATTTCATCAAACAAGCAGAAGAGAGAGCAATTGTGGTATTGTTGGAACATTTTTTGAAAATAATAATCAACTTATTCAATTGTTTAAAAGAGTGTCACCTCAATTAAAAAATGACAACTATCAAATTGTCATCAAAGCCGACAAATTACCATCAGGAGAACACGCTGGCAGGTTCAACGCGCCAGCTGTAGCTGAAATTGCAGTTATTATAGTTGGTGATCCAATTGACAATAGAGCCATTAAAATCACACGTGAGATAGCACTGTTAGTATAATTTCGGATCTACACCGTTCGTATGACGCACTCCAGTATCCACTGATATTCTGGCAAGGGCAGGATGAATATCACATCAACATCAAACAGTGTGATCCAGTTACTGGTAAATTTAATATTCAACTATTTAATTCCTTATTTTATTTATACAGTAGACCCGCGGTATTCCGAACAGAGGCCGGATTATCGCGGGCCCACTATATTATTTTCTTATTCTTCTAATTTTTTTTACTATTTAATTTCTTATTTTTTCAGATAATTAAACAAATAAAAAAGTTACTTCAATGAAGTACTACGCCAACCGATTGATGATTAGACGTAATCAGGATAACTATATCCTTCGATATTGTCAACTGTACCATCAATACGTCGTAGATATGTACGCTAAGTTTAAAAACGAACGTTTGCGATTTATTCTATACAACCAGGCTAAATTACGATCGGAGGAATATATTCACTTACGAGATGCTATTATCGGCAAAACAGATGAAAATTTAAATGCCAATGATATCGGTGATGCATTTATTTTACCTTCTAGCTACACGGGCATTCCACGGAACATGCAGGAATATATACAAGATGCTATGACTTACGTGCGTCATTATGGTCGTCCAGATTTTTTTATTACATTTACATGAAATCCGAATTTGGAGGAAATACAAACTTTGCTATTACCAGGCCAACAATCAATGCATCGCCTTGATATCACAGCACGTGTGTTCAAACAAAAAATTAAAATCATTGATTGATTTAATCGTAAAACATTCGGTTTTCGGTAATACACGTTGATATCTGTATTCGATTGAGTGGCAAAAGCGAGGTTTGCCTCATTCTCACGTTTTGATTTGACTTGAAGTTAACATCCGTCCAGAAGAAATTGATCAATAATCTCAGCCGAAATTGATATTGTTACCAGTCACATGATCCACGGACGTGCGGTGCTTTTAACATGACATCGCCATGCATGGAAGATGGAAAATGTAAGAAGCGTTTCCCAAAGGAATATACGAATGATACTATTACGGATACCGACGGTTATCCGTTGTATCGCCGCAGAAACGCTGAGAATGGTGGCCACACATTTACGATGCGAATGTAAAATTCTAGAAAACAAGTTGAAATTGACAATCAGTGGGTGGTACCATACTCACCATTGCTTTCAAAAACGTATAAGGCTCATATTAATGTCAAGTTTTGCAGTTCTGTAAAATCCATTAAGTACATTTGCAAATATCTTAATAAGGCAGTAATTTGGCCGTATTTGAAGTAAAAAATGTAAATAAAAATGACGAAATAGCACGATACCAGATAGGTAGATACATCAGCAGCAACGAAGCTATCTGGCATATTTTTAGTTTTCCCATACATGAAAGAGACCCTTCTATCCAGCATCTTGCAGTAAAACTTGAAAACGGTCAACGTGTATATTTCACACAACAAAATATTCTACAAAGAACACTTGAGCCACTAAAAAACGACATTAGCTGAATTTTTCACATTGTGTCAAAAATCTGATGTGTTCGGCCAATTCGCAAAAACATTATTATATACCGATGTTCCACGCTATTTTACATGGAACAAATTAGGTAAAAAATGGGAGCAACGTAAACAAGGAGAACATCCTTTGATCGCAGGCATATTCAAAGCCAAGACATTCGGACGACTTTACACAGTACATCCGAAACAATGTGAATGCTTCTTTTTGCGTTTGTTGTTGGTGAATGTTCCAGGACCAACTTCTTTCGAATTATTACGAACAGTTAATGATCAAGTGTTCAATACATATCAAGATGCATGTCGCGAGTTGCAGTTGCTGGTAGACGACAATCATTGGGACCTGACACTTGCTGATGCAGCGTTGCCATCCACGCCGAATAGTATTCGTCAACTGTTTGCAATTATTTTGACAACATGTTATCCAATACAGTCATCGATTTTGTGGGAAAAATATAAAAAAACAGTATGACTGATGACATACTACACCGAGTTAAACAAACAAACCTATGCCCAAATCTAGATTTCACACCAGAGATGTATAATGAAGCATTAGTGTTAATCGAAGATTTTGTATTTTAATTTCAAATTTACCACTTATCAATATGGTATGCCATCACCTGATCGCCCGGCCACCGGCTTAGTTAACAGTGATCTGCAACGAGAACAACAGTATAACAATATGGACTTAGCTACAATTATTGCGAATAATGAGCCATTACAGAACAAAAACATATTTATAATGTGATTATGCTGACTGTCGATGCTGCACAAGGCGGTTTTTTTCTTGGTTGCACCAGGTGGAACCAGTAAGACATTTTAATGTCGCTGATCCTTGCGAACGCAACAGAAAATTGTATTGGCAATTGCATCGTCAGGTATTGCTGCCACTTTGTTAGATGGTGAGCGAACCGCACATTCAGTATTTAAGCTGCCACTAGACATTCATAACAAACCAAACGCAATGTGTAACATAAAAAAAAGCGGAATGGCTGCAGTGTTGCAAAAGAGTTCAATTATAATTTGGGATGAGTGTACTATGGCTCTTAAACATTCGCTCGAAGCATTTCATAGAACTATGCAAGATTTGAAAGTCAACGATAAACTTTTCGGTGGTACTGTCCCACTACTGTCTGGTTACTTCCGACAGACATTACCAGTAATTCATCGCTCTTCTTTTGCCTATGAGATTAACGCATGTTTAAAACAATCGTTTTTATGGCGGAATGTCGAAACACTTCGATTGACCATGAACATTTGCAAAATGATTCATGGGCACAAGTATTTTGTAAGCAATTGCTGGCTATTGGAAACGGTGAAATAGAACTGCATCGAAATAAACAATAACTTACATCAAATTTGCCAGACAAATTCTTCACTGTTGTTCACTTAAAAAATGAACTACTTGAGAGTGTGTTTCCGGATATATCAAATAATTACTCAGATCATAATTGGCTCAGTAATCGTGCTATTTTGGCAACAAAAAATGTTGATGTCAACGAAATTAACTTCCAGATACAACAGAAGTTGCCAGGTGATCTGATGTCTTTTAAATCAATAAACACTAATGTAGATGAAAATGAAGCCATAAATTTTCCAACTGAGTTTTTAAATTGTTTGGATATATCAGGAATGCCACCACACAATCTTCGGTTAAAGATTGGTTCACCGATTATTCTACTTCGGAATTTGAATCCACCTAGATTATGCAACGGTACACGTTTGGTCATCAAAAGGATCACTTGAAATGTTCTTGAAGCAACTATTTTGATTGGAAAGTTTAAAGGAGAAATCATCCTGTTGCCATGTATTCCAATGATGCCGTCAGAATCTCTAATACCATTTAAAAGGCTTCAATTTCCGATTCGTTTGGCTTTCGCTATGACCATAAATATGCCTCAAGGCCAAACAACGTCCGTTTGCGGCTTGGACTTGGAAAATACGTGTTTCTCCCATGGGCAGCTATATGTCGCCTGCTCACGTGTGGGGAAACCATCAAATCTATTTGTATTAGCAAAAGACAGGCTAACCAAAAATATTGTACACCAATTAGCGCTTAGATAAATTAAAATAATAATTGTAATAATTTAAAATAGTGAAAATAATTGTTAAAAATGTTTAAAAATCAACTTAATCCACCTCATTTATAAAACTGAAATTTCATTTTATAAATAAATAAAACATAATTTATTTATTTTTGAAAATATCCATTTTTTTATATATTTTCAATTAAGTAATTTGTAATAAAATGTAATTAAAATTTTTTATGTTCGTTTGTCCTTAATTTCAACTATCCGAAACTCTTTACCTATTACTTTTGAATTTTCAAATCGACTAAAACGTTTTTGTCTTTATTAGTGAATATTAATGTGACTATATTAGGTAGTTTAGAATAACATTGTTCCAACGTACTATAACTACTGTGTTACAGCAACGCGTGACGGGGTCAGCTAGTATTTTATATTAATTATATTATTCTGCCACTCTTCTCTTCATTAAAACATTTCTTATTTGATTTCTAACACTAATTAGTCTACTGTCAACGGTTCCTAACGATACTCACTTTATCTTACATACGTCCATTTATCTTCGGCGAGCCCTACAGTTTGCCACTGCTGTTGTACTAATATACCACAGGAACGATCATGATATCTTTCGGGAATTGTAAGCCTGCGTATGCCACCGGACTTAAGATTGATAACTAGGTATCTTTTAGCCAGAGGAGCGTCGTCGTTGGTTCTGAATTAGTTTTGGCGAATATTACATACTTGGTGGAATTATTTGGCTTATATGCACCTACATCTTCCTCCGCATAGTAATTAAATGGGAAAATTCGCTACTTCGAACACAAATATCACGAATTTTAGAACATTTATCTACATTATGTCGTGTTTGTGGGAAATCAACTATGAATCCTAAGATTTGACACTCAGACCACGAATATCGCCACAGCCGTCTCGGTCTGATGGTAGTCACAATTTCCATTCAGCGTGCAATGACGGGCTCGATCAGCAAGCATGCATTAAGTAAGTGATTGTTGAGATTATTACGCACTGCACAGGCAGTGTGAAATTAGAATAAGCAAAGACTGCCACCAGGACAGGACCGCTTTGTAAACTGAGAGGGGATCCGACAATGTCCTCTGGAATGATGATCCGTGTGAGGGAAGGACGCAGGTAGGCGACGAGAAAAAGCGAGGCAGGTACTCTGATGCCGGTCGGACAGTTAGTGTGATATACTCTGTTGCGAGGACTCGTACAGTTTTTGGTATGAGGCGTTGTTGGTATTCGTTGGCTCTGATGTTAGCCACCGCCATTGCCAGTCGCTACTATGTGGGACTGATCCAGTGAAGAACGCTGACTCGTGTTTTCACCAAGCTTCATTTCAGCTGAGTTCACATCCTCAGAACCTCGTCTATTAGAGTCTGGTTGAGGAGGATCTGCTCTTCATTGCTGTCTAGGGGGCGGACAATAGCTGCTGGGTCACGAAGTTGTGATCAACACATGCTCTCCCCCGGATGACAGTGACGGGGAAAATACCGCTTTGGATCTACCCTCAGCTGATCTCGAAGGAACATCCAAACGATATTGCTCAGAACAATACGAACGCGTGTGACGTATACTCCACCAATGGCTCCTGAATACCAAGTAACAGCCACAACAGAGAGAGAATATCATTTCTAGCTTTGGCAAACGGCATTATGTCATGAGTTAATGATAAAAATAACTCTTTTTATAGAATAAATTGATGTGAATTGATGCCTTGCGTGCCTTTTAAAGACCCCCCCTGCTCATTAATTAATATATTAAAATAACCAGTCTATAATAAGATATCAAATCATAAATTATCTTTTACATAATGAAGTATGGCATCATATGGGTATTAAATACATATGATGGGTGATTAGAAACTAGGATTACAAGGCCGATATTTCTGGAGTGTAGTCCATTGTGGAAAAATTAGTAGTGTGTGGTAATTCCAAGACATGCGGTAGGCAACTGTGCAGAGCTTCAGCCACCCGCCACCTACAGCGCTAGTTGTAGGTAAACAAAAAGTGTGACTCGTTTGGAAAACTGGTTACGCGAAGAAATCCGCTTAATTATTCGGTTTCTGTGGGTGAATCATGTAACCACGGCTGATTAGAGACTCACAGAGAGGCTGTAATGTCTCTCGTCAGCATATTGCAGAATGTTCTCGAAAGTTTGCGGCCAGTGGAGAAAACGTCACCCACGAGGATCATCGACCATACTCTCTATAGCCCAGACCTCGTTCCAAGCAACTTTCAGCCTTTTCCTCACTAGAAGGAGCACCTACTAGGCCAATAATTCACTTCAGACGATTCAGACAACAAAGTAGCTGAACATGCAAGGACAATATTTTTACCAGCAGGGAATATTTAAATTCATTCCACGAAGCGAAAAGTGCCTAAACCGATATGGAGACTATGTCGAAAAACAATCTAATATATATACTATTAGTTGGCTGTATTGGATGTATGAAATAATATGTACGCGTTTCAGTATAGGCTTTGTCACCTTAGTTTCTAATCACCCTTTGTTGATGTTTTGTAACTCGTTCAAGCTTTGTTATCTTGGTTATCCAGATAGAACCGAATCAATTTTTTTTTTAAAACTGACGTTTCAGCCAACAAATCTATGGCATCATCAGAGGTCAACGACGCCTAATAGCTGCCGCCTGTAAATAGCTTCCGAAGGCCACGCTTACCGTTTGGAGTGACGTCTCTGAGGTTCCCGCCCCCAGCAGGGCCACGCTGAAACGTCGGGTACCGAAAAATTTACGCAATACCACTCGGATAACTTAGATATCATTGACAACGACCGCGGAAATCTACGCATTCGTTCATACTTTATTCGATGTGGTATTTTACTGTATGTGTACAGGTTACTATAAACTTCTAGGCACAAGAGTCACAATAATTAATTTTTTTCACGGAAGTAGAGCTCAGCGCTTTAAATGTGAAGTTATGCACTGAAGAAAATTTGTGACGGTGTGGGCGCCATTATTTACTTTCCCGCGTTCCTCCATGGTACGTGGCGGGGCTGTGAGGGCATGGGGGACGTTCAACTTCAATGAAAGTCGTCGGCCTCTTGGGGGATCGAAGCCCTGTCGTTCAGGCTGTAATCAAGTGCTCTACCACCTGAACTACGCGTCCGCCCCACAATAATCACTGAACGATTAAAATTCAGCCAATTAACACTGCAGTTAGTAGCTAACCAGAATTTCATATCTACATATCCTTTTTAATCTCTTTTATTCCGATTCTGAAAGACTTCATGAAATGATGAAGTAAGAAGTTTAATGAGTGTTAGGTACATGGTGTCATAATTTCTAACTTTCAACGATTTTTGAACTTTATAACGAAATGTGAACGGCAATTACTACTCAAATATTTAAAAAAATTCTATTATGCAGTTGAATTATAATTTCTCTAAATTAATCCAATTCAGTAACACTACCCTCCCACAAGAACTGCTTCTGGTGGGACTTGTAGACGTTATCGTTTGTGCATTCAGCATCTTTATTAGTAAATCGTGTTACCTTATATTCCTCAACTCGAATAGATTCACTGATGCGCCACAAACGAGGTCTGATTGCGTAAAATGAAGTGGAAGAATCGAGGGACTCTATGAGTAATTGGATTGTGTCCCTTCTCCTTGGAAATAAAAGACGCCAATAGAGTCTCCCACGTTATCAGTAAGAACTACGCAAAGCCAGGTGTTGGTACGAGATTGATTCACATAAAACCTATTCCAAATAGAGACTACCACATCTTCATTTCTCAAAATGAGTAATAAAAGATGACATAGCAGTCAGAAAATAAGTAAAAGGGTTTAAGATCTTATGCTCACAAATTGTCCAGTAAGCCGTGGAAGTTTGTAAGTTATTTGAACCGCCGCTCGACACGACTGCTGTTGATATCTTATCTAGATTCTGGTTGTGTTCTATATGCATGATCTTCATACTTTTGAGTGAGTACTCACATAGGTAATTTACACTAGCATAACTTGTGATATGGGAAGATATCAAGCATCATACTAAACTATTCAATATTTGAGAGAAAATTAGATGGGTTCATATGATCCCTGCACCAACCATATGCATAATAATAGTTTACACGCGAAATAAAAATAGTGTGTGTCATTGGACGCACGATAGAAGTGAGAACATCTTTTCTGTTCTTTTTCCGGAGATGCAACGATTGTACTTGTATACAACTATCTTTTACAGAGTTATCTGGCACAAGTTCGCTCTCGTTATTGAATTCGTATGATATTGTCTCTGGTGATGCGGTTTTTCATTGTATAAATGACAATAAATGAAATTCACATAGAAAAATACACTGATCACCCGGAACATTATGATTACCTACCCACTATCGATATAAATCCGTCCAGGCAATAGCAGCGTCACCTGACGAGGAATGACTGCTATTCAGACACACGCACGGTGCATGTAATGTCAGTGAGCGTGCTATCCGTGTTTAGAATGGGGAAGGCGCGCGATCTATCAGAGTTTGACAGAGGGCGGATTGTGATGGCCCGGAGGCTCGGCACGAGCATTTCGGAAATTGCACGACTTGTCGGGTGTTTGAGGAATACTGTGGTGAGTGTCTTCAACAAGTGGTGAAATCAAGGTGAAACCACCTCCAAACGTCGAGGGGTTGAGTGGCCACCCCTCATTACAGATGTCGGACATCGTAGGCTGGGCAGACTGGTAAAACACGACAGGCGGCGAACTGTGGTGGAACTAACATCAGATTGCTGGGCACCGAACACTCCTAACGATGGGCCTCCGCAGCCGACGACCCATGCATGCGCCAATGTTAACCCCACGACATCGGCACCTACGACTGAAATGGGCACGTGACCATCGTCACTGGACATTGGCGCTGTGGTAGAGCGTTGCTTGGTCTGATGAATCCCGATACTTTCTTCATCATGCCGATGGGAGGGTACGAATCAATCGTTTTCTTGGTGACGGGCAATAATTATCGTACACTGGTTACAGACCACGTACACCCCTTCATGACGACCACGTTTCCCAACGGCAGTGGCATTTTTCAACAATATAATGCGCCGAGTCACAAGGCCAGGAGTGTGATGGAGTTGTTCGAAGAACACAGTGTTGAGTTGCAATTGATGTGCTGCCCCCCCAACTCGCCAGATCTGAACCCGATCGAACTCATCTGAGATGTGATTGAACGTGGCGTCAGAGCTCATTGCTCTCCTCCCCGGAATTTACGGGAATTAGGTGACATGTGTGTGCAGATGTGGTGCCAACTCCCTCCAGCGAACTACTCATTACTTCCATGCAAAGACGCGTCACCTCTGTTATCCGTGCCAAAGACGGACATGCCAGCTATTAGGTAGGTGATCATAATGTTCTGGCTAGTCAGTGTACCTACATTTAAAAAAAAAAAAAAAAAAAAAAAAATCCATAGGTATTAAACTGATCGCAATCATATCATAAGTAAAATATATTCTGAAATAGAGTTTTTGCATCATTTTTGAAACAACGAGGACTATTTTCACGCGTTCAGCAAATTCTGAAGCTGTCCTAATGACTCTATCCGTTTGTCTTAAAAATCGATGAATGTCGTTGGAATATCAGTGTAGCAACATTCCATTGAGATAAATAAGTGCGCGCCATTGAGTATCGTCCCTTTGTCTGCAGGGAGTTCACATCCCAATGCAGACACAGCCATAGAACGTCTCACTTCAAAACTGTTCATAAGCAAAGAGGGACTTAAATTGGCGGTATCAGTTGCCATTCAGTGTTTACGCTGAAGGAGGCATACTGAGCCATATGTGTCAGAGGTACGACGGCCAGTTCTTTTCCTCTGGAACCCGACCTAGCGTGGCTCATATGACAAAACACTTAAAAATCCCTGCACTCATTGGGATTTTAACCCAGGATCCGAGCCTCAAAGTTTTTAAAGCAAGCGCCTTGTCCAGTAAGCTACCAGACCACTCGCACTTTACTCCCTAGAGGCTATAAATGTGAGCCACTTATTGTTTCGCGGTGTCTGCAAGTTGTGAAATAGTTACAAAAAAACTTTGTCCAATTAAATGCTTGATGTGGGGACATTACGCTTTACTCAAGCGTTTTTAAACAATACCGGATGCTCATCAATATTTCTGAGCTACTGTATGTTATTACATGAATTGAATGCACCTGCAGCTTTAGTGGTGAAGATGTTTTCGTTTTATGTTCACAATATAACACTGCCGCGAAGTGCTGAGCCTCTGACAGCGACACTGAAATGACACGAATGCGTTCTACATTATCCCATCATTTGAAGTAACTCTCACGAGCTGTTTAAAGGGAATCAGAATTCTATTTGCTCTTTTGCCTACACATCAGTTATAACTCACGATTTCAGATCTAATAAATATTAACTCTTTTGAGACTCGCTGTGATGATTATCGGCAATATGATTTCATTTTCAAATAGAAGTAACGAAATTTGTGCGTATTTGCAAATGCTTAAGCAATCTCTCTGATGTGCCGTCAGGGGAATTGTAAAATGCGGGGGCGTATGTTGCACACACGACCGCTAACGAATCTTCAAAGCGAGACTCTGTTTACTGGCGCCGTATTTGATCTTCTATTTGATTTCCATCCAAACATGACCTGGATGACCGATACTGGATGAAATTTCATTTACAAAGACTTATTAGTTACAGAGAGGCGAAAAGGGTGATTAAGAAATAGTTTTTTCTGTATTTGTGCATTCCATTCTGTTCACCATGAGTGCTTCACATCCTTAAAGAACAGATACTATTAAGGCAGTCTTTAATATGCGAAATACGATACTTACTAGAGCTGGATGGCAGCTAAGCAAAGAAGTCACTTCACAAATATCGCACTGTATATTTTTAAATAGAAAGCTTTCAAACAATTAAGGTGTATCAACAGGATATTGCAGGCTATTCCCATCAATTTTGTTGGTGATTAATACACGTATAATAAATGATGACTGGAAATGAAATTGTTACTTAAAAAACAAATGACCTAGAAATATTGATTGCATTAGCAGTTATTACTTATGTTAAATTCATGGTTCAGATTCCACGTTAAACTATAGGTCTCCTATTGTCGATAAGATTACCGGGTTAGATTAAGGTAGCCGCGGAAAATCGAAAGGGGGGGGGGTGAAGGGAACTACCCCTTTGTCACTCAGGCCATCAATACTATACGTATATGCATGTATGTGTGATTTACTAAAGTTTTCTCTGATAAATCATTTAAATCGGTATCAGCAGTTTATTTATGTTGTGATGTTAATACGCTGCTTGTGCTTGGCTGATACGAGGCATTTGTTTGCCCGTTATGACGCCAGCCATATTCAACATTACTTAGAATAAATAGAAAACAGGTTTAAAAACTTGGTGTATGTGACAGTTTTATTTAGTAATTTATTTAATGGGACTCATTGCACTGTATGGTATTATTAGCACCTTAGAGATTGTGTAGAAAATTTAAACGATAACTGACGACACTAAATTTGTCGATGACTTATTTATCCTCTCCTCGTGTTGGGCCATTATTATTAGACCTAACAGCTTGTTTTCTAAGCATATTTAATTTGTTCTACAAATGTTTATTAGTAGGATGTGTACGTCAGTGAATTATACATACCAAGGTGATTAAAATAGTGTTTCGTTGCGCAGGACAGCTTTTGGTGACTAAATAAAAGTCAGAATGAGTGGGCTTACGATAAATAGTACAAGAGAACCGCCGGTACGTTTTATAACCAACACATCCGGAAACAGCAGGCAAGCGCCCTCTTCCAATAAAAGAATAGAAGTCAAATATGTCAGGAATTGGTCAGGGCTGTTCTACCACGTGGCCAAATCACAAAAGTGTAATCAACATACCTGTAAAAATATTTTGGCTCGGGCGAGGCATTGTTAAGTGCTTCTCCTTCAAAAAATTCCATGAAAATATTAGCAACGACCGGAGACAGTGGCGAGCCCATTGCTATCCCTTCCACCTGCTCGTAATATTCTCCTTCAAACCGGAAATAAGTGGTTGTCATAAGATGGCGGAACAGATAATCATTTTCTGATCAAAATGCCTCCATAAATGTTCTAAGGAGTCGACCAAGCGAACACGAATAAAAAGAGACACCGCATCATAGCTCACCATTAAATCACCAAAATCTAACTGTATGCTGTCCAAGATTTCCACAAACTCACTAGAGTTTTGAACATGGCGATGACTCTTCCCCACTAATGGGATATGAATATCTTGAGGTATTACATAGGGCTTCAACCGCTATTCCTGCTAGCTGTACAGTATACCAAAAGTACATAATGTAGCAGTGCCAATGCGACCTATTGTAATTAATAGTCCACCTACTTTCTGACTAAATACAATCATATTACCAACGTACCAAAATATTAGTTGTAATTACGCTGTTTTTGTATTGTTTTAATGTTCTTCCGACATCTGAACATGGATATTCACAAAAGGTAATTTAATTAGTAGAATATTACGACCGCCAGACCAATATGTTCCTAAGCAGAATTTCACGTGGAAATGTATATATATATACAGACAAGCAGAGAAATTTTTTTTTACACACTACGCTCTGGCCTCCCATTCGAATCCCCGTCCAGGAATCCAGATTTGATATTTCCATGATTTCCCCACTTAACTCCGGGCAAATGCCTGAATAGTTCCTTCAAAAGGCCATTGCCAAATTTCTTGTCGTTCCCAGTCCTTTCCCGTCTCAAATGACCTTGACAACGAAGAGGCGTAAAGCAAAAAGAAAAAAAAAAAAAAAACCGACCGCCCCCTTCCGCTGTCAAACCTGAGGTGCCAACCCTCGCACACACAACACACAAGCCCCTTGTATTGTGCCTGAACAAAAATACGATAAAGAAACAGAACGGCCTGAGCTGGATCAAATACTATGAACCGCTGGGGAAGAACTGAAGTACGAGTTCTATATGGGACAGAACAAGATGTTTACCGGATATGAAATATACCTCTTCAGGAAATGCTATCTCGTAATACTATATATTCCGTTCCTATATCTGTATTATTAGTATTGAACTCAATTCTATTATCATCTATTTTATTTTCTACTATTTTAATTTTTTTTTATTAGTCAATCTTTCTCTTCACTTATGTTTTATCTCCACTCCTTATTTTACTACGTGTCTACCCAGTAATGTTTGAAATTTTATGATCAGAAATCTTTGGTGTTTCTAATAAAATACGTTTAAAATTCAAATTACCAATTGTCACTAGATCAATCATCGTTTCACTATCAGGAATGGTCCTCGCCACCTTCTTTACACTGATTTGCCATTCGAGCTTCTTTGTATAGAATTCTTCGTTTCTATACACTCTTTTTTAATGTCCCCTTTTGCCCTAAAAAGTAATTTTCTTTCTAATTTCTAATAATTGATTTGTAACTGTAGAAAACTAATCTATGAATGCAACCTTATTGGTATTAGGTGATACGCAAATCCCCAATTCCTCTGCCTTAATATGTACTTTAATAACCACCATTTACCCTAATTAATCCCAATTAACTTCTGTCATGGCCGCTTTATATAAAAAGTCTTCAAAACTGTGCCACTTGTATAGTTACTATATGTATCACATATTAAGTGAGAGTATCCTTTTATTTCAATCAGTGCTTCCAAATCTGTCACATGTGATTCTAATACAATTACTAAACTTGGCGTATTATCTTCTACAAATGTTACAATATTATTCCTTTTAGCAACAAGCCCAGTTACATTTAACACTACTATACATCCATATTTGTACATCTCAATTTTATTGATTGCTATATGACTAATGACCATCCTCTTCAACTGACATCGCCTTTTACACACTGCAAATTCCCAACTTAGAATATTATGTTTCACATACAGTGATGATTTTAACTTATCATTTGCTTCAACACAATTTTCTTTTTTTACAATATTTAATTATGTGATCTTCAACATACTTCACACATTATATTCCCTTTTGATAATTTTTACTTTTAATGTTCATAGGAGTTTGTACCGTTTTTTTCTTTAGCCGTTACTAACATTAGTTCATGCCATGTACGTACTGGTTTATCTAGTTGAACATCAATATTATTAATGATTTTACTCAGTATTTTTGTTATTAACTCAGGAAAATGCGAAATAATTGTTAAGTATTGTCAGTTTTTGTAATGTGTAAGTTATGTTTTATAAACACCTGGTATAAGATAAGAGAGGGCTTCCTTCACAGCCCTAATCGTGCCACGTTAAATACATCTTCAAGTAAATAAATAAGATTTTATGTTTATTATGTTCAATAAACATTATGATTTTCTCGAATTAAATGACAATAAATACGTTAAAGATTTCATTAACATCAGTTGCTCTGTTTCGTTTAACCTGTGATCACATCTTTCCCATCATGTAATTATTTGGAATTAGTTGTAGCTTCTCATTGGAATCATATACGCTTATTTATATGGAAATTAGATTTTATTCAATTCTTGGAAGTATATCCTTGGCACCCGACTTTTATTTATAAATATAAAATTTATGCAGAGATTACAGTATCATCCGACACAGGTGCAATAATAATTTTAACCTAAAATTAAATTACTCAACAAATGAAACACCACAAGTGTCGGGGGCAGTTTAGTTTAGACAGAAGTGCCGCGCATACTACTGTGATATTTGGATGGCTCGCGTAAGCGAACGCAGCACCTCCAAGCACCTAGTCAATAGAGGCATTAGAGAAGGGCCAAAGGAGAGCCGCCCGATTCCTGACAGGTATATATAGTTGAAGGGAAAGCGTAAGTGCGATGTTGAAGGAGTTAGGTTGGGAAGACCTGGAACACCGAAGGCGTTGCTCTTGACGGAAGCTAATTGAAAAATTCACGAAAGACGTATTTCGGAATGACAGCCAGCAAATATTGCTACCAGCAACATTCATATCTCGAAATGACCGTGAAAATAAGATAAGAGAAATCAGGGCCAGAATCGATTAATTTCTGTACTCATTTTTCCCTCGAGCGAATAGGGAATGGAATAGAAAGGATTTACCGGGCGAGTAAACTTAAAATCCGACAGGTGTAGCTTTCGATAAAGCACTCCAGCCATCCTGATCTGGGTTTTCCATGGTTTTCTCAGATCACTCCACGCGAATGCGGGGATGGTTCCTCACAATAGCCCATGGGCGCCTCCTGCAATATCCCTTATATCCCTTCCAAACCATAACCCTTTTAGATAGGTGCAATGCACCCTCCGCCACACACTTTTAGTGAATCGCGGAGTAATAATAATAATAATATAGTTCCCTGTACATACTTAGAGACTGTCAGTGTCGCACTAAACTGGTAAATTAATACCTTAAATGACAGTGTTGGTTGCCAAAGTCTTCTGCGCTCAAACTTAATATTTATAAACATGGATGAGTCCTGAGGTTTAGGTTTAATACAAAAATAATTTGTGTAATACATGAATATTAGCACATTTATTGAAATATACCTAACCATGCGAATTGTTCTACAGACTCTGTTGTCGTCGACAGTGAAAATACCGTCAGATTAGCAGTTTACATACATTAACCGTGCAGATTTTTTTTAAAATATATAAACGTAGCTCCATTAAAAATTTTACATGACGGTAATAAGTTCCAATCAAGTATTTTCAAATAAGCTTTATTTTTGCAAGTAACCATTAGTTCTAGAGCTGGAAAGACAGTCCGTAACTGTAATATGACAAGCATTATTCCAGTAGATAAGTTACAAAAGTAGTGAAATGAAAGCTGTGTTCAAGATATCGTCTTTCTTTATTCGTTATTCTCAGCTGTAACTGAATACCTTATTACACAAAACATTTCATTACAATATTCTTCTTCTTTCCATTAATGGAAGTAAATATATGCTTTCAAAGAAGGCGAGTCATCTTGAGCTTGAATGGAAAGACTTGCTTCAAGGTATACGCCGTTGCCAAATGGCAGCAGATGCCAGAGAAAAGTGAACCACGAAGTGCTGGGCTGTATAACAGGAAGATTTCACGCTTAGTTTTTTTTTTTTTTTTTTTTTTTTTTTTTTTTTAATGGCATTTGGCAACGAAGGCCATACAGCCAGCTCAATGTAATTTTGTAGTATTCAGTGTATAAATCATCATCCAGTATATATTGTATTTTCCAATGTATGGACGCCACAGGACGGACAGGACATTCACACAGACACACAACACTTAAACATCCATGCCCGCGGCCGGATTCGAACCGGCGGCCTTCGGCACGCGGAGCTAGCACTCTAGCCCCTACGCTACCGAGGCCGGGTTCACGCTTAGTTATTTTCAGAAATGTGAGTAGAAAAGTTGTATCAACAGTGACTTTTATTTTAAGCATTTTTTAAATTAAACTTTAATTTTAAAATTTAGTTTAAAATTCATTCTGTGTAATATGTAATATCTTGGTTCTCTCGTAATCATTCATTCTGTGTGTTGTATTGGTAATAAAGCCATACACATATTTCATTAAAAGATTAAGATGGACAGTCCATTAAAATATGCAAGGCGCCGTATTTATCAGGTTATATTTGCAGCCAGCATGTGTCGAACTATTCCCCATTTGACAAAGCATGAACCTTGGGCAGTTCACCGCCCTCTAACGGGCCGTAAAGTTCCAGGAACCCACGCACTGCCCCGGCACTGAAAAGGACATATGGTGTAGAGCCTTCATCCAGCACAGATACAACACAAAGCTGGATGGGCACGGTAACCGATAAAATCCCAACAGATAGGATTCAACTTACCGCGGTCAATTTGGTTCAAATTAAACCGTATTAGATGTGGTACGGGAAGAACTACTTCAACTCCACACCCCCAGGGCTGGGCAGATTCTCCGTACTGTGACTGCGGTGATGTTACACAAACTGAGTTGCACATTGTGCAGGATTGCCCACTGTGTGGCCTTTCCTGGTAGTCTGGAACACATAAATTTTGCTGCGCCGGAGGCTGTGGCCTGGTTGGAGCGCCTCGACGTCATGTTGTAGTGGTTGTGACTGGCGATCCTGCCGTAGTGGCTGGTTGAGGGCATTGTCCGCTGAACTATGTGAATATATGTGTGTGTTTATTTTGAAACAAAGTTGTTCAATGATTACAGTATAATTGTTGTTGAGTGCTGTAAATGCCATATAGCATCATAAGCAAATAATAACCGATAAAATCTCTAAGGTCGCTGTAGGAAAAATATACATCCATCTCGAACTGTCGATTATGGAGAGTTAGGGCTGGGCTTTTTTCCACGTACGATACAAGACAGAGATGATGAATAAGTTTGACAAAGTTATTCTCGAACTGAAACGAGTAATACCGAAGCTATACCATTTAATCAGCCAATCACTAGGAACGAATACTGGTATATTTCAGAACTCTTGTGAGAGAGTGTATGAGTTAGCCAATGGAATAATTGTTAAAAATGTTAATATTTATTTACCATTATATTTACATGCTGTAGCATATCCCGTGAGCTGCCGAACGAAGTCTCCCCTTGATTGGCGAATAATGGAAGAGGCAAGGTGAGCCTGGAAGGGCCAGAAGTCGGAGAGCGTCGTAAGAACTGCTGGAAGCTAGTCTTCGGGTATGAATCCGTGGAGGTGACGATTCTGACACGAGCTGGTAGCTTCCAAGAAGCAGTACTTAAGTTTTGAAATGAAAAGAGCAGTGGCTGGAATCAAACATGTCTAAGGCAATGTTATGTGCGAGTACACATTATTTTATATGGTGGTGACTACAGCTACTGCAAGTGTTTGCACTTATACTGTTTTCGCATGAACCTAACTAACGCATTGTGTGAAGAAATCCATATGATTAAGAATCTCTCTAAAGCCGGATTCCCACGACGCGTGGTGTGGCAGTACCCGCCTTTCATCTTTTACCGCCTGACTGTGGGTCGAGGAGCGCCGTGTCTGCTAGCATATGCGGCAAAGATGAAAGGCGTCCACTAACATGGACCGAGGGACGCACCGTGGGAAAGCATCTTAAGAACCAACACTGAGCAAGGCTGTGTGCGTTTATGAGCTAAAGGTATAATCCAAAAAGGAACATTAAATGTACATAGAACAATCCATTTTGTTTGTTTGTTTTTCATACATACACTTTGTCATTGTTATATATCCATGGTAACTTCAATCGTTCTGATTGTAATCTGTTTTTCATTTTACTTTAAAATTTTGATTGGTGTAGTATAACCACGGTTAATGTCGATGTTTTCTTATATTTTTATTGTTTATGGATATTTAAATGTAAATACACCTCCCGTTGTCGGTCATGTGTTTTTATATAATAAATGGTCAGGTTATGACATCTTTTTAGCTTTACTTGTGATTATAAGATCAATTCAAGCACCTCTTTCATCTATAAATAGGTATAATAACTAACGAGGTGTAAATTAACAAGAATAGCTATCAAAAATTAATTACATTTAGTTAGAGAATGAACCGTACCCGTTTCTCTAAAGCATTACTAAGAAATCTTTAAGGTCATTGTAAAATATAAAGAAAATAGTCTGTAATGACACCACAGAGTTTTTAATCAAAATTATCCAGATATGAATGTTGGATGTCATGCAATTGTTTCACTACTTAACAACATTCTTTTATTTATGAGAGATAATGCGCATAAATACATCAGAATTTTTTTTATTCCTGCCAAAGGGATACACTGCGCAGACACAAAAAACAACCTACCATTTTCTTTTCCGGTGTCTGCGGAAGTTGCTCTTCTTGAAGTCCGCGTCTAAAACGTCTAGGCGTGCGACGCTCATTTGGAGATGCACCATTAATTGGCCCTCCTTCACGTGAAGGAGGTCCTTGTGGAAGAGGTCGTTGTGGGTTAGGTCCATATTGACGAGGTCCGTATGGAGTAGGTTCATGTGGAGGAGGTCCTTGTGGAAGAGGTCCTTGTGGGTTAGGCCCATGTTGACGAGGTCCATATGGAGTAGGTCCATGTGGAGGAGGTCCTTGTGGAGGAGGTCCTTGTGGGTTAGGCCCATGTTGACGAGGTCCATATGGAAAAGGTCCATGTGAAGGAGGTCCTTGTGGAAGAGGTCCTTGTGGATTAGGTCCAGGTTGACTAGGTCCATATGGAAGAGGTCCATGTGAATGAGATCCTTGTGAAAGACGTCCTTGTTGTATAGGTCCATGCTGACGAGGTCCATATGGAACATTTCCACGTAAAGGATGTCCTTGTGGATTAGGTCCATATTGACTAGGTCCATATGGAAAAGGTCCATGTGAAGGAGGTCCTTGAGGAAGAGGTCCTTGTGGAACAGGTCCTTGTCGAAGCGGTCCTTGCGGGAGAGGTCCTTGTGGGAGAGGTCGTCCAGGCTGACTAGGTCCATATGGAAGAGGTCCATGTGAAGGAGGTCCATGTGGAAGAGGTCCGTGTGTAACAGGTCCTGGTGGGTTAGGTCCAGGTGAACGAGG
Organism: Vandiemenella viatica; assembly: GCA_031002005.1. Lineage (NCBI taxonomy): Eukaryota > Metazoa > Arthropoda > Insecta > Orthoptera > Morabidae > Vandiemenella > Vandiemenella viatica. Next base: position 103,702,433 of record CM061921.1, read on the forward strand.
TCCCTGTTGGAGAGGCTGATGTGCACTTGAGAGAGACTCAGGTGCAGGAGGCATACGTGGAAAGTAGTCATTTGGATTAGGTCCTTGTGTCGTCAAGTGTCCTTCATACTTTTGTGGTTCTTGTGAAACGGGCTCTTGTGGGAGGTGTCCAGGTTTAATACTTGCGTGTGAGACAGGTTCATCATTTATATTTCCATTTATATGAGGTTTTGGTTTTCGGTGTCCTTGTGGAACAGGTTCACTTGAGGATTGTCCATTGACAAGATTGTCACGCTGAATATTTCCATTTTTAATGGGTGTTTTTGGTGGATGGCGATATGGAATAGATTCAAGCTCTTTCTGTTTTTCTGTTTCAGTTTCAAGCGGGAGTTTTCCAACATTGTCGTGCTGAGTACTTTCATTTTGAATGGATCTTTCTGGTAAATGGCCAACTGGAACAGAGTCATTCACTTTCTGATTTTTTGTAACAGTTTCAGGTAGAAGTTGTTCAACATTGTCACGTTGAATACTTCCACTTTGAATGGATTTTGCTGGTAGATGGCCATTTGGATGAGATCCTTTCTCTTTCTGTTTGTCTGAAATAGTTTCAGGTGGGAGTGGTCCATTATTGTCGCCCTGAATACTCCCACTTTGAACGGGTTCTTTTGGTGGCTGGCCATATGAAAGAGATTCGTGTTCTTTCTGTTTTTGCGGTACAGGTTCAGGTGAGAGTTGTTTATAATTTTCGCGCTGCATATTTCCGTTTTGAGCAGGTTTTTCTTGTAGATGGCCATGTGTAAGAGATTTATACTCTTTCTGTTTTTGTGGAACAGGTTCTGTCGGAAGTTGTTCATTAGTGTCGCGCTGAATATTTCCGTTTGGAACAGGTCTTTGTGGTAGATGGTCATATGGAAGAGATTCATGCTCTTTTTGAGTATGTGGGACAGATTGACGTGAGAGCTGTCCATGATAAGCATGCTGAATACTTCCTTGCAGAACTGTTCCATATGGATTATGTCCAGCTGCAAAAGGTTCATATTCTTGGTATTTCCTTGGAATATTTCCACGTGGTGGTTGTCCAGCTGCAAGATAATCCTGCTGAAAACGTCTGCGTTGATTTGGAATGTTTGAAAAACGTCCTTGTTGCATGTTGATAAGTGATCCCTGTAGGTGTCCATGCTGAAAAGAATCGCGTGTTCCACGTCCACTCAGGTTTTCTGCCGTATTGAGACGCTGGTCTATAGTATCAGACATGATTTCAGTGGCCACCTGAAACATAAAACAGTCGACAGAAGTCGGAAATTTAGAGCCACAGCAGATCAGTATTACAGAAATTATATCTCTTCAGATAAAAACCACTGTGAGTAAAATGTTATAATTTCATCATTCAAGAAACAAGCTCAAAATTGAAAATTTGTAGTGATCGATAGTTAACTACAAGACATAAAAACTATAAGGTTATTTTATCAATTGTGACGTTTGGAAGATTTAGGATTTCAGACTTGAACATGTGTTATAACCGTTACATAGAGGGAGGGGGAGGAATAATGTTCAGCGCGGCGTTCGTTCATATTATTCAGTCGCGATGTCGTAGTGGCCCGTTGAACAATGCGAGTTCGTGTTGTTCAGTCTCGATGTCGCAGTGGCCCGCTGAACAAAGTGAGTTCGTGTTGTTCAGTCGCGATGTGGCAGTGGCCCGCTGAACAATGCGAGTTCGTAGTTGAGGCCTACATTAAAGCTAACGTTTCGAGTACGATTGCTCACCGAAAATTCTGTTCACAATTCAATATTCGTCGATTAAGTGGCGCATCGAGTAATACCTTGATTATAAAATGGCTACAAAAGTTCTATATAACAAATTCGACCGTTAACAACGCACATCAAGGAAACAGCTGAACTTTAAGGACTGAAGAAAACACTGAACGTGTTGGAAACAGCGTATGAGAAAATCTACACCAGTCCGCAAGCAAGACAGCCTTTTGGGCTGCTGAAAATAACGGTGCACCGAATGTTAAGCACGGATATCAAACTTCACCCTTTTAAAATTCAATTGATGCAGGCTTTGATATCGAGTGAAAACTTTGTGAGGCGATTTCGAACTGTGAATACAATTTAGTTCAGCGACGAAGGCACTCATCCATTTAAATTGATGTGACAAAGAAACTGCTGCTATACAGTAAGTCACTGAAAGGACAAAATCTGAGATTAAAACATCAAAAAAGCCTTGCATAGGCTGAAAGAAATCTTTTGGACAGCCCCTGTACATAGAATATTCGGGGCGTTTTTCTTTCAAATTTCCGGATTTTTGGGGGAGGGGGTACCATAACAGTTAATGGTGATTCTTACCACAGCATTATAAATAGACTTGGAGTGTATCAATCATACAATTATCACATCTGGTTTCAGGAAGATAGCGCTACACCTCACTCAATGAGAGCCATCATTAAAAATCTTACGGGAACAATTTCCTGGAAAATGGATTAATCGATTTGGCGACATAGCATGCCACCTAGATCATAGGATCTCACTCCCACGGGTTTTTTTTCTGTGGTGTATTGGGCACCTTGGTGGGAAAACAACGTTATAGTTATCTTTCATACCTTTTTATTAATAAAGGGGATTTTTAGTTTCAATTATTATGAAAGAGTGAAAATTGATTAATTTTGTAAGAATCTCGATGTTAGTTGGAATGTAGGAAAATTGTGACAATATGACATTTATTTTCTTATCATTGGCGATTACAAGTCTGAGCGAATTTACCGTTAACATTAACACATATTGGCAAAATCATCAAAGCAACGCTCAGAGGTACAATTAGCCCTCATGAGCAAGCAAACAATTGTGTATTTACTTTTAAATTCATCTCAGAATTAATATGCAAGAAACAATGATATTTGGCAACAATGAAAAATACATGTTATGACGACCTCAGGCAAAGGTATCATAATACTGTGACTTTACAGTTAAAGAAAAATCATGGGCACCACGAATGAACAATATATCATTCGAAAATAACTAGTTCTGACAAATTACGCCGCTAGCACAGGGGTTTTTTCAATTACAAAGTCAGAACATGGACCTTTCCTCTCAAAGTCGCTTAAGGGTTCAGTTTCACGGAATGCACAATCAGATGGCTTGGTCGTAATAAGTTACCATTCTGCATCTGATGTCTGCGGTGTTCGGAGATGACCCACGGTATGTGAAACTGTCTCACAAGGCGGCTACAGACACGTCCTGTCTGGTAATGCACATCATCGCATTACTGGCGATGTTGCCGTGATAAGCCTGCTCCAGCAAGCCGGCAGCGTGAGTTTTCCGACACCAGGAGTCGGACAGCAGCAGTTGGCGAGGAAGCCAATTTTTCGAGTCCACCACAGACTAGACTCGCATAGCATAGAATGGAGAATGACTCTCGTCGCTCTTCTCTCTGCGAGGAAAACTTCTGGCTCCGCCCCTTGCAGTCTCGATCACATCACATTTAATAGAAAATTCCCAGGATTTTAAGTTATATGCTCATTTGGATTGGATCTTCAAGTTGGCACCTAATGTCACGTGATATCCCCGATATCTTATTTGCCCCGCGTATCTCACAGAGGTCGGACATATTCGGCTAAGTTCGAGGACGACTCTGTGTTCGGGCGGCAGGCATTTCCCGCCAGGTGAGTGACCTTGTTGGCCGCCCATCCCTAGGGAGCAGAGTGTGTCGTCCGACAAAACCCTAAATCCGCGACTTCCTGTCGCCATGGTTCGGGAAGACCACGATTAGCTTCAAGCCTACACAGCTCAATAATTCTTTAATATTCGTTTTAACAAGATACACTGAATGTTCACCATTGCATTACAGTTCTCACTTGGAATCTTGCGTACTTTAGGAAATTACAAAAAATCTATTTAGGTGGTCGCCCAAGATTTATGTAAATTACTCTAACATTATGATTTATATAGTAAAAAATGCACATTAGAACGTGGCGACAGCGCGTCACGTTACACTGGGGATACCTCAAGTGTACGATAGCAAATCAACGGATATATCGGAATTAAAAGAAAATATTCTGCGAGAAGTGAACGCAATACATCAATTACTACTGGAACACACGTTTCAATAGTCACTGTGGAACAGAGTTGATAGAATCAGTGAGAGTGTACAATACGGCGAAAAAACTGTAGACGGAGACCTTTAAAAAACTGAAACCCGCATGTATTCCTGTTAATGTGATAACTGATATATAATTGTTTTTAACGTACAACTTCAATTTATTTCATTTACAAATCCTAATCTGTCACGTGACACCCACCTACACTATTTTGAAATTTTGTGATTAGGGAATGTAGGATGGTGAACTAAACTCATCTTTGTGAAAAGTGTGTATCCACGCATGTAAGTCCTTTGGTATACACGTATTCTGTATATCGGATGTCTTTTTCATTATTCAGTTTAATTTAGGTAAAGGAAAATCATGAAAACATCTTAACGACAATTTAGCTTCTATGAGTTTTCTGATAATGTTTTTCTTATTTTTTGGATTAACGACTAATATTAATTTGTAGGTTGATTTGAAATCATTGAAAATTTTCTGATCTCAAAAAATACTACCACGGAGTTGTTAGGATCTTCCATTCTCTTCGACACAAGAAGCAGCACAAAGTGGAGTTACCACACCCTGTATAGTGTAGATTTGGCTCAACGCTAGATCTCATAATTTCTTGGCGCTAAGCAACCGCGAGAATCGGCCCTCTATTAACAAGAATTATTTTTTTGGATGTTAAATTAATTTATAAAAACGCAAAAGAATATATTCGCAGACGAAAAGAAAAAATATGCCAAAAAATGTTTAACGGTACTGCGATAGTAGATTGGAGAAAACAAGATCAGGATCCATAAAACGAACTACAGTGGCGGACGGAATATACAGGTCTAAAACTAAAGAAAATATTGTAATGTCAGATACTCAACTTTTCGCAGAAGTATGTTATTAAGATTTAAGTACTATTCGTGTTTATCTGCTTCATAACAAACTTGCAACGATTGTTTTGTTTCTGTCTATGGAGTAAATACGCTCTCTGGTGAAAGAAAACAAAGCAATCAATCCGAGAATGCTTACAAACTGCGAAAGGCGTATCATTCAGCTCTGAAAAAGATACGGACTTTGATAGAAATATCGGAGACAAAAGACGTAGCAGAAACACCTACAAAGTAAAATTTTCTTTTAAAAAAATAAATGACGCCTCAAAATCCACAAACCAAGAAAAAATCATATGATAAAAGAAAAATCCCAAATCCGAAACCAGAAATGTAGTCCGAAAAGTGAAAAAAAAACTGTATAGATATACTAAGGTTTATGGATTTTTTTTTGGGGGGGGGGGTGTTATGTCGCATCGATGACGTAGTCATTAGCGCCCAAAGATTTTTGGAAAAAGGTTCACAGGAAAGATTGAAAATTTCTCTTATTAATATGAATAGGTAGCAACAACATTTTAAAGAAAACTCGGCGAGGTGAACCAAGATGTGGAACACTTGATACAGAGAGATTATGGAGTTGTACTTACGAGAGCGGCTACGATGAAGATAACTGCGACCGAGAAGAGCGTCATGATGACAGAGGCCTCACACGCTCCTCGCATTCGCATATAAACTTTTCGAAACAAAAATAAAAAATCGTAATACAGTTGTTACCTCGTAGCTCTTTAACGACAGCAATTATTTGGTGGTCGTTACAGTTAACAGCGTGAGGATTTACGTCGCCTGTGCTACGTGGGAGTACAGTAAACAATTGCTCGTTTGGAATTTTTGAGGATTTATAACTGAAAGGTCAAAGGTTCTCGTTTAAAAATGAGTTACTGCTCAATTGTGATAAATAGAATAAGTGCACATGAAGCATCTCGTTAAGATAGAAGTGAAAAATTATGATCTTATTGCAATAAACAGTTTTACTTATCAGGAAGATAAGAGGTCGTGGTTGGAAAAGATCAAAATTGACCAAAAAACGCCCAATGCAATTGCAAAAATTTTATTTAAAAAATAGTGAAGTGAAACAGTCATGGGGTATTTCATAGAGATAGCGCCTGATAGGTAGGTGCTGTTGCTTTCGACATGGTCTACACGTCTATATAAAAGGGAAATGTTCCTTTTTGGGGGTTCTGCGGCTCGACGGTGAGGTAAGGGAACGTGCACAAACCACGTGGCTTGGTCCATGGGGGGGGTGAGGGGTTGACTGGAAGGCTACGCTGGGCTACGTGGGGGAAGAGGGGGGTTCCGAGCCAGGCCACGTAGCTTTCCTTTCATAAAATTTTTCACAGTTAAAATGAGGAACAGAACGCACAACAGCTTGTGAATATTTATTTCCCTCAGTTAATTATCTCCTTACATAATTGACAATTGTCTGACAAGAGTAAACAGTACAATGTCTTATGGAAACAAAAGGGAAAAAAGCTACGTGCTACGCGAGAGGGGGGGGGGGGGGAGAGGCAAAAGCCACGTAGGGCTACGTGGTGGGGAGGGGGGGTTCACAGTAGGCCAAAATGGAGCTACGGGGTTTATGCACGCTCCCTAATTAGAACCGCTACGGAACGTTGTTCGTACTGTAGCTATGGTCAACCCTATCGGCGGACGGCCTCGAATGCCCCGTTGCCAAACAGCGTATTCCGTGCTTTACCATATCTTGGGTATGTATTGTATACGACAGGGGACTAAATATAACATCCTAAGGACCGAAGCAGGAACCATGTTAAAAGCAGAATAGCACTACCAAAAAGAGCCTTCGTGAACAAGAGAAATCTTTTAGTTTCAAATGTTGATCTAGGACTTAGAAAGAACTTTTTAAAACTCTATGTGGGGAGCACAGCACTTTATGGTAGCGAAAAATGGACTTTAGGAACACCAGAAAGAAAGAAAATTGAATCATTTGCAATGTGGTGATACAGAAGAATGCTAAAAATTAAGTGGAAAGACAATGTACGAAATGAATGAGTTTTGTAAATGATGGGTGTAGAAAGAAGTTTGTGGAAGAGTCTTACAGAAAGAAGATACAGGATGGTGGGTCATATTTTGAGACATGCTGGATTGGTTAATTTGTTAGTGGAGGGAACAGTCGAAGGTAAGAACTGCAGAGGAAGAATATATGAAGCAGATTATTGAGGACGTGGGTTGTAAGGGGTATGTGGAGATGAAGAGATAGGAAGGGATGGAGGATTGCATCAAACCAGTCGAAAGACTGATGACAGCAAAAAAAAAAGTCCTATGAATGCCTAGCGAGGTTGAAACAATTTTGGCAGTTACATATAACTCTCTTTCCGAGAGATGAGAATAAATTCCTGTTAAGTTCTTCTGGGGGATTCCCAGCTTGCTGAGTTTCTGTAACATTACGGAAATTAATAGTTGTTGTGTGTTACTGCGGTATCGAAAAATACTGAACCGAGCATCTATTTCCGTATGAATGTGATATTAATATCAGTTATTTAAGGCGCTTTTTCTCTTCATGCAACTGAATTGGTTTCTTTTTTTTTTTTTACTAAGCGATCCATTGTCTTTGCTAGGAACGACATTAGTGATATTGGCACATAGGACCTTGAACATTTTTGGTCCTTAGTGGGTTTCACATGGGTAAAGTAATCCTTGTTCTACATTGCCGTGACATCGGTTGCCTCGTCTACATATCGTTGAAAGTTTTTATAAGTAACTGTAGGGAAACTTCTAGCCATGTTGTACAAAATCGAACAGTGGACTCCGATCTTGCCCGAAGTCGCATTGGAGTACTGTCTTAGGCACTGATTTGGAGAAACTTCGGGTCATCATTAGGCATTGGCATCAACGACCCAATCTTATGGTACACCTGCCCTTGTATTTTGAATGTAGTTTCAAAATGACATCCATCAGATGTGAGATCGCAAATTTTAGCTGCCCCAAAAGACGTCATTTGGAAGCAATATTTTAATTTGCATTTCTTGCGCAAAAACAATTTCGAATCGTTTGATTCACCAGAAAGAAGTGATTGTAAAAATTCTGGTGGAGTGGGAAATGATAATAATGCAACCTTTCCTGATGCAAAACACATGCCGGCTGCTTCATTGCGGAAATTCAAAGCCTGACAATATTGGCATACTTTGTCCATTACACCAATTGCAATTTTAGAATGTGCAGAGTAATCAATGTCTGGTACATATTCGAACGCAAGACGAGCAAATAATGCACGGCTGATTTGCTGTCTCTCTCGTTCTCTTTCTCTAAATGTAGCTATGTGCTGTTCTCGTGCCGCTCTTGTTCTCGATATATTTTGTAGCAGACGTTCGTCACGCTGTTCTTGAGATTCTTGCATTCGACGCTCTGCTGTCCTGATTCTTTGAGCTTCGTTACTTGCCGCTATTTGTTCTGCTGATTGATGAGCTCTCTCAACATGTTTGCGTCGTGCTCTTCTGCTACACGAATTGTTGAGGTTAGATTTTTTTCGCAGCTTTTCACTAAAATTTATAATTGCAACAATAAAAATAATTGAATTACAACAAAAAGTGCCTTTCTAAAAGCCTTAAAATAAGACACTATATTACAGTGATGAATGTCTCTATGCAAGTGAATGCCTGGTATTAAATAATAACATTTAAAATACCATTTGGTCGTAATGACCTGGTGACAGGGTTTCTATCGGCTGCGCATTTTGCCCCTGTCTTAGCCGCCTTAACCTATCCCAAAAACCCTGACTGGTACAGGGAACCTACAGTTTAACGTGGAATCCAAACCACGGAAGCGTTCGGACGTACTTCACATTACACAGCAAGCTGGGCCAGAGGGGAAGGTCGGGTTAAGTGCCTACGAAAATCTCCGCCGAGACAAGGATTCGAATCGGTGACCTTTCGATCTCCGATCAGACACCTTAATCACTGAGCCACCGGACCACTCGGTATTGAATTAAAAACTGGATAAGCTTGAAGTTTAGGAGAGGAGAATTATGAGGAAAATTTTGGATCACTTGAAAAATACAGTACAATGGAACTTAAGAACTAATGAGGAAATATGTCATAACATTGAAAAAATAACAGAATCAATCAGAAAAATTATAATAATATTTTTTGACACATCTATCGCAAGGATGACACCAAGCTAACACAAAAGATATTCAAATATTTTTGGGAGAAAAAAATCAACTATAGCATGGATTCAAGAAGTTAAGAAAGATTTGAAATGATATAATATCAGTGAACAGTAGGGAAAGAGAAAATTTTCTTAAGCAGATTTCGAATATCGAAAGATTCCAAGGTAGAGAGGAGAAAAAAACCGGGTGCAAAATGGTCTGAAGAGAGGAAGAGAAAATACAGTGCAATAATGAAGAAGTACTGGAAAGGAAGAAAGAAAAAAACATCAGGAGAGGAATTTAAATTGGCTCGTGGTCTCTAGTTGGCCATAACGAAAAGAAGAAGAAAAATGAGAAGCAAGCAAGAAATACTTACACGTTTTTGAATTGATCTTAACGTTTTCTTCAATGCTATATTCATGCCTGTAATTATTTTGTCGTTAAATATAGTAACATACAGACGATACACAACAATATAGTATAATTATAACACAATACACAGCACAATTATAAAAATGATAATACATGAAAAAATTCAAGAAACTCGGTTATGTCTTAAACATATAAACACATAAGGCTAGGAATAGACTGTAGCATAAAGAAACCGAAACACAAAGCCATCTACTGGATGGTTACCCAACCTAGATAATCAAGTGTTGTGACGATAAATTAACACATCGCCATCTGTTAGAAACTAATGAAATTATAATAATAATTTCGTGTGGTCGTGATGACCTGGTGACAGGGTTTCTATTGGCTGGGCATTCGGCCCCTGTCGTAAGCGCCTTAACCTAGCCCGACAATCCTGCCAGGTAAAGGGGACCTACAGTTTAACGTGGAATCAGAACCACGAAAGTGTTCTGGCGTACTTCACAGAACATAGCCAGTTATGCTAGAGGTGAAGACCGGGTTAAGTGCTTACGAATATCCCCACCGAGACAGGGCTTCGAACCGGGGACTTTTCGATCCCCAGGCAGACGCCTTAACCACTAGGCCACCAGAACGCTCAAACTCTGGGAACATACAAATAATTACAAACCATTGTCCTATGACAAACATTTAATGAACATTTAATTCTCAATAATAAATATTGAGGTCAATAATCGAGATAAAAACTATCCTATCTTTTAAGTTGGACCAAATTACACACAGTAAACCAAATTTCATCAAAATCGGTTAAGTAGTTCGGAGTTTATCTCGGACAAACATCGTGTGGTGAGATTTTTATATATATAAGATTATGTCATATGCAAACAATCTAATTTCTAAGAGTAAACCATCAACATAATTATTCATTAAAAAAATGAATAACAATGGTCCCAATACGCTTACCTGTGGCACTCCTATTTTTACTCCCGCTTCTTTTGATGCTGTATTTCCTACCCTATCTTTTTGTTTTATACCTATCAAAAATTCTTCTACCCAGCAATTCACTTTCTCATCCACTCCAATAGTGTTTACCTTATTTACCGCCATTTTATGGCTCACTCAGTCAGAAGCCTTTGAAAGATCTAGTCCTACACTATTAATTTGGCCTCCCTTGTCCATTTCATACGAAATATCTAGCATATATTCTACTAACTGAGATTCGCATTAATATCCTTGCCTAAAGCCATGTTGCCTACTTGAAAACCACTTAGCCCCTCACATATATTTCTGATGTGGTTGCTTATCAATTTCTCCATTAATTTACCCACCACTGATGTCAAACTGATTGGCCTATAATTTTCGACTCTATTTCTCACCCCTCCTTTATGTACTGGCACTACTATCGCACTTTTCCAGTCCTCTTGTAAGCAGCGAATATCGAGACTAAATTTAAATAATAATTCAAGATAAGGTAGACTACATTACTCACTTTACGCATTCCAGGTATGTGTTCACTGAAGTCAAACTGACCGCTTGAGTAACCTGGATGGTACATCTGACTTCCTACATGTTCGTATGAATATCACAAATAACACAAGGATAGAACTCTGGAGCATGCAGATAATTCATTTTAGCGATAGCGGTGTGGTGGCTCAGTGGTTAAAGTGTCTGACTGGAGATCAAAAACGTCTCCAGGTCGAATCCCACTCACCTGGGTTATTCGAAAGCCCATAGCACGACGTATAGCTTACTGTGTAAAGTGAAGTACCCCAGAATTACTACGGTTCGGATTCCACATTAAACTGTAGGCCCCTTCCCCCCCCCCCCCCCCCATTGCTGGTAGGATTAATGAGTTAGGTTAGTTAGCTACGGCAAGAAGCGCATTGCTCGGCGAATTGGAAACTCCGTCAATTTGCGCCCAAACAATCCTTCAAATTTTTCAGCTAATAATGCCACACAATTATTCGAAATTCAGCGAGAAAATCGATCAAGCAGCTGCCATCAACTGGAATATTTTGACAAAATATCAGGTTGGATACTATACTTCGATAAACATCGTATACTATCAAATTGAGATCAGTGATTACGCGGTGGAATACATGTCAATCAGCAAACCGTGGAAACAGGTGAGCCATAAAAAAAATATTTTTTCTTCTCGCGTTGGTATACTCAAAACTTTCATGTTTTTTTTTTTTTTTTTTTTTTTTTTAATTGGCATTCGGCCATGTTAGCCATTCAGCCAGCTGAATGTGTTTGTCCATTTTACAATGTATAGATTTAATCCAAGTGTGATTGCTTTCTCTCTTTTGCAAGGACGACACAAGACGAACACAACATTTAATTAAAACCACCCATGCCCTCGGCCGGACTCGAACCGGCGACCCCTGCCACGCGAAGCAAGCACGTTACCCCTACGCTGCCGGGGTCGGCCATGTTTTTATTGTCAGCAGAAAACACAACTCACAAAGCAGTACGGTAAACAGTGCTTAATGGAGCGATCCGTACATTATCAGTCTGCGTGAACGATGCCGCGGGGAACAGCTAGATAGAAATGAAAATGCAAGTTGATGAATTTTGCATTAGATAATGTGAACGCTGCAGTCTCAGTAACGACACGCACGCTGTGGCTGCCTCCAACACATGAGGGTTCACGATGGCCATGACGTACCGCTGTGTCAGGAGTTTCCATTGGAAGAGATCTCATCCTTCCAATGTTTTGGAGAGGTTCAGTGGTGTTACTCCTGGCAGTCATCGGGTATGACTTCAGGTCACGACTGGTAGTGACTGAGCGAACAATGACGTCACAACGGTACGTCAGGGATGTCCCGCCTGCGTCATCATGCGACAGAATCGTGGTGCCACTTTTCAGCAGCACAATGCTCGTCCACACAAGGGCTGTATTTTTTTTATTTATTTTTTATTTTTTTATACGTCTCTTAACAGCGAGGTCTTTAGAGACGGGAAAGGATGGGGGGGCAAGGATGGGAGCAAGGAATGGGAAGGAATTCGACCATGGCCTTTTGAAGGAAGCATACCGGCATTTGCCTGGAGTGATTTGGGAAACCACAGAAAACCCAAATCTGGGGATTCGAACCGCCGTCTTCCGAATGCGAGGCGAGGACGCTAACCGTTACACCACCACGCTCGGTTACAAGGGCTGTAGTGGAGCTCCGCATTCGCACGTGCGGAAATTCCGCATATATCGTACCTCCGCCTCTGCACGTTTTAAAGCGGAGTTATAACGAAGGTTTTACCTACATCACAGCTTATTCTTTTCTGTTTATACAAAATTCGGCACTTCATCGCTCAGCTGAAAACACCGTGGTGTTTTTAGCTTGCGGTCCTGCAATAAGAGTAACAACGAATTTCATGGTGGTGTTACCTAAGTGACCAATTACAAATTTGAACATACAGGTAAAGTAAGACTGGTGCAAATGCGGGTGTTAGGTGCGGTGATGTGCGGTGGCGCAACTTTATGCTTATCGCTAGAAACAGGTTGGCCACCAATTCCACTATTTCATATAATAAAGGTTGTTTTGTTGGCGCGCGCGTAATTAAGTATCTAATTCAGCTGCGCGGTCCTTTGTTGTTGAGAGATAAGGTAAAAATATCAACCTGATAGTATTATCTTGAAATAGACGATGCTTCCGCAAGATGTAGAATTTGAGATCAAAAGTATACTTATGTTGATTTCAAGGTTCCGCTTCCGCGGAGGTCAATCCCTGAAACTCCGCATCCACCAAGATGACCTCCGTTAAACACTAGTCCACACACCGTACGACGCTCTATGAACTGCCTGTGTGATGTTGAGGTACTCCCGTGACCAGTAAGATCCCCAGATTGTTACCTGATAGAATATCCAGCTCGAACGCCAACTCCATGGCAGTATAGCCAGTATATCAGTTACAACAGTCATGGGTCGGCTTGCTTCAGGAGAGGATACAACGGCTTGGTGGCACTCTTCCCAACCAAAGGGGAGCAACGTTGTACTAATAAGTGGGCTCATGTTACTAAGTTCTTTGTAAATTTGACTCGATTTCCTAATCTCTGAAATAACATTACATACCCTCTCAATACGTGAAGTTTCATTTAGTTTCAATCGCCCTTCCTGGTACTTCACTTTTTTTGTCAGGCAATGCAATATTTCAGAGTTATATTGTTGATAAGGAATTTTCTATAAAAAAAAATTTAAACTTTTGAATTATATGTTATATGGAAACGTTTTGCACTATATTACGAAAGACGTGAAATAACGGCAGAATAACTCGTATAAATCTTGCGCCACTTGTTGAGATTGCATACGAATTTCGGAAGTTTTTTTTATTTATTTTTTATTTTCCATATGCAACATAGCCCAGCACCTAGTATCTAATCTGGACCCTTATTTCCACTCTTTTATATTTACATATATTTGTATCTTATATATATATATATATATATAACATATAAACAATGAATAAAAGAAAATTTTGATTCAATTTCTAATAACTATTACATCTACTATTATTAAACAGAATGGGTACCACACCACTACTAAATCTACTACTACTACTGCTATTGTCCCTAATATTACTACTAACATTACTACTAATACCATTACTACTACTACTATTACCACCACCAATTGTCACAGCCGCACTTCGGTCCACTATTGTTCATTTTTCTTGGTGTTGTGTGCGCTCAAAAGGCAGAGTTCCCTGGAACCGGCAGCAAAGTCAGCCGCCCAGGCCATCAAGAGTTGACCTCCTGGAATACCAAGACGGCCCCAGTTGTCGCTCAGAAGACGACCTCTCTGGAGCACACTGAAGTTCCTCCGACGATTGATGTTGCTCATTGTCGTAGGATATCTTCCGTCAATCCGGTGTAATTGTGTTCTCCTCTTCTGCTATCTGTGGCCTTTGATTTAGCTCGGCATTTTTCCTTTTTATAAATTTCTCCTTCCAAAATTTTGAGGCTAGATAATTTCGGAAGTATCTAGCCAATAACGGAGCCGTGTATAATGTAAACATAGTGCCCCAGCTTTGTCGTTCTCACTCGTCATGTTTTGTTTGCTCGATGCCCAGTGCTAATTTGTATCTCGGCGATTCGTTATATTTTGTTCGTAGTCTGAAATTCATTTTTAAACTTACTGTTTGATTTCTTCGACGACGATTCGCTATATTTTGCTTTTGGGTCAGAATTATCTAAAATCAGTTAGTTGGGTTCAGTGATATCATTATTTTGTTGTTAATTCGTCATTTTCCTTCTGGTTGACTCGTTTGTAGTTTAATGTATGTACGTTATAGCTTCTAGTTGTGTAGATTTCGTATTGATTACGAGTCAAACATTTGTTTAGCACAATAACGGAATTGCAATAAATGAATGTCAAGATAAATGCATAAATCAGGTAAACATTCACATGTGAAAAAAGCAAATTGAATTTTTCTTTGGAGAGAAGATATAAGAACATATTCGAACTTTTAACCTGGTAATATCCTGTCGTCGAGCTTTGGCTTCTCGTTCGGAAGAACGCGGGTTGGAATCCCCGTCCGGCCATCCAGATTTAGATTATCCCAAATCACTCCAGGCAAATGCCGGGATGCTTCCCTCAAAAGTGCCATAGCTTAATACCTTCTCGTTCCTTGCCCCATTCCCTCTCCCCTCTCTAATGCCGTCAACGAGGTGTAAAGCAATAAAAAACAGCCATTTCCCGGCCGGCGGTCAGAATACTGTGATCATAATGTATAGAAGGTCGGTGGTGCTAAGTAGTGCGAATTATAAACACGCAACGTACATGTCAAAATATAAACCTCAGTAAGTTGGTTTATTGTAAGCTTGCACTCTCCAGGTCATTCTGTTGTCAGCTGGACTTTGTAACCTAATGACCACTGGGAAAGGGCGTAATATTCTTTCCTATCATTGCCGCTATCTAGACAGATGGAACGGAAGTCGTTTCAAACTGGGGATGTAACGGAGCTCCGCATCCGTATCCGCAATTGCGGAACTTCCGCGTGAAATTCTACCTCCACTTTTGCATCCGCAAATTTTAATGCGGAATTATAGCTGATGTTTTTATTATATTGCAATATGTATATATTATTATTTTCTCTCTGTACGAGAATCACCCTATCGTCGCTTAGCTAGTGAAAACGTGGTTGTTTCCTTTCTTATGATACTGTAATAAAGGTAACAATGACCAAACGGTGTTACTACATAAGAACGAATTTACAAGACTGAATTTGCATATAAAGTAAAGAGGCCCATTCATGGTCCAAATTGTAGGACCTCCATCTAGAACTGCCGTTGAATGCGCTCACCCATTCACGCTACTAGAAGGGGTCCAAGCTGTTCTTTCCACTCGTAATTTCTAGCGGCGCACCAGTGTCTATTGCTGGACGGCAGGATCCCCTGTTGGTTGTTTGAGAGGCCAACCACATCCAATAAGAACTGCATGTAGTCCTGCAACTCCTTTCGTTGTTCAACAAGAGTCCCACATCGGAAAATCTGATCATCGTAGTTCCTACAAGTTGGGCTGTGAATGGGCCGCTAGAGCGATGGAAAGGCGGGTGGCGGGCGTGCTTCAATCAATCGAGCCGCGAACTCAGCAAAATTCATATGACAGATTGTTTAATTGACGCGTACGTAGTATGTAAATACAGTAATTTAGTTCCCTTGTTAAATCATCCAAAGTTTTTTGCTGTTAAAAAGGTGAGGCAGAAAATAATATGACGGTAGTAGATGAAAACAGACTTTGATTATTCAAAATTCAGTATTTATGATAAAAAAAAATTATTTTGATTTTAAGTTTATTTTTATAATATATAAATAATTGTCAGCAAAGCTATGCGGCCGTAAAACCAAAGCTCAAAATCTCACCTTGCCAAAAATGAATAAACCTCATTAAAGGTAGCCCTAATGCTCGGAAAAGGTGGTGAAAAATAAGACTAATCGGAAACTGTAAATTGTGGCGGTGTTTTTGAATTAAATAAACAGTTCATGATTTAATTCATAGTCCCCATCTTCTAAGTAAAATCTCTTTTTTTTTACTATGGGGACAAGGAACGGGGAGGAATTCGGCCATGGCCTTTTGAAGGAAGCATCCCGGCATTCACCTAGAGTGACTTGGAAATCCTTGGAAAACCCAAATCTGGATGCCCGGACGGGAATTCGAACCGGTGTCCTCCCGAATGCGAGGCCAGAGCGTTAACCGCTCACCCACCACGTTCGGTTGAAAATTATCCCATGAGGCAAACAAGCATACTACATTCTATCTGAAGACAAATATACATTCAGCTTATACTGGAGTCATTCTGGTATTGATTTTCAGGATGTATATGCGTTTTAGGGCTATGATGGTCTGTTTTCGGAATGACGTGTGGACTGTTCCCATTTTAGCAATACCAACAAACAAGCTATAAATGTCGGCGCACCCCTCGCGTCAAATAATGCTCTCAATTACCACACAGCTTCGCTTTCGGCAGTAATAAGCCGGAAGCCGTTTCGCCAACAGCGGGGGAATTGCACTGGGTTATTAGGCAGCTATGAGTTAGTGCTCGACGTGGTAATGGGAGCAGTTACTGGATTAATGGCTGCGTCTGCACATATATAACGGACGCGCAAAACTTGTTCTACGGAAACGCGCGCCAATCAATTAGGCCCGCGTCGCGACGCAATGTTCAAGTGGCTCTGCACTGACGTCCATTTCCGAACGGAATTCGTATTTAATTTGGACTCATTTCACTGTGCCACTTTTATCAATAGAATTTATTGTCCACTTCCAGTGAATACGGAAAATTAAATATGTCCTCTCTCTACGTGATATAACATCCTTCAAAAACAAATTTCACTTGGTTGATGGTGGGGGTTAAAAACAAGTTTGCAGCGCTGCAGCGGATGACACTAAAAGATTAAAAATAGTCCGTAGTGTTGGACATATTCAAAAATATTATAGATTTTTAAAATTTCTCAGTAGCTTTCTTAATTTTCCACTGACTACATTACTTAAAAGCATATACTGTCGCAATTATTAAGTCGACGGGTTTATCGCATGCATTCGACAAGTTAATAACGTATATGTGTAGAAAGTTCTGTAGTTAGAATATAACTATTGGTCGAATCTTATTCGGGATGAGAAGGGTTCGAATCCCCGTCCAGCCATCCTGATCTGGATTTTCCGCGGTTTCCCCAGATCACTCCAGGTGAATGCCGGGATAGTTCCTTCAAAAGGCAATGGCCGAATTCCTCCCCGTTCCTTTCACCTAGTCCTTTCCCGCCTCTAATGACCTAGACGGTGATGAGGCGTAATGCAATAAGCAAAAATAAAATATTTTCAAATCTTGTGTTAAAGCCCGAGAAGACACGACAGTTTCTTCATTACACAGTGCACTGTTAATTAATTAATTAATGTGGTGTTTGGTCACTTCTTGTATCTGTGACTGTTTTATGGTCAAAGGATTGCTAGAAGCATGTAACTCATTTTAACTGTGACAACATCATTTCAGTTTTCCTGTTGAAAACAGCCGTTGATATGTTGGTAAACTGAAATTGTAACTTAAGAAAAGGTATAAGGAACATAAAGCAGATCATCAAATAAAGGAATGAAGACATAACGCCGGGGAAGAATTTTAAACTTATTTTACAGTTTTTAATTGCATATTCTTCAGTCATTAATAACGCAGTTTAGAATGTACGAACCTTACTGAACAAGTTTTGTATATTCAACTAGATAGTAAAAAAGAATGAATGTTTTACCCTATTACGATTTTTTTTCATATAAACCAGGTTTATGGTGGGGTCATATAAGGAAATCAAGGGTAGTATGGATTTTAACACAGGAAGTTCTTAAACTGCTTAGACTTAATGTGATTAGAGTTTGATGGGTAAAAAGTTGAACAAACGTTCTGACCAGTGAATTGATTTTATTTAAAATCCAAGAAGTTTGTTTTAAAGAAATAGTTTAATGAATTTATACGCCCAACAATCTTATAAGGTTTTAGTAGTGTTAATCTAATTCAGCAACCAGTAATCTTAACTAACATTGATTAATTCGAAGAACATGAAAACTTCTTCAAACGTTGGAGCAGCCTTTCATTTCTCAGTAAAAGGCCAGTAAGTTTATAGATGTACACATGAAATATTAAATTCTCTTTAAGCAGTATATAATAAACAGGTAGCATCCTTTATCTGACGATAAGGGCCAGTATAACAAACGTTTTAGTTGATGGTCTTCACTCAACAAATGTAAACATTAAAATGAATAGTTTTAACCGATTATTAGCTTAAATACGTGGGTTTACTATCGTTTAAGTTCTCCGCGAATTGTAGTAGATTGAAGGATTTTAGTTATAAACTAATTTTCACTCGGAGTAATTATTCTCAAGCCAACATCCATGTAACTTAAGTCCGCAACAGAGCTCAAGGTTAGCAGACGCTCTTCCCGTGGGAATCTTGCTCCCCACTACAGTAACTCTAAAGCCCTTAGTAAGAGCTTTCAACCCAAAGGACAGAGCTTCACGTGACTCCCCCACCATCTTTTTCAGCCAGGGAGTGCAGTCTGTAGGAGGCTCTCGATGAATTTTTCCAACTGCATGACGGGACACCTCGTCAGGCGTGATGCTGAATTTTATAGGTAAAGGTTAATGCATTATCTACCCTTCTGCTGGCTTAGAAAGGATATTCCGAGTGACAAGATTTTATTAGTGAGGATTTCAATTCATAAAAGCTATTTTTACGCAGTATTTTCAGTCACTGCACAATTTGTCCATGTACTTATATTAATTGAATTTATTACAGTCGCTCTATTCATTCAACTACAATTTTTCTCTTATATCACTGATTCCCTGCTCATTACTAGCAATAAGTAATAGTAGGAACGTAATATCTCTGATCACATATCTTCGGTAAAACTAACCGAGGAGTGATTGATCGGAGACGAACTCATCCTTAAATTGTGGTGTTCTCCGCTCGAAACACTACAGAATAATGCGTGGAATCTTCTTTATCCTCTCAGCTGTTTGGTTGGTAGATACATTATTTGGGGGAATTTAAATTTCGGTGGTTTCCCATTGCCTTCCCCAGGGATGGATGTGTATTTAAGTGTTAATTGTTTGGTGTGGATGACTTGTTTGTGTATTTTCAGTGTGTAGGTTGCGAATGAATGAAACATAAAGGATGGTAGAGGCTGAAATCTGGTGCAGGCTTCCTTTTTGGAAGTTCAGCTTGGTTGCCGCCATGCCTAACGTCCGTATCCGACGGATGAATCACCGTCAACAGTGTCACTCCATACACGCTGTGGAGAGGTTTGGTGTAGAATATGGTGTTTATGAATCGTGCACCACCACCTTTCCTATCCTGCTGGGCAATAATCATGATGAAACTTTCTTCCATCGCCATGACTTTAAACAGCTAACCCCGTGGCAGAACTGGTCACCATCACGCTGCTTCAACCAACTGAATCAAAGGAGTGGGCTATAAAATATTATCGTGCATGGGGAAAGTAAAAATATTCAGTGTGTTTCAAACAGTACACTTTCAAAATATTTAGTAGAGTCGATTGACGTTAGTTATGTGTTATTTGCAAATTATCAATTCAGGTAGAAGAAGTTTACGATCCTACTGTGTCTTCGTTGGCGTTTTAATAGTCACATGGGGCCTAAGCGATTAGATTTACCACTTCTGCTGCAACAGGCTATAGCCTCCCTTATTGTTTGCTGGTTTAATCAAGTTTATTCCACAGCTCAATACAATCTTCAGTAAGCAACATCTCATTGCTGACACTGTTTTCACATATTTGTATCTCAGCAATTATCGTGATCATAGTTTTACTAAATTTTCAAAATCCGGTTTGCAGTCCCTATATATTGTTATACAATATCTTCTAACTGGAATCTACTACGTAGTGAGATCGTCTATGTCCGTTTCAGCGCTTCTGTTAATTCTTCTAAGTCCCTCAAAACGCAACAGAAATTCTTTAAATTTTGCACAGCAAATCATTAAAGGAAAATACAGCTCATCTTCTCATTTCAACAATATAAGGTCAACGAGCCATGACCTTTCACCCTAAAAACTAATTTTTTTGTCTCTTTTAGACTGTACAGTACATGTTAGGATTAAATTTATTTTAAGGGGCTTAATAATGATCAAATTCAATAAATAGATCAAATCAGACCGCGAGATCATGACCCAAAAAACTTATTTTTTTGTCAATAAAAGCGCTCCAGATTGATAATTGCCAAAATGTGTCTGCTATGGCTAAGGTTGTGTTTATTCCACAGAAGATAAGTAGCAGTTCCCTCCTTCCCTCCCGTGCTCGCAATTAACTAATCCCAGACAAACTATATCTGCCAAATATCACAAACACTAACAGACACGTGGCAATATGTTTACAGGCTCACTGACATTTCTCTGCAGGACTGCGCCCCTACAACACATAATACAAGCTCTATTAGGACGACCATATGTGAGCTGAACTTTACAGTAGCTGATATCTACAATTCAGTACTACTTCGCCAAATAATGAATATAATTGATTTAAGTAAAGCAGTGAATATTTCGTCACAGCTAAATTTCAGGTATTTGCATTCCTCACCTTCAGCTAAGCCAAATAGTGTTATCCTTTCCAATGAGCGCCAGCGCCAATGAATTATAATGAGTGTGGTACGACAGACAATTAAAAATCAATCCCCATGAGCACAAACCATTACAATTTTATAGGCGAATGTCTGAATTCATCTTCACGTTTCACAAAGATATTAACACTGTAAGCTATAGCATAAAGTTTACAACGTTCGCCGACACGTGACTACAGAAGGCTCTCTCCGCTAGGATAGATCATCGTTAATCAGCTCAGCCATATACAGGGTGAGTCAAAAAGGACTTGTAAATTTGGAATGATATAGAAATTTGTTGAGATAACTTACAGAATCGGTGGATGTGTCATTTTGTAGCAAACAACCTCAAGTCTGATCAATGTAGTTCATCAGTATACCATTCCACCACCAGGAGCGCCAGCGTAGTGCACAGTTAAAATGGCTACTTTCACTGGTGCGGAGCGTGCTGTTTTTGTTTAATGAATCGAACTCTGCCACAACTGTTCGGCGCAAATTTCTCACCGAATACGCTAAAGAACCTCCAAGCAGGCCTACAATTTACTCGTGACACAAGAACTTTGATGAGACGAGTTGTTCACTGTGACATGATAATAAATCCGTGAAGGGCCATCACATGGCCACCTCGCTCCCCAGATTTGACATCACTGGATGTCTATATCTATAGTTTCATTAAAGATCGTGCGTATGTTCCTCCCCTACCAAATAATTTAGCCAACCTGAAATATCGAATGTACGCTCCGTTGCACAAGTTACGCTCGACTTGCTACAACGAGTGTGGGAAGAAATTAATTACCGGTGGTATGTTTGCCGTATGACAAATGGTAGTCACATCGAAGAAAAATGACAATTGTTACTTTTATGTGAAACTTGAGGTTGTTTGCTACAAAATGACACATTTACCGATTCTGTAAGTTATATTTCTGTAATAAATTTCTATAGCATTCCAAAGTTGTAAAGTCTTTTTTGACTCATCTTGTACAGGAAATTAAATTCCAACAAAGAATAACCACTCTGTGGCTAGAAGCTTTGTGTGGCGTCTATTCTTCACTCGCTAGAACTTATTTTGTTAAATTAGGGTTTCATTTGAAGTTGAGTTTAAAGATTTGGCCTTACGCCAAGTCGACGTCGAAGTCATTAGAGGTGGTAAAAATCTGGGAATAGGATCGGGAAGGAATTCACCCATGGCCTTTTAAACAAGCCATTCCAGCATACACCTAGAGTGTTTTTGGGAAACCTTGTAAATCCAAAATCTAGATGGGCAGACGGGATTCGAAACCGCGTCCGTTCGAATACGATGTCAGAACGTTACCGCTTACCTACCAAGCTCGGTTTAGGTTAAAATCATGGCTTGTCTTACAGAAATAAACCGAAGCCCTATTCTGTACAGAGCTGCAGTTAAGTTTTTACCACCACATCTCATCTTCATGCACACAAATTTCGATTTTTCACAATTCGAATTTAAGCTAAGTGATATCATCGTTGCTGATTTTGTCTTCATCGATTCGATCTTCCGAGCACTATTGGTTTTAAAGAATATCTATGTACTTCCGTCTGACATCCAGGTTCTCTCACATTGTTTACACTGTCTTTACCTATGTATGTGGTTGGAAGAAACGATTCTCTACATTCACACATGGGAAATTGAGATTCAAAAAATTCACATAAGAACTGTAAGTGCCGTCACCAATCTGGAAATTGTTTATTTCAAGCTGGTCCTAATGTTCCCTCAACCACTTTTAATGCCGATATTAGACCAGTGCATCATCAAATTACAAACAAATGTTTTTTTATGAGGCCTTATTAAAATTCGTCGTGCAAAAAGAAATTTACTTTTCTTACAACCGTTTAAAATATCATGCAGGTATTTGGCCTCATAGACGATATTGAACGAAGTCTTTCTCGGCGTTGAGAATGGATGTTGTCTTCTCGGGAGACTAGCCGAGTAAACAAGGTGTTTCCACACGATACTTCGGCGATCTCAGGCTCCGTCGCCAGAAGATGGCGACGGAGCCTAAGATCGCCGAAATATCGTGTGGAAACACCTTGTTTACTCGGCTAGTCTCCCGAGAAGACTACATCCAGACGATATTGAATTGCTTTGTTCTACCACGGCTCTAGCCCGCCTCGTGGTTGATGTCGCAAGGAAAAATTATCAAAACCTGTCGATCCGAGACCTGTCCAGTTTCTGGTCAGCACATGTACGAAACGTCTGGATTAAATGTCAAGAATTGCGTGAACAGCGAATATTTAAGACACTATTCATCCATGGGATCGAGACATTAATACTGATGGCTCCATCAGCGTATTTAGAAAACGTAATCCTGAATTCACCAGTGTCATGTTTCACCATCTTCTACATTCATCTACCAAATGTGGAGGTCTTTAGTGGCGAAAAAAGACCGGAGGCTAGGAACTGGAAGAAATTCAGAGATAACATTTTGAAGGAACCATCCCAGCGTTCACCTTGGAGTAATTTGGGGAAACCATGGAAAATCCAAATCTGGATGGCTGGATCGGGAATCGAACCCAAGTCCTCCCGAATACGAGGCCACATCTCACCCACCACGCTCAGTATATGAAGTATTACAGTAAGAACATTATACTAGTGAAAGTCGCTCTCATATACGATAGATGGTAAAATACTAAACATTCTGCACTGCAGCAAAACTTTACACGGGCATTCACAAACAAAAGTTTTTGGTACGTGACATCCCGGGTTAAACTTTCTACTGTTTCACAATTTTTCGCATATTTGCCAACGAAATTCCGAGGCAGTTCCTTACAGTAATTAGAGGTACTACAGTTTAAATCCCGTTTGGTTTTTTTGACAAGCATTCAGAGTAAATCACCGTATTATCTGCAGTGAATCTATTTCAGCTTGTTATACTACGGCTAATTTAGCAGCAGGGAACGAATGAAGCTTTCGGTAGAGGGAGTTCCGTGCAGGATATTTATTTTGCGTGTGTTTGACAGATATGTTAACAGGAATGGCACTAGTCTTAGAGGTTGTCGATTTACTGGGACGGAAATCACTTTGGAGTGTGTGCCATAGAATTCTGCGCTGTATTTTTACCACCCGACTTCGAAACAGAAAGTGCCAACAATTCGACCAGTAAGTTTATGTAGCTATAATTTTTGCACCTGTTCACGCATAATTTCGTTACGGTCAAACATAATGAAACCGTTTTTGTTTGTTTGTTTTAAAGGTAATAAATTCTGTTGAGATCTGACCACGAAATTTGAAGGCAAGGAACTTCCCCCTTTCCTGTCGACAATAGACAGTACTGGTATAGTGACTATTGACAGACTGTCAAGACTACCGGACGCCGAGCCATAGGTTCCGATACAAAGACCTGGGGCAATGTGAATAAGGGTCGTAAGGTTCTCAGGCGAGTAGTCATCCCTGTAAATCCAAACTCAGCCCTTTGTAGCATACGCACAAGTTTATTACAAAAGTAGTGGTGATATCATATATATAACATGTCCGAGTACATACAGATTCCTTCGGTGACACGGTTCATTAGGGAGCGCCCATAAACTACGTGACTCGGTTTAGGGGGGGGGGAGGGGGGGGCAGAAAGGTACGGTGGTCTAGGTGGGAGGGGAGATGATTCCGAGCCAGGCCACGTAGCTTTTCATTAATATTATTTGTCACGTTAAAATAAGGTACAGAACATACAACAGCATGTGAATATTTATTTTCGTCATTTAATTATTCCCGAATGTAATATACTATAGTCTGTCAACAGAAAACGTACAAACTGTCTCCTGGAATCAGTAGAGAAGAAAGCTACGTGCCACGTGGGGGGAGGGGGGGTTGTAGAGGCTAAAGCCACGTCAGTTTACGTGGAGGGGGGAGGAGGGGGATTCACAGGAGGCCAAAGTGAAGCTACTTAGTTTCTGGACGCCCCCTTACTGACGAGCGAGTGAGCATCCAGCCTAAGATCTTATCGGCCTATATCTCTTTTTGAATGCGAGTTACCATCCAGCAACCAATCATATGCAGTGCATTATCGGAAACCGCTCATGGTGTAGACGCAGAATCCGCTTCGCCGTTCGTAGATCTCCTTGGCTGCTTTCGGCTGCACCAATTGAAGTGTGTGTTAGTAGCGGTCCATGGTTTTTGCCCCAGACCTCCCTCTATGCCTCTCGCTGGGGGGGGGGGGGGGTGAGTCTTTGCCTCAGTAGGGAGAGGGGCTTCATTCGTTATGGTAACAATACGCACGGTCGTTTCGGCTCTATTGCCGTCGTCCTCTCCCTACTTTTTAGGTCATTGCTTTCCCACCTCTGCACTTCTACATACTCGTTACTTGCGTTAATCATTAGTAAATTGCTACTTACACTGAAGAGCCAAAGAAACTGGTACACCTGCCTAGTTTCGTGTAGGGCTCCCGCGAGCACGCAGAAGTACCGGAACACGACGTGGCATGGACTCGACTAATGTCTGAAGTAGTGCTGGAGGGAATTGACACCATGCATCCTGCAGGGCTATTCATAAATCCATGAGAGTACGAGGGTTGCAAGGCATCCCAGATGTGCTCAATAATGTTCATGTATGGGGAGTTTGGTTGCCAGCGGAGGTGTTTAAACTCAGAAGAGTGCTCCTCTGTGTGGGGTGTCGTATTGTCCTGCTGGAATTGCCCAAGTCCGCTGGAATGCACAATGGACGTGAATGGATGCAGGTGACCAGCCAGGATGCGTACGTACGTGTCACCTGTCAGAGTCGTATCTACACGTATCAGGGGTCCAGTGTCACTCCAACTGCACACGCCCCACACCATTACAGAGCCTCCACCAGCTTGTAAACTCCCCTGCTGACATGCAGGGTCCATGAATTAATGAGGTTGTCTTCATACCCGTACACGTTCATCCGCTCGATACAATTGGAAACGAGACTCGTCAGACCAGGCAGCATGTTTCCAATCATCATCAGTCCAATGTCGGTGCTGACGAGCACAGGCGAGGTGTAAAGCTTTGTGTCGTGCACTCAGCAAGGGTACACGAGTGGGCCTTCGGCTCCGAAAGCCCATATCGATGATGTTTCGTTGAATTCCTGGCACGCTGGCACTTGTTGATGGCCCAGCATTAAAAGCCGCAGCAATTTGTGGAAGGTTTGTATTTCTGTCACGTTGAACGATTCTCTTCAGTCGTCGTTGGTTCCGTTCTTGCAGCGAGTAAAATATGAATATATTGATATACCATTTGATAAGAGACAGTTTGGCAGGGCACTTTGGAAAATTGATAAAAAGAGCTTTGATGGTGCTGCATTTATTGGAGATGATTTACTAAGGAAGTCTGGATGCAAAACCATGGTAAGGCCATTTTTTGAGTGTGGTGGAACGGTAAGCGACTTATACTATGGAAACAGAAGAAACTGCTTCGAGGGGATGAAAGGAACGGTAATTACATTCCTTTCTGAGGTTTTTATCGGTAACTGATATGATTGGGTGTTGGTACAGGAATCGTAGGAAGACAAGAGTTGAGTGAAGAGAATGGTAGGTGGATTTAAGTAATTCATTGACAATGAGCCGAGGACTAATAATGGGTAAAGGATTAAGAATAGCTGGATGTTGTGGATCATTTTCCTCAATTGCTGATAATATTAATAAATAAATTACGCCATAGCAATTGACTTTTTTGGCGTAATTTATTTATTAATATTCAGAATAGCATTTGTGACGAAGACAACGCACTTAATATCTTCCATAATCGATTGGGAAAATTTCTGTAAGCGAGAGAGCCAGGGAGTAGGAATAACAATTGATGGAGATATCATAAAATTTATATTTGGATGTACTATTTGGTTAGTAATTGGAATTTAAATTGCTGTTTTAGTAAAGCTGTTTTTGCTATAGAATAGATTGGTGCCGGCTACAAAAGGTATCTAATGCATAAAGAATAAGCGTTATTGGTAGTAACGACAGTAAAATGACGCTAAAAATAAATAATGATTGGTTTGTCTAATTAGTATAATTTATGGAGAGCAACGTCTGTAAAAATTATTTTTTAGG
Source organism: Vandiemenella viatica (assembly GCA_031002005.1). NCBI lineage: Eukaryota > Metazoa > Arthropoda > Insecta > Orthoptera > Morabidae > Vandiemenella > Vandiemenella viatica. Next base: position 103,729,442 of record CM061921.1, read on the forward strand.
TTTTATACTTTTCTAAACATTATCCTCTGTGATGATATCGAATTTTTTTATGTAACAAAAATTACACTTCAGTTTCCTTCTTCAATATCTGGGTGGGTCTGTGGACAGATTCATCTTTTGCAAGATGCATTTCTTCCAGAACTCGACATCTCCTGGGAAAATTGAGAATATATTAAAACCAGAAATAGTAATGTGTGTAAAATTGTGGAGGATAACATTGTACTATAGCTATATTGTGTAAACCTTATTTAATTCTTGACATGAACAATAAAAGAACTTAATTTCTTCCAGCAAACAGAAAATGTTATCGCAAAAAGCAAAATAAGTTTTATCTTTCCAAGCAAATAACGTAACTGGTAATGGTTTGATTTTCAGCCCCTGTCCCAAAGCAGATGCCGATGAAAACTTGACGGTCTTTCTTGAACGGAACATTCTATAGTTATTTCCAGAGCAGGTGACGACGTGGAATTGTGCTCTTATTTCATTTTTCATTGTCGAAAATTTGATGTAGAGCTATAGTACGTACAAGATAATTTTTGAAATATGTAGTTTCTCTATTAATACAATGGCTTTACTGAATATTGCCAAAACACTCTTTAGTGTGAAACGTTGAATTTACCGCCGGAATCCGGCATACTAGTAAAAATATTATTACCTTAACAGTAAGCAGTATGTTTAAGGGAAGGTAAGTTTGCTTGTAATTTGCTAAGGGAAGAATTGAAGATGGAGACGCGAAACTGACAAAAGAGCATCGCAAGTTACGGTGAATGACTCTAAGTGCCATAAAAATTCGGTGGCACTCTGGTCTGTACCGTGGTGCTTGGTTGTTTAAGCGATGAAACCTGTTATAAGGCACGATCTGTTAATGGACTTAGTGAGAATACGCCAAATTGCTATCTTCTCCATAACCAATTACTTGTAACAAGATTATGTTACATACCCATAACTCCATATCATCGTCGACTGACTGCCTAACGTGGAGTCGAGGGGTTGCGTGATGACTACGAGGTATGCTGCCCGCGACACACACAGCGCCGGTTTGCTGCCTGCCAACAGCGGCTCTGCTCACAACATGGCCACTTGCATACTGAGCAGGTTCCCTTCCACCATGCTGTGGTCACCACCAACGCTGTCCATAACGACCTAGTCAGCGAAACTTGGAAACATTGCTTCATTGCTCAAAGTTCTATAGTTGATGTTTTGAGTAGTAGCAATAAACTCCTTAACCCTACATTGAAATTTTCTCTATAATCTCGTCTGCTGACGAGATTTTCAAAATGATAATAACTTTATCTTAAAGATTATTTAAGATACTCCTATCCTCAGGAAAAATAAAGGCCAGAAATAGGTTAACCCCATAACAAATTACAAGTAAAGAAAGTTTTTTTTAACGACTTTGACGTACGTAGACATATGGTAGGGACAAACGATTTAAGAAGTGGTAAACAATTGAAATAAGCTGAACAGAAGACGAATTAAATCAGAAATCTTCAATCTCTAAGAACACGTAGATAGCAAAAAACATTTCTTGTTAAATGCGTTGTTAATGATGTTAATATACAACTTTATATGATATTACAGTTCCAGTTTTCTCAATAAAGCTGAAATAGACCATCGTTGTTGTAAGTGGCAAAAGTGCTTTTCTCCTTCATCATCAAGCAAAGAGTCTTGACATTCGGGCTTAACTTACCTCTAGGGATCAATATAATGCTGATAAACATTAGCTTTCTTTGCTTTTGACTGGTATGGAAGCTCAGTGGTTAAGGCGTATGTCTGCGATTGATAGGTCCCCGGTTCGAATCTTGATGTTGGCTCGGAATTTGAAAGGCCCTTAACGCGACCTTCACCTCTGGCACAGCTTGCTGTGTAATGTGAAGTACACCAGAACGAATCCGTGATTCGGATTCAACGTTAAATTATAATCGGTAGGATTACCAGGTTAGCTATGGTAGCTATGTGTGGGGCGGATTATGCAGCCAGGAAAACTGCATGAGCCTTTACCCCATCTGAAAGTCGATGCGAATAGAATCTAATACTGTACTCAAAACCTTCGTCTGTCGCTTATGCAACCAGACTCGCAGAGCTGTCCAGTTGGTAGTCAAGGAAGGCGAAAATTGTAACGTGAAACAAAGAAAACGCCATAGTTTACAAATTTGGAGCACAATAAAGAAATACAAAACAATTTCCCTAAGACAAGGAGACGGGTATTTTGGTAAAAACCACTGCCCATGGCAAGGAGAGTATCAGAAACAGTTTTTAATTGTATTACGGATGCTCAATCTTCAAGCTCTAATAAAGAACTCCTGTCAAGTTCTGTATCTACGAGGATATACGCCGTTTCTCTTCATTGTTGATTCCTTAGCTTGTTTACCTATTGTATGTATGCTACCCTATCACAGCATTAATAAATGAGCCATGCCATGATTAATCCCTACCATGGCTTTATTTATCTCATGTAACAGTAGCATATTTTCATTTTGGTAACTGATTTTAAATAATGTTTGATTTGTAATACATGCAATAAATTTTCTAAGAATATCATCATGAAAATAACTGCACATGAACAAAAAAGTAAAATAAAAAATATGTATATAGACATCAACAATGGCTTTACTTTCTGAGCTCAGTCACTGTGTTGCGTCCTGGTTGGCTTTTACTTCCGCGAGCGGTTCGGAAGATGAGAGCTTGATATTAGAATCAATTGCAACATGGGTATTCACTTCAGACTAGGGAACTCGGAGTGGAATAACTGGTAGAAATAAACATACACAAGAATTATCAGAGATAAGTTTGCAGCTCACGAAGACCGACTTACATCTGTAAACCTAAGTTCCGTCGGTAAAGCTTGCTAAGAAATTCAAAGTCTAAGGCTAAGGTAGGCACGAGTTCTGAATTCTAATTTCAACTCCCAGGGAGGTGCGCGGCTTCAAAGTACTATTCGACCATGTCGTTCCGTCGACTAAGTCCTATACTGGCATCAGAGCCTATGCCAGAACCTAAGTCCTGCTTCCTCATGAAGCCTGAAGGTGAGAGTCGAAGTCCTGCTAGTCTAGCTGCCGTGCCCCGCTCCGGTCAGCTTCCAACCCCACTCACTGGCGGCTGGTCCCTAACTAGCTCTGTTGCTTGCTGGACCTACTCTCGTAGTAGCTGCCATGCCCCGCACTGGTCAGCTCCGACCCCAGACTCTGGCGGTCGGTCCTACTCTGTCTTCTGTTAGCTCAGCCACCACTATTTATACTCCTAATGATGTCTGTGTTGTGTCCTCTGGACCTTCGAGAACATTCTGTGGCGCATCCTACCATCTTGGTCACGTTGCTTTGCATGTGTTCGGCTACCCTGTCTGAGCCTCCCTCATAACTCCGGAGGATTTCTCCTGGCAGCTTCCGTCTGCCTAACGACTTTGTTTGTGTCCCTGATAACTTTCTCATTAGTTGCTTCATCCACAACTTGCGTTCTGGCGTCGAGTTTCCTAAATCTAATACTTGCATTATATTACAGTTTTATTGGACCTAGCTGCCTTTGCGATTATTTCGCGGCATTCGTGACACATTCGCGACACCTCCCCCCCTAGGGGAAAATTTTGCAATCTCTCTTGAGAGTGCAAAATTTTCTATGCCTATGTCGGCTGTGTGAGCTGCCTTTTTATTTAACTCTTAGTTCATACATTTTATACATTTTAACAAATTTTCTTTTATCTTCATCTTCTTCAGAACCTGTACCTGCAATAGAAACATCTTTCATAACAACTTCTTGTGAAACAACAAAAATATATCATTTCATTATTTTTACCACAATATTTCTGTCACCTTTACAGAACATCTTATTTATAAAGACAATTATACAATGCAACTATTATTTCTTTATATCCCTAACGTTTGTCTGTCTTTGACCAAAATGTTAGTGGTTTCCTGGGTTCGTATGCTACGTATCTTTCTGGTCGTCGCACACGCTCACTTAGCACTGTATCACTCGGCTCTATTGTATATCTACTTCTTACAGGTTCAAACGTGATTCGCTCACTTTCTTCACTGTTAATTTCAGCTGGATGGTACCTAACTACCCCTGTGTCAGGATATTGATTTACAATCTTATTTCTCACACAAATCTTTGTGCAACAGTCATCACCCATAGCCTTACAAAAGAATCTGAAGCAATCTCTGCAACATTTAAAATATCGGCATATACAGCAAGTTATTATCATTATTACAATCCCGGTTCCAGCATAACCCCAAATAGGTATATTGTCTAATGAAAGTGAATCAAACACTGTTCTTTGTTGGTATGCGATTTCCTCTTCTAATTCATCCAATTTATGCCCTGCCGCTGTTAAATCATCTAGCTGGCGAACTACTGGTTCGACTGGCAAGTATAGAGGTATTTCTGATATGTTTTTCTTTCATTATTTACTATGCAGCAATCTATATCTAGGCTTAAGCTCGGAACAATATCATTGATCGATACTTTTGATCTAATGGTATGTTCGGATTGGATTATTATTTGTGCTCCGTAACCCTTACATTTACTTAAAAATTTAAGTTTTCCTGTTCCTTTAATAATTACATCTGCTGGCTTATGGCCATTACACAACACTGTAAGCCCTTCTTCTTTGGGTGCTACAAAAAGCCACTCATTTCCTCTAATTTGTGTCCACACACTTTCATTTAGCGTGATGTATTTTTGTATGCAATCGTCTGGAATTTTTTACTACAGTTTGAAGCATTCTAGCTTCGCATACCTCATGGTCGTAAGTTGATAACAGGACAAAAGTTTGCTTACAAATATTATGAGTAGGTTCTATCTTTTTACATATTAATTGATCATCATCTAACTTAATATACTTCCTCTTTGCATCATCCATTAATAGAAACCTCTTTTCTGGTGATATGTAAGTGAATAGTCGCTTATTTTGACTTACTTCGACTGGTAGAGGCCATAACTTATACATGTTATACCTTTCGCTGTCCACAAGCGGAATATTTAAAACATAACTCAGTATATTGCCTGAAATGAAAACATCCAAGTCAATTGCTCGCATTAATTGATACCCCTTGGCTTCGGTCAGTTCTATAGGGAATTGCTTATCCTTTATTTCTTCTTTAATTAACTGTAGGTATCTAACCACTTGTACAGGGTTGATCAAATGCGGTGCCAGAATACCTTTTTGCGCATTTACTATCGCGGTTACGAGTAGATCATACTCTCGCTCCACTTCATTGAATATCGTTATTAATTGTATCAACTGCTCATTCAACGTTATGGATATACCAAGTTGAAGTATCTTTTTGTCTGTACTAGCTTCGTAATTAAATACGTGCTCATTTAATTTCAATATTCCTGCCGTAATTAATCTCTCATTTCTCTCTATCGAATCAACCGTGTGGTTGAAACTAACTAATGTTGCCCTTACAATAGTAACTTGCTCTTTTGATAATTTTAATAATTGTTTCTGTTCCTGTTCTAACGAATTAATCTTCGATTTAAAATATGTGGCGTCATCTTCATCATGGCCATAATTACTCTCCAGGTTGCTGCCATTGTCCCTGTAATTTCAAAAGAATTCTTTTAATCTATTGGCATGCACCTTTGTAAATTTATTTTTCTTTAATTGTATTACAACATTCGGTCCCTTGGTTTCAATTACCGTATACGGACCTCTCCACTGGCTGTCTAATTTCTTTGAGCGACCCCTTCTCACACTTTCGTCAAATAACAGGACTTTATCTCCCGGTTTGAATACTACTGGGTTTTGTGTTTTATCATAATTCTCTTTGCTTTTCTCTTTTGCTTGCGCCGTTGCTTCTCGTGCACATTGGTGCATGGCTCTCAACCTTTCCCTTAATTCTATTACATAATCATCATAGTTATATATCACATCATCCGGTTTCTTTTGCAGTGCCCCTGGTACGTTACAGATTCTTCCGAAAAACAACTCGTGTGGCGTATACCCTGTAGTACTGTGTGGTGTTGTGTTGAAGACAAACACCGCATATGGGATCCAGGTATCCCAGTCTGTTTGACCTCTGTTTACATAATGTCGTAACATTTCTGTCAAGGTGCGGTGCGTTCTTTCTAATGCACCGTTAGCCTGCGGGTGGTAACTTGTTGTGTGGATTTTTTCTATCCGCAATAATCTACATGTTCGCCTCATGACGTCACTCATAAAGTTACTCCCCATGTCGCTTAACAAAATCGACGGTATTCCAAACCGTAGGATTACTCGCTCTACCAGTACTCTTGCTACTGTATCCGCATCTTGTTGCTCTATTGGTTCCGCCACTAAAAACTTCGTTAGAGCATCCTGAAAGGTGAGTATATATTTATTTCCTTTTCCGATCGTTGCAACGGGCCTACAATATCAATGTCACATCTCTCAAAAACATGTTCTGGGGTCTTCGTAATCTCCATCGGCATCTTTGTTTTGTTTTGGGTGATCTTATTTTTCTGGCAGCTTTCGCAATGGCGAATGTACTGCTCAATGTCGGCTTTCATACCTTCCCAACTACAATATTTCTTTATTCGCTCATAGGTCCTACCTATGCCTTGATGACAGCCTATTGGTGATTCATGGTACTGCCGCAATATCTTCATTTTTTCTTCCTGAGTAAGATTTTCCCCATTATTGCACTTGGTGGTACTGTTTCTTTTGTTGTATTCTCATTAACAGCTGTTTCAGTACTCTTTTCTTCTTCCTCCTTACCGGCTATCTCGCTACCAGTTTCTCTAATATTCCGAATTCTTGAAAGAGCGTCCGCAGCTTGATTCCTTTTTCCGCTCTTATAAACGATTTCGTAATCGTATTCTTCTAGTTTAAGACGGAACTTCATTAATCTCGATGACGGATCTGAAATACTATTAATCCACGTCAACGGTTTATGGTCCGTACATACTGTAAATTTCCTTCCAAACAAATAAGGTCGAAATTGCTTAATCGCCCAACAAATAGCTAACATTTCCCTCTCTATTGTACTATAATTCCTTTCTGCCTTATTCAAAGTCCTGGACGCGTAGGCTACAGGCAAATCCTTGCCGATTTTCCCTTGGCTTAACACCGCTCCAATCGCATCTTGACTTGCGTCCGTAGTAACTATAAAATTTTTCTTGAAGTCAGGATACTGTAAATGGGAGGGCTCACAATTTTTCCTTCAATTGCTGAAATGCCTCTTCCTGTTTTTCTCCCCATGTATATGTAACTCCCTTTTGTAACAGTTCATACAAGGGCTTGGCAATTTTACTATAATTGCTTATAAATCTTCTATAGTATCCACTCAGACCTAAGAACGCCTTTAATTGTGTTGTATTGCTTGGTTGTGGGTACTGTTGTACGGCTTCTACCTTTTTCGGATCGGGCTTCAATCCCTCCTCGGTGAGTACGTGTCCAAAAATGTAACTTCCTTGCGCAAAAACTCACATTTGTCCACTTGCAATTTGAGGTTATACTTCCGTAGTCTTTCGAAAACATCTTCTAACCTTGCATTGTGCTCTCCCAATGATGATCCGAAGACAATTACGTCATCTAAGTAGATGAACACTTTCTCACCCTGTAATCCTACCAGTACGGAATTCATTAGTTTTTGGAAGGTATTTGGTGCCGTTTTTAATCCCATAGGCATTCTTTTAAATTCATAGTGTCCATAGGGGTGCTGAAAGCCGTTTTCTCCTGGTCCTGTTCATCTATCAGTACCTGATAGTACCCTTTCGCTAAATCTAACGTTGAGAAATATTTTGCTTTACCGAGCCCATCTAGTATTTCATCAATCCTTGGTAATGGGAACACGTTATTTACTGTCAGATCATTTAACTTCCTGTAGTCTATCACTACGCGCCATTTCTGCTTCCCACTTGCATCCATTTTCTTTGGAATTATTAGTACCGGTGAATTCCATGCACTATCACTAGGTATCACTATGTCATCTTGTAGCAATTTTTCTATTTCGCCTTGCAGGATTTCTTTTTGAGCTTCCGGTATTCTGTACGATCTCAGACGAACTATCTTTCCCTCTGCCTCAGGGAGGAGCTTAATTTCATGTTTAATAGCCTCTGTGTAACCTAATGTATCTCCCGGCAAATGAAAGACATCATTATATGCTGCGCATAGTTCTAATAGAGCCTCTTGCTCTTCCTTATTTAAATGGTCTACTCGGAGGTTTTCCTTTAACTTGGTTAGTCGCGATTTATTCTCTGATCGCTCCTTCCTAATATGCCTTACGCATATTTCCTTGGACTCGGGCAGTTTTTCTGCTGTTATTAGGGGATTCTTTAACTTAACTTCTTTTTCCGTGGTATTTAACATACTCGTTATGCACATTCCGTTTCTTACGGACACTAAAGCTTCGGGCATATATAAACCTGGTTGCAACTCCTGTTTCGGGATGATCGCCTCAGATACATCCCTCAGTGCAATTCGCACCTTCACGATCTTCTCTTCGCGCGGGCCTATTATTATCTCAGAGCTTCGAGCCTTCCCGGCTTCCACTCTACACTTAGTTTCTTCCTTCGCGAACCTAGTCGCCTTCGGTTTCGTGGCTTTAACCACCTCTGCATAAGCGCGTTTCCTCGCCTTCTTATGCCACGCAGTTTCTACTGCTAACGAATCGGTCTCTTCCGTCTTCGTTACATTATTGCGCCCCCTCACAGGGCCTACCATCTTCGAGTCAGCACCTACTGCCCTCGAAAACCGTTCGTCGCGTCGCACAATTCCGTTAGTGGACCGACAAACATTACCACGCCCGTTCATAGAGCCTACCGTTTCCGATGCAGCTCCTACTGCCCTCGGAAATCTTCCGTCGCATCTCACAATTCCGTTAGTGAGCGGACAATCTCGCCTTTTCACGGGGCCTACCGTCTTCGAGGTAACACCCAGTGCCCTCGGGAAAATTCCGTCTCGACCCACAGGTCCGTTAGCGGGTGGACAAATTTCTTTTCGTGTCGTAATCTTCACGACGCCTTTCTTGTCACGTCGCACAGCTCCATTAGTGGACGGACAAATTTCACCTGATGTCGTAATCCCTACGACCTTCCTACTGTCACGTCGCACAGTTCCATTAGTGGACGGACAAACACTATTAGGTGTCGCAATCCTTGCAAAACCTACACTCTTGTGGGTTGGTGAGGCAATCCAACGGCCACAAGCTTCACTACAACGCATTCCACGTTGCGTTAGATATGGCCCTTCTTGCGCTGTTTGCAACCTAATTCGCCTCCCGCGAATTTCAATAGTCTTGTTCCCATAATCTATCACGGCCTTGTTTCTTGCTAGGAAGTCCCTTCCCAACAGGCCCTCAAATGGCAAATCTATGTTTGCATCAATTATATGAAACTTCTGCTTTAGCGTCAAATCCTTCGCGGCTTGTAATTCTATTACCACAGAAGCTTTGGTTTGTACAACATTGTTACTAATACCCTTAATTTTAACTTTTTCTTTACTATTACTTTTCACTGCCCTTGGTATGCTGTCCCTTTTTATTAAGCTCAATTGTGCCCCACTGTCCACCAAGAACTTCACCTGATTACGCTTAGCTCCTCACATTGCATCACTACAAATTCATTCTTATTTGTGCAGTCTACTTTATATACTTTTTGGGGCCTGGCGCAATGTGACTGCCTCATTACGCCACTTAACAGTTTACCGGTCTATTATCCCTTTTTCTCACTACCCAGGTATTTTCACGGCACTCTCGAGCATAGTGCCCTTTTTTGTTACACCTGAGACACGTAATTTCCTTTACGTATGGCACCTTTTTCTTGAAGGGTGTATCCTGCACTGTTTCTTCCGTGTTTCTTCTGGCTTCTCGCCGCGTTCCCGCCATCCTAACACTGTTTTCTCTCTCTAGTTTCTCACCTTAGCGAGTAGGGCATTAATCGCCTGTTTATCCAAATCGTCCTCTTTTCAATTACCCTTATGCGTCTTCGCGCATGACAATTCTTCGTTATATGACCGGATTTTCCGCAGTTAGAGCAAGTAACTTCCCTGTTTTTCTCTGCTCTCGGGACCCTGAATGGATATCGCGATATCGGCTTCTCCTTCGCCGATGCTATCGCGCTCTCTTCGGTAGATGCAATTTCAACTGCCTCTGATAGGGTTATGGTTTCTCCCCTAGCTCTTACTATTGTTTTTATTCGGTCATCATACAACCCCTGGATGAAGACCGCCCTTCCTAACTTTAGCACAAGAGCTATACTACCCGCTAGCTCGGTTTCTGCCATGACGTCTTTATCGCCTCCCTGAACTGGTGTTGGAGGGCATCAATGCGCGATCCCCATTGTGCTATACTTTCCCATGACTGCCTGCTGGCAAACATTTCACATGCATAGAAGTCTAGCGTTCGCTTACACCCATAGTTTTCAACTAAAATCGCGCGAACTGCCGGCCAAGTGGTGGTCAAATCTCGGACGAGCAATTTACTACGGGCCGTACCGACTATACGAGCCTTGATAAATTTTAACAATATTTCGCGCTGTTCTGGCTCTATCAGCTCGTAAGCACTATCGCAATTATCCAAAAACTCATTAAGTTGCGACTTATCACCATCGAAGGAATGAGGAATTAATTTAATCACTTCATTCAAACTGAGATAGTGCCTAGGTGATGACTGCGCATCCTGGCTACCTGACACAGCTTCGTTAGGCATGCTGCTTTTTGCGCTCTCACCTGCTGAAAGTAACTATTGCGTGGGGACGGTGTGTGGCGCCCTCCTGGCTGCCTCTGCCGGCTGCTACTGTGACCCGTTGGCGGCTGGCTGCTGGCTGCGGCCGCCTGTTGATCCCTTGGCTCGCCTCCGTCGACCTCGGCTGCGTCACGGCTGCTGTCTACGACTCTTGTAGACCTGGCTCGCTGACCTGGCTCGCCTCCTCTGTGGATGCTGCTGACGGATGCGTTGCGGCTCCCCTCGCTGTCGAGTGGCCCCTCTCGTACTCGACCAATGGATCCTCTTCTTTCTTCTCTTGGCCTACCTACTGCGCCACCTCCCTTGTTCTCTAAGCCGTCAGTCTGGCTATGACCTCGGGCTGAGTTCTACCAGAAATTTCTGAACACCTATTCCTCAAGTCTGTGGCCTTATACTGCCGTTATACTGACCTTTGGCCAACCCTGGCTAACTTTTGGTCAAGCAGTATCTAACTGGGCTATCTCTGGCCAAACCCCACACTATAGACACCAAATTTTTATGCCCCTATGTTGCGTCCTGGTTGGCTTTTACTTCCGCGAGCGGTTCGGAAGATGAGAGCTTGATATTAGAATCAATTGCAACATGGGTATTCACTTCAGACTAGGGAACTCGGAGTGGAATAACTGGTAGAAATAAACATACACAAGAATTATCAGAGATAAGTTTGCAGCTCACGAAGACCGACTTACATCTGTAAACCTAAGTTCCGTCGGTAAAGCTTGCTAAGAAATCAAAGTCTAAGGCTAAGGTAGGGCGAGTTCTGAATTCTAAGTTCAACTCCTACATTTGTTTAACCTAAGTCCCAGGGAGGTGCGTGTGGCTTCAAAGTACTATTCGACCATGTCTTTCCGTCGACTAAGTCCTATACTGGCATTAGAGCCTATGCCAGAACCTAAGTCTGCTTCCTCATGAAGCCTGAAGCGAGAGTCGAAGTCCTGCTAGTCTAGCTGCCGTGCCCGCTCCGGTCAGCTTCCAACCCCACTCACTGGCGGCTGGTCCCTAACTAGCTCTGTTGCTTGCTGGACTACTCTCGTAGTAGCTGCCATGCCCCGCACTGGTCAGCTCCGACCCCACACTCTGGCGGTCGGTCCTACTCTGTCTTCTGTTAGCTCAGCCACCACTATTTATACTCCTAATGATGTCATTAGTTGTGTCCTCTGGACCTTCGAGAAACATTCTGTGGCGCATCCTACCATCTTGGTCACGTTGCTTTGCATGTGTTCGGCTACCCTGTCTGAGCCTCCCTCATACTCCGGAGGATTTCTCCTGGCAGCTTCCGTCTGCCTAACGACTTTGTTTGTGTCCCTGATAACTTTCTCATTAGTTGCTTCATCCACAACTTGCGTTCTGGCGTCGAGTTTCCTAAATCTAATACTTGCATTATATTACAGTTTTATGGACCTAGCTGCCTTTGCGATTATTTCGCGGCATTCGTGACACATTCGCG